>QJPP01000613.1:0-741876 GCA_003996215.1 Jaltomata sinuosa | reverse complement strand
GGAGGGACCAATATAGGAGGATTAGATAGGTAATCCTTGATTTTGTCAAACGCTTGCTGACACTCTGACGTCCATTTTGTGGCAGCATCCTTTTTCAATAACTTGAAAATCGGCTCACAGATGACAGTGGATTGGGCTATGAAGCGACTGATGTAGTTGAGGCGGCCCAAGAAACTCATTACCTCTTTCTTATTTTTTGGTGGCGGAAGCTCTTTGATGGCTTTGATTTTGGTCGGGTCCAACTCTATTCCGTGACGACTGTCTATAAAACCCAATCATTTTCCCGCAGGGACTCCAAAGGCACACTTTGCCGGGTTCAACTTCAGATTGTACTTACGAAGCCTATTAAAGAACCTCTCGAGATTGTCCAAATGACTCGAACCCTTCTTGGATTTGATGATAACATCATCCACATAAACTTCAATTTCCTTGTGGATCATGTCATGAAAAATGGTAGTCATGGCCCTCATGTATGTAGCTCCAGCACTTTTCAACCCGAAAGGCATAAACTTGTAACAATAAACCCCCCAGGGGGTAATGAAAGTAGTTTTCTCAGCATCCTCCTCATGCATCTTAATCTGATGATAACCGGCAAAGCACTCCACGAATGATTGTGTTTCATGATTGGCACAGTTATTGATCAAGATGTGTATATTAGGGAGTGGAAAATTATCCTTAGGGCTGGCTCTATTAAGATCCTTGTAGTCAACGCAGACTCTGACCTTACCATCCTTCTTGGGAACAGGTACGGTATTAGCTAGCCAAGTCAGATATTCAGTTACTCGAATGATTCCAGCCTTAACTTGCTTTGCCACCTCCTCTTTAATCTTCAAACTCAGATCAGGTTTATACTTTCTGAGTTTCTGTTTGTTAGGAGGACAGGAGGGATCAGTGGGCAGTCTGTGGGATACAATCGAAGTGCTCAATCCTGTCATATATGCATAGGACCAAGCAAAGACGTCTTTGTGTTTTTTCAAAACCTGAGCGTAGCCCTTTTTCTCATTTTAAGATAAGTAAACACTGACGTACATTTCATTAGCCATTTACGAGTCCCCTAAGTTCACTACCTCTGTATCCACTAGGTTTGCCTTAGGTTTATGTTCAAACTCTTCAACCTTTTTAACGAGTTCTTCTGGTACTTCAGCTTCTTCTACCTCTTCTAGTTCACTTATATTATGTTGCACAGTCTCATTACATGTCACAATCTCAGATTCGACGTTTTTAGAAGTAATTTTGCTGAAAAAGAAAGAAAAGAAAACATAAATAAAGGATATTAATATACTGAAGAGAAACCCTTTATTAAAGAAAGCTGAGTGCCTTCAAAATAGTAAATAGCATGAAAGTGAACTCGAAATCGAGCCTATTTATTGAAAACAATAAAATAAAATCTTTTGCATCTACCCAAGTGCTCGGCAGGCCCTAGAAGGAGTGGCATTCCAGTTGAGAGTGGCTTTGGAGACTGAATTGTTTATGGAACTCTCTTCTCATGATGATGGAGTTAGATGCTGTCTTCTGGTGGATAGACCGAATCATTAAAGTTTTTGTAAACCAAAAAGTAATACTCTTCAAAACCATAATCATGCAAGGAAATCGGAGACAGCTGATGCTAGGTATCGGTCATACGAGGATAATTGGAATGCGCCAGGAGACTTCAATCTTGTTTTTGTGCGTGCCAAGATACCAAACGAAGTGGTCTCACTGATGACTGTGTCTGTAATTGTTTCATTATGCTGTTGACAATTCCCCAAGCCGCCATTAGGTACGAACCCTCAGCGAAGCAACATATTCATGAACGTGCTGCTCCACCATGGTCCCTCTCCAACAAATCCCACCATTTCCAGTGTGTGGAACATTTGTCCATCCAATCTCTCTTTTCCTTCCACCGCATATATAGAGTGCCCCTTTTCACCATGGACCACCACCTCTTGGTAGTCCCATTCAAACTTGAGGCATTGATGCAGAGTGGAGGACACCGCTCCTGCCATATGAAGCCATGGGCGACCAAGTAACATATTGTTGGAGGCTGGGATATCCATTACTTGGAACACAATCGAGAATGTGGCAGGTCCCAGCAATGCATCGAGGGTAATTTCCCCAATGGTATCTCTTTGAGAGCCGTCGAAAGCCTTCACGTTCATCCTCCGAGCCTGAATCTTAGAAGTGTCAACCTCTAGCCTTGTCAGTGTGGCGAGGGGGAATATGTTTAGACCAGAGCCTGGATCAATCAATACCTTTGTTATCACCCTATCCTCATACTACATGGTGATGTGCAAAGCGTCATTGTGCGCTCTTCCTTGAGGCGACAACTCATCCCCGTGAAAGGATATTTTGTGAGCCTCAAATACCTGCCCAACCATATGGGCTACCTCTCGACCGGTGATATTAGTCGGTACATAAGCCTCGCTAAGAACCCTCATTAGAGCCTTCTGATGGAGCTCAGAAGTCTGTAAAAGTGACAAAATAGAGATTTGAGCCGAAGTTTTGCTCAGCTAATCTACAACAGAATATTCCTTTGCTTATACCTTCTTCCAAATGCCATTCTCCTCAACCTCTACAACTGGTTGTTTTCCCTTGCTATAACTTCCCTGAGCTAGATTTTTAGGCGTGTAGATTCTGCCAGATCGAGTCACACCCTGAGCGGTGTCAGCCTCGGCTACCTTTGCCTTTCCCAAAATATCACGTTCATAATTCCATGGTACTGCATGGGGATCATAAGCAACTGGAGTAGCTCGATATACAGTAAATGCGGATTTAAGAGCAACCACCTCTACTTCAAACATAACCTGTTTCTGTGCCGGAGCAGATGTTTGTGACACCATCGCGACATCCCCTTATTTCTTGATAACCCAAATAGAGCCTTCCAGATCCACTGCCTCTCCAACTTCCAACATGTTGACCTGATGATTTGGGAGCGGATTGTTTGTGACGTTCAGAGCTGGGTCTTTCAACTGAATAACCTTTGTATCAATTAACTTCTGAATTCGATCTTTCAGTGAGCGGCATACTTCAGTAGTATGCGAACCTTTCATCCCTGAATGGTACACACAGACTTTGTTAGGTTCATACCATTTGTCCTGAGTGTCTACAGGTAAAGCAAGAACGGGAGTGATGAGGCCAGCTACCCTCAATCTTTCATACAACTGGGCAATTGGTTCAGCCAAAGGAGTATACTGCTTGATCGGCCTTTTCTCGAAATTGGCTCGGGGTCTGTAATTTGGATTAGGTGGGGGAGATTGGAATTGAGAGCGGGGTGAGAGGGAATTTGGTATGAGTATGTAGGCATTTGATAAAGAGGGATAGGGTATGGAGATTGTTGGTATAGTGGAGGGTGGGTTGTAGGCGTTTGGGAAATGAGTGGTGTTTTGAAATCTTGTGCCATCATCACAGTCCCCACTTCTTTTTTCTTTCGATTTTCAGCAATTTCACCAGATTGTAGGGACTTACTGGTAGCCTGTAGAACCTCCAAATTGATAATGCTACCACTTTTGATGCCTTCCTCTAGTCTTTCCCCGACCTGGATGATCTCGGCAAAACTTTTTTCCGTGATGAGCATCATCTTTTCATAGTACTGTGGTTCCTGGGCCCGAATAAAATAATCTTTCATTTGAGCCTCGTCCATTGGAGGTCGGGCTCTGGCCGCTTCAGCTCTCCATCTCAAGGCATATTCCCGAAATAATTCATTAGGCTTCTTCTTCAGGTTTTGAATGTGAAACCAATTTGGGGCGTTGTCCATGTTGAATCCAAATCTTTCTACAAAATCGGAGGCCATGTCTATCTATCTGAACCACTTTCTGGTATCCTGCTCAATGTACCAGGTTAAGGCTTCCCCGATAAGGCTTCTCATGAACAGCTTCATCCGTATTTTCTCATCTCTTCCTACTCCCACCAGCTTATCACAGTACATTCTTAAGTGCGCTTTGGGATCCCCAATCCCATTGAATAACTCAAATTTGGGAGGTTTGTACCCCTCCGGTAATTCAACGTCTGGGTGCATACATAGGTCTTCATAATTCAGACCCTTCACCCCTCTAATGCCCTCTATATGTTGTAGTCTGTTGGTGACCTGCTCTAACTTTTCGACCATGTTCTGTATTAACCGGTCTTTTTCTGAAGGCTCTGGCTCAAGTTGGTGCTGAACAAAAGGAGCAGTTTCCACGTATATGGGGATTAGGTTATAATTTCCTTGAACGTGGGTAGGGACTATATTTGGAGTGGTTTGGGAGTTTTGTGGAGCTGAGAGGGTAGGATACTGTGGTAGAGGACATTGGCTAGTCCTTGAAAAAACGTAAGTATGCTGCAAGTAATTTTGTGGTTGTGGTACATTGGGTATGGTTTGGAGTTTTGTTGCAGTATTGTCCTCGACCGTCAGGTCACGAGGACTGTTCAAAGTGAAGGACAACTTGGCCAAATTATGAACTTGCGCCAGTTCATCCTGTAAGTCAAGGATTCTCTGCTCCATTCGTAAGATTAGCTCATCACGGTCTCCCCCAACACTTTCTGAGACTTCCTTACTCTTACTAGCACTATTGTCACCCATTTTATCTTTCCTTTCACGATTTGGACTCGGAGGAGGAGGAGGAGGAGGAGTCCTTTTGATCTAGTATGATAACCCAGCATGCACAAATCAATCTTTGGGAAGGGAGTAAGAGTAAGACAAAATCAACAGAAACCAAGTTAGTAGTAAGATATTTATTCTAAAGATAAACACATTGATTGCGAAAAATAAACATCCTAAATGCAAGGGGCCTCGTTGAGCCAGAGGTAGGCCTAAAATGACACATATATGATTCAGGACATTTTAATCCAAGCCAAGATTCAATATTAGTCGGAGTTTAGAGTCAGATAATAAACGAAGTAAACCATTTATTATATCAAACTTTGATCTACTATAATTCTTTGCGGAAATGAAAAAAATAAAATAAAGTTGAGCTAGGGGAAAGTAGGATGACAAGGGAAAATCCTAAATTCAAAAGCCTCCATTGTACTGGTTCAGAGATCTTGGATCAACTTGTGCCCACATTGCAGGAGTGATATCATAATGATGATTCAACAAATTCCGTGCCCAGGTGGTCTCTTTAATATCTTCAAATCCATAAGGTTGTCCCAATTTGCTAAGCCGCACATCTTCAGCATCCTCCAAAAGCCATACATAGTATTCGGGTGCACAATAAACCTGCTCGGTGCCCACACTTACAGTCATCAACCCTTCCCATTGTTGAAGCAATTCTTTGGCCTTAGGGATTTCATATTTTGAGCCAAACTCAAGCTCAGAACCTCCCATGTGGGTTCTTAGAGGTATGACTTGGGTTCGTCCGAACTAGCGGAGCACTCGAACTGGAGCGTAAGGCTGGAGGCCTTTCAGCCCAATGAGCTCGATGTAGTAAAGCTCGTTGCTTCTTATGACAGCTGTGCGGGCGGGTAACCATGAATACTTCCACTGAATCTGATATCCTGAACGGTCTTTCATAAAAGCAAACCAATCTTCGGTACCCATAGGAGAGTTGAACCTGATCATCCTTTGAGAATGGGTGTCGATCTTGTTTCCCATTCCCGTCAAAATGTCTATCAAGTCGGGTCATTTGTAAAAGTGCTCAATGGCCCATAGCTGCAGCAGAAGGTTACACCCTTCAAAGAACCTCTTACCCCTAAAGCACTTGGACAGTACCCTAAATACCTCAGCAAGGATCATAGGTATCAAGGTGGCCTCCATATTATCAATACCGCGCCATAAAGCTTGAACCACCAAACTAAGGCAAGTATCAATCTTACCATTCTCCCTTGGAAACACTAGAGTGCCTAGCAAAGCTATGGAAAAAGGATTCAGTTGCTTCTTTTCCCATTTTTCAGCAGAACAAGAGAACTCTTTCTGAAAAACCTTATGACCATCCTTGCGACCAAAACGTTCATACAAGAAATCCAAAGAAATCCAGTCAAAGTCCAAACAAGCTAATTTGAGATTGTTTTTCAATCCGAGATGATGCAGAAACTTTTTCCCAGATTGTTTGCGAGGCAAGATCAACCCTCTATTTTGGTACCGTAACTCAGTGAACCCTCCAATCTCTTCCATGGTCGGTGTTAGCTCAAAATCGCTAAACTTGAAAATGACCTTTTTAGGGTCCCAGAATTGCAACAAAGCCTTGATCAAAGACCGATCTGGAGCTACATAAATCAAAGAGGTCAGGAAACCCAAGGACCGACGAATCTCTTTACTATGTTCTTTATTCATATCTTCCCACCATCTCCTTAATTTATGGGGAACACCCACAACCATCCTAGTGTTGGGAAATACCGGTGTGCCTTCCATTCTACAGCCTGAAAGAGAAACTAAACAAACTTTTCTAAACTTCTTTCATATTAAACTGGCTTGGATTAATTTGTCATGATCACTTAGCACATAATATGATTATTTGTCTTTGGATTGATGGGAATCCTTTGACAATAAGGAGGCTGCTAATTTTGCGGGTTGACACCTAGGGCCAAACCACATATGGTTGATGCATGCATGACTTATATAAAGGGGTAGATACAACACTATCCTAAGTTTCTGAGATATGGATAAACACAGACTCAAGGTTTTCCTATGCGAGGAGGCACGTGGTCACACGGTAGCAAAACTATCCACTCACCCCACGTCTATGCCAACTCTCTAAAATGGGTATTTGAAAGAATTTTGGAGAAGTGCAAAGGCACAACTCACGTGTATAGTGTGTGAAAGTGTGAAGTTCCCAAGTGGAGGAAATATGAGCGGAATGACAGTTATAAAAAGCCGTAACAAGTAGCATATAGTGAAAAATAGTAACACATTGAACAGTTTAACGAAACAATAATAACATAAATAAAGCAAGATCAAAAAATAAAAGTAAATAAATAAAAAGGAAAGGAATAAATGCATCATGAGATATATTAAATAGCTAGACAAAATAAATAAATAATAAACTAATCATGAAATACTAGTAAGAAAACACGTAAGGAGAATGAGAAAAGATATTAAACATGAAACAAAATCAATTATTTAAGGAAACAAATAAGGGAGAAAGGAAAAGGGATTAATCATAAAAAATTCCTTTTGACAAAAAATAAAAACAAATTCAATCCTATAAAGGTAACAAAACAAAGATAAATAAAACACGAAATCCCACATAAAATACAAACCCGTAATGGTTACAACCTTTTTTAGTGTGGGTGCATGATACTGGACTCCATGTAGCCCAGCATGGTTTATGTCGGTTAAAAGAAACTCCCCATACGATTATTTTCAAGTTATGAAGTTACATGATACTTTACTTTGAAACTTGGTTTTACTTCATGTTTATGCCTTGAATCTTCATAAACTCTTATGCTACCTTTTTTTTAAAGAGATCATTTTAAGCATGTTTTAAGTATGTTTTATCATAACTATGCATATCTCACATACTCGATGCATCCTATAGTACTGACGTATTTTGCGCTGCATCCTATTGACGATGCAGATTCAGGTTTCCTTCCTCAAGCACGTGGCTAGAGATTTCAGGCCATTTCCAGTCAGTGATTGGTGAGTCTTCATTGTTTGAGGGCTAGTTATGATTGTAGTTAGTTTTAGATATTTACTTTCGTACTTTGATTTAGCTAGGGTCTTGTCCTACCAACTTCTTATGTCTTATGTAGAGGTTTTTCAGACATAACCAATATTCGAGTCACTCTTTTAAAAAAACTATGTTTCGTATTGACTTATCATTTATGGATGTGGATTGCCTACTATTCTATCTATGCTTCTACTATATTTTCTTATGAATGACTGAGTATGCCATGACCAAGGGTTAGTCTAGGGCATTCGTGCACCGAATTTATGTTACGTCTAGGGGGTAACCTTGGGGCATGATAAACTTGGTATCAGAGCCTCAGGTTCAAGAGTCCTAGGATGTTTGAAAGCCGCATCGAGTAGAGTCTCTTTCATGTGTGAAGCACACCACACATATGAGAGGGAAGCTATGAGATGTCTTAGAAAACTTCACTTCTTTCATGATCATATCATGCGATAGAGTCTAGCTCGAGTACTCCTCTAATCCTTACCTTTTACATTTCACATTATGCCTAGATGTGCTATGCTTCACCGAGCTGCTCGGAATGCTTCTCCTTCAGTTCTAGCTCCCGAGGTCACAAATGAGGAGTTCAGGAATGCCATCCATTTTCTAGCCCAGACCATGGCTGCTCAGGCCAACCAGCCGGCTCCTATCCCCGTCCACCCTCAAGGTGGGGTAGTGGACTGGGTTCGTGATTTTGTCCAGATGAACCCTCCTGAATTTTTGGGGTTCGAAAGTAAGTGAGGACCTACTTAGCTTTATTGATGAGGTGAAGAAGATCTTCGATGTTATGCAAGTGGTTGGTATTGATTGTGTGGAGTTCGCATCCTATTAACTCAAGGATGTAGCTCATATCTGGTTCACTCAATAGAAGGAAGCTAGAGCTAGGGACGTGGTCCTTATGACTTGGGAGTGTTTCAAGAGATCCTTTCTTGACCAGTTATTTCCCTGAGAGTTAAGGCAGTGAAGACTGAGGAATTTGTGAACCTAAGACAGGGGTCGATATTAGTCCAAGAGTACAGTTTGAAGTTCACTCAGTTGTCGAGGTATGCCCCCTCTATGGTAGCTGACCCGCATGACCAAATGAGTAAGTTTATCTATGGGGTTTCAGATATGGTGAAGAAGGAGTGCAGGTCTGCTATGCTGTTAAGTGATATGAATATTTCCAGACTTATGACTCATGCTCACCAGATCGAGGGAGATAAGATTAGGGAGATGGCTAGGGAGAACAAGAGAGTTAAATCCGAGAGTTCAGGTTTTGACCATCAAAGGTTTCGTGGTGGACATCGCTCCTCATTTCAAAAGAAATCATCAGGACCCATGCATTCTTCAGCCAGTGCTCCTTCTCAGGCCTCCAGGCTTCGTTATGATCAAACTGGTAGAGGATCTGGTTCTTATTCGTAGTCTTAGGAGAGTGCTGCTAGAGGACCATCCCATCCCATTTGCAGAAAGTATGGGAGAATCACCCGAGAGAGTGTCGTGTGGGCACGGGAGCATGCTTTAGGTATGGACAGGCTGGACACATGATTAGAGATTACCCTTCAGCTAAGAAAGGGCAGGGAGGTGGTAGGGCTCAGTCTGCTCCAGTAGGCCCAGGAGGTCGACCATCCCAGCAGGGCATAGCTTCTAGTTCTGGTGGTCAGCGCCAGAACTGCCTTTATGCTATGTCCTCTCGTCAGGACCAGGAGGGTTCCCCAGATGTTGTCACTGGTATGTTGAAATTTTTCTTTCTTGATGTGTATGCTTTGTTAGACCCCGAAGCCTCCTTATCTTTTGTGACCCCTTATGTAGCATGTAAATTCAAAATTTATCCTGAATTGCTTTTAGAACCCTTTTGTGTTTCTACTCCTGTTGGTGAGTTAGTCCTAGCCAAAAGAATCTACCAAAACTGCCCTATCTCAGTCCTTCATAGAGTCACTTCAGCGGATTTAGTAGAGTTGGAGATGACGGATTTTGAAGTTATTCTTGGTATGGATTGGTTGTATGCTTATTATGCTTTGGTTGATTATCTTACTCGGGTTGTCAGTTTCAAGTTTTTGAATGAACCTGTCTTAGAATGACAAGGTAGTCCTCCTTCCTCGAAAGGTCATTTCATATCTTATCTTAAGGCTAGGAAGATTATTTCTAAGGGTTATGTTTATCGCATAGTTCGGGTCAGGGACACGGAGTTCGGAACCCCATCCCTTCAGTCTGTTCCTGTTGTGAATGACTTCCCAGAAGTGTTTCCCAAAGATTTGCCTGGAGTCCCACTCGAGCGGGAAATCGTATTTGGGATAGATCTTCTTCCAGATACGAATCCTATCTCTATTCCTCCCTATAGAATGGCTCCCGCTGAACTTAAGGAGTTAAAGGATCAGTTGAAGGATCTTTTTGATAAGGGTTTCATCAGGCCTCGCATTTCTCCATGGGGTGCTCCAGTCTTATTCATGTGAAAGAAAGATGTTCCCTCAGAATGTGTATCGACTACCGTCAGTTGAACAAAGTCACAATTAAGAATAAATATCCCATTCATAGGATTGATGACTTGTTCGATCAACTTCAGGGTGCTAGTTTCTTCTCCAAGATCGACCTTAGATACGGTTATCACCAGCTTGATGTTAGAGAGTGTGATATTCCAAAGATATCCTTCAGGACTCGGTATGGTCATTATGAATTTGTTATGATATCTTTTGGTCTAACGAATGCTCCTGCAGCTTTTATGGATTTGATGAACTGTGTGTTCAAGTAGTATTTGGATATGTTCGTGATTGTGTTTATTGATGATATCCTTATCTACTCTTGAAGTGAGGAGGATCATGCGGACCATTTGAGAGTGGTGTTACAAACTCTCAAGGACCGACAGTTATTTGCTAAGTTTAGCAAGTATGAGTTCTGGATGCAGTCTGTTGCTTTTCTGGGTCATATTGTGACTAGAGATGGTATTCGAGTCAATTCTCAAAAGATTGAGGCAGTAAGGAACTAGCCTAGACCCACTTTCCCGTATGATATTAGGAGCTTTCTGGGTTTAGCTAGTTACTACAGGAGATTTGTGGAAGGATTTTCTTTCATTACTGACTCTTTAACTTGATTGACTCAGAAGAAGGTAAAATTTTAGTGGTCTGACCTTTGTGAGAAGAACTTTCAGGAATTGAAGACTAGATTGACCACAACCCTAGTGTTGGCTCTACCCGAGGGCCTAAATAACTTTGTTGTGTATTGTGATGCTTGTAGGATTGGTTTGCATTGTGTTTTGATGCAACGTGCGAAAGTGATTGCTTATGCCTCTAGACAACTTAAGGCTCATGAGAAGAACTACCCTACTCATGATCTTGAGCTAGCAGCCGTGGTTTTTACTTTGAAGATGTGGAGACATTACTTGTATGATTTGCATGTGGATGTTTTCACCGATAATAAGAGTGTTCAGTATGTGTTCACTCAAAAAGAATTGAATTTGCGACAAAAGAGATCACTCGAGCTTCTCAAGGATTATGACATGAGTGCGCTCTACCATTCGGGTAAGGCCAATGTTGTAGCGGATACACTTAGTAGATTATCCATGGGTAGTGTATATTCAGTTGAAGACGGAAAGAAGGAATTGGTTAAGGAGGTTAATAGGCTTGCTCGGTTAGGAGTTTGCCTTATGGACTCGACAAAAGGTGGGGTTATTGTCCAGAATGGTTCCAAATCATCTTTGGTTGCTGAAGTGAAGGAAAAGCAAGACAATGATCCTATTTTGCTTCAGCTAAAGGGTGCAGTCCATCAACAAAGGGTTGAGGTTTTCTCTCAAGGGGGAGATGGTGTGCTTCGCTATCAAGGTCGATTATGTGTGCCAGATGTAGATGGGTTGAGATAGAAAATTCTGACTGAGGATCATAGCTCTAGATATTCCATTCACCCTAGTGCCACCAAGATGTATCGTGACCTACGGGAAGTCTATTGGTGGAATGGTATGAAGAAGGACATATCCAGTTTTGTGGTTAAGTGTCCCAACCGTTAGCAAGTAAAGGTGGAGCATCATCAACCAGGTGGCATAATTCAGGATATTGTTCTTCCTACTTGGAAGTGGGAAATGATCAACATGGACTTCATTACAGGTTTGCCTCGTACTCGAAGGCAACACGATTCTATTTGGGTGATTGTTGAATGGATGACTAAGTAATCCCACTTCTTAGCTATTAAGACTACAGATTCAGCGGATGATTATGCCAGACTCTACATACGGGAGATAGTTCGATTGCATGGTGTCCCATTGTCCATCATTTCAGATAGGGTTACTCAGTTTACATCCCAGTTTTAGAGATCATTTCAGAGAGGTCTTGGTACTCAGGTGAAACTTAGCACAACTTTTCACCCTCAGACAGATGGCCAGGCAGAGCATACCATTCAGACTTTGGAGGACATGTTGAGAGTTTATGTGATTGATTTCAAAGGTAATTGGGATGATCACTTACCTCTTATCGAGTTTGCCTACAACAACAGCTTTCACTCTAGCATCCAGATGTCTCCGTATGAGGTACTTTATGGTTGGAGGTGTAGATCTCCTATTGGTTGGTTTGAGGTAGGTGAGGCATCTTTGATTGGCCCAAATTTGGTGCATGAGACTATGGAGAAGGTTCAGATTATTAGGGAGAGGTTGAAGACTGCTTAGAGTCGACAGAAATCATACGCGGATGTGAGGAGAAGGGAGTTAGAATTTGAAGTTGATGATTGGGTTTTTCTGAATGTGTCACCCATGAAGGGTGTGATGAGATTTGGCAAGGAGGGAAAGCTTAGTCCCCGTTTTGTAGGTCTTTATCGGATTCTGAGGAGAGTTGGTAAGGTTGCTTATGAGTTGGACATGCCATCAGATTTAGTAGTGGTTCATTTGGTTTTCCATGTTTCTTTGTTGAAAAAGTGTGTTGGTGATCCGACCTTAATTGTCCCTTTGAAGGACATGACTGTGAAGGATAGCCTTACTTATAAGGAAGTTCCCATGGAGATTCTTTATCGTCAAATTCGGAGGTTGACAAATAAGAAAGTCGCCTCGGTGAAAGTACTTTGGAGAAATCAGCTAGTATAGGGAGCTACTTGGGAAGCAGAAGTGGCCATGAAGGCCAAGTATCCTCATCTCTTTCCTTTCGATCCCATTTCAGCTTGAAGTAATAGTTTCCTCCCTAGTATGTCCCTCCGATTCTATCCCATTAGTTTCTCTCATGATCCTAGCATGCATTCATGTTTTTTGGAGTTAGTTTTATCATGTTTTAAGTTGAAAGCTCAGTTTTCATGCTTATTCTTCAGTTTTTATGTTTTGTTGCTTGGTTCGGCTGTTTCTTTCCAGTTTTACTCACTTAGGTCTTCATTCGAGGATGAATGATCACAATGGGGAGATATTGTAACACCTCATAATCCAAACCAGCTATCGAATTCTGAATCCAATGAATTTTCTGCATTTTCTGCAACTGCAGGTCACCACGGGAAGCGCCACAGGCATCGTAGCTCAGACGGCCCATAGGGTGCCCCATGGAAACCAAACAGTGAGATTGTGCCAAGTTTGCGTCAGCCCGATGGGTGGTCACAATGGGCATCGCAGGTACGACGACCTATTGGAACCCATCATCGGGACCCCCCATCCATTCGTTCCCCCATCACCCTACTTTACCTGATGGGTTAGGCCATGGGTATCGTGGGTATGACGACCCATGGGTGCAGGCCGTCGGCTTGATCTAGGGATCCTTCCCCCCGTCCACCTTTCCCTGGACGGGTAACCCCACGGGCATCGCAGGCGTGACGGGCTGTGGGTGCTCATCATCAGAATGGTCCAGTAGATCCCAATCAAAGTACCCCCCCTCGCTCGACGACTTGGTCGACGGGCCATCGTGGGCACGACGCCCGTTGGGTAACCCGTGAGGCGGCCCCTTTACCTGCAGTTTCTTATTTAAGTCCCAGAGGCATTTTAGACATTACCCACCCTCTTAACTCCTAAGTGAGGTCATTTTGGGCATTTCAAGAAGGGTTGTCACCCTTATAGCCTAAGTCCCTTCTCATTACCTCATTCACCTCCCAAAAGGGAAAGAACTCTCTCAAGCTCAAGGTCTCAAGCTCCAAGTCCAAGTCTCCTAGTCTTTTCAATTTCAAGTGGGTTAGCTTCAATCAAGGTATGTGGGTAATCACCAGTGGGTTCCTTCCACCCTTGTGCCCAAAACCCATAAATTGTATTTTGATTTCATGAACTTTCAAATTAGGGTTCTTACCCAATTCTTATGGAGTTTTTCTATATCTTGTCTTCGCATGGTTAGATTATGAAATCACTATTAAATTGCATGATTTTGCATGGGTTGTCACATATGAACTCCTTTTTCATGAATTGAAGGCTAATTGAAGAAATTTCTACATGCATGAAGTGATTTTAGTAAATTGGGTATTTGTAGCATGTTTCATAAATTCCAAGTAAATTGCATGCCTAGTTCCTATGTTTTATGAAAGTATATGTCATTATGAAATTGAACTAGTGCCATGAGAGTTTTCAAGTTATGAATTATTATGCAAGACAAGACACCCGATGTACCATCAATGCTCATGAATTATTTTCTAAACCAAGTTTCGTGAGTAGTATGAGGATCCGGGTTATGAACATGTTTATGAACAAGTTTTGACATATAGATATGTCACATGTATGTGAGCCTCATGCTATGTATATATATATTCTTAGAGTAATATTTAGCACCGAGTTGGACCGGGTGAGAGTACCCTTAGTCCCAGAACTATGTGACACCGTAGGTGCCCTCTATGGCTTATGACAGGATCCTGGTATGACATGGTTCTAAATTTGGCCAGTTAGAACAACCTTTTTCATTGTGGGTGCATGACAGTGGACTCCATGTAGCTCAACATGGTTTATGTCGGTTAAGAGAAACTCCCCACACGATTATTTTCAAGTTATGAAGTTACATGATACATTACTTTGAAACTTGGTTTTACTTCATTTTTATGCCTTGAATCTTGATAAACTCTTATGATACCTTTTTTTTAAAGAGCTCAGTTTAAGAATGTTTAAATATGTTTTGTCATGACAACGCATATCTCACATACTCGGTACATCCTATAGTACTGATACATTTTGCGCTGCATCCTATTGACGATGCAGATTCAGGTTCCCTTCCTCAAGCACGTGGCTAGAGATTTCAGGCCATTTCCAGTCAGTGATTGGTGAGTCCTCATTGTTCGAGGGCTAGTTATGACTCTAGTTAGTTTTAGATATTTACTTCCATACTTCGAGTTAGCTAGGTTCTTGTTCTAGCAACTTCTTATGTCTTATGTAGAGGCTTTTTTCAGACATAACCAGTATTTGAGTTATTCTTTTGAAAAACTATGTTTCATATTGACTTATCATTTATGGATGTGGATTTACTACTATTATATCTATGCTTCCGCTATGTTTTCTTATGAATGACTGAGTATGCCATGACCAAGGGTTAGTTTAGGGCATTCGTGCCCCGGATCCCATGTTACGTCTAGGGGGTAACCTCGGGGTGTGACAATAGCCTACTATTATGGCTCCCCATTTAGAGGTGTTGCCAGTTACTAGAGTTGTTCCATCTATTCCAGCTTGGCTTGTTATGTCTTCTGAGGAGCAGAAGATGTTTGGTAGGTTTCTACGGTTTGGTCCCTCGAGACTTTTTGGTGCTTGAGGGAGGATGCATATGAGTTTCTGATTAGTTTCAAGGAAAGGTTGCATAATTTTGGTCTGGTTGAGTCACATGGAGCAGATTACACTATGTTTCAACTAGACAGTCCAATGAAACAGTGGTGGAGGTCTTACATAGCTTGTAAACCAGTCGGGTCACCTCTAATTACTTGGGTTCAGTTCTCTGAGACTTTTTTGGAGAAGTATGTGTTGTGCAACTTGATAGAGCAGTTGATGGATGAGTTGACCAGGTTGGAGCAGGGATCAATGACTTTTACAAAGTACGAAGTCCATTTCCATGTGTTATCTAGGCATGCCACCATGATTCTACCCACCGAGCATGAGAGGGTGTGTCGCTTTGTTAGGGGGTTGACTTTGCAACTTCGTTTAGCTACAAAGGGTATTGTAGCCTTAGGCCAGTCTTTCTTAGAGGTTGTAGATCATGCTCACACTATTAATGGAATACTTTACGAGGCCCAAGGTGGTAGTGATAAAAAGGCTAATATGCCGTGGTTTCGCGGTACTTTCGATGCCTAAAACTTAGAATTATTGCATGTTCTTTAGTGATTATTAGTAGATTTGATATGTTTTTGTAAGTTGTGCACAAAAACAGGGACCGTGACCAAAAAGTTAGAATTTATACATAAAATTGACTGAAGTGAGGATGATGAGTGGAATGACTGGCCATTATTCAAAACCACGGACCAGTGCTGTTAACCGTGAAAAGAACCATGCAGGATTGCAATTTCAATGGCCAAACCACAAGTCAATCCACAAACTATGGATTTAAATAATGGCCCATGCTGTGACTCGTGGAACAAGGTTCCTGCAATGCTGCTAATTACAAGTGGAAAACTACAAGCCATTCCATCAGCCACAGTTCCAAATGATGACCAGCGCTGTGAGTCATGGAAATGATCACCTGCAGACATGCAAAAAGGCAACTGAAAACCATGAGTGAGTCTGCTAGTAGTGAATCAGAAACCATGTACCCGTCCTGTTGCCCATGATAAAGTATCAGAGGCAATGAAAAATAGAGGCCAAAACCACGGGTCAGTTGATCGGCCATGGATTGATTCCATGACCCGTGGTTCCATCAGTGGATTTTGATAAAAGGAAGGTGTGACTCAACAGAACCATGGTTGACCCCAGCAATCCACAAATCATTATTTAGAACGATGGGTCGTGAACCAACTCATTATCACTGACGCGACTATGTTTTCCTAGTCTACTAGGGATAGGATTTGTTGTCTATAAATTCTTTTCTTAAGGTTTTATTTTGGTTGTTACGTAGTTTTGGTTAGAAAAACCGACTTGTAATCATTGAGTATTGCATTGTTCTTGATTTTGGGAGATTAATTCATCCATTGGTTCTTAATTATTGATTCTTCTTTATTAGTTCAAGATTCCGAATTTCTTTATTTCATCTTGTAAGTATATGATTATGAATTCTTTAAAAAATTCTGATTGTTTTATTATGAACATGAGTAGATGAATCCACAACTAGGGTTGTGGGAACCATGACGAATTAACAAAGTAGGCAAAGTACTTAGCAATTCTAGAACAATGTTCATGCATGTATTATTCTTTCCTTCACTTTGATTGCTTTTTCACAATACTTAACGTTTGAACTTGCCTTATTCTTACTTTCTTGACCAAAGAGGTAATGAATGGGAAAAAGGATTATACAACGAATATTTGAGGCTATCAACCCTCAACTAATTAGCTTGACCTTGTCCTAGAATAGCTAATTTGGGATCATTGGTAAGGGTTAGTAAAGCAAACACCTGTAGACTGACCAAGTTACGTGGTGACATTCTTCTATCTTAGTAACCATCCCCTTAGTTGAGATTAACTTACCGATCTTGCATGCTGAGCACTAGACTAGATTGCTAGTACAATGCCTTACTGCATTATGAACTCATGGGGAACACAGTCCTAGTCCATTCTCTCTCTGATTTACAAAAATACTATTACTTGTTGTCACCTATTACGAATAGATTACAAATATTATTTGTTACTTAAAATTCCCCCATTTTTGGAAATAACTGACTAATAGCATGAATAAGTGCATTGACATCGATTCTGGCCATATTCCTCATGGGATCGATCCGAACCTTGGTTAGGTTCTATATTTGAACATAGACTGCTTTATACTTCTTTTTTGGAAGTATAATTTGGGCGTATCAAATTTTGGCACTGTTGCCAGGGAATACGGTTTACAATTAGAGCAATTGTGTTTGTTTGACTGTTAGTCCTTATTCCCTAATTTACTTTTTCTATTATTTTTGTTTTGTTTCTTAGGTTTCACACTTTTGCATCCCCTGTACACAGAGTCAAGGCAATCCTCTGATTCCACTTGATCTAGAACTGCAGGGAACTCTGGGAAACATGTTTAAGGACGGGATTGTTGAGACACAGAGTAGGCCACAACCAGGATGTTGGCCGAAGAACAACAAAGGATACGAGAAGCACATGTAACTCAAGACACAGAAGATCAAGCTCACAGGAATGATTTAGCTGAGCAATCAAGGCAAGAGGCTGCCTGTCAGGCTGCACTAGATGCCCAAGCTTTGACGGAGGAGGTAGCCCGACATAATATTAAATAAGATTCAGTTAGATAGAGAGGGAATAGAGGTCACCAGAAATATCAACCCCAATATATCCCTTATTATGATCTTCATGATGATGAGGCCGATCTTGATAACGTAGGAACAATGGGTGATATAGTGCTACCACCACTGCCCGCTGGTTCAAAGTTTGATATTATAAGTACCATGATCCAACTGCTGAACCTAAAGGGATTGTGCAGGCAAACCCACTGATGATATGAATTTACACTTGTTGAACTTCATGGGGATTTGCAAGACTTACAAGCTATTGGGGTATGCCAGGATGCTATCAGATTACAACTATTCCCATTCTCTTTGACTGAAGAAACAAGTCTTTGCCTGACCGAGCTTCCTGATAATTCGATCACCACATAGAGGGAACTGAAAAGTCAATTCTTGGAGAGGTTTTTCCCTCTATGAAAGATGTTGCAACTCAAACAAGAAATCTATAATTTCAGGAAGTTAAACACTAAAGCACTCTATCAGACATGGCTTAGGTTCAACAAAAAGCTAAAATAGGTGTCGAATCACAAAATTCTGGATGAGACCTTGATGGACATCTTCTACAAGGCCCCGAATGCAAACACTAAGGCAGTAGTTGACACTGTCACTATAGGTGCATTCATGGAGACCACTTATACAACTGCATCTGAGATGCTGGATAGAGTCACAAATACGAACAGGTCTTGGCATATGAGAGAGTTTGAAGTTCCCGATGGAACATATGTTGCAGGCAAGTCAATAGACCAATAACAATTAAATGATCTTAGTCAAGAGGTGGAAGGATTGACGATGAACATTGATATTATTGCTAAGCATGTCATTAATAATGGAGCTGAGAAGGTGAATGCAGTTGATTCACAAGGGAAAGCACCGAGGCATGATGATCATGAGTCTAATAAAGAGGCCAACTTTCTAAATAATCAGGTGATGGGTTTTTGGGCCAACGACCAAGGGTCCAACCAGGACACTTGGAGGGGTCAAGGATATCTAGGTCGAAACAAAGACAGAGATAGAGACAATAACTACAACCGGTCTGGATACAGATATGGAGCCTAGAACAAGAGGGATGACTATAAAACTGATAGAAATGTCTTATGCATCCCTCCTGGAAACCTTGAAGGAGGTCCTAGTCTTACAAGGATGGAAGACATTATGGTTAGGATGCTAAAAAAGGTGGAGACGACTGATGATAACTTAAAGGAAATTCGTGTTGATATCTCAGGCATGAATTAGAAAGTAGAGTCACATACCACCGCCATCAAGCAAACTGAGCAGCATTTGGGTCAAATGTCTATAGCCTTGAACCAATGCTAGAAGGGTACACTTCTCGATAATACATCCAAAATCAGAAAAATGATTGGCATTACATGGAAGGGACTACTCAAAGTGGGAAACATACTGTTGATCTGCCTATTCCTATAGTTGTTAATGAATTGGCCAAGCCTGAGAAAGATAATGTTAAAAGGGTGATTGATTCGGAAGATAAGGGTGGAAATAAGAACCTAAGTGAGAAGAAATCTATAGTTTCCAAAGGGAAGGAAGAGGAGGTCCCGCAAGCTTTAAAGCCTATGCCATGACCCCCTCCACCTTTCCCAAAGAGACTTGTCAAGAAGGCTAAAGAAGGGAAGTGCAAAAACTTTATATCCATATTGAAACAATTATTAGTGAATATTCCTTTAGTAGAAGCACTGGAGCAGATGCCTGAATATGAAAATTTCATGAAGGATCTAGTGATGAAGAAGAGAATTATGAGTTTTGAGCCCGCTGATAATTTGCACTATTGTAGTGCAATAGCCTCCCATTCTTTTGTGTAGAAGAAAGAGGATTCTGAAGTATTCACTATCCCTTGCACCATAGGAGCTTTCTACTTTACTAAGGTGTTATGTGATTTGGGTGTGAGCATAAATCTTATGCCATTACTAGTGTTCAAATAGTTGGGCTTAGGAGCCTCCAAACCAATAATAATGTGGCTTCTTATGGCAGATCACACCGTGAAAAGGCCAGTGGGTATTCTATATGATGTGCTTGTAAAGGTGGAGTCTTTTATCTTTCCGGTAGACTTTGTGATTCTAGATTATGAGGTGGATTTTGAGGTTCCCATTATCTTGGGACGACCATTCCTAGCCACTAGACGTGCTTTAGATGACTTAGAAACAGGGCAAATGAAGTTCAAACTTAATGATGAGGAAGTGACATTAAACCTTAGCCAGTCAATGAAGGACCATGATGACATGTGTGTTGTATCATTGATTGATATAGTTGATGAAGAGCAAACATTAGTGCTTGTTGAGGAGCATCTTAGAGTGGAAGCACTTGCAGCTGTGATTATGAATTTTGATGGAGAAGATATTTTTGAATATGACGGATGGTAGAAACGCTTGCTAGTATAGGGTCTTGTACTTATGCTCTGAAAAATCATGATTTGGACATGAAGAATTAAGAAACCCTACCCAGCTAGACCTTATATTGAGGAGCCATAAGTATTGGAGCTCAAAGCTCTCCCATCGCACCTTCGATATGTGTTCTTTGGAGCTAACAATACCTTGCCAGTTATTATTGTTGTAGATTAAGATAAATGGCCGGTTGAGGCTCTAGTTTTGGTGCTGAGAAAGTTCAAGAGGACCATTGGTTGGTCCATTTCTCATATCAATGGGATTACACCAGGTATATGCATACATAAAATCTAGTTTTAGCCAAATTATACTCCGAGTATTGAGCATCAGTGTAGGTTAAATCAGCCTATGCAAGAAGTTGTCAAAAAAGAGATTATTAAGTTGTTGGATGCAAGTGTGGTTTACCCCATTACAGACAGTAAGTGGGTGAGCCCAGTTCAGTGTATGCCAAAGAAAAGTGGGATCACTGTGGTCCCAAATACAAAAAATGAGTTGATTTCGATGAGGCCAGTCACAGGCTAGCATGTATGCATGTAATACAGGAAGCTGAATTCTTAGACTGAGAAAGACCATTTTCTGATGTCATTCATGGATCAGATGTTAGATCGTTTTTTTGGTAGAGAATGGAATTATTTTCTTGATGATTATTTGGGATACATAAGATTTTCATTGCTCCTGACGACCAAGAAAATACCACTTTCACCTGCCCATATGGGACGTTCACATTCAAGAGAATGCAATTGGGGTTATGTAATGCATCAGCAACCTTTCAGTGATGTATGATGTCGATTTTCTCATAAATGGTGGAGGACACTATTGAGGTATTCATGGATGATTTTTCTATGATAGGTGACTCCTTTGATGATTGTTTTACCTATTTGAGTTGTGTGCTGAAGAGATGTAAAGAATGAAACTTGGTGTTGAATAGCGAAAAGTGTCACTTCATGGTTACAAAAGGTATAATGCTAGGACACCAAATCTCAAATAATGGTATTGAGGTTGACAAAGAAAAGATTAAGGTGATTGACAAATTTCCTCCTCCAGTTTTTTTTGAAGGGTATTCGAAGCTTTTTAGGGCATGCTAGTTTTTATCGCAGGTTCATAAAGGACTTCTCAAAAATTGCACACCCCTTGTGCAAGTTGTTAGAGAAGGATGTGAAGTTTGTTTTTTATGATGCATGTTGATAAGTTGGTATTTTACCTACTTATTTAACTCTTAATCTTATGCTTTTGCTAATATAATGTGTAAAAATAGTGCAATTGACACGTATTACTTCTATGTTGTAGGTTTATGTGATTTAGGAGTGTTCAGGAAAGATTTGGATGAAAACAAGTCAAAATAGAGCCATTTGGAGATTACTGATCACTGCCAGTGAAGTGTTCTTCGCAACCGCGAGCTATAGTCACGTGATCACGGTCAACAAGAATTCAAAGCTTCACGATCGCTAGGCAATATCACGTAACTACAATAAAGAAGATAACAAACCATTACGATCATGAGGAACACTCACGCGACCGTGATGAAGGAAAGCATCAGCGACTGGACAAATTTGGAAAATCACTTTTTAGAAACCCCAATCCACATAAAAACATCTCTCAGCCATTTTTATTCTACATCTTGCTATTGTTCATCAATCCAATTCATCCTTAGCCTTAGAGTGAACAACTTTTGGCTAGCTTGGAGAGCAAGTTCATCATCCAACACCATTGGAGTGAAGATTTGAAGCTTTTATTGTAAAATCTTTAGTTCCTTTCTTAAACTCTTACTTTGTCTTATAAATAAACAATATTTGGGTTTGATTTCTTATCTTGTGCTTTTACAATTTATAAAATACTTTCTAGTTTATGAATTGAGTTTTTGATTTTCTAATTAATCTTGTGCTTGAATTGATTCTAAAGGGATTGATCAAGCCTTGGACTTGCCCCTTTAACCTTTATTTGGCTTGAAAGAGTAAATTGAGGTCGGAAAAGGTTAATTGGCACTAACTTGAGGCTTTAACCCTCATTTAAGGAATTGGCTAGAAATAGTGATTCTAGTGTTGCCATAATTGGAATAACTTTGTTAACACTTGACTAGGTTCAAGAGAACTGGTTGAGAAATATTTGCCAATGGTCGAGTGATGTTGGTAGATAATTAAGATTCCAAGGCTTGTTTTATTTGACCCATGATTAATCTAGTAAGTAGTTGATAAACTTTTAATAGATCATATAGATTTGAAGTAAATCCTATTCCCAAATCTCCCTTGCAATCCTTGCGCTGGGAAGATTGGTCAACTTCGCACTTGAAATAATGTTCATGTTTTTAAACAACAAAACCCCCCAATCTTTTTATTTCTTTTTGCTCCTTGAACTTCAATAAGTTACTTTAATTCTTTATTATCACAATAACCTTTACATTGTTCTTTATGGGATCAACCCCGACACTCTTTGGGTTACTTATTTGTTATGTACGATGATCGTAACACCTCCTTTAGGAGAGTGCTTATGAACATCATCACATGTCTAAAGGCATTTGAATGTCTTAAGCAAAAGTTGATCTCTGCGCCAATTATTATTACACCTGACTGGTCTCAACTGTTTGAGGTTATGTGTGATGCTAGTGGAGTGGATCTAGGATTAGTCCTAGGCTAGAGACGTGAAAAGATTCCTCATCCTATATACTATGCTTGCAAAGCACTAAATGTTGCTCAAAAGAACTACACTGTGACAAAACAAGAGTTGCTTATTGTGGTCTTTGCATTTGAAAAGTTCAGATCTTATTTGCTTGGCACGAAGGTGATTGTACACACTGAACATGTAGCTCTTAGGTACCTTATGGAAAAAAGGATGCTAAACCTAGATTAATTTGATGGGTACTTCTGTTGCAAGTATTCAACTTTGAGGTCAAGGACCAAAAAGGGACTGAGAATCATGTAGTTAATCACTTGTCTAGACTGGAGGAAGAAGCGATGATGAAGCTGAAGGATGATCTCGAGAGTGATGAAACTTTCCCAGATGAGCAAGTGTTGGCTGCCTTTCAAGATTTGGTTCCATAGTTTGAAAACTTTGCTAAATATTTAGCAAGTGATGTGGTGCTATCTGATTTGTTCGTCCATCAACAAAGGAAGTTTATGTCAGATGTGAAGAAGTTATTCTGTGAGGAGCTTATTTGTTCTGTGTATGTGCTGATACAATGATTCATAGATGCGTACGTGAGGCGAAGATGATGGATCTATTGGAGGAATGTCATTCATCCCCTGATGGGGGACATCATAGTAGAAACCAGACAGCCCACAAGATCTTGCAATGCAGTTACTATTGGCCTACCCTCTACAAGGATGCTCATAAGTATGCTAAGACTTGAAATCAATGTCAAAGGAAAGGTGGTATATCAAGGAAGCATGAGCTTTCTCTTACTCCCATCCTTATGATTAAACTATTTGATGTGTGGGGTATTGACTTCATGGGCCCTTTTATGAGTTTGAATGGGATGAAGTACATATTAGTGGCTATTGACTATGTATCTAAGTGGGTGAAGGCGGTTGCACTTCCCAATAATAATGGCAAGAGTGTCATATCATTCTTAAAATGGAATATCTTTTCTAGATTTGGTACACCACGAGCGATTATCAATGATGGAGGTTCTTATTTTTGCAATAGGTTGTTTTGGCTCTACTTGAGAAATATGGGGTTAGGCACAATATGGAAACTCTTTATCTTCCACAGATAAGTGGGCAAGTTGAGGTCTCCAATCGTGAGATAAAGACAATCCTTGCAAAGACTGTGAATGCACATAGAACAGATTGGTCTAGAAAACTTGATGATGCTCTATGGGCATACCAGACTGCTTATAAGACCCCAATAAGTATGTCGCCATATTAGCTTGTGTTTGGAAAGGCTTGTCATCTTCTGGTGGAGCTTGAGCACAAGGCAATATGGGCGATCAAGAAGATGAACTTGGATTGGTGTGCCGTATCTTATCAGCAGCTTGGTCAGTTAAATTAATTGGATGAGTTCCACCGCAATGCTTATGAGAGTTTAGCACTATACAAGAAGAAAATGAAGATGTACCATGACTGGAAGATTAAGAAGATAGACTTTAAATCGGGCGATTTGGTTCTACTGTTCAACTCAAAATTTCTCTTGTTTCCTGGCAAGCTAAAGTTTAAGTGGATGGGACCATTTTGAGTGGTACAAGTTTCCCCATATGGTGCAATAGATCTTGAGAATTGTGAAGGCGTGGTTCAAGGCAAATGGTCAATGTGTTAAACCCTACCTCAGAACTGCAGAAGAAATTAAGGTTGTTGAAGTTTGGAACCTTGGTAAAGTCTGACTAACCAAGGAACCTGCATCATGCCGCAATGTTAAATCAGGTGCTACATGGGAGGCAACCCATGGGGGTAACTTGATAAAGTCTGAGTAGTGAAGTAACATGCGTCATTCCATGATGTTAAATGAGGCATTGCATGAGAGACAAACCATGATTAACATGTACTTAAGTGTGCAAGAACTGCATGACAAAAATAATGAGCAAAATATCAAGTGCAGGGAAAAGAGTGCAATTGCAGAATTGCTGAGCAACCACAGTTTGGTTCACCAATTGTGAACCAGTTCAAGGACTAGTGAACCAACTCGTGGTTCTCAATCTAATATGATAGGCCTCTAACATATTACCACAAATTATAGGATGGTCTATTCTTCATAATGACAGACCGTTAAGTGACTTGTGGTTTCTGGCACTAAGGAAAGTAGTGATCCACGATCCACGAGTGGATCAATGGCCAGCGGTTTCAATAGACTAACCTTTGTTTCACCCGTGGATCCTAGGTACAGTAAATAATCAAGTTGGTTCTTTTTGGTAAATAAATACCTGATCCAACCCAGTTCCCTTTCCCTTTTCACCCGATAACCATAAAATGGGTGCTGCTTCAATTTAAATGGAAAGAAAATAAAATTCCCAACTCTTATTGCTCTAATTACTCCATCCATCACTCCTAATTCCATTACACTTCTTTACCCAAGCAAATTGATTGATCTGTTGTCTCTTTCACAGACACACTCATCATAATAACAAGTACAAACCACTCTTTTCTCTAAATCATCTGACAAGAAGTTTGTGAACGCAAAGGGTAAGTTCAAACTCACCCTTAAATGTAAATTTCTTCTTGAGATGAGAGTTCCTAGGGTTCATGTTGCTAAATTTAAATCTGAAACTAAGGAACCTTAGATATGTACTTGGAATTTCTGTGATTTAGTGTTGGATGCATAAAGGTGTGTGAGTTGATAAAAAGGGTGATTAGAAGTGTAAAGAAATTGGTTGAAATATTGAAAAGGAGGGAGTTTTGAATAAAATTGCAAGTTGGTAAAATCATGGTTGAATTCACTGCTGGTGGATTGATTCCACTGGCCGTGGTTTCACTCGTGATTTGGCCTCTGCATGGGTAACCTACATATGAGGCATAATGAGTCACATGATGGATCTGTGGTTCAAAACCACAAATGGTCAAGCGACTCATGAAAATATCTTAGAAAAAGTGACCCTCTGGAAAAGAACCATGAGTCATAGGATGGATCTGTGTTTCAAAACCACTAACCTTCAAGTGACTCATGGTTATGTAAAAAATAGAATTGCTTTAGCTAAGCATGAAACTATGGTTGGGTTCACTGGCCATGGTTTCATTCCACTGGCCGTCGATAAATTTGTCTGCACTTGTAATTTTTTTTTCTTATACTTTAGCTTTTCTTTATCTGATTACCAACGACTACCCTTGAAGGTACTATGCCACACAAGAACAACTCAAAGAAGCCAACAACAACAGAGAAAGAAACAGCTCTTAGACTGAAGTGTACACTTCAGGATGAGTCCTCTGAATCTAAAAATACTGGATCTGAGAAGATCTACACTATAGAATCTAATGCTGATGCAGAGCCTTGGACCACGAGGCAAAGGGAAAACATGCAGGCACAAACCATATCTCATTGGTCTGAAAAGGGAGAGGGTGGGTCTGAATCCTCATCTAGTGAGAATAGCTTTGGAGATTCAGATCCCAAAGCTGCCACAACCTCAGGCAGCAATGATCAAATGGGTTTGGGGTTGGCCACGGGTACTGCTAGTGCATCTGGAACAAAGAGCCCTGAGGAAGAAGAATTCTGAAATTATGAGCCGGTCCCCATTATCCTAACTTATAAAAGTAAGAATCTAGAGGTTTGAGAGAATGTGAGATGGGCCATAGAAGGCACTTCTAGATTATATCATGAGGGGTTGGCAAAGAATGATCGAGGGTATCCGAGGAGGAGTATTTTTGAAGAAGTTCAGATGCGCTCAACAACATTAGAGGATCTTACAAATATCAAAAAACTATATGACCACTATGGGTTTGGCTGCATGAGTCAGTGGGGTGGGACTTACAACCTTGTACTTGTTTGTGAGTTCTATGCTGCTTATGCAGCCACTTTGTTAAACTCATGTGAGAAAGAGAATGATGCAAAAAAGCTGCCACCTCTGAATAATGTGAAAGTAAGAGGGGTCCTAGTCGATATCTCAGAAGCTACCATCCAACATTTCATCTACAACCCTAATTACTTGGCACCAGTTGCCCAACAAGACCTTGATTTCAAATTAGATCAACACAAGAATAATAAACTCTCTCTTGAGTGGCTTGCTTCAATTATTACAAATAGGAACCCACCTTGGTTGACTGCCAAAAAGCTGAGCATCACAAAGGGATCTTTGGGTATGGATGGAAAGTTTTGGTGGTCTGTGGTGTGGTACAGATTGGTCACCACAGCCTCAGATAATACATTGACTCCATATTGAGCGATCTTAGTTGCTACCATCATGTCTAGGTTTGACATCATTATTGAACGCATCATCACAGAGGAACTTATGGAGCGAGCGTTGAGGAATTCCACTTCTCTTACATTTCTATGCCTAGTCACTAAGCTATGCCAGGAGGTCAGAATACCTACCTATATGGGTATTTACAAAACACTTCAGACAACAGGGTTCCAAGACATTTTTCTTATTAGAGATATGTGTAACCCTGTGGCAAAGGGTAGATCCCATTCTACTACATTCGAGAGCGTTGTTTTTTATGAGTCGAGTGGAGATATATCAGTTGAATCTTTTGTTGTTTTTAATGATTCTTCTCCTACTGCCTCTGTCCCTTCAGCTACTACAATACTACCTTCTACAACAACTGCACCATCAGATAAACTGAGCACCAATATCCTTTTAACTAGTGATACATTTAGCAAGGTGGCTAAAATGGCCTTTCATGCAGATAAGCATATAAAATGATTCTCTAATGTAGTTAAGCCATTGATCAAAAAAGAGATTGTTGCATCCCTCAAGCCTATCTAAAGTTTGATTAATATTGTAAATGCATATTTGGATAGGATAGAGATTTGGGTAAATGAGCATCTATGGAACTTGAGCATACCAGACCTTACTACTATCTTCACTGAGCTTGGCAAAGCTTGAGCTGACATTGATGCCATTTAGAAGTGAGCGGTGCCAGTTATTATGAATATTGAGATTGCACCAGTTAGAGCCAAGGAGGATGACTCTTTTATTAATTTACTAGCACACTCCCCTCCTCGTGCTCCACTTATGAGAGCTCGAGATAATGATGATGATAGTGAGGGTCCTGAGGCTGAGAAGAAGAAAAAAAGAGAAAAAGTAAGAAAGTCCACAAAGAGGGTGATGAGTCAGTGTTAAAACCTGCCAAATTAGAAAAGAAAAGAAAGAAAGAGGCACAAAAACTGAAAAAGACTGATGATATAGTGTTTCAAAAAACTATAGAGGTCTCAAGACTAGAGGAGGAAGTGAGACTTAAGGCTGAGTGAGTGAGGATTGCGGCCTTGAGAGATGGTACATCATCGAGCCTAGCACCTTTAGGTGCAATCTGTAGACCCCATTGTGGAAGTGCCTGTTCTGGGCAGAGAGAGTGTTGATGAGAGCGCTGCACATTCAACTACTAGTTCCATCATGGGTTCCATACCACTAGCCCCGTCTACTATACCGGACACTAGCGCTTAGGTGCCACAGGTATGTTCTTGTCTTCCTTGCATTTATATTTTCTTGCATTAGGGATAATGCATATTCTTTTGTAGTGGGGTGGGGCATCTAGTCCGTTTGTGTTCTGATGAGTGTATTGGTAAAGTCTGGTTAGCCAAGACACTCGCATCATGCTGCAATGTTAAATCAGACGCTATTAGGGAGGCAACCCAAGAGGGTACCCTTTTGAGGTATCCAAGTCCTTGGGATTTTCTTGCTGTGTTCTTTTCCCGATGACCTTTATTTCTATTGAACCAACATGTTTAGATAGTATGTGTGTTTATAAAAGAAGAATAGGAACTTACCGTAGTCTATGGCTTGATTTTGACTAAAAAATTGAAACCCCTTCAATATTTTTGTATGACATGTTAGCCATTTATGATAGACTGACCATTATGAATCTATGCATGACATTATGAATATGACAGTGATAAATAACTTAAGCTAGGTCATGGACCTGATAGTTAGCAATTGGTAATATAACTTTGTACCATGTGTGTGTGAGCTGCAGTTGTATTATTCTTGCATTATGTGCCAATTCAGAACTTTCCCAGTTAGTCTTGCCTAGGTTGTAGGATAGTTGGCTAGAAAGTGATCATAGGTCTTTTTTTAATAAAGTCCACTTAGCCAAAAATGACCAGCCAAATAAAATTGATATCCCTCGATCCTCGATTTTGAGCCTAAATTGACCCATTCATTGATAAGCCTATTTACATTCCTTGTCTTTTTGTGAACCTTTAGTTTTGCCCTGGTCCCTTCTTGGACATTGTGCACCACATCTCAGGCAAATTTCCTAAGTTGAGGGTCACTACCGTAGAGGTAAATAAGAATAATAAGGTTTGAAAAGAGTAGGCTAGTGATAAAAAGGGAAATAGCAGATGTGGTATAAGCTGAAAAAGAATTAGAAAAAAGAGAAAAAAAATGAAAAAAAGGGGAGAAGAAAAATGAGAAAAAGCAGTGTTGAAAATAATTGCCACACTCGCCTCTTGATGAAAAAGAAATAATGAAAAAAAGGAGAATAAGAAAGGAAAGATTTGGTATGTAAAGTGGAACAACAAAACAACATAGTGTCAAGGAGGGCAAAGTCACTATTCCCAAATGTACCATACCCGTCCCCAAGCCTATATTACAAGCCGAATAAAGTCGATCCTAGTCTAATTTTCTGAAAACCAACGCGTAGAAAATTAGGGCAAACTTATGGTATTGTGCACACATTGCTTGAACCTCTTGTTTTTAAATATGTTACTGTGTCATGAGGACTTCTTTGCAATGAGGTCACTAGAGTAACATTGATTGCTAATTGTTAGAGTATGTGTCATCTGTGTATGCTATATTATTTGTTGATATCACAATGTCATCCATGGGTCCTATTCTGTTTTCTTGATAAATGGTACATGTGCACTTGTTTTGTATTGAGAAGGAGGGAGGTACTAAAAGTATGAGCTGAACTTGAAACATATGACTGCAATAGTTCCTAGGTTTCTTTTGGTTAAGCATCATTATAGGATAGTTCTTTGTTTTGTCACTTGAGGACAAGCAACAACTTTAAGTTGAGGGTGTTGATATGTCATGGTTTTGTGGCACTTTCAACGCTTAAAACTTAGGATTATTACTTGTTCTTTAACGATTGTTAGTAGATTTGATGTATTTTTGTAAGTTGTGCAGGAAAATAGGGTCCGCACCAAAAATTTGGAATTTGTACTAAAAAATAATTGAAGTGAGGATGATGAGTGGAATGACTGGCCATTATTCAAAACCATGAACCAGTGCTGCTAACCATGAAGAGAAACCTACAGGATTGCAATTTCAATGGCCAAACCATGAATCAATCCACTGACCGTGGATTCAAATAATGGCCCGTGCTGTGACTCGTGGAACTGGGTTCCTGCAAAGATGCTAAGTACAAGTGGAAAACCATGAGCCATTCAACCAACCGCAGTTCTAAATGATGACTAGTGCTGTGAGTCATGAAAATGATCACCTGTAGACATGCAAAATGACAACTGAAAACCACGAGTGAGTCTGCTGGTCATGAATTAGAACCACGTACCCATCCTGTTGCCCATGATAAATTGTCAGAGGAGATGCAAAATAGAGGCAAAAACCACGGGTCAGTTGATTGGTCACGGATTGATTCCATGATCCGTGGTTCCATCAGTGGATTTTGATAGCAAAAGGGTTTGACTCAACAGAACAACAGTTGACTCCAGCAATCCATGAACTGTCATTCAGAACGACGGGTCTTGAACCAACTCATGATCACTGACGTGGCTATATATTCCTAGTCTACTTAGGATAGGATTTGTTATCTATAAATACATTCCTTAAGGTTTCATTTGGTTGTTACATATTTTTTGTTAGAAAAAATGACTTGGAATCATTGAGTATTGCATTTTTCTTGATTTTGGGAGATTAATTCATCCATTGGTTCTTGATTATTTTGATTCTTCTTTAATAATTTAAGATTTCGAATTTCTTTATTTCATATCGTAAGTATATGATTATGAAATCTTCAATAGATTTTGATTGTTTTCTTATGAATATGAGTAGCTAAATAAACAACTAGGGTTGTGAGAATCATGATGGGTTAACAAAGTAAGCAAAGTACTTAGCAATTATAGAACGATGTTCATGCATGTATCCTTCTTCCCTTCCCTTTGATAGCTTTATTAATGGTGCATAATGTTAGAACTTTCCTTGTTCTTACTTTCTTGAACAAAGGGGTAATGAATAGGAAAATGGATTATACTGAAGATTTTAGGCTATCAACCCTCATCTAATTAGCTTGACCTTGTCCAAGAATAGCTAATCTGGGATGATTGGTAAGGGTTAGTAAAGCAAACACCCGTAGACTGACCAAGTTGCACGGTGACATTTTTCTATCTTGGTAACCATTCGTTCAGTTGAAGTTAACTTGCCGATCTTGCATACTGAGCACTAGACTAGATTGTTAGTACAATGCCTTACTGCGTTATGAACTCATATGGAACATAGTTCTAGTCCATTCTCTCTCAGATTTACAATAATACTAATATTTGGTGTCACTTGTTACGAATAGTTTACAAACATTATTTGTTACTTAAAATTTACCCTTGTTTGGAAATAACTAATTAATAGCACGAATAAGAGCACTGACCTATATTCTACCCATATTCCTCGTGGGATCGACCCTAACCTTGGTTAAGTTCTATATTTAAACATCGACTGCATTATACTTCTTTCTTGGAGGTATAATTTGGGTGTATAGGAGGCTCCGCCATCAGGGTAGTTATAGTGGTCTACTATCTCGTGGAAAAGGCTTTTTTGTTAGGGGTCAGCACCAAGAGTGCTTTCACCTGAGCTGTCCTATTCAAGAAGCATTACATATTATCGAGGGTCGGAGTAGTTAGGGTGATGGTCAAGCTTCTCATGGTGCACATTTTGGGTATTCAAGCTGTGATGGACAGCCTAGTTCAGTCAGTTTTTTGGGTCGGGATTCAGCAGGAAGAGGGTTCTTTAAGTGTTGTAAGTGGGGGCACTTTTTTCTTAAGAGTCAAACATGACAGCTAATAGGGTCAGTAGGTTTTTGCTCGTAGCACTCCAGTGCTACCGGCCAGAGGTGGTGCACAAGGTAGTAGGAGAGGTACCCAGGGTACTTGAGGTGGTCCTTAGTCTAGTAAATTAGGTAGTCGTAGAGATCAGATCTATATTTATGCATTTTCAGGCTGTCCAGAGGTTGAGGCTTTAGATGCTGTCATCATAGGTATGATCTCCATTTTCCATCAGTCAGCTTCTATTGTGTTTGATCCGAGGTCTACATTTTCGTATGTATCTGCTTACTTTTCTACCCATATGGAGTCTACTTGTGAGTTATTGCCTGTGCCTATGTGTATAGTTACCCCAATAGGAGATTCTTTAGTAGTGGATCTTGAATATCAAGTTTGTGTAGTGACTATCCTTGGTTATGACATGTTGGTAGACCTAGTTATGCTAGACATGGTCGGATTCAATGTTATCTTGGACATGGATTGGATTTCTCCCTATCATGCAATCTTGGATTGCTTTGTCAAGATTGTCACTCTTCGAATGCTTTGTATCCCTCCTATTGTATGGAAGGGTGCCAAGAGACACATGCCAAGGTGTGTTGTATCTTTCCCGAGAACCCAATGGTTGGTTGGGAAGAGGTGCTTGGCCTACCTTGCTTATGTCTGTGATACTAGTGCCACCACACCTTTTCTTAAGCTAGTTCCTGTGGTTTGTGAGTATTCAAATATGTTTCCCTCTAATCTATCAGATTTTCCTCTTGATCATGATATCGACATTGATGTTGATGTTGATCTAGGCACTCATCCCATTTCTATTCTGCCATATCAAATGGCACCAGCTGAGTTGAGGGAGCTTAAGCGTCAACTCCAGAATATATTGGGTTCATCAGGCCTAATGTGTCTCCATGGGGTGCTACTATTCTGTTTGTGAAGAAGAAGGATGGGTCCATGCATATGCGTATTGACTACAGGCAGTTGAATAAGGTGACCATTAAGAATAGGTATCCGATACCATGTACTAATGATCTGTTTGACCAGCTACAAGGTGCGGTGGTATTTTCTAAGATTAATTTGAGGTCTGGTTATCATCAGTTGAGGATCAGGGCTAGGGACATCCCAAAGACTGCTTTTAGGACTCTATATGGGCATTATAAGTTCCTAGTCATGTATTTTGGGTTGACCAATGCCCTAGCAATATTTATGGAGTCGATGAACTGTGTGTTCAAAGCCTACCCTGATTCTTTTATTATTGTGTTTATTGATGATATTCTAGTATATTCGACGAATAGATAGGAGCATGAGCAACATCTGAGAGTTGTACTTTAGACCTTGTGAGACCATCAATTATATGCCAAATTCACTAAGTGTGAATTTTGACTTGAGTCTGTGGCATTCTTGGGGAACGTGGTGTCCAAGGATGGGATTATGGTGGATCTAGCAAAGATTGCATCAGTTCGTGATTGGGATAGGCCTACTTCTCCTACAAAGGTTTACAATTTCACCGGGTTGGCATGTTAATATAGAAGGTTTGTGGAGGGGTCTTCTTTTATGGAATCTCCATTTACTAGATTGACTCAGAAGAATGTCCCTTTCTAGTTGACTAATGAGTGTGAGGCGAGCTTTCTAAAGCTCAAGGCCTTACTAACTTCAGATCTGATTATTACTCTTTTGGTTAAGGGCTAAGGGTTTACTGTGTATTGTGATACTTCTGGAGTTAGGTTGGGTTGTGTATTAATGCAGAAGGGCTGAGTTATTGCTTATGCTTCCAGACAACTTAAGGTCCACGAGAGAAACTACCAACTCATGACTTGGAGTTAATATCGATAGTCTTTGCATTGAAGATTTGGAGGCATTATCTGTCTGGCATGCATTGTCAGATCTTCACTAACCATCGAGTCTTCAGAACATCTTCAGCCAGAATGATCTAAATTTGAGGCCACACAGGTGGTTAAAGTTACTGAAGGACTATCACATATCTATTCTTTATCACTCATTCATGTCAAATATAGTAGTGGATGCCTTGAGTCAGAGGGCAGTGAGTATAGGTAGCTTGGTATTCTTGGCAGCGGAGGAGCAACCTTTAGCTTAGGACATACAGTCCTTGGCAAATAGGTTGGTTAGACTTGACATTTTCAAGCCAGGCCATATTTTTGTTTGTGTTGAGGCTAGATCTTCTTTGTTAGAGCATATTCGAGCACAACAGTTTGATAATGTGAGGTTGAGGATTATTCATGATAAAATGTTGAGCGGTGAGGCTAGGAATGCGACCTTATATTCAAAGGGTGTTCTAAGGATTGAGGGTCATACCTGTGTTCTTAGAGTTATTGATCTGGTTATGTTGATCTTGGAGGAGGCTCATTGTTCTAGTTATTCCATTCATCCTTAGGAAGCTAAGATATACCATGACCTGATACAACACTACTGGTGGTGCAGGGCGAATAGGGATACTAAAATTTTGTGTCTAGGTGCTTTAACTGTCAGTAGGTGAAGTACGAGCACTAGAGACCATGTAGTTTGACTCAGAGGCTATCCATTCAAGAGTGCAAATAGGAGAGGATAGCTATGGACTTCATGGTAAGCTTTTCACGTACTTCGTGGGGGTTTGATGCTATTTGGGTCATTATTGATAGGTTGACAAAGTCTGCTCACTTTCATCTGGTTCAAACTTTCTACAGTTCAGAGAGGTAGGCTCAGATTTACATTCATGAGATTGTTTGTTTGCATGTGGTGCCTATTTCTATAATTTCTAACCATGGTACTCAGTTTACTTCGTGTTTCTAGAGGTCTATTCAGAGAGAGTTAGGTACCTGAGTTGAGCTTAACACTAATATTTACCCGCAGACTTATGGTCAGTTGGCGCATACTATTCAGGTTTTGGAAGATATGTTGAGGGCTTGTGTTATTGATTTTGGAGGTCAGTGGGACCAGTTTCTATTCTTGGCAGAGTTCGCATATAATAATAGCTATTATTCTAGTATTCAGATGGCTCCATTCGAAACTTTGTATGGTAGGCGGTGTAGATCTCTGATGTGTTAGTTTGATGCCTTTGAGGTAAGATTATGGGGTATCGAGTTGCTGCGTGATTCTATGGATAAAGTTCGGGTCATTCATGAGAGACTTCATACTTCCCAAAGTAGGTAGAAGAGCTATGCTGACCAGAGAGTTTGAGACTTAGAGTTTATGGTTGGTGATAATGTGTTCCTTTGTGTGTCGCCTATGAAGGGCGTGATGAGATTTGGGAGGAAGGGAAATATCAGTACTAGGTTCATTGGGCCATTTGATATACTTTATTGCATTGGGGAGGTAGCTTATGAGCTAGCCTTGCCTCCTTCTCTTTCAACTGTTCACCCCGTTTTCCATGTCTCTATGCTGAGGCGGTATGTACTAGATGAGTCGCATGTGCTTCAGTGGGATTCAGTTCAGTTAGATGAATCTCTAGCTTTTGAGGAGGATCCAATTGTTATTTTTGATAGGCAAGTTAGGAAGTTGAGGTACAAAGAGATTCTATTAGTTAAGGTTCAGTGGCGGCATCATCCTATTGAAGAGGGTACTTAGGAGACCGAGACCAATATGCGAACCCACTATTCTTACCTTTTTGAGCCTTCATGTACCTTTTTTTCTTTAACTTTTGAGGATGAAACTTCTTTCAGTAGTGGATATTGTAATGACCCTCTAGGTCATTTTATCTGTTCTCATGCTTTTTCTGTATTTTGAGCTTTCCCACAGTGGTTGTAGGTCATTTATGACTTGTCGGGATTGACGATTTGATTCTCGGGTAGTTCATTCATGTTTTAAGCCCATTTCGCTATTTTGAAACTCTTAATGCCAGAACAATTGACTTTGGTCAATATTTGGAAAAGACGACCTCAGATGGAAATTTTGCCAATGCTGTTAGCTTCGAAATTTTGACTTTGAGCTAGTGGAACCTTTGGTTCATATCACTGAAGCTTTCAGACTTATTTTGGGCTATTGGGTTACTTTTTGGTAAAATGATATTTTGGGTGTAGGGCCCACTTTTTGTCGAAACAATCTTCGTTGGGAATTTTATTAGTTCTATTATGTCCGAAATACCCTTTTTGGTAGGGTTAGCATAGTTGGTTTGTGTTCAAGGGGGTTAGAATGATTTTCGAGGGTGTGATCAGACACTTTTTGAAGTTAAGCTTGTAGCTGATATTGCTGGTTCTGGTATGGGCGCACCTGCATGCCTAGGGCCACCCCTACACAGTAGCCCCTACGGTCACCAGCCGCACCTGTGGTGCTTGGTGACATTAGTTAGTTGTCGCCTTTGTGCTACTTTTTCGCCTCTGCGGTGCCACCTCTACGACGTGTGTGTCGCACCTACAGAGTTGGAGGTTTTTATTAACCTCTACTCCTGTGGTGGTCTTGCCGCAGCTGCATCACCGCACATGCATCAATTTGACTGCAGGTGTGACGATCACTGAGAGTTTTACATAAAGTTTCTTCCTAATTTCTCTCATTTATAACACCTCATTTCCTCTATTGTTGAGCTCAGTTAAGTGGGAGAAGCACCATTTCGGGGTGGTTTACTGAGCTATTGAGGTAAAACTCATTCCCCTCTCGTTCTATCTTGCATCTAGTCCTTTAATTCGCGTTGCATTCTTAAAATTGAGTTCTAAATTGCATGATCCCACTTATATTAAAGTGGCATATTTCAGACCATCTAAGGTCCAAATTCTCTTTCAATTCCACCGAAATTTGGGGCATGCACCCCGCTCTCTATTGGGAGCATGTTTTTGGAAATTGTTTTTAGTTTCGTTGAACAGGCCCCGAGGATTATTTTTTGACCCATTTTTCAGCTTGAGATTTTGTATAGCAATATGGGTGTTATTCTTCTCTTCTTGATACCTGGGTTATGTTTGTGATAGTGTGGTAGCATTTTGAGGCTATCCAGAAAAGGAAGGCACACGACTGACAATTTATGCTTGCAATTCGGCCCCGAGGTAGGTTATGGTTTACTCCCTGTAGATTTGGCTTAGTTAGATTTATCCTTAGTTTAGGGTATTTTAGCCTTGCTTATGTTAAGATAGAATCCATAGTATAGGTCTGTGGCGATAGTTGTATTAGAGTAGAGATTTGTAGTATTTTCTTGTATTTATTCCATTTCCTGCTTTTATTACCGTTATTATGTAACTATGGGCCCGAGGCCATAACTTTGGACTGGATGGAGTTCCAGGTGAGTATCTTGTTTAGAGGGCACCTTTGCCCTATTTTGGTGTATATTACTGTAATTACATGACTTCTGTGTTGGCGCGCATACCTTTCTGCATTCATAAATATGAATCATAGTGGGTTTTTAAAGGAGAAATGTTGTTTTTTGAGTTGAAAAGTGGTTTTCAGCTTTACAATTTACTTTGGATTTTCAAAATGGATTTGTATTTCTTTACTACGGAGCATCAGTTTTTCAAACCATATGTCTCATCTTTTACTAAATTGGGTTTCAAGAAGAGTTTATTTAATAATTACTTCGTCCGACTAGGATTCTGGACTCATATGTGCTTATTATTTTGTCCGACTGTGATTTCAGACTCATGTTTACTTACCGTTTCGTCCGACTGAGATTCTGGACTAATATTTCATTGGCCTCATACTGCACCACATCCATCTCATGCTGCACCATATTTTATGTTGATTGTTTCTGCTTTAAGTGCCTTTTTACTTTATTATTATATCTTCACAATTAGTTTGGATGGTTTTGTTTCCAGTTTTCCTGTTATAACTAGATCTAGGTGGATTTTGATAGTTAGTTACTTTTCTATTTCTTATAAATTATATTATCTTTTTTGAGCTTGGTCGGCCTATGATGCCTACTGAGTACCCTATTTTTTGGTATTCATACTATATTTTTGCATCTTTTTTTGATGCAACACCTAGTATGAGCTACCCTCAGTGACTATCTTATCGTTCCAGGCCATCTGATGTCCAGATTGTGGTGAGCTCCCGGCGCCCGAAGACTTTACTGCTTTCCCTTTACTCTATTGGTCTATGTATTGTATTTTGGGTAGACGGTGTATGTTGTATAGCTTTATCTCATTTTTAGATGCTTTTGTATAGGTGACACCATGTCCGGGGTTGGTTCTTGTATATATGTTTTTCCTTCCCAGCCTTTTTAGGGCCAATTTTGTATATTTATTACTGTTGGTATATATATATACTGTTGGCTCGTATGTTGTATTATTTCTCTTCTGCTTTTCTTATATGAATGCTTAGTCGTAGTATCATATTCTTGAGTTGGCTTGCCTACTAGGGGGTTTTAGTAGGTTCCATCATTGCCCGATTTTGGGTTGTGACACTATTAGCCTCTGCCTTTCATCATCCATCGCAATTCCTCTTGAGCTTATTACAAAGCCAAGGAAAACAACATGATCCATACAAAAATAACACTTATTAAAATTTACATACAACTTTTCATTTCTCAACACATCAAATATCAACTTCAAATGTTGCACTTGATTATCCAAACACTTGCTATAAACCAAAATATCATCAAAATAAACCACAACAAAATTATTGATAAATAATTTAAGTACATGATTTATTAATCGCATACAAGTGCTTGGTGCATTGGTTAGTTCAAAAGGCATCACCATCCAATCATATAATTCAAATTTAGTTTTAAAAGTGATTTTCCATTCATTAGCGGGTTTCATTCGTATTTGATGGTATCCACTTCTCAAATCAATTTTAGGGAACAAGGTAGAACCACTCAATTCATCTAGCATATCATCAAGTCTAGGAATGAGATATCAATGTTTTACCATAATTCTATTAATGGCACGTCAATCAACATACATCCTCTATGTCCCATCCTTCTTGGGCACTAGAATCACGGGCACCACACATGGACTTAAGCTTTCTCTCACCAATTCTTTATTCAAAAGTTTCTCAACTTGCTATTCTTTGGTATCTTGAGGGTTGCTCCTATAAGCCACTTTGTTGGGTAGTTGAGAACCCGATAAAAAGTCAATTTCATGCTCTATTACCCTCAAAGGAGGCAAGTCACTCAACATTTCTTTCAGAAATAGATCTTCAAGAGAGCATAAAAGAGTTAAACATTGAGGATGATAATTAAGTCATACTATAAGGCTTTGGATGCCTTCTTGTTGGAAGTTTCAATTATTGCACAATAGATACACTAGCAACATTGGCACAACTTCCACTATCAATGATAAAGAAACATATTTGCTCTTGAACTCTAAAACTAATTATGAAAAAAATTCTCCCTTTGATCAAGATCTTCCCTTGCTAGAGCACTCATACTTCTCCTTAAAGCAAGAACAAGTTTTCCATCATCATTAATTTCTTCTCCATCACCTTCTCCCATGAAATAATCACTACTATCATCCTCCCCATGACCATCTTTAGATTCATCTTCCATTTGATAACCACCATCATTTAATGGAATGATAGTTCTTCTATTAGGACACTCATTTACTTTATGACCATATCCTTGACATTTAAAACACTTTATTTTAGATGGAGTTTCAAGTTTAGCTTTGTTACCTCCATCTTCGTAGTCCACCTTTGCTTTGACTTTGTCCAAGTTGGACTTGAAGTCTTGTTATATTCATATTGTGGCAATTTTGGAAGAGAAGAAATGTGGTTAAACATGGAGGCAGGATGTCAGCTGTGAGCATGATATGGGAAATTACCAAGAACTTGGTGTATATTTAGCCAAGTTTTTGTTTCCTTGGCTTAAACACATCCCTGGTACTTGGCCTGAATGAGTAGGATATTTGCATGGTTACACACCTAGAATTGGGTGTACCGTAGTGTGTTGGAAACTACTTAGTGTGGGACAATATAAATGCAACTCTGATGGGGCTTCAAAGGGTAACTCTGGGCCTAGCTCATGTGCTTTATGCATAAGAGATGACTAGGGTAATTTGGTTCATGCTGAGGGAAGTAGGATAAGGGATATCAACAACCTGGTAGTAGAAGTAATGGCTTTGAGAATGGGCTTAGAGCACTGCTTAGCTAATAATTTGTTACCTCTAATTTTAGAAAGTGATTCTCTTGTTATGTAGAATATTCTGGATGGAACTTGGGAAACACCTTGGGGTGTAGCAACAAAAATTAGAAAAAATTCATATCTTAATAAAGGAGGTGGAGGTAGTAGTGGTCCATACACTCAGAGAAGGCAACAAGGTGGCAGATTTTATTGCTAACCAAGTTTGCCTTTTTTCAGGTAATGATAGACTTATATATACCACATTTCAGGAGCTATCGAGAGAAGCTAAAACATTATTGAACATAGATAAAAGCCAACTACCTAATATCAGGATTAAAAAACTCCAAAATGGGGATTTTAATAATGAGGGAGGGTAATGCAGCTATAAACAACAAGCAGGGATTAAGGTATAAGCAGCAGTAGTAACAATACATCATGGTTCGAAGTATCACATATGGAGATACGTGGAATAACATATATACTTACTTGATGCGGTTGGAATGGATCCTAACTTTCCTATTTCTTAGATAGTGGTATTAGCTCCTTGTTGAGCTCAACCTATCAAGAAAGAAGAAGGGGGTAAAGTTTTCAACTATAATAGAGTAAAAGTTACATAACAAGGAAGAAGGGTGGTACTCATCTGAGTATAAGAGGCATAGATCTGGGATTAGTTGAGAAGGAGAAGTCTCCGATTGGGATGATTTCACAGCGTTTGTGAGATTTTTAAAGGCCTAAGATAAAATACACCCAAAGCTCACCTAAATTTTCTAATGCCAACCCTCAAAGACTGGATACAACTACCCTCTTTATTTCCTTATTCAACCAATTTCAAAGAGCTTGGATGGTAGGAGTGAGACATAGCAGAGGTAGATGGAAACAACCTTGGCAAGGTATTTGCAGCAGCTGATATAGCACAAGCTCAGTGATTTGAGCTTTAAATATTTACACGATGAAATCCAAGAGCTTGGTGCCTACTAAGTAGCTTCATCAACAATTGTGAATGAATCGACAAGAACAAAGGAACAAATTGAGCATGAAGAGAGATGGGGAAGATGGAGAGGCGTAGAAGCTTCTTCCAACTTTTCAAAATTATTTATGAATTTTGTTTTATCTGAGATAATATCTGCATTTTGTTGGGCCAGGCCATTTTTAAGCCTGGTCTTTTAAATATTCATTTGTTTTTTAATCAAAGCTCTTCCACCCTATCTTTAAATTTTAAAAAAGACTTAAAGTCTTGCTTTGCACCTTTTGATTTGTCCCAAGTAGGAGTGACTTCAAAACTTCCTTATATTTAGCCCATGAAGAAGAAGAAGATTGCACCTTTGATTTGTTATCCTTTTGATGTCCATCCACCTTTAGTTCCTTTTGATAAGCATCATATAAAGTTAGAAGATGGTGCAATTCCAACGGTTGCCTTTTCTCCTTATTTAATCCCGAGATAAATCTTTCCACAAGACTCATCTCTCCATCATGACATTAGCTCGAAGCCTAGTATGCTCTAGCTCCTCATAATACTCTTCAACACTCTTGCTTTCTTGTTGAAGATTATAATACTTCTTGAATGTATCTTGTTAATAATTTTGACCCACAAACCTTTCCCTCATACGTCTTTTCATGTCATTCCAACTTGTAACAAAATATTTATTCATCAAAGCATCTCTTTCAAATTTCTCCCACCATGTAGAAGAAAAACCCTCAAGGTGACTTATAGCATTATTTATTTTCTTAAAATTACTCACATTGTTAAGATTATATTGCCTTTGAAGCTTCACTATCCAATCAAGGTATTCATTCGGGTCACTACTTCCCTTGTAGAATGGAAGTGTAACCTTGATATTGTTGAATCCCCAATCTTCATCATTATTCCTTCTATTGTATTCCCTACCATCAACCGGATTCCAACCTCTATTTCATTCTCTTCTACCTCTCCACCTAACCTCTCTTGTTGAACTTGATCGTCCACTCCATAGCCATAATTATCACCATCAAAAGAATCATGCTCTTCAAGATCATGTTTGGGTCTCATTTGAGGTCTAATGTCTTGTGGTAGAAGATTTCTTGTTGATCTCCCCCTTCCAAAATGTAGCTTGATTGTGAGCCCTCATTGGTAAAGTAGCATTAGGGGAGAGGGTATCTTGTACAACCAAATGTGATGGAGTTGCATCAAGATGAGTCTTACTTGATCCCTCATCTTGTTGACCAATGGGATTGAAAATATCAAGTGGTTGCTTTGCTATTTCTTGAGTTGTCACCCTTCTATCCACCTCTTCCAATTTTCCTTTCATTTCTTCCAGTAGTTTTTGAAGCATCATTTCCATTTTTCTAGAGGATTCTCCCTCCAATTGAGTCATCGTACCTACAAAAATAAACAAAGAGTCAGTAGAAAAAGTTCCTCACTACTCACTCACTTAATGTGTCCCTCTCTTTATCACTCACAATCGTGTATCAACCCAAGGCTAAAGGCTTTTGAGGCCACCCTCAAATGAACTCACTTCACTCTTTCCTTTTACCACTTGAATAACCCAATGTTGAGAGACAACACCATCAATTCATTCATAGATCGTACTACTTCTCCGAGATAGAGTGGAATTTATGCAAATCAAGAAAGGACAATTAAAAACTAAGGGTCAAGGAAACAAGTTAACTTACAACGAAATGAAAAAAAACATGAAATAATTTGGAACGAATAAAATTAAATGAAAAATAACTAGTTTAATATTAAGTATGAACTAATACTCAAAGTAAACTAGCTAGAATTAACAAGAAAAGAAGAGAAAACAAGTTGGAAGGCTATATCTTAAATGGGGCAGATTTGGACTATTTTTGGAATTTTCAAATTCATTTTTTTCTCAAAGAAGAAACTCAATTTTTTTTAAACCAATCTCCTTCAATACTCAATCACATGAGCTCAAATTTGAGATATAAATTCTCCACAACTCTATCAGCCACTTTCAACCAACAATTTCTTCAAACAAACACCAAATCAACAAAACCCTTTTTCAAGTTTCTTCTTCAAAGCTTCAAATCCTAACAATGACTTCCAATTTTTTTAAGCCACGTATTATTCTTTGATTTTCAGCTAGAGAACAATATCAAACAACCTTTACATTCAAATAATATTAGATTCAATTTTTTTTTGGATTTTAAAAAATTACTAAAGTCAGTGATTAAGAATTATTGGAATAATTCTTTAGCCTTGATCTGATACCAATTTGATGTGAAACAAGAAAGTAAAACAAGCTGAAATTAAGAGATATAATTTCAATGAGAGATAGACACAATTAGATTCAAAAAATTAAAAGATGTAATAGTGAAACTAATCAAAACACCACTTAATTGAAAATTAAAAGCACCTAATCTATTAGAATCCTCAAGACGGTAGTAACCTTACTTGGAAATCCTAGGACAAAATGTTGAAATTCAACAAAGGATTTTCAAGCTCTCACAAGAGGCACAACTCTTCAATATGTCAAAAACTAACTATGAAACCCTAATATTATACTATTTATACTAAGTGTTAAAAGTAGTAAGGAAAGACCCAATTACCCCTCATTAAAATTACAAGTTAATTAAATTGGTAGAGCACTTAATATATTAAATATCTTTATGTCTTCCATGTTGGAGCCTTCCAAAGATTCCATCTTCATCTATAAAGCTTGCAATACTCGAAGGTCCATACCTTGACTCCTTGTGAACGGCCTCTTTTAAGTAGTGTCACTTTGATCTATATCAAATTTGCCCGAGCCTTCACCACGACAGGACACCCCTTGTCGCAGTGGTCCATCCTTACGTGGAAAGGGGTCACTGTAATGCCTTTTTATCATGATGAGGCAGTGCTCGTTGTGATGAGATGATGATCATTGCAACGAGATAGTGCAAAATAGAATGCCCGATTCCATTTTCCTATTTTGAAACTTCATTTGTAAGAACAATTTCCAAGGAGTTAAAAACATACGAAAACCATTTATAGAAAGTTTGAGCATACAAACAAGGCTATTATCCTAGGAGTGACACCAACAACACCTGTGATCTAAAACAACAGAAATAGAAAGATTATCCGAAAATGTGAGAAATAAAAGATTTTCTAATAAAGGCCCTACATGGGCAAGTAAAAATGGTGTACTAAGAGGGGATGGGGGTGGGGAATACTCAAGCTGCTCCATCAACTCTTGGCACTCGATTCACTGGACTCATACTCATCTATTTTGCCAAGGAAGGAGAACTCTTAGGCATCCTCTTGGCTCACCTTGGTAATCTTTTTGCCCGGGGAGTGGTTCTTGATAAGGTAATTGACCCCCTTCCACATCCGCACCATTAGCTTCACCCCATAGCATCCCTTCTTCCTCTACGCTTCCAACTCTTGCCGGATCTCTATATGGGCCTATGCCAGAGACTCAAAGAAGGAAAGAGGGATGGAGGTACTTGCTATATTTGATGGTCCCGGGGACAGATAAGGCACTATATCTAATGGATCCTATTAAAAACCCTCCAATATAGTTTTCATCTCAACCATATCTACCCCTATGGACTCTAGGGTAATTTTTCCTGATGCTGAACTAGTTACCACTCTGTCACCATGCTGGCCACTACTGCTCCCTCCCTCAAACTCTATCTTTCTTTTCTTTTTACTGCAGCTGGGAGCGCCTTTCACCCTAAAGGGGTCGAAGGCCTTGTCAATGCTAATGATGCAGTATGTCAGTTTAATAGACACATTCGCCTGCCTCCACAAAGTAGAAATTAATGAGGGGAAGGGGAGGTCACTGGTATGAAGTGTAATGAAGTATCTCCACTTCTCCATAATCCTCGCCTCTGCATTCACCGAAACCCATTCTATCAAGCAAGCCACCATCAAAGCTCTGGGATAGGTTGCATCCAAGGTATTTCTAGAAGGACAGACCCTCTTGGACACTAAGTGTACCCACCTTCGAGCATACGGAGGGAAATAGTGGCTTTTAATCCTTGTCTGCTAGACAACCCAAGTAATATAATCCCTGTGCTCCTCTAGCACCAATGTCCTCACCAACCATTGCCGATCCTTAGCAGCCTTTCATGCCAGGTATTCAGTCTTAGAGGAATTTGAAAACCCCAAAGCCTCATTGATATTCAAAGATAAGATCCTGATGCTCTTGCCTCAAACATATATGATAGGGTTCTAGGAGATCTAGTTGATAGTGAGAATATAGGCAGAAAACTCCTTGAACCTCCTCTGGTACCTGCACTAGCGGTAACCACTCACTGGCTTTCAGTTGGTTTTAGAACTCTGGTGCTTTCTCTTTGATCTCAAATTTCTTGGCCTCCCTCCTTGGGAGGAATCCCAAAAGGCTCCTCTCTCGAATGAACCCTTTGGTCCTCTGATCCAAGTACCGTTATCAACTCTTCTCAATAGCAAACCTTTTGTAAACCATATCATCTTCTCCGTCCATGTTTTGATCTATGTGGAAGGAAAAATAATGTTGTTACTCAATATGTTTAAATTACATATCAAGGATTCATTAAGAAATATAGGATTTAAAAAGGGAGCCAGTTGGGAAAAATATCCCAGTTTTGCATAACTCACTATTTTGGGCACCTCATTGTAATGAGCATTGCCTCAGAGCGATGGGTCATCACAATGATATAGGCTCTTCATGATGAGACTATCTCATCATGATAGACCATCATTATGATACAATCCTTGTTGTGATGAAGTTGTCATCCCTAGCAAGCCAAAATCCAAAATAACGAGGGTTGTGTTCCTATTTATCAAATTTTCTCATAGATCGGGCATAAGTTGCTACCATACAACACATATTTATTATTTTCATGGTGTTTTAAAGCTCAAAAATAAGCCCCAAGCATTGAATCTGATTAAAAAAAATTTATACCACTATACTCTAGTTTCAAGTCTAGGACTCCATGTACTTCGTGGGAACTACGTAAAAGGCATTGTAAGCACGATAACGATGTAAATCTAGTAAGCATGCTTCATATATCAACCCCACAAGAGCAAGAAACTACCCCATACCCCAAGCCCCATTTTCATTGCAAATCAATCAACTTAAGCACAAAATCAATGCGATTTAGATGTAATAGGCATGATATAAAGTCATGGAGAGAGTGTTTACCTTGAGAAACCAACATGGAGAATGTTGAGTTGAGAAGATTTTCGTGTGGGTGTATGAGAAGTTGATTTTGCAAAGTGGGGAAATAAACTCTTCGTCTCTTCCTAAAAACTTTCTCGATGCTTGTCATGATGAACTGTGTCTCATCATGATGACCCATCGCAATGATACCCTGCTCATTATGACGAGGCCACTTCCCATAGCAAAATTTTGCTCGCTATAACGGGCCAGTACGGGTTCATAATCCTTTTTAGTTAAAATTGTAATTTAAGTCTTTTTTTTATCTCTCGATCTTGGGAGTCTTAATCTTAACTCCCTTAATGAAATCCTTTCCTAAATTAGAGAAGAGAGATGAGAGGAAATTTGGTTCGTTCCTAATGTTCAGTTCGCCCTTATGGTTTTATAAGGTCTCGATGAGGAAATGACTAGAAAAAAAGTATTCCAGTAAGATGAATGGATTAGTGTAACTTAGTTGCTAGTGAACTTGTGCCTTGCACCTTCAGGGTCTATTCGAGGAAGAATAATTGGTAATTTGGTATCTAATATAATGACCAATACCGTCATTATTAAAAAATTGCGACAAAAATAAATGAGTTAATAATTTTGCATTACAACATTTTGTGGAATTGATTTTGGTGGTGTTTAAATAAAGCATGGAGTTAAAAAACTAGTGAAGCACAAGCTTCCAATGTGGCTCATAGTAACGAGGCAAGCCTTATCATGACGAGAAGGGTCTCATTGCGATGGCTCATCGTGATAAAGAGAGTCTCGTTATGACAAGAGTCATGATGCAACACCCCATCTTAAAGGTTTCAGCCTCCAAATTCTTTACTAAAAAGGAGGTCTTTTCCTAAAAACACCCCAACACAATTCTAACCCTAGAAAAGTAAAAAAAAAAAAGGAAAAGCTCCCAGAAAGGCTCAAATCCTTCCCCTCTTCATGGTGATTCTCCTTTCAGATTCCTGGAACTTGAACAACAAGTAAATTGCATGCATTTAGGCAGTATATTGGTATCAAGGTAGGTTATGGTTTAAATTGTAGTAAGACTTTGATTACATGAACATAATTGATGTGTAGAAATTAACAGAGACAACATGCTTAAGCATTTGGGCACATAGTTTAGATGAAAATTGTTGGATAATACTAACAGATTGAATTTATTGATAGACATGCTTATACTATTTGAAGTTGAATGTGAACGTGAATGAGTTAGGGATCTATGATTGTCATACGCCGAGGCTACCCCCTAGGCGTAACACAGCACCCAGGACCACAAGTTCCCCAAGTTAATCCTTGGTCATAGCATAATCAGACATTCATAAGAAAACATAGCGGAAGCATACTAAGTGAAGGCAGGCAACCATAGCGGAAGCATACTAAGTGAAGGCAGGCAACCATGACTAAATAAGAACAAAGTCTAAGAAGTATCAAATACAAACACGAAATATAAGTCTAGCTATGTCTGAAGCCTTTAAACTGTCATAAGAGTTGATGGGCCAAGACCCCAACTAACTCGAGAATCTGAAAGAAAGATAAACAAAATAACTAGACTAATGCTAGTCCTCGAAGGATGAGGACTCACCAACCACTATCTAGATATCCAGTGTCGTCTAGCCATAAGTCTGTGAGAGAGAGCCTGAATCTACATTATCAAGAGGATGCATCACAAGATATGCATTAGTACTGTAGAATATACCGAGTATATGAGATATGCAAATTTTTTAGTGAACATGCAAGATATTCTATAGAAAACTCATATCATGCTAAAACAGTAAAACTGTAATGTAAGTGACTCAATGCAATATCATAAGTTAAAACATAATCATAAGTAGTAAGTCTGAAATCTGCGCAAGAGTCAAATACATTTTAAAAGCTAAACTATTTATGTGGGAGGTTCTTTTAACCGAAATAGACCATGTGAGCTACATGGAATCTAATGTATCTTCCCCATCGAGAGGACCCAATATACCTTGCCAGGGTATAAATGCATAGTTATGGCATGATCACTAATTCTAATGCCCAACAAAGGGGACTTATGAACCTATGAGGGCACGTAATTCTGGGATTAAGGGTACTCTCACCCCGTCCAACTCGGTGCTAAATACTACTCCCAAAAACATGCATATAGATCATACAATACTGGGGCATATCTGATGCCAAATCTATTTGAAAAGAATAAGGGTATATCTATTACCATGCAATTCACTTAGCTTAGGTAGACATATTTAGATGCCCAACCTTTTTATAAACATAGGGACATATCTAATGTCGTGCAATTCATACTTAAAAATCCTTAAAACTTAGCATATCCATAATTCAAAACATACTTTTCTTTCTAAATTCATAATTTGAAGAATTAGGTATGCACTTTCATAAATACATATGGCCATGTTATCTAAACATGCCAATTTTTACTTGAAATCATGCAATTCAATGGAATCATGCTAGAAATCATCTTTAATGCATGGACTTTTGAAATCAATTAAGGAACCTCAAATAAATCATATATAAGTAATGAGAAACCATGAATTGATGATTTAAAACTGAACCCATAAGTTTTCCCCAATTTGGGTAAGAACCCTAATTTTCACAATTTCATAAATCAAAGTAAAACATGGGGTTTTGGGCATAAGTATAACACCCCGTACCTTTCAAAACCTATGTGACTAAGTAAATATCGACGAAGGTATTTGAGCTCGAGATTGTGAAGGGGTACTTTGGCCTAGAATTTAAAATGGTCAAATGTATATAAGTGTTAAGTTAAGTTATAAGGAGGAGGGTTTTGAAAATGAGATAAAACAAGTGAGGTACTTGCTCGACTTATCTAAGCTCTTTGGTGACAAGTAGGTGCATCACCTACCTACGCTAACGAACTAAGTTCCGAGGGCCAATTACGGGCAGCAACACCATGGATTATTAGACCTAATGGTATCCCAAATGAAGCTTAAAGTTGGCCCATCAAAGCACAACCAAATCTGGCCCAAACAACTACAAAAGGTAGCCACCAATATTGACCACATTTTGACCCAAGAGAAGCCCAAAATCAGCCCCAAAACTTAACCCTTTTGAGGCCCAAGCAAAGGGTAATTTTGGCCCAAGTTTCTTGACCCATTTTGGCCCAAATATACTCAAAAAAAAGTCGGCCAAAAAGGTCCCTTTATATAGGCCTTTTGCTGATCAATGTTGATCACAAAAAGCTGGAAAATTCTCTCTTATCTCATTTCCTTTTGGCAGCCCTTCTCTCCCTTTAGGGTTCTAAGAAGACCAAGATTAATTGAAGCTTAAGGTGAGTTAAACAACTTGTTATCTTGGTATTAATCTACTACATATAGCTAGGATATCCTATGGTAAGAAAGACATGAACTATGGCAGCCCTTTTCTTATGATTTAACACATAGAAATTGGGTAACAATTAAGAAATTTCTTCTTCTCTTGTTGGTGTATGTGTAAGGGGTACTTAAGCTTTTAAAGCATCAATAAAAAGAGGATAAAAACACACCTTCAAGTGTGGTAAGTACTCTGCCCATAATAATATTTTTGGATTGAAGTTCGGATGGACAATTGTTGTTGAATTGTTGTTAAGAACTCACGGGACGGCGATCGGAAGCCGTGGGTTCAATGTGTTGCTATTGTATTTCGGCATGGTGAGTTGTGTAGGGGATGTTTGATGTGTTTTGTATTATTGGAGGCAGTAGGTTGGTGTGTGTGTGATGTGTATTGGATAGGGGAGAAAGGTGTGACGATACACCTTTAATTAATGCAAAATACGTAAATCTGCCCGGGAAATGTTTAGCTACTGTTTTGGGAATGTTGCAGCAGGTTTAAGAGCTAATATTAGCTTCATTATACCCTTGTGTTGTAGATTAACTTAATAAGGGAAAGTCCAAGTTGTGGTAAGCGCAATCTTCGGAAGGAACGAGGTATGTTAAGGCTTCTTTATTCCTTATCGGCATGAATCTAGAAATAGAACTTTAAATCTCCGAAAGAAGGAATTTGAGTATTTTGTTGTAAGAGAGCTGATTTGGTAACTCAACAAGTCTTAAGGAACTAATTTATACATTATGGTGATTCAAGTCGCCTTCTTATAAAAATCTGATTCTTTTTGCACGAAATGTAAGTTATCCTTTTGTCAAGTTTCTTCTTTGTATTGTGATCTCTAATCAAGCTTTAGAAAGTATACAAGGAAAGTTAGAAAGTCAAATCCCCATTTATATGTGTTTGGTATGTTGAGTCCAACACCTAGTAAGCCAAGGCTAAAGAAGTTATCTAAATGAACCTTCATAAATAACAAGAATAGCTTGGAAGGTCAATCTAGTAATACACTTATTATGCATGGTTTGCGTGTTAGTGTGCACCGAGGTGCTACTGCCATATTGAGGCTATTATATACATAGTGTGCACCGAGGTGCTACTGCCATATTGAGGCCATTATACACATAGTGTGCACCGAGGTGCTACTGCCATATTGAGGCCATTATATACATAGTGTGCGCCGAGGCGCTACTGCCATATTGAGGCTATTAAATATAGGGTGCGCCGAGGCGCTATTGTGGTTCAGTGTGGGTTATAAAGAGTGAGTTGCAGCGTGAGTTAATGCATGTGTTGTGTTCTAAAAATAATAAAAGAGAAAGAGCTTAACGAGTCTTACCAATTACAGTTTACAAGTTTCATATTATATCTTGTTCGGATTTACTACTTGCGACTTGCTTTTATGTTTCTACCTTACATGCCAGTACATTATTGTCGTACTGACGTCCCCATTCCTGGGGGCGCTGCATACATGCCTGCAGGTCCAGACAGATATCCAGACAGATCTCTTCAGTAGGAGTTGCAAAGTTCAGCCATTTTGGTAAGCTCCATTCTTCCTGGAGCTGATGAGTCAGAGGTCTAGCTTATATTTTGGCCAGGTTATGTATATGTACAACTTATGGGTAGTCCAGGGCCCTGTCCTGGATATGAGATATTTTACTTACTCCTAGAGGCTTGTAGACGTGTATATGTATATCAGTGTTGGGTATGGCCTTGTCGGCCTTGTTATTAGCTATCTACTATGATAATAGCCTTGTCGGCCTTGAGTTGCTTAACTACTATTGAGCTTTTAGTGTTTCAAATTGCTATTCTTAGAGACCTTGTCGGTCTCAGACCCCCAGCAAGTTCAATAGAGATACACTCTATTTTGACACCTTCGGCCTTTTGGGGCTCCGGGTGTCGGCCATGCCTCCCATGGTTTGGGGCGTGACAATAAGGGTGAAGGGAATCCCTTATTAAATACCCACATACCTTGTTGAAGCTTTCTTGATCTAAGATGAAAAGAAATTGAGGCTTGAACTTGGAGCTTGAAGGATTTCTTTTCCTCTTTTGGTAGATGAATGAGGAATAATGAAAGACTTAGGCTAATAAGAGTAGAAACCCTACTCAAAGTGGCCAAAATGACCTCACTTAAGAGTTAAAAGGGTGGTTAATAATAGAAATACCCCTGGGATTTAATTATGGAAAACTGATAAAAAGCTCGGCTTCAGGGACCACGAGTCAGTCTATGGACCATTAACTGAAATGACTAACCATCAACTGATTTATGGTTCCAGGTGCCACTTCTTGGAGCTTGCTAGAAATCAACTCTATGAGTTGCTCTACGGTCTGTGATTCAGAATGATGGACCATCCTACTGACTTGTGGTCCTAACTTAGGGGAATGAGGATCCTCTGATCCTCAGGGACTACGGATGGAAGGATGACCCATGGTTCAAAAGGATGGGTCGTCAACCAACTCGTCATTCCCAGGACCCTTCATGGGGGTCCTCTGAAACTCGAACTATGAGTCTACATGACGGGCTGTGGTTCTAAACCACGAGCCATTGAGTGACTTATAGACTGAGAAAAGAACACAACCAAGGAGTAGACAACAAATCAGACTACAGGTCGTGGTCCAGGACTACAGTCTGTGATCTAGTCCGTGATCTCTGGGAACTTTACAATTTCACAAAAAATAGGTTTAACAGCTGAATCAAATTTTGAGGTGTTATAATATCTCCCCCTTGGCATCATTCATCCTCGAATGAAGGAAATGCAAGGAAAACTAGAGAGAAAACATCCCAACCAAACAACAAAACATAGAAACTCAAGGATAACATGAAACTGGATGAATCGCTTCTAGTTTTGTTGGCAAATCCAACTCATAAGCAACACGACCAACTCTCCTCAGAATACGATAAGGACATACATAGCGGGGAATAAGCTTCCCTTTCTTACCAAATCTCATCACACCCTTCATGGGTGACACCTTCAGAAACACCCAATCATCAACCTCAAACACCAATTCTCTTCTCCTCATATCTATATATGATTTCTGTCGACTTTGAGCTGTCTTCAACCTCTCCCTAATGGTTTGAACTTTCTCCATAGTCTCATGAACTGAATCTAGACCAATCAAATATGCCTCACCAACCTCAAACCAACCAATAGGAGACCTACACCTCCGATCATAAAGTGCCTCATAAGAAGCCATCTGGATGCTAGAATGAAAGCTGTTGTTGTAGGCAAACTCGATACCAGGTAAGTGATCATCCCAATTACCTTTAAAATCAAACACAAAAGCTCTCCACATATCCTCTAAAGTCTGAATAGTACGCTCTACATGGCCATCCGTCTATGGGTGAAAAGCTGTGCTAAGCTTTACCTGAGTATCAAGAGCTTTTTGAAATGATTTCCAAAACTAGGATGTAAACCGAGTACCCCTATCTAAGATGATAGACAATGAGACACCATAAAATCTGACTATCTCCCAAATGTAGAGTCTGGCATAATCATCTGCTGAATCCGTAGTCTTAACAACTAAGAAAAGGGATGAGTTAGTCATCCTGTTGATAATCACCCAAATAGAATCATGTTGCCTTCGAGTACGAGGCAATACATTAATGAAATCCATATTGATCGCTTCCCACTTCCAAGTAGGAAGATCAATATCCTAAGTAATACCACCCGATCGTTGATGCTCTACTTTCACTTGTTGATAGTTGGGACACTTAGCCACAAAACCTGCTATGTCCCTCTTCATGCCATTCCACCAATAGACTTTCTGTAGGTCATGGTACAACTTGGTGGCACTGGGGTGAATAGAATACCTAGAGCTATGAGCCTCTGTCAAAATCTGCTATCTCAACCCATCTATGTCAAGAAAACACAATCGACCCTGATATCAAAGCATGCCATCTCTCCCTTGGGAGAAAACCTCTACCCTTTGCTGATAGATTGCATCCTTCAACTGGTGCAAGATAGTGTCATTGTCTTGCTTTTCTTTCACTTTAGCTACCAAAGATGATTCGGAACCATTTTAAACAATAACACCTCCTTCTATTGAATCCATAAGGCAAACTCCCAATTGATCAAGTTGATGAACATCCTTGTCCAATTCCTTCTTTCCATCCTCAACCAAAGACACACTACCCATAGACAACCTACTAAGTGCATCTGCCATTACATTGGCCTTACCCAGATGTCAAAGCACACTCATATCATAATCCTTAAGAAGCTTAAGCCATCTCCTTTGGCAAAGATTCAATTCCTTTTGAGTGAACACATACTGAAGACTCTTATGATTGGTGACACATCCACATGAATACCATTCTCAAATGGTCTGCATGATCCTCCTTACTCCAAGAGTAGATAAGGATATCATCAATGATCACAATCACAAACATATCCAAATACTGCTTGAATACACAGTTCATCAAATCCATAAAGGCTGCAGGAGCATTTTTTAATCCAAAAGACATAACCACAAATTCATGATGACCATACCGAGTTTTGAAGGCTGTCTTCGGAATGTCACACTCTCAAACACGGAGCTGATGATAGGCGGATCTAAGGTCAATCTTGGAGAAGTAATTGGCACACCCCGAGGCTACCCCCTAGGCATAACACAGGACCCAGGACCAGAACCATAAGTGCCCTAAGTTAATCCTTGGTCATAGCATACTCAGACATTCATAAGAAAACATAGTGGAAGCATACTAAGTGAAGGCAGACAACCATGACTAAATAAGAACAAAGTCTAAGAAGTATCAAATCCAAGGACGGAATACAAGTCTAGCTATGTATGACGCCTCTAAACTGTCATAAGAGTTGATGGGACAAGACCCCAACTAACTCGAGAATCTGAAAGAAAGATAAAGAAAATAACTAGAATAATGCTAGTCCTCAAAGGATGAGGACTCACCAACCACTATATGGATATCCGACATCGTCTAGCCACGAGCCTCGGAGAGAGAGCCTGAATCTGCATCATTAAGAGGATGCAGTGCAAGATATGCGTCAGTACTATCAGATGTACCAAGTATATGAGATATTCAAAATATATAGTGAACACGCTAGATATACTATAGAAAACTGATATACTGCTAAAACAGTAAAACTGTGTTAATGGTCGAGTGACAAATAAGAGTAGTAGATCATATTCGATGAAAGTGTAATGTAAGTGACTCAATACAATATCATAAGTTAAAACATAATCATAAGTAGTAAGTCTGAATTCTAAGCAAGAGTCAAATACAATTTAAAAGCTGAACTATTTCTATGGGAGGTTCTCTTAACCGACATAGACCATGTGAGCTACATGGAATCTGATGTATCCACCCCATCGAGAGGACCCAATATACCTTGCCAGGGTATAAAGGCATAGCTATATCGTGATCACTAATTCTAATGCCTAATAGAGGGGACTTATGAACCTATGGGGGCACTAGTTCTGGGACTAAGGGTACTCTTACACCATCTAACTCGGTGCTAAATACTACTCCCAAAACATACTATTTTTGGGAAAAAATGGTTTTATTGTTTTGACTATTTGAAAATTCATTTCAAAAATCAAGTCAAAGTTTCAAAACGTGTTTCAAAAATAAAGAAGAGTCGCTACTTAGTTTAATTTAAGGAAAACCAAGAAACACTTTGGAAAAATCTTTAAAATCTAAAACAGATAAAGACTTTAAAAAATTAAAGGGATTTTGGGTAAGTGGTTCATATTAATACTCCAAGAAGGTTTTTAAGGTATTTGGAGTATCCGTTAACTTACGATTATCCAAACTTGTTTAAAAATAACTTATTTTGACTAACGATAAAGAGAACTTTTTGAAAAGGTATGAGTATTATTGATAAATGAACCATTTTTAAGCCTGTTTGATTTGGGAAATACTTTGTTATTATTTTGAAGGAAACAAAACTTTTTGAAAACACATTGCAAATGTAAAGAAATTATTCAAGTAAAGAAACATGCTGGGATAAATATTTTTTACGTGAAAAATGTAAGTAAAAGAACAATAAAGGTTTCTCTTTGGGAAAAATCCAATTAGGCTAAAATGTTAGTCCAAATTAATACAAATAATTCTAACTATACAAAAATAAAGGGAAGATAACAAAGATAAGCTTAATTAATTTGGACTCATGTCCAAAACCTATCCTATTATAATTTTTGGGCTTTGGCCCACTGCTGCCACATTTGGACCTTTAGTCCAAAATCCCAAATGTCAACTCACTTGGACCGTTCTGATGCCGCATCTTTATGAATTGAGCCTTTGGCCCATTTTTTTTACTTTAGTCCTTTTGGACTCCTACTATTTTTATGGGTTTAACCCATTTTCATCTTAAACATGTAGCTTCAGCTAGACTGACTCGATAGAGATTGGGCTAAGACTATCGGAATGCAAGGATGGAATGGGAGTCTCAATGGACTCGAGTTGACGGAGTTCATGCGTCAAAAATGAAGAAAAAGATTAGTAGAGGAATCAGATGATTACTTAACACATTACATGAGAAAAATGTCATCTCAAATCTCTACTAGAAATTTTTAATTAAGTTGGCGAAGATAAATCAACTTCATATGATTTCACACATATTGCTTAAGATAAGCACATTAGCCATGAAATTTAACCACTGAGGACAAGCATTCACAGAGGGGAAGCTAATTTCATACTACATTATTTATCTCATGCTACTCTTATCTTTAGGCAAATGGGAGGGGTTATGGGATCAAATGTGATTCATATGGAGGAATAAAGCAGAAAAATGACTTATGCTTAATAGTTGGCAAGCTATAATGGTCAAAACAAAGAGAAAGTCATGAACAAGAGAAGTAACAGACCACCATAGGAATCAAATTACTAAAGCTAAATGCTTCAAACGATCACAAATGAACACACAAATGTGGAAAACATAATCTTGTCATTTTCTTACTCTTACATCATTTTTAAAGAAGAAGCAAAAGACCCTAAGATCATGAGGTTACCTTGAAGCAGTGAGAGAGAGAAAACAAAAAAAATTAAAATGGCACGTATAGGAGGCAGGGAAAGGATGACAATGCTATCATTTAACTATGCAATGGAGCTTTTGTCCAAGGCCAAAAGAAGACAAAATATAGTTATCAAGATGAAAACAAACCATTAATCACACAAGATTCACTCAAACACAAAAGAACCTAAATCATTTGGCCTGTCAAAAACAGTGAGAAACAACTATGGATGAATAAAATTCACACACTACATGAAATCAAAAAGCAGAACCAATGATCAAAAAAGGGAACAACAAAATCAAATCCATTTATACTTCTTCTAAGCCGAGAACTCTTGCTAAAATGAAACTTAGGGCAACGTAGGTAAAAAGAAACGAGTGGTGCAACAAAATAAAGGCAAGGGAGAGCATTGATGAGATCACAGAGAACATATTGTAAAAAGAGATGAGATTCAAACCCAAAGGAAATCATGCGCTATACATCATGGATGACATAATCAATGAGCTTAAACCAAAACAAAGAGCAAATATCATCCAACAGCCTTATTCGTTCTTTGATAACTAGCTCTTAAGTAAAATGACATTTCCATGGGCGTGTAACAGTCATGAAACAATAACAATGTTATCTGAAAATTTCTAAACTCAACGAACAGTTTCAAAATTCAATAGAGTAAGTTCTAATGTTTTTCTTTCTGTATCCACACCACAACAAACACATAACATCAAACAAGACCAGCTCGAAACTAGAAGAAGACAGTGATAACGCTCAAAGTACCACTCCAATTACGAAGCGTAAGCGATCGTTGTCAAATATAGAACCCAACAAAGGTTGGGGTCGATCCCACAGAGAATATGGTGAAAGTTAAGTCTTTAGTGAATTAGTTGACTAATGGTCAATAGTTTCCGGTAAATAAAGGGGGGGTTTTGTGTGAACAAAAGCAAATAATAATGTATGAGAATTAATCAATAGGAGAATGAACTAGGGAAGTGTTTACCATGGCGTTGGTAACAATGTCGATCCTGGGCTTAACCGGGTTCTTTCTATATTCATGTCACGATGTGATTGAATTAATGGTATCGTCTAAACGTTTCTCAACCAAATAGACGAATTTACTTTTCAATTCTCTCGAACTTGAAAAGGTGTGCTTTTAGATTTCAATCCTAAACATCAAGTAGATTAATCTAGTTACAGCATTAATCATAAGACGAGAGTTGGTAGTCTCGAATCCTCGTTATTAATCAAGTTTCCCGGTTTTAATCTCTTTACTCAAGCAAATTAAACCTAGGAATGTTCTAATGTTTGAAACCACTAGAAAACGTTAAATAATGAATGATTAACAACGTGACAACATATATATTGAACCCGTCGCTACCCGGAACCTATATCGCTACTTTAGCCATGGCTCCCACAACCCTAGTTGTGAGAGGTTTAGTTACTCATGCTTGTAGAAGAATAAAAGAAAGTCATATTCATAATAAAGAAAAGAGATCCTTACAATGTAGTGAGAACAATCTTTAATTATTCCAAGAACAAGAAAAACAAGATCCCAAGAACAAATCAAGAACAAGATTGAGGAGGAAGAAAATGTGTATTGCGTGTTTTCCTCTCTCAAAACTCGACTTTAAACTCCTAAAATTATTGGGTAATGTATGTAAAAAGCTTCACTCATAAAATAAACCTAACATAGGGTATTTATAGGAGTCTAGGAAACAAATCCCAAAAACGCTCGGATTCCGCGTAACCGACTGCCCAGGTGCGACGGCCAGGCTGACGGACCGTCACTGGCTTGACGGACCGTCGCTTGGGCCGTCACCACTAGACAGTGGCACTGCCCAACTTGACGGTCACTGTGACGGACCATCACATGAGTGACGGGCCATCACTCAGGCCGTCACTCTTATCCAGAATGCTCTTTTTCGCGTATTTCCTTCCGTTTCCATGTTTGTCTCCATTTCCTGAAAATACAACATAAAAACATCAAAAACGACAACGGTTGCTTGAAAACGTACGATTGTTCTTAGTTTAAACGAGTCAAAAGTGCCGTAAAATGGCGGCACATCAACACCCTCAACTTAAGACATTCGCTTGTCCTCAAGCAACATGACACAAAACAATAATACGACGACTCAACTAAGCAAACAAACTCGTGTCTTTAGCAACTCATGGTCATTCATTAGTTCATTAAATCAAGCTCCCTTGTAGCACACAAATGTATGAAACACTAACTTGCAAGGATCCAAACATGTCATTCCGATATGATAGAATATTATGCATTCACACGCGCAGCTATCCTAACAATCGATAGGCAAGACAGAAATCTTGATGCCCTCACCACAAAGAAATCTCACACACAAGATTTGGGACTAGGTAAACGCTCACACTCACAAACGATTTCAAACAATGCACATGCGATACCATAGGCTTGCCCTTACTATTCTATTTCAGTTCTTCAGAAAGCCGCTCAAGATCACTACAAGACTTGTTTAGGCTTGTAATGAGGTTTCAGGTGCAGGTAGGATACATTTAGGGGTTAGTGACTAAGCCCTCCTTGGAACCACCGACATCTTATTACCACATAACTTTACTTTGTTCATCCTCATTCACTTTCTTATTTCCTTCTCTCTAGCTACAGGTGCGGCCTCTTTATTTTGACAATTCTTTTTATTACTTTTTCGATCCTTTTCATTTTATTTTTCTTTTCTTTTCTTAGGCACACACCCGAATTTTCATTCTATTCACAACCAATCTTCTCCATCCTCTTTTTCTTATCATTCACCTCTGTAGTAGCCACCCTCAACTTAGGCTGATTGCCTGCGTTGAGGTGCAAAATGTCCATGGCAGGACCAGGGCCAAAACAGGGTTTACCTCTATAGTAGCCACCCTCAACTTAGGCTGATTGCCTGCGTTGAGGTGCACGATGTCCAATGGCAGGACCAGGGCCAAAACAGGGTTTACCTCTATAGTAGCCACCCTCAACTTAGGCTGATTGCCTGCGTTGAGGTGCAGATGTCCAAGGAAGGACCAGGGCCAAAATAGGGATTCAAAGTAAAACAGGAACGGTGACAGGTTATTGAAAGAACAAGGTCAATTATGGCTCAAATAGGGTTCAAAGGGATTATTTATATTTGGACGGTCTTTTAGGTTAAGTGGACTGCACACAAAAAGGGCCTGTGATCCTTTCCTAAGCAACCAAACTTCAAACTTAACAAAATAGACCGGGCAAGTTCTAGATGCATGCACAGAGTAAGAATTTATAACAATAATCTCACACACTCTTGGCACCAAGAAAACTATATCGCTACCAACTATAAAACAACCGCTCGGCTTAAGCATACTCATTCTAATTATAATCACACAATGACATTCAAGGATCCAGACAGTCAATCGTTTCAACATAAGTACAAAACTAGAAATTTTTTAAAAGGGCCTCGTTTTAGTCAAGAAAACGCCATGATGCTTTGCTATAGACACTAAAACACAATTAACAAACTTTAAAATAACAACCTACATATGCCGGTTCTACTAGATAGCACACCAGAGGGAAAAGAAACACGGCAACAAAAACCCTCGGTGGTGACTCACAGGTTTCCCCACACCCTCAACTTAGACTCATGCATTTTCCCCCATGCATCCATATGAAAGCTAAAAACTATGAGAGAAAGGAATACCTGTGAAGTCGATATGACTCAGATTCTGGAATGATGTTGGAGACCGCCAGGGTGTCCAAAACATGAGAACTCGCTGGAGTACGTGTGTGCGCCAACCTCATGTTGCGCTCCAACTTTCTCTTTTATTGGCTCCACCGCTAGTCGTGACAACTTTTTCGCTCTTTCTTTGCAGATTCTCTTGCGGTGTTTACGTTTCTTTGATCTATTTTCACCGCCTTCCTCTACATGTTTCCCTTCTCGCAGCATCCTTCTTACAACAGCTAGAGTTTCGACCAAACCCTTCTCCTCAAGATGCACATCCGCAGGTGCTTCCTCACTAACATTGACGACAACGACCACCCTCATGTCACTTGGTTGCTTCATCAATTTAGACACATCGAACTTGACAACTTCATTGTTTAGCCTGAAGGTCAGTTAGTTTCTTTCCATGTCAACCAATGCTCTTGCCGTGGCTAGCAATGGTCATCCCAAGATTATGGGAACTTTAAAATCCACTTTGCAATCCAAGATCACAAAGTCAGCTGGGAAGATAAGCTTACCGATCTTTACTAGCACATCAGACAATATTCCCACGGGTCGCTTTACTGAACTGTCAGCCATCATCACTCTCATGGACGTTGGTTTAGGAGATCCCAAACCCAATTGGTTATAAACTACTAGCGGCATCAAGTTGATACTAGCACCAAGATCACACATGGCTCTTCCGAAGTTGAGCTTCCCGATAGTACAGGGAATAGTAAATGCACCTGGGTCTTCCTTCTTTTCGACTAACGATCTAGAGGAAATAGCACTGCAATGGTGGAGGTTGTCTTCCGGTTCAAAACTTACCGACCTCTTCTTTGTAATCAAGTCCTTCATGAACTTGGCATAACCGGGCATTTGTTCAAGTGCTTCCACCAATAGGATGTTTATTGATATTTGCTTGAGCATGGTCAGGAAATTCAGAAACTTACCATCTTCCACTTTCTTCTTCAGGCGCTGTGGGAAAGGAGGTGGTGGTCGCGACATCATAGTTGGAAGCTTTTCAGCTTCCTTGCTTTTATCTGCGAGCTTTTGAGTTTCCTCCTCCACCGCCTCTTCCTCATCCGCAACATCAATTTGGGTTTGAATTACCGGATGTGATTCCGGTAATGTTTTACCACTTCTTGTCATGATTGCCATACAACTAGCATTGTTCCGCGGATTTTGGACAGTGTTTCTCGGCAAGGTACCTGTCCTCCTTTGATTTAGAGATGCCGAGATTTGACCCACTTGCTGCTCTAATTACTTGATCGAAGTGGAATGCGCCTCCACTATTTGACTCATGGCCGATAACTCGGTCCTTATCTCCTTCACCCCAGAGTCAGTCGATTCTACCTTCAGCAGCATCTTCGCCATCATGTTCTCTAGCTTGGAAGTCCCTGCCTCGTTGCTAGCTTTATCCCGATTACCAGGTGGTACATACAACCCACCTCTATCGTTGTTGTTCCTCCAGTTTCTTTGATCGCGATTGTAGCCAGCTTTCTCATAGTAGTTGTCCTTCTGATAGGTCCGACCTTGGTTTCCTTGGCCATTGTCCTGGAAACCCCCCAAGTAATTCGCCTCCTCAGTTTCCAACTCTGCTGCTCTACCTTGAGAACCCACAGCTTGTACCTTCTCCATACCTCCTGCGAACAAGTGCTTGGTCAGTAGGTCCAACTGCGTTTTCAGATGCGCCATGTCTTGGTCGCGCTCCTCGTCTTTTCTGCGCTGCTCAGCTGACATACCAACTGCATAAGTGCTAGCTGCTACCTCTGAATCCCGTGTATGCCAGGCCCTGTTGGTTTTGGTGAGCCTTTCCAAAGTAGTTGTGGCCTCAACAAAAGTGAGACCCATGAATGCACCACCTGCTGCGTTGTCTAACGTCGGTTTGGTAGCCGAATTCAGTGCCCGGTAGAACGTCTGCATCAAAAAGTTATCGGTCAACTGATGGTTCGGGCATTGTGTTATCTTCTTTTTGAATCGCAACCAGGTCTCGTGCAATGCTTCATAAGGTTGCTGCCTGAAGTTGCTAATCTCGTCCCTCAACTGTATCATCCGAGAGGGAGGAAAGAACCTTTCTAGGAAAGCTCCTCTCAACTCTCCCCAAGTTGCGATAGAGTCGGGGGTCAGCTCTGTCAACCACAACGCTGCCTCATCAGACAGAGACAATGGAAACAACCTGAGCCTGATCGCTGTCTGACTCACGCCCGGCAGTTCGAACGACTTGCATATGCCCACGAAATTCATTAGGTGCTGGTTTGGATCATCCCCAGCGGCACCTCGGAACACTCCTCTCAAGTTCAACAGCTGGATCATCGTGCTAGTGATGTTGAACTTGGCTCCGGGCGCTAGCGGTGGAAGAGCAATGGCGCCCGTAGCGCCAACTCCATCCCAGTCGATATCCTCATCATTCAGCATAACATCGTCCTGCAGACCACCAGCATTCAGATTTTGTTGGGCCTGCAGTTCTGCAGCGAGCCTTGCTGCTTCTTGTTGTGCGGCCATATTTCGCCTCAATGTTCTAGCAAGCTCGGGGTCGTAAGGTAATGTTGATTCACCCGAGCGCTGGGTACTTGGCATGCACAACTCTGTACCCTGTCAAAAACAAAAACAACAAATAAACGTAAAAGCAGGAAAGTATGACTAAGAGTCAAATAAACACACCAGACTTAACAAACAACCGTATTCCCCGGCAACGGCGCCAAAATTTGATAACGCTCAAAGTACCACTCCAATTATGAAGCGTAAGCGATCGTTGTAAAATATAGAACCCAACAAAGGTTGGGGTCGATCCCACAGAGAATATGGTGAAAGTTAAGTCTTTAGTGAATTAGTTGACTAATGGTCAATAGTTTCCGGTAAATAAAGGGGGGGTTTTGTGTGAACAAAAGCAAATAATAATGTGTGAGAATTAATCAATAGGAGAATGAACTAGGGAAGTGTTTACCATGGCGTTGGTAACAATGTCGATCCTGGGCTTAATCGGGTTCTTTCTATATTCGTGTCACGATGTGATTGAATTAATGTTATCGTCTAAACGTTTCTCAACCAAATAGACGAATTTACTTTTCAATTCTCTCGAACTTGAAAAGGTGTGCTTTTAGATTTTAATCCTAAACATCAAGTAGATTAATCTAGTTACAACATTAATCATAAGACGAGAGTTGGTAGTCTCGAATCCTCGTTATTAATTAAGTTTCCCGGTTTTAATCTCTTTACTCAAGCAAATTAAACCTAGGCATGTTCTAATGTTTGCAACCACTAGAAAATGTTAAATAATGAATGATTAACAACGTGACAACATATATATTGAATCCGTCGCTACCCGGAACCTATATCGCTACTTTAGCCATGGCTCCCACAACCCTAGTTGTGGGAGGTTTAGTTACTCATGCTTGTAGAAGAATAAAAGAAAGTCATATTCATAATAAAGAAAAGAGATCCTTACAATGTAGTGAGAACAATCTTTAATTATTCCAAGAACAAGAAAAACAAGATCCCAAGAACAAATCAAGAACAAGATTGAGGAGGAAGAAAACGTGTATTGCGTGTTTTCCTCTCTCAAAACTCGACTTTAAACTCCTAAATTATTGGGTAAAGTATGTAAAAAGCTTGGTAAATAAAATAAACCTAACATAGGGTATTTATAGAAGTCTAGGAAACAAATCCCAAAAATGCTCGGATTCCGCGTAACCGACTGCCCAGGTGTGACGGCCAGGCTGACGGACCGTCACTGGCTTGACGGACCGTCGCCTGGGCCGTCACCACTAGACAGTGGCACTGCCCAACTTGACGGTCACTGTGACAGACTGTCACATGTGTGACGGGCCATCACTCAGGCCGTCACTCTTATCCAGAATGCTCTTTTTCGCGTATTTCCTTCCATTTCCATGTTTGTCTCCATTTCCTGAAAATACAACATAAAAACATCAAAAACGACAACGGTTGCTTGAAAACGTACGATTGTTCTTAGTTTAAAGGAGTCGAAAGTGCCGTAAAATGGCGGCACATCAGACAATACTAGCAATCATAAAAAAAATCTATCCAAAATAGCAACTTTTAAGGAATTAAGCATTACATGAGGCTAGGAAAATTAAACAGAAATGAAAACAAGAAAATAAAGGGTTTACCTTCTTCGGAGCAGCGTCTGGGACGATGAAGCTTAGCTGGAATATTTCTTCCACCACCTGAGTTCTCAACGACTTCATCAGAATTTGACTTTTAGCGTATATTTTCTCTGAAACCTTTGTTCCGTTTTGAGATTTAGAGAATGGTTCTCCACAAACCTCAGGAAATCAAAAGCCAACCCCTATTCCTCTATCTTAGAGGGGTTTTTATAGGGGAAATTTAGGGTAAAATAGGGGGGAAAACAAAGGGTAATTTCGGGCAAAATTTCTTGAGGAAATTCAAATTCTCAAATGGATAGGCTTGGCCAGCAAGAACATGTACGAATTTGTACAAGAATCCACGAATTTTGCGAAAGGAATGTCACCTATCCACTTCTAGAAGTTTCTCAACTTTGACAACTCAATTTTGGACGGAGGAATGGAAGACATTTGGGAATTTTGATGGAGTTTGGGCATTGGTGAAGCTGTTAGAGTTGTTGTCATTGTCATTTTGTGTTTGAGATGTTAGGGTTTCATCTGGTTGTACTATGTGTTGAGAAAGAGACAAAGAAGAGAGAGAGGGATGGATAAGGGATCGTTTGGTCACTTTTGTTGAGAGAACAAAGGAAAAAAAGAGTATATGGGTGAGGGTGTTGGTCCTGGACCGGGTCAGGCAGATGAGCTGATGGGAATTTTGGGAAATAAGGGTGTGGGCTAGGTGGATTGGGATTTGCTGGCCCAAATTGGTCAGCTGAAATAAGAAGTTATAAGGTTGGTTTAAAATCTGGCCATATTTGCAAAATGTGACCATTTTGAGTTTAGGAATTAGCCAAATTAAGAATAAATTAAGAAAATCCGGCTATGATTTAAATGACAGGGCTTTAGGCTAGAATAGAAAATAAGATGAAGTATCTACAATTAATCACTCGAGCTTCTTTAACTTTAAGAAGTTTGAAATAATTATTGTATTCAACACATAATTACCTCTCTTAACAATTATGAAAATGAAGTTATTCAATTAATCTCTTATTTGAATTAATTTGGAGGAAAATCAAGAGTTAATCTTCTTGAAAAGGATTTTTATGAATTCAGACTTCAAAGTAGTTCTTTAAGTAATATTATATAAATTTCACATAATTAAATATAAAAAATATAAATTGTTACTTAGAACTATTATAAAGCTGATTTGAAAATATTTTATCTTTTTTTTCAAAACAACTATTTCAAAAAATTGTTTAAAAATTTAAAAAGTCTCAAGATTAATTCGTAATGTGGAGGGTAAAAATTGGGTGTCAACAACTGCCCCTCCCTTTGGGTAGGGCGGATATAAGGAACCCTGGGCAAAGGGAATTGATGTTCCCAATTTTATCCGACCACAAATTCATCTTCAGGAAGAAGTTGGTTTTAACATGAATTTCAAGGAATCATGGCCGAATTTTGGTATCGAGTTTCCTACATATCTCAGGTTACATGAGAACTCAAGCCACTTGTAGTTCAAGATGCTTGATTTTACACATGATTTTGAAAGAAATTCAATAGCTATCCCGATCTCAAATGAAGGAGAGACCGAAAAGCTGGAGAGTAAGGAAATTGGTGGGGTTTGGAATGCAGCCGAGTTCTCAACATAGAGCTCGCCTACATATCACAAGACTTAGGGAATCAGGCTGCTTGTAGTTTGACTTAATTGGTAGAAAATGTAATCTTTATGTTAAGATAATCTTTGGCTCGGGATGAGCGACAAATGGATTGAGCTATAGAAAAGAAGCTTGTAACCTTTCAACTATGAATGTGATGCACTTCACACCCATAAATAAGATTTTACCTGGACATAATTTCCAAAGCTTGAGGTGTATCGTCACTCAAATTTTGAAAAAAAAGGAATATTGCTTCTAGCATGAGTTCAAAAAATACTCTGGATGCGAAACTAAGACCCAATGATAGGAAATACCCACATGCCTTCTGATAGGGGTGTGGTTTGATGGTGGTGAAAGTCGTTCTTCAGCTCGCGTCAAAAGAGTTTGATATCCCTCTTCGGACTATGTCCCAGTTTGCTGCTAAGAAAAAGTTCCACGTTGTGATGCATCCTTTTTGACATCTCGGATGCTCTCAACAAAATTTCAGACAAAATTGTTAGTAGTAACATAATTCTATTTGGAGAGGTAGTTTCTTCGTCATACCTTATCCTGGGATTACGTTCAAATCCCGTGTTGTGATGTCTTTTTGATTCACTTTGCACCTGTTGTTTTGGTTTGAGATCTTCATCCTCTCGGATGTTCTCGGTAATACTTTGAAACAAAATTATTAGTGGTAAAGTAATTTAATAGAGAAAGATAGCTTTGTACCTCATTTTTCGCACTTGTTGCTTTTTTGAAGAAGATGCCATCCTTTCTTTCTCTGTCTTGGGGAAATAATGACTTCCATGATGAGAATATAATAGCCTTCATAGCTATCGAATAAGATTGCCTTCGTGGTGGTTTTTGAGTATGACGACCTTCATAGTCATTTGCAATTTAACGGTCTTCATAACCGCTTGTGGTGTTCTCTTGAACGTGATAACCTTCATGGCTATTGCCAGTAGTCTTTGTATATGCCTGGGGTGAATCTTGCGCCTCATATGTATCGACGTGATTAACAGATATTCCCTAAACTATCAGGCTTTGGTTGATCTTGCACATCATTTGACTTTGGATAGACACGGCTTACCTTTAACTTGTCAACTTCGACTAATCTTGCACATCATCCGACTTTTGATAGAGGCGGCTTACAAATATCCTTCAAATTTCCAGTTTTTGGGTAATCCTGCACTTTCATCCGATCTTGGAGGTAATCGAGACTTACAGATTTCCCTTGAATTGCTAGCCTTTGGGTAGTCCTGCATAATATCCGTGTGGGTATGTCGTGGCTTATAGATAACCCGTGGACTATTAATTTTGGGTAGTCTTGCAACTTTATCTAATTTTGGATATTATTGCGACTTGTGCATCACCCTTAAACTATCAATTCTTTGCGCAATCTTGCATAATATCTGGTGTCAGATATCGCTGTGGCTTACAGACAACCTTTAGTCTGTCAAGTTTTGGGCAATCTTGCACATTATCCGGTTTCAGACATCGCTGTGGCTTACAGACGACCTTTGACCTTCCAATTTTAGGATATCCGATCCGTCATCCGATTTGGATGGCGTCTTATAAACATCCCTCAGACTATATTATTTTGACCTCGATGGCAAACATTATTTGATCATCGGGGGTGACAATGCCTTTGTCACACGATCAAATATAGTTGCACGTTCTGGCGATTGATGCTTTTGTATGTATAAGCATACTTCATAGTGAGACTTTGTTGTCTCTAATAAATAAGGGTGCATAAATATCCTCGACGTCAGACTCCATCATTTTATGCGATATCGGATATAAATATGTTGAATGCCAGACTTGGCATAATAATAAGGAAGCAAATACATCCTCAATGTCAGACACCTCCGTCTCATGCAATATCGAATATAAATATGCTGAATGCTAGACTTGGCATAATAATAAGGAAGCAAATATATCCTCAATGTCAGGCTCGTCCATCTCACGCGATATCAGATATAAATATGCTGAATGCCAGACTTGGCATAATAATGATAATGAAGCAAATATATCCTCAACGTCACACTCCTCCGTCTCACGCAATATGAAATATAAATATGCTGAATGCCAGACTTGGCATAATAATAAGGAAGCAAATACATCCTCAACATCAGACTCCTCCATCTCATGCAATATTGGATATAAATATGTTGAATGCCAGACTTGGCATAATAATGATAATGAAGCAAATATATCCTCAACGTCAGACTCCTCTGTCTCATGCGATATCAGATATAAATATGTTGATTGCCAGACATAATAAATGGTAATATCCTCAATGTTAGACTCCACCGTCTCACGCGATATTGGATATAATATGCTCTTGGATTGATTCCGTACAACTAGTGTGACTTAAGGACGGCTCTGAATGTCATCCTCTTTGAAACCAGCCGATAGAGGGACATAATATTTGCAGCAAATGTATCTGTAGTATTAATGATGATGATGGTCCTCTTGACATAGTCCTTCTGACATGGTCCTCTTGACATGGTCCTCTTGACATGGTCCTCTCGACATGCAAATATGATAATGATGTGGATGATCATGCAATGGTATGTGTAGCTGTTGCAGAAAATATCACCTTTGGTTTTTATGTTGTCCTATTAACTCCTTTGTGTGTACATGTGCTCAAGGCAAACAATTAGTAGACACAACGTCGCTTTTACTAGCGACCACAGTCAAACTTGAAAACTTTAAAGATAATGTCTATGAAGCTAATCAAAACAACTTTTGTTTCAAATATGAATGAAATGGTCGTGCTCATTTATAGGGACAGCCACAAGTACCATTTTCAAACATCATCTGTTCGTGGTGCTTTCTGACTTGCTGTGGATTGGCGAAGGACGCCACCGATCTCTCATTTGGTGTCTTGATTTGAAGTTTGACCAAAATGTCCTAATCCGCTTGGGGACTTGAGGATGCTGTCAATTTCTCTTTATCTAATAGTTCCTGTGAACTACAAGAAAATTTTCCCATTCTAGGGACTTTTGCCTCTTTGGCTCCTTTCCACTCTTTCGACTTTTATCGCCAAATTTGGGGCATCTGGTCTTGTTGCATTTCTTTGAATGCATTGGATAATGTGGGATTGATTTCTAACATACTTTTTACAACAACCTGCATCCACAAAAAAAAATATTAGTTCTAATCTGTGTTGACCTTCTTCGATCTTCTGCTCCTTGCTTTGTCTTTTCTGGGTGCTTTCCACTCTCGGGTACTCATTGTTCTCAACTCCCCGGGTCAAGGTAGACAAAGTTAAATTATAAAGGAGTAAACCTAATATGTTGTAAAGATTTTCCAAACAATTTCTTTGGAAAACAAAGATTTTGAAAAAGGATAGTTTTGAAAGGTCTCTGCCCATCATGTCATGTGCTAGCTCGATGAATGTCTTTTACTCGAGGCCTTGACATTTCTGACATACGGCTGGCGGACTCTGGAGATCCTTTGTCATCCTAGCTGGGAAGTTCAGAACTATTTTTCAATAGATCTGTCACAACTGGGGATTAATCCATCTTTAACCAGGGGATTTTTTTGAAGTAGACTCTGATCTCTCGGTGCTAGAAAATTCTTTGGAGTTTAATTATGAACTCTTGAATGAAGCTTGGTGGAAATTTTGAGGTCTTCCTCAAAATTTCTGCCCCAGTTGAATATTTTGTGATGAAACTCATTCCATTGGCAAGAGACTTGAAACTCTGTGGGGATTACGAGATTCTTTCTCGATATTCATTTCTATCGCTCTTTGGCGCACTCTGTATTTCGATTTGCTGGAGAGAAATCTTCGCCTTCTAAATTTTCGAGATTCCTTTCTCAAAAATTCTGCCCCAATTTCCATTTCCTGAGTGATATGACCAACCGTCGTGGCACCTACGTATCCTGTTGAGGCAGGAATCAGGTCAAACCTAGTTCCCACACTCGTACTGGGAGAGTATTAGAAATAAACAAAGGGGTGACCGAGGCCGACAAAGGCCGCCTACATATCTCATTCTTGAGAACTCAGGTCGAACGTAGTTCATGATAACAAGGGAAATGATAGATTTTTTAAGGGGTTGACCGAAGCTGAAAAAGGCCACCTACTTATATCATTCTTGAGAATTTAGGTCAAACGTAGTTCTTACAAAGAGGATAGGGAATTTTCAAGCTTTTACAAAGTGCAAAACGATTACAATTAGAAAATGTAATTACTGGGAAAGAAAATAGAAGGAAAAGAAGCCGTATTTAGGCGTAATATCCCTTTGCAGCATCGGAGTTGATATAGGCTTGGGCCATACTTGATCATCAATCTCGGACAAAATCAAAGCTCCTCCAGATAGCACTTTTTGGATGATGTACAGTCCTTGCCATTTTGGTGCAAACTTTTCTTTGTCTCGTGAGAAGGAAGGATTAACTGTCCATTCCCTGGATTAAATTTTGGATTGACCAATAAATTTTGGGAGATGATGTTTGCGCTTATTTTCATCCTATTACTGTAGTACCAATCAAAGATATCGATGTATGGCTTATGCAGACTGATAAGTTCTTTCTTTTGTGTTTTTGACAAATGAACACCGACGTTGATTTCTTTAACTTGACCGTCGTCTCCCAGATAGACTACCTCAAACTCTTTTATGTGGGGATTTTCCTGGTCTTCAAAGTTCTTGGACTTCTTGATTGTTCATTCCAGGACCATGATGTCTTCAACATGCCCTTCGGCTCCAACATCGTGTCCTATGACTCGTTCATTCAACTCTTGGCATGACATGACGTTAGCAAGTTTTAAGTTATCATTACTAAAACCATAAACAAAACAAGTTAGATGGTACCAAGTATATCAAATAAATAACAAAGGTTTTTAGAATACGGGAGGCTTTCATTGAAAATCCAAAAATATTTGCAAACCATGGCAATAACCCATATGAATGCGGGTCTGTGCCTTTTGGAAAGCGGCAAAATAGTATGAGGAATATTATAGTATGAAGGGTGGGTCGTGGAGCCTCATCCGGACCATCACCAATTTTTCGTAGAACAGAGTCTTTGTCTACCCAGCCGAGTGGAGAGTCACGAGGGGAGTTGTGGCCCAGTTCTACAACTTTTCGCCAGGCCTGGCATCCCTGATCATGGCTACTTCAGAGATTTCTTCTGTTATAGCATCACATTCCTTAAACAGCTCTCCTATTCCATCCTCTAACCCGTCGCTTGGGTGACCAATACGCACTGGGAATGACTGATATAGGTGATTTAGCAATTTTGACAATCTTGACTGCTTTTCCTCTTTGACTTTTGCCTTATCTTCTCAGGCTACATACCCTAAGCCATGTCTGGTTAGTTTTCTAGGGATGCTTATGGGTTCAGTCATATCGTCAGAATTCTTTCCCATCCCGAATCCTGGTTCATATCCGCTCCTCAACATTGTAGTCGCGAGCATTTTATAGATAGGTGGCATGGGGATTTGAGGAGCAAGATCCTCTCCCATGGCATTGATATTCTCTATGGTGTAGAAATCACTTCCTCTCAGGACTTTTTTAGTCAAAGGGACACAACCATTAGGGTGACTTAGGTGACTCCCTTTACCGTGGATCACCACCTCATGCTCCTCCCAAATAAACTTTACCATTTGATACAAAGTTGACGGCACCGCTCCAGCTCCGTGGATCGATGGTCTTCCCAAAAGTAAGTTGTAGCTGGTGGTAATATCCATGACTTGGAATTCTATACGAAACTCGGCATGTCCCATTTGGATGTATAGACTGATTTCCCCGATAGTATCTCTTTGACAACTTTCAAAGGCTCTCACGCTGATCCTACTCTGGCGAACATTTCCTAGATCATAGTCTAGCTCAGTGAGGGTGGATAGCGGGGAAATATTTAGGCCCGAACCATCGTCAATCAAAACTCCATTTATAATCTTCTCTTGACATTTAACAGTGACGTGCAAGGCCTTGTTGCGCACTAACCTTTCAAAGGGTAGCTCAACAATACTCAAAGTAGCTATAGCTTTTTCTGGCATTTCCTACTTTTTAGGGCTAAATGATACTATTGACTTGCTCACAACCCATTCTTCACTGACTTCTATCATGTTAATAGTAGATCCTTCGTGACTCGGGAGCTGGTTATTATCAACAGTGTTTGGTGCAGTTTTTAGTATGACTACTCTTTGATCAATCAAATCCTGAATTTTGTGCGTCAGGTTGATGCAATCTTCAGTACCATGTCCGACTCTTCTGGAATGATAAGCAGAATATCGATCAGCCCTGAAGAAATGAGAGTCAGGATTTGCAGGTTTGGGTGGAATGGGCTAGATAAATCTGGCAGCCTTCAATCTCTCATATACCTGAGTTCTGGTTTCAGCTACTGGGTGAAAGTCCGAGGAGCTTTCTTTTCCAAATTTGGACGAGGGAGATTTGCATTGGCGGGAGGGGGAACCTGGTGATTGTTTTGGTTCTCGGGAGCCTTCTGATACACTTGGAAGTTTTGAGGAGGAGCTTGGTAAATGGGCTGCATATTTGGTTATGGAGTTCAGTAAATGGGTTGCTAGTTTGGTTGTGGTGCTTGATAAATGGGCCGAGTATAGAAAACTGGTTGAGGATTTTGTGGAGCTGGGGTAGGGATCGTTGGAACAAGTGACTTTTTGTAGTTGGCTCCGAAGGGATTCTTTGATTTCGTACTAGGGTTGGAGGACACTGAAGATACCTCTTCCTCTTTTTCTTGGGAAACCCGACCGATCCTGAGGATGCCGAGGCCTTGGTAATCTTGCTGCTACGAAGACCTTCTTCGATAATTTCACCAATCTTAACTAGGTCAGCGAATTTTGCTTTAACTACTGATATCATTTTGTCATAGAACTTCAATTTTTGAGAGCGCATAAATACTGCGCTTATCTCTTCTTCAGTCATAGGAGGCTGAACTCTCACCACTTCCTTTCTCTACTGATAGGCGTAATCTCGGAAGTCGTCGTTCAATTTCTATCTGATATATCATAGAGAATATCGGTTCGGGATGACTTCCACATTGTATGCAAATCTTTGAGCAAAGTCTCTGGACAGGTCACTCCACCTAGACCATTTCTTCAGTTCTTGAGAGGTGAACCATTCTAAAGCCTCTCCACTCAGACTTCGGGTGAACAGTCTCATTAATAGAGCATCGTTTTTTCGGGCACTGAACATTTGATCGCAATAGCTTCTCAAATGAGACTCGGGATTCGCAACACCATTGATGGTCTCAAACATGGGAATCTTGAATCCGTGTGGTAGGTCCATCTCCGGATGGATACAGAGGTCATCGTAGTTATAGCCCTTTTCATAAGACGAGCCTCGAAACTCCTTGATCCTGGCTATCTCCTCTTTTTTCTGGGCCATGTCATGATCACGCTTCTTCTCCGCGGACCTCAACTCTTTCTCCTTCTTCTCATAGTGGTCCAGTTCAGGACTCTTTGAGAGGGCGGTATATGGCTCTGCCATAGCATGGAAGGTAGGAGGTGACATATTCTGGATAGGTAAAGGCTGGACATGTGGAACAACATTTAGGTATGTGGGGGTATAGTTATGCGGGTTAGTGATATTGGGATGGTTATTCTGGGAGTTGTAGGTGTTTAGTGGCATATTCTGGTAGTTCAGAGGAAGATTTTGCGGATTGTAAAGGTTATTTTTTTGGTTGGGAGGCTGGATAGTAGGAGTATGAGTTTGGTACAAGGACCTGATATGGGGAGGGTTATTAGTGGAGGTTCGTTGGAAGGTCTAGGTGCGGAGGAAGGAGGGATATTCCTTGGATGATTTTCAATTAATGGGGAATTGAGCAGAGGGATTTTGAGATGGGTTTTGGCGCTTCCCAAAGTTGGGGTGTTAGCAGCAATAGCCAGGTTTGCCATCTCTTTGGTTTTTGCACCTCTTCTTGCATCTTCTCTAGCTTCCTTGCCAGTTCGGCAATCATTTCACTCTGTTCAGTGATGACATTGTCCCTTACGGCCAAGGCGTTCTCTTCTTCACTATTAGTCATTTTTCCTTTAGCGAAGGAAGGGTTAGAGGAGGAATATATTTGTGCCTTTGAACGGGTGAAGTAGTGATGTTCGGCAAGTTTTATCAACACAGATCAGTTTCTATTACCTGTTGAAAAAATAACTCAAAGGCCGATATGTTAGATTCCGTTGGTGATAAGCAATTCAAGGTATTCAACTGTAAATAAACACATAAGAGTTACTTTTCATCAAGGTAAATTGATCCACGGGTATTTATTGACTCGAGGGTTCAACGGACAAGAATTTGCCCATCGATTTTGGGTAAGTGAATTCTATCAGGAAAGTTGACTTGTCGAGTCTTTATTTTTGATACTTGTCTTGTAGAACTTGATGTGTCTTCTGAACCTTTCGGTATCTCTGTCAAAGTGGGAAAATGAAAATTTCTTAAGGATAGGGGTCGGGCCCTGAAAGGATATAGTTCGGATATTGTAAGTTTGTTTTCTGAACAAGACTTAAAAGGGTTTTAAGAAGTCTTTGAATTTTTTCTGGGGAAATTTTAAGAACTCCAAAAGCAATTTTGGTCGAACTCTATACGGTGGACTTTTATCCTACCTATGGGTTCTAAAAATATAGGAGTGGGTCAATTCACCTTTGATTTGGCAACACACATAAGTGCGTAAGAAAGTTATATTACATAACCGTTCATAGCGCGTCCTATACGGATATGTGACCTTTTTATGCCAAAGGTAGGCCTAACAAATTGAAGGATGTGTATGTCATTTGTAAATATTCCGTTTCCCAAAATATATTTATACATATTGATTAAATGAAAAGGGGGTACAAAATTGCGGGAAAAAGGAACGTACATCAAAATCAGACCCACACATGGGTACAATCCTAAATTAGGCCGTCGTGGCTGGTCCTTCGTTCTCAAACTTCTTGTACTTCTTGAAATTCCAAATGCCTTTCGGATGACAATCTTCAAAATAAAAGACTATCTAAATATATCCCAACCCCGAGGGACAATGGTTCGTATAACTCGATATCACATCCTTCAATTAAACACTTAGGGGATGATTGTTCTTTCGGGCCATTGGCCTTTTCGAACACAAGGTGGTTTTACTAATGGACTTAATATCCCTCAGATATTAAGACGTTCTAGGCCAATGCCTATTTTGGTATTTGATTTTGCTCTATCCTGGGTTTACTAGAATAGGTTTCAAAATTAACCGGGAACCCGGGCGGAAAACCACGGGCTAAAATAACAAGTGATCGTTAACCGACCGCGGGTCAACTACTTCACTCGTCTGTTTTGAAAAATTGTGTTTTTTATTAAGAATGACTGCAAATACTTCTATATTCTCCTTTTTACCCCTAATACATTCTAATGCTTTGCCAAGAGAGACAGAAAATGTCATGAACAATTTACATTTTGTGAAAAAGTAAACAAATAAGGAAAGCAATAAATTTACTAATTATTACAATCTGAATAGTTAGTCAAATAAGTTAGTTTCAAATAATAAGGTTAGAACCTAGTTGAATAATTCTCCAGCGGAGTCACCATTTTTATTTTCGGGAAAAAATGGTTTAATTGTTTCGACTATTTGAAAATACATTTCGAAAATTAAGTCAAAGTTTCAAAACGTTTTTCAAAAATAAAGAAGAGTTGCCACTTAGTTGAATTTAAGGAAAACCAAGAAAAACTTTGGAAAAATCTTTAAAATCTAAAATAGATAGACTTTAAAAAAAATTAAAGAGATTTTGGGTAAGCGGTTCATATTAATACTCCAAGAAGGTTTTTAAGGCATTTGGAGTATCTATAAACTTACGGTTATCTAAACTTGTTTGAAAATAACTTATTTTGACTAACGATAAAGAGAACTTTTTGAAAAGGTATGAGGATTATTGATAAATGAACCATTTTTAAGCCTGTTTGATTTGGGAAAATACTTTGTTATTATTTTGAAGGAAACAAAACTTTTTGAAAACACATTGCAAATGTAAAGAAATTATTCAAGTAAAGAAACATGCTGGGATACATATTTTTTATGTGATAAATGTAAGTAAAAGAACAAGAAAGGTTTCTTCTTTGGGAAAAATCCAACTAGGGTAAAATGTTAGTCCAAATTAATATAAATAATTCTAACTATACAAAAATAAAGTGAAGATAACAAAGATAAGATTAATTAATTTGGACTCATGTCCAAAACCTGTCCTTTTCTAATTTTTGGGCTTTGGCCCACTGCTGCCACATTTAGACCTTTAGTCCAAAATCCCAAATGTCAGCTCACTTGGACCGTTTCTGATGTCGCATCTTTATGAATTGGGGCTTTGGACCATTTTTTTTACTTCAGTCCTTTTGGACTGCTATTGTTGGTGCTATTTTTATGGGTTTAACCCATTTTCATCTTCAACATGTAGCTTCAGTTGGACTGACCCGATAGAGATTGGGCATGACCTGTCGGAATGCAAGGATGCAATGGGAGTCTCAATGGACTCGAGTTGAGGGAGTTCATGCGTCAAAAATGAAGAAAACGATTAGTAGAGGAATCAACTGATTACTTAACACATTACATGAGAAAAATGTCATCTCAAATCTCTACTAAAAATTTTCAATTAGGTTAGCGATGATGAATCAACTTCACATGATTTCACACATATTGCTTAAGATAAACACATTAGCCATAAAATTTAACCACTGAGGACAAGCATTCACGGAGGGAAAGCTAATTTCATACTACATTATTTATCTCATGCTACTCTTATCTTTAGGCAAATGGGAGGGGTTATGGGATCAAATATGATTCATAGGGAGGAATAAAGTAGACAAATGACTTATGCTTAGTAGTTGGCAAGCTATAATGGACAAAACGAAGAGAAAGGCATGACCAAGAGAAGAAATAGACCACCATAGGAATCAAATTACTGAAGCTAAATGCTTCAAACGATCACAAATGAACACACAATTGTGGAAAACATAATCTTGTCATTTTCTTACTCTTAGATCATTTTTAAAGAAGAAGAAAAAGACCCTAAGCTCATGAGGTTGACTTGAAGAAGTGAGAGAGAGAAAACAAACAAAAAAATGAAAATGGTACGTATAGGGGGCAGGGAAAGGATGACAGTGCTATCATTTAACTATGCAACAGAGCTTTTGTCCAAAGCCAAAAGAGACAACATATGGTTACCCAGATGAAACCAAACCATTAATCACACAAGATTCACTCAAATGCAAAAGAACTTGAATTATTTGGCTTGTCAAAAACAGTGAGAAACAACCATGACTGAATAAAATTCACATACTACATGCCATCAAAAAGCAGAACCAATGATCAAAAAAGGGAAGAACAAAATCAAATTCATTTATACTTCTTCTAAGCTGAGAACTCTTGCTAAAATGAAACTCAGGGAAACGTAGGTAAAGAGAAATGAGTGGTGCAATAAAATAAAGGGAAGGGAGACAATTTATGAGATCACGGAGAACATATTGTAAACAGAGACAAGATTCAAACTTAAAGGAAATCATGCCCTATACATTATGGACGACAGAATCGATGAGATTAAACCAAAATAAAGAGAAAATATCATCCAACAATGTTATTCATGCTTTGATAACTAGCTCTTAAGTAAAATGACATTTCCATGGGCGTGTAATAGTCATGAAACAATAACTATGTCATCTGAAAATTTCCAAACTCGACGAACTATTTCCAAATTCGATAGAGTAAGTTCTAATGTTTTTCTTTCTGTATCCACACCACAACAAACACATAACATCAAACAAGACCAGCTCAAAACCAGAAGAAGACAGTACTAGCAATCATAAAAAAAATCTATCCAAAACAGTAACTTCTAAGGAATTAAGCATTACATGATGCCAGGAAAATGAAACAGAAATGAAAACAAAGAAGATGCCATTCGTTTGATGAGAAATAAAAAGGAATATTGAATATTCGAGTGGCTGAAGCTGAAGCAGCTACTTTCAAAGTAACAGAAAGAAAATCAATGACTGGAGTGGGAGAGTCAGAGTCGAAAAGAGGATTCCTCACTTCTTTCTCTCATTCAAAACCGTGCATGAGACTTTCATCTCAAAAATTAAGGGTTTACCTTTTTCGAAGCAGCAACTGGGATGATTAAGCTTAGCCAGAATATTTCTTCCACCGCCTGAGTTCACAATGACTTCATCATAATTTGACTTTTAGCGTATATTTTCTCTGAAACCTTTGTTCCGTTTTGAGATTTAGAGAATGGTTCTCCACAAACCTCAGGAAATCAAAATCCAACCCCTATTCCTCTATCTTAGAGGGGTTTTTATAGGGAAAATTTAGGGTGAAATAGGGGGGAAAACAAAGGGTAATTTTGGGGAAATTTCTCGAGGAAATTCAAATTCTCAAATGGATAGGCTTGGCCAGCAAGAATCATGTACAAATTTGTACAAGAATCCACGAATTTTGTGGAAGGAATTCCACCTAGCCACTTTTAGAAGTTTCTCAACATTGACAACTCTATTTTGGACAGAGGAATGGATGGCGTTTGGGAATTTTGATGGAGTTTGGGTGTTGGTGAAGCTGTTAGAGCTGTTGTCATTGTCGTTTAGGGGTTGAAACATTAGGGTTTTGTCTGGTTGTACTGTGTGTTGAGAAAGAGATGAAGAAAAGAGAGATAAGGGATCGTTTGGTCGCTTCTGTTGAGAGAAGGAAGGGAAAAAAGAGTATATGGGTGAGGGTGTTGGGCCTGGACCGTGTCAGGCGGATGGGCTGATGGGAATTTTGGGAAATAAGGGTGTGGGCTAGGCGGATTGGGATTTTCTGGCCCAAATTGGTCAGCTGAAACAAGGAGTTATAAGGTTGGTTTAAAATCTGGCCATATTTGCAAAATGTGGCTATTTTGAGTTTAGGAATTAGACAATTAAGAATAAATTAGGAAAATTCGGCTATGATTTAAATGATTTTAGTGATTTAGGATAGTAAAGATAATAAGATGAAGTAATTACAATTATTCACTCGAGCTTCTTTAACTTTAAACAGTTTGAAATAATTATTGTGTTTAACACATAATTACCTCTCTTAACAATTATGAAAATGAAATTATTCAATTAATCTCTTATTTGAATTAATTTGGAGAAAAATCAAGCGTTAATCTTCTTGAAAAGGATTTTTATGAATTCAGACTTCAAAGTAGTTCTTTAAATAATCTTATATAAATTTCAAATAATTAAATATGAAAAATATAAATTGTTACTTAGAACTATTATAAAGCTGATTTGAAAATATTTTATCCCTTTTTTCAAAACAACTATTTCAAAAAATTATTTAAAAACTTAAAAAGGCTCAAGATTAATTCATAATGTGGAGGGTAAAAATTGGGTGTCAACACATACATATAGCTCATATAATACTAGAGCATATCTGATATCAAATTTGTTTAAAAAGCATAAGGGTATATCTAATACCATGCAATTCACTTAGCTTAGGTAGACATATCTAGATGCAAAACCTTTTCATAAACATAGGGACATATCTAATGTCATGCAATTCATACTTCAAAATTCTTAAAACTTAGAATAGCCATAATTTAAAACATACTTTTCTTTCTAAATTCATAACTTGAAGAATTAGGCATGCACTTTTATAAATACATAAGGCCATGTTGTCTAAACATGCCAATTTTCACTTGAAATCATGCAATTCAATGGAATCATACTAAAAATCATCTTTAATGCATGATCTTTTGAAATCAGTTAAGGAAACTCAAATAAATCATAGATAAGTAATGAGAAACCATGAATTGATGCTTTAAAACTGAACCCATAAGTTTTTCCCAATTTGGGTAAGAACCCTAATTTTCACAATTTCATAAATCAAAGTAGAACATGGGGTTTTGGGCATAAGGGTGAAGGGAATCCCTTATTGAATACCCACATATCTTATTGAAGCTTGCTTGATCTAATATGAAAAGAAATAGAGGCTTGAACTTGGAGCTTGAAGGATTTCTTTTCCTCTTTTGGTAGATGAATGAGGAATAATAAAAGAATTAGGCTAATAAGAGTAGAAACCCTACTAAAAGTAGCCAAAACGACCTCACTTAAGAGTTAAAAGGGTGGGTAATTATAGAAATACCCCTGGGCTTTAATTAAGAAAAATTGATAAAAGACTCAGCTTCAGGGACCATGAGTCAGTCTACGGACCGTCAACTGAAATGATGAACCGTTAACTGATCCATGGTTCCAGGTGCCATTTCTGGGAGATTGCTGGAACTCAACTCCATGAGTCACTCTACGGTCAGTGATTCAGAATGATGGACCATCCATCCTGATTTAGGGGCATGAGAATCCTTTAATCCTCAGGGATTACGGATGGAAGGATGACCCGTGGTTCAAAAAGATGGGTCATCAACCAACTCGTCATTCCCAGGACCCTTCATGGGGGTCCTCTGAAACTCGAACCATGAGTCTGCAGGATGGGCTGTGGTTCCAAACCATGAGCCATCGAGTGACTCATAGACTGAAGGAAGAACACAACCAAGGAGAAGACCACGGATCAGACTACGAGTCATAGTCCAAGACTACTGTTCGTGATCTGGTCCATGATCTCTGGGAACTTTACAATTTCACAGAAATCAAGTTTAACAGCTGAACCAAATTCCGAGGTGTTACAATGATTCTCGAGGCTTAGATATTTTATTTGTCATGATAGTGAAAGCTTAACTGTGGAAGGTCAACTTTTGATAGGAATTCTTGATGGTTGTGTAGTGTCTAGTTACTAATGTGATTTAATAATGAAATTTGTACTATGGTGATAACTTGACTTCAGATAATAGACTATTGAATGAACTAGGACCCCCCGTATTATGGTATAATTTGGTGTTTAATGTAAGTACCTTGAGAAGATGAAGACCCAATTAATAATAAAGTTTGGTCTGTAAATAAAAGGAGGTCTTGGTAGGTTATAATTTTAATTGGGGTTGAGACTAATTTTAGCATATGTATGTGGTTGAATTACTTAACATGTGATTGCTCTTCGAACATTATTGAAGTGTATGTGTTTTCATGTTATGCTTGAATGAATAATATAGAGTACATGAGTTGATGCATGAGCTTAGGTGAACAAGTTTAAATGTGATTATAGCCTGAGAGATAGGTCTGAGAACTATAGGTGCATTAACATTGTCATTTATCATGGGATCAGGTACCACATTTGTACAACTTGATATTTACACAGATGGGAAATGGTTTTGGAAGTTATAGGTTAACACAATCATCTATTTGATATTTGCGCCAATGGGAAATGATTTCGAGGGGCATATGGACCAGTTCATGGTTAGTTGGGCAGAAATAAGACCCTTTAGCATGTGCGTACACTTTTGATTACTATTAAATGGTTTCATGGGCAGTTGTGGTGAGATGGTATTGTGCATATCACGACCCGATTTCTCAGGTCATGATGAAACCTACAACCCCCAAGTAGGCAAACCTATCCCAGTAGCCCGGAACGGTTAGTAATGGGCTACTACCTAACTAATACGCACAACAAGCTGAAATAAGCGGAAGCCGAATTTAAAGGTAGACAAACCAGAAGCAAAACTCAAATATATATATAAAAAAAGGCGAACTACACCAACCCCAAGACTTGGTATCGATAGTACATAAGCTTATAATAGAGTACAATTGCTAGAAGTAACATAATACAATACAAATTTGCCTTCGAAAGTACAAGGAGCAACAATACAACATATGAGATATAGACAAGCCCCGACCATTAGGCGCTCACCTTAGTCTCGAAGATCCAAAAGCTGTACGAGTCTCCAACGTGATCAACAATGAAATCTCAGCTAATATCTGCACCAAAAAGTGCAGAAGTTTGTATAAGCACCAAGACAACGGGTACTCAGTAGGCATCATCGGCTAACTGAGCGCATATAAGATATAAAAGCAGTAAGTAACAAATAGCAAGAAAGCATTAATCGAAGCAATAATCAAGGCACAAGGAGCTAGCATAGATCATCCATAACCAAGAGCTACAAGTAACACATGCCAGCATGGAGGATACAACTACACAGAATCACAGGTGAAGGAAAGGAGAACGCACCTGGAGTCCTCGCACAACAATATAAGTAAGTAAAGAGAGAGAGAGAGAGTTTGAGAAAGTGGCGGTATACCGGTAACCTCAAGTAAAGGAAAAGAAGGAAAGCAGTCTATCATACTCAAAAGTGGAGTCAACAAATATAAGGAAATCACAACACCAATCCAATTACAAGATAGCATAACAGAAATCCACCTCACAAGTCCAACCCTAGGATGGAATAACTAACCTACAACAACTGAGAGATACTACTCAAATCTCGATAAGAATGGAACTAGAAACCCACACTCTACTGGGAAGGCCACACAAAAGTGCCGCAATAAGATAGGACTCCCTAGCCCACTCAATAATCAGACATCCCACAACCAACGCCTCAATAGGTTAACCATCATTAATCCTTCACTAACCGAGTGCGAAGATAAGCTCTAAATAAAGACAAGAGTAAATATAGTCTACCTACAGTCCCAACGGCCGCCCATACAACCGATGAACGCAATCAAGTGAAAACAAACCCTCCAGAATCCCAAACTACCGGAGAGTACAATCAACAAATAGCAAACAAGGATGGAGCCTCAAACAATGAATGATATGATGCATGAAGATCTCAGGTGAAATGGTATCTCTGTATGTACCTCCTTCAGTGCCAATCGGGCCTAGTAGGTAGGTTCCATGGAAGGACACAGCCCGCATACCTCTACTCCATTGTATACCCCTCCCTCCGGCACACGCAGCCTGAAGCCCCAGGCCCAGAACGGCAAGGTCTATGGAGGTCCCGGACCCCATACTAAAACTCAGTATGAAGACATGTCATCCGGAAGCAAGTCCGGGATCAAGATAGAGATCCAGTCTTGAATATACATGCCCAGACCCTGTCCAGGACTAAAGTAGTAGAAAATGCCTCAAAAACTCCTCCAAGGGTGCCCGGGCATAATCGGGTGTAAAACTATAGTAAATCAAGTCTAGTGCTCCGCCCGGTAGAGACTAGTATTAGTAATAAAAATCAAGTCTGGTGCTCTGCCCGGAAGAGACTAATACCAGAAATAAAATCATTGCGAAAACATCTAAAAATCCCCTTTTCTATCATCAATAGTACCAAAAACGTCCCCCTCGAGGCCATGCAAATTGAGGACAACTGTCGATAGTGGCTCGCAGCCAAAACTATAGTAAAACATGCAGGGGAAAATCTTTTTCATGGATGATATGCTCGCACACAAATATAAAAGTAGCCCAATGGCTCACAACAACTCCTATCAGCCCTGCACATGCCCATCAACATACATAACCAGCCTAAAAGGATCATCTCTACATCCGGGTCTCGCAGACATTCCCCAAATAATCCACCATCTATTATCCAAAGTCAATACAAGGCCACACAGGACCACAAGGGTAATATACAATACTACGCGAATACTATAACCAACGTATGAATTAAATGGATGAACAAGGCAGACAAGGTCTGGGGTACCAACCTATAACAACCCACCCAAGGATGTTAATTAATGCAGTTATAGCCAATATACGCAGAGTCTAGGTAGGGAAAGCAATAACCTACCTGTCATCCGATGACTAGCTGTGGAAATGGCGTCTTCTAGGCTTGAACTGCTCCGGGAAGCTCCAAATCACCAAAACACTTTCAACTGAAGTCCCAAAGGCGTCTTTATGAAGCCTGACCAACCAAGGTAATTGAACAATTGTTAGAATCGACGAGGCTGCAGGAACAAGCTATAGCCAATTGATAAGATGTTAATGTCACAGTCACGACCAGCAAACTCCAAAGAATAAAATGAGGCCAATAACAATAATAAATGACAGCTAAGTCCAACAACAATATGTTAACCACATCTCAAAGGAGCGACGAGCTCCTGAGGCACTATTTCAAGGCGTACTTCACATTGTTCAATCCAATCACTATCGTATGCGATCCCAAAAAGAATCGCACAATTTCCCAATACCTACAGCACCTTACCACAACCAGTATACCACAATAATAACCAAACATAATAAGATAAAGGGGCTGTCCAAAGCCACAATATCTAAAACACCACTTCGTGGCTCAGAAAGCTGTAAAAATGATGCTAGAACATGTAATTACGAAGGAAGATCATAGGGGAGAGACTTCCTTGACAAAAATATTCAATATCCCATGCTAAACAACCTGCCTCCTCACAGGAATAACAACCGGATCCAAATTCAACAAGAAACTACTACAAGATATCGACAATAACAACTTTTCATAACTAGAAGCTTAAAATCTTGATCCAACAAATAGATAAGTGTACGGGATCCATACCTCGCCAATATAACTCCGTAGCTACTGCCAAATACTCAAAAAAAACCTGCTAGCTTGCTGACACAACACCCATGGAGATACTCCATGAAATCGACGGGACAAACTACACCAAAATGCCGACCTCGCGATGTAGAGAAACTTTCATTAAACTTTTGAATTGAAAGCATCAAAGATCATGGATTATTTAGGGACTTTCCCGCTGATTTTCAGTAGATTTTGGGTGAAAAGTATGAGTAAAAACGAAGAGAAATCAGCTTTTATAAAGCTAAACCGACTTGGGATGGGGCCCCACCTTGACGTGCCTGCTTGTGAAGTCTTTCAAAAATGTGAATATCTATCTATTCTAAAGTCATATGGACAAACGGTTTAGTGCGTTGGAAACTAGACTCGTAGAAATTTGTTTTGGTATATTGGGGGCCCACAAATTCTTTGTAGATTAGGAGAAACACCCCAAGACATTTAACCCAAATTTAAAAAGAATTCCTTAAAGGAATTTACAATAACTTTTTCCGACTTTTGTTTCGCAACTTGCTTGACTTCAAAACTTATCATACGACCATTTTGTGATTATAATACCTTATAACACATCCTTCTTAGTATATTAGACACTATTAGTCTTACCCCAAAGGTACGTGTTAATTTAAACCTTCTAAACGGGCGAGGTGTTACACAAGGCATTCCTTTAACTCAAACTTTTTTGTAAGGGATTCCTTTGACCTAGAACCTTGGTTTAATTCTTTGATATTACCAAGAATATTGACTGAAGTCAATGATTTACAAAGTTGAAGCTCTAAAATGAGGAACAGCCATAAAGGCCAAACAAATGGCTTGGGCACCGAACTACCGGTCCCGACAAGCCATAAATGACTTTGGGGCCGCTACAGGTAAGCTCTAATGGTACAAGAAAGGAAAAAACATGTAAATGACCAGAAGGGTCATTACATCATCTACTACTAAAAAGACTTTCGTCCGCGAAAGTCAGGAAAGAAGAGGATACTAGAGATTTAAGAACATCGGATACAAAGCCCGCACTACTCTCTCGGACAACCCGGGTAGCCTCCACGACCGGATGACACCCAACAGAATAGAACCAAAGAAAGCGACCAAGCCTTAACATCTTACTAGCCAAGCTAGATTTCAACCTCCAAAGATCCGCCAAACCAAACTGAACCTCGAGAATCTCAACCGAAAAGCATCAATACAACATCGAAACCAGAGCACCATGACGATCAACACACAAAACTCGAATCCTCAAAATAATAACCAAGATTACCAGAAAATCCATTGACCGAAAACTCTAACTCATGAACCCGCTATTCCGCAAAACCCTTTTTTATTATAAAATGAATCCTTTAGCACCACAAACAGGAAGTTGCATATAAGTCAAACACCTAAACCACCATCGAAGCATCAACTGATACACCGAAGATTCATAGTAACCGCTTATACTTTACCACGAACGAAGTCACCCATTTTATTCAAACTCGTTTCAAGTCAAGATATAGGCTACTAGCCTTTTTCATCCAAGAGAACAAGCCATAGCATATCATTGAAACTAAAGTTACCTGCCTTGACTGACCACCAACCAACAAATGAACACTTTTGCTAACATCAAACTCACTAACTGAACCGTGCCAAGTCTGAATCAACTGAAAGTGAATGAACTAGGGCAACCTTTCCAAAAGACCCCAACCAAAACCACGATCCTGCAAGAAGTGTGGTAAGCCTACCACGAAGTCTGTAACCATGAGCCAAGCTCCCAACTCTAGAAAACACTGCTGCTACTCCGAACACTCGAACACCATTTGGATGTGAAATTGCCTTATGAATCTCACCTCAGGAAGAAGTCCATCGTGCCATGAATATCAAGCCCAAACACCCCGAAGGAAATGGAAAAAGGTGCTTGGGGTTAAAAGTTACCATCTAGCCATATAAATTTTGCATATACTTTCAACTCATTCCTTTGGCTCGAATCAACCGCTCTACTGGTTCTGCAAACAACCAACCACTTCGAAGTATATATCATAATGAACTTCTAGTCCATACTAGCCGAGTCTAACCCCATATAAACAACAACTCTGAAAGAATCAATTAAACAAGATTTCAAATCCTCGGCAAACAAATGGCGCTTACCAGTCTATATGTATCATCAGAACTCAAAATAGCCTCGCTAGTCTCAACCCACACAAGCTGACCACATAAAGCATACACCACTGCTGAAGCTCAACCTTACACCACTGAGTCTTTCCAACCATGGTAGAAGGACCTCGTACTAACTGGAACACTACTGAGATCTAGAATATCCCGCCTCTTGCAGTGGTTAGCCAAGGACTAGGTGTCCAAGGCCAATAGCTGCATCCACAACTGAAGTAAAGAAGCTAAGTTGCCCGCACCTACTACCTCCTGGCACTAGGATTCTGCAACCAAATAGAAACTGCCACGAACCATCCGTTGTAACCTTCCAAGCCATGATTCTGAACCCCGACTTTTAAAACTGCCAACCAAAGCCTTGGTCAAACCGTATGCTGCCAATGAACCCTTAAGAACTCAAGCCAACTAGGCCTGAATATGCAAGTTGCCAACACCGCAGCTGCTACTGAAACAAAAACCAATCGATGGAAAAGCCACGGCAATGTGTAGACGGCTGAATTGAATCACCAACACACAATCCCAAAGCAAACCTTCATCGCCACCTCAGGAAACTACTAGGACACATAAACATAAACAAAGAGTCATCTCGCTTCTTGTTCAACTAAACAAAAATCCTTCCTTAGCACATACCAAACCTTACAAATCCTTTCTCGAATAAAAACCTGAATCCATTACCTTACTTCTCATAGCTACATGTCAAATTCAATAAGGCAGGAGAAGAATGGGCTGGATGCCCAACTCACCCAAAATTCTTATGAATACAACCCAACCACGAGGTTACGATCAACACTTAGTTGGAAGTGCTAAAGTCAAAACCCAATCACGATGCCAACATCAAGAGCTCATCCAAAGAACTACGATCAGGATTTGTTCCAACTGGAGCTGGCGATACAAAAAAACACTCAATGGACCAGGAACTAGAGGAGACTATGGAAAAAACACACATACCTGCCAACCTCCTACACTAATCAACAAAGAGGGTCGACTCTAGACACTCGGGAGGCCAAACCGATTTATGCACACTAGCATAACCAATATCTCCCAACTAAGGCAAAATCTCAACTCTGGACCAACTACTGGTAATATACCGAACCATCACACGGATCTCTAGCCACGCTAGATAATGGACTAGGCAACAACCATCTAGGACCGCTACAAAGAAAGACTCAAAGCAAGCCTAGAACCACAAAAAATAAGAAGTGAGCTCTACAAAGCCTACTCATAAGCTACAACTCCGGGTAAAACACCTCACAGGGCTAACTCACCCCCATCCACTAATAAAGAATAAACTACTAATAAAACAACACATCAATACTACAATTCAGGTAGCCAAACAACTAAACAAGTAGTAGGTAGGCATGTAAGAAATTACAAGACAGAAGGAATAGAATCGCAACACAAGCGGGACTAACATAAGTAGAAGGTAGCAAAGGCCTAACCTGGAGCAATAGTGTCAAGATCCTCTACCTCTGGCCCACCAAGAGGAGCATCAAGCTGACGGGATCTAACTCTGGACTGAGTAGTCGAAACTGAAGGCCTAACCGGCCCTTACTGGGGACAAGATCTATAAAGGTGACCAATCTATCCATAATGATAACAACTAGGTTGTCCGAGATACACAATCATGGGGTAATTCCTAGTAAATTTCCCACACTCACTACACTAAAAATAGCCTCTACCAGATGAAGTCCGATGGGAAAATCTCACCTCGTACTCTAACGACAGATTACCCTGCTAAAGAACTGGAAGCTCAACCCTAACTAAAGCAGCACTCTTAGAACCAGGTACTGAAACACTCACCAGAGAACTCAGAGTCCTAGCCACGGTGTCTTGAAGTGCTGAGGTTGCTATAAGTCCAATCGAAGGCTGGGCTGACCCCACACCCCCTATCTAGTATGGTAAACCCTCACTCTGAAGTCCTGGCACTGAAGAAAGCACTGAAGCAACATGCACAAAAGCCTCAGCACCAATCGCTATCGCACTCGTTTAAGGCATTTGAGAATGAATGAACAACCAAAGTTTTAGAAGTCAATAAAGCCAGGAACGCACGATAAGGAGTCAAGAAGATGAAACTTTTCCTAATAATGCCCTATAGCCTCCCGCAAATAAGGTACGGACATCATCATATCAATCTGCGAGACTCTACTTAGACACTTGCTTTTGTACCACGACACCGGTGAACCTAGAGCTCTGATACCAAGCTATCAAGACCCAATTTCTCAGGTCATGATGGAACCTACAACCCCCCCAGTAGGCGAATCTATCCCCGTAGCCCAGAATGGTTAGTAATAGACTACTACCTAACTAATACACAAAATAAGCTAAAATAAGCGAAAGCCAAATGTAAAGGTAGACAAAGAGGAAGCAAAACTCAAATATATATAAATAAAGGGAACTACACCAACCCCAAGACTTGGTATCAATAGTACATAAGCTTCTAATAGAGTACAAGTGCTAGAAGTAACATAATACATTACAAATATGCCTTCAAAAGTACAAGGAGCAACAGTACAACAGATGAGATGTAGACAAGCCCCGACTGTCAGGCGCTCACCCTAGTCTCAAAGATCCAAAAGCTGTACGAGTCTCCAACGCTATCAACGATGAAAGCTCAGCTAATATCTGCACTAAAAAGTGCAGAAGTGTAGTATGAGCACCAAGATAATGGGTACTCAGTAGGCATCATCGGCCGACTGAGCGCATATAAGATATAAAAGCAGTAAGTAACAGATAGCAAGAAAGCATTCACTGAAGCAATAAGCAAGGCACAAGGAGCTAGCACAGATCATCCATAACTAAGAGCTACAAGTAACACATGCCAGCATGGAGGACACAACTACACATAATCACAGGTGAAGAAAAGGAGAACGCACCTGGAGTCCTCGCACAACAATATAAGTAAGTAAAGAGAGAGAGAGAAAGAGTTTGAGAAAGTGGCGGTATCTCGGTAACCTCAAGTAAAGGAAAAGAAGGGAATCAGTCTATCATACTCAAAAGTGGAATCAACAAATATAAGGAAATCACAACACCAATCCAATTACAAGATAGCATAATAGAAATCCACCTCACTAGTCCAACCCTAGGATGGAATAACTAACCCACAACAACTGAGAGATACTACTCAAATCTTGATAAGAATGGAACTAGAATCCCACACTTTGCTTAGAAGGCCACACAAAAGAGCCTCAATAAGGTAGGACTCCATAGCTCTCTCAATAATCAGACATACTACAACTGAAGCTTCAACAGGTTAACCATCACTAATCCTTCACTAACCGAGTGCCAAGACAAGCTCTAAATAAAGATAGGAGTAAATATAGACTATCTACAGTCCCAACGGCCGCCCATACAACCGAGGAACACAATCAACTGAAAACAAACCCTCCAGAATCCCATACTACCGGAAAGTACAATCAACAAAAAGCAAACAAGGATGGAGCCTCAAACAATGAATGATATGATGCATGAAGATCTCAGGTGAAATGGTATCTCTGTATGTACCTCCTTCGGTGCCGATCGAGCCCAGTAGGTAGGTTCCATGGAAGGACACAACCTGTATACCTCTACTCCACCGTATACCCCTCCCTACGGCACACGAAGCCTGAAGCCCCAGGCCCAGAGCGGCAAGGTCCATGGAGGTCCCAAACCCCATACTAAAACTTAGTATCAAGACATGTCATCCGAAAGCAAGTCCTGGATCAAGATAGAGACCCAGTCTTGAATATACATGACCAGACCCTGTCCAGGACTAAAGTAGTAGAAAATGCCTCAAAAACTCTTTCAAGGGTGCCCGGGCATAACCGGGTCTAAAACTATAGTAAATCAAGTGTAGTGCTCCGCCCGGCAGAGACTAGTATCAGTAATAAAAATCAAGTCTGGTGCTCTGCCCGGAAGATACTAATACCAGTAATAAATTCATTCCGAAAACATCTAAAAATCCCCTTTTCTATCAACAATAGTACCAAAAATGGCCCCCCGAGGCCATGCAAATTTTGGACAACTATCGGTAGTGGATCTTAGCCAAAACTGTAGTAAACATGCAGGGGAAAATCTTTTTCATGGATGATATGCTCGCACACAAATATAAAAGTAGCCCAACGACTCACAATAACTCCTATCATCCCTTCACAAGCCCAGCAACTACTCAGCAGATATAACCAGCCTAAAAGGATCATATCTATGTCCAGGTCTCGCGAACATTCCCCAAATAACCCACCATCTATGTTTCAGAGTCAATACAAGGCCAAACAGGACCGCAAAGGTAATATACAATACTACGCGAATACTACAAACAACGTATGAATTAAACGGATGAACAAGGCTGACAAGGTCTGGGGTACCAACCTATAACAACCCACCCAAGGATGTTAATTAATGCAGTTATAGCCTATATACGCAGAGTCTAAGTAGGGAAAGCCATAACCTACTTGTCACCCGATGACTAGCTGCGGGAATGGCGTCTTTCAGGCTTGAACAACTCTGAGAAGCTTCGAATCACAAAAACACTTTATACTGAAGTCCCAAATGCGTATCTATGAAGCTTGACCAACCAAGGTAATGGAACAATTGCTAGAATCGACGAGGCTTCAAGAACGAGCTATAGCCAAGTGATAAGGTGTTAATGTCACACTCGTGACCATCCAACTCTGAAGCATAAAATGAGGCCAATAACAATAATAAATGGCAGCTAAGTCCAACAACAATATGTTAACTACATCTCAAAGGAGTGACGAGCTCCTGATGCACTATTTCAAGGCGTACTTCACATTGTTCAATCCAATCACTATCGTATGCGATCCCAAAAAGAATCGCACAATTTCCCAATCCTTCCAACACCTTACCACAAACATTACACCACAATAATAACCAAACATAATAAGATAAAGGGTCTGTCCAAAGCCACAATATCCAAAACACCACTTCGTGGCTCAGAAAGCTGTAAAAATGATGCTAGAACATGTAATTACGAAGGAGGATCGTAGGGGAGAGACTTCCTGGAAAACAATATTGAATATCCCATGCTAATCAACTTGCCTCCTTGCAGGAACAACAACTGGATCCAAATTCAACAAGAAACTACTACAAGATATCGGCAACAACAACTTTTTCTAACTAGAAGCTTAAAATCTTGATCCAACAAATAGATAAGTGTATGGGATCCATACCTCATCAATATAACTCCGTAGCTACTGCCAAATACTCAAAAAACACCTGCTATATCACTAAAACAACACCCATGGAGATACACCATGAAATCGACGGGACAAACTACACCAAAATCACGAGCTCGCGACGTAGAGCAACTTCCGTTAAACTTCCGAATTGAAAACATCAAAGACCATGGATTATTTAGGGACTTTCCCTCTGATTTTAAGTAGATTTTGGGTGAAAAGTATGAGTTAAATAGAAGGGAAATAAGCTTTTATAAAGCCTAACCGACTTGGGATGAGGGGCCCACCTTGACGTACCTGCTTGTGCAGTCTTACAAAATATGAATATCTCTCTATTATGAAGTCATATGGACAAACGGTTTAGTGCGTTGGAAACTAGACTTGCAAACCTTCGATTTGATATATTGGGAGCCCACTAATTCTTTGTAGATTGGGAGAAACACCCCAAGAAATTTAACCCAAATTTAAAGAGAATTCCTTAAAGGAATTTACAATAACTTTTTCTGACTTTTGTTTCACAACTTGCTTGACTTCAAAACTTATCATACGACCATTTTGCAATTATAATACCTCATAATACATCCTTATTAGTATATTAGACACTATTAGTCTTACCCCTAAGGCACGGGTTAATTTAAACCTTCCAAATGGGCGAGGTGTTACACGATGCATTCCTTTAACTCGAACTTTTGTGTAAGGGATTCCTTTGACCTAGAACCTTGGTTTAATTCTTTGATATTACCAAGAATGTTGACTGAAGTCAACGATTTTCAAAGTTGAAGCTCTAAAATGAGGAACGGTCATAAAGGCCAAACAAACGGCCTGGGCACCAAACTACCGGTCCAACAAGCTATAAATGACTTGGGGCAGCTACAGGTAAGCTCTACTAGTATAAGAAAGACAAAAATATGTAAATGACCGGAAGGGTCATTACAGTGCATTAAGGTGAGACTAGAGGTACTAGTTGCATTTATGAGAGATATATGGACATAGATTCCATGAGTTATATTATTGGAAGTGAATTCTTTTATATTCTTGTATTGGTATGTGGTGGCTTATGTGAGCTTGATATTAGTGTTATTGACTGACTTGGGATGATTATCTATTAACTGAATTAGAAGCTAAGTGCTGAGTGCTTGTTCTTGTCAATTGATTTTGATGTCTATGGGTTGAGTCTGAATGAGGACCTTATTTATTAAAATGTGGTGTTTTGCTGGGAGAACTTGGGAAGTAGGTAAAGCCTGGTAATACTTTAACAAATCATTTATGATGAAGTAATGAATTTAAGTGTGGATTTCAATGAAGGAGAATATTTGTAATAGGAAACACCTCGTGGTTGTATGGTAATGTGACGAGAAGTCAATGGAGGTTAGTTAGAAAATGAGTATGTGGATTTCTTAGGGTGGAGGTAGGATAGAATTGGAGTATTCTTGGTATAAATTGTAGTGGAAATATCCTTGTTGAGTATTGGTGTGAAAGCTATTATGTCATGTGTTGATTTTCTGTGCATATTTCTGTGATCTAATCTCAGTCAGTCGATGATGCCTATCAGTACGTGTGGTTGTACTGATACTACTCTTGCTATACTTTTTTGGTGTAGCAGTGTGACAGGTTGGCTAAGGTTCGTTCTTGGATTGAAGAGTCTCCATCAGCAACTTCTTTATATACTCTTTAGATGGGAGTTGTGTCTTCTATATTTTATTGTCATATCTTCCATTAGCAGCTCTTGTACAAGCCTAGACTAAATTTTTGGGTAAAAGATGTATTTTTAAATAAACAAGAAATAATTTGTTTTTCTGGATTAGTCAAGTCATTATCATCCTTTTTTATTATTATCATGTATATAACCTATTTTTAATGACTTCTGCATGTTTATGGTTGGGTGGTTCAGGGTTCTTCTATCTGGACAGATTAGAATAGGTACCCACTCGATCCTATCATATTTGAGCTCATGATAATTGGTATCAGAGCTTAGGTTTACTAGTCTCTCATATACAAAGAGCAATATCAAGTAGAGTCTTTTTTATTGGTGTGTTGATGTCCACATCATATCTCCGGGGAGCTATGACGCATTTAGGAGTTGTTTCACTTTCTTCTTTCCTATCATGTTGTCCCAGTTCGTTGTCTCCTTGAGTTGAGTTCAATTGGTATCTATCCAATTCCAATTGGTATCTCAGCGTGAATAGTTGGTAACTAGATGGATTCAATTGGTATCCAGTCGATTCCAATTGGTATCTCGCCTTAAGGAGTCATGATAATGTGTTAAATGTGTGACTATGTTATATTAATGATGTGTTCAATTACCGACATATGGGGCCATGATTTGATTGTTATGTGCTAAGGTAAGGGTTGAATTGTTAATTCTTAAATAGTCACGAAGTTGTTACGTGATGGGGTTGTGAAAAATCTATTTTTGAGTTTCTTGGATGAAAAATGGTTTTGACTTTGAAAATCTATTTCAAAACTAAGTTAAATTTTCAAAACAACTTAACAAGAAGAAAGAGTTGCCACTTAATTTGATAAAGAAAATTAAGAAAACCTTTAAGAAAATTCTAAAGTCTAAAACAGATAAAGACTTAGGAAATTAGAGATTTTGGATAAGCAACTCTTATTAATACTTTTAGAAGGGTTTTAAGGCGCTAAAAGAATCTGCTAACTCGCGATTATCCGATTTGTTAAAACTAACTCTTTTGACTAACTTCTGAGAAAATGAGATATTTAGAGAACCTCGGGAGTTTAGCTTTGAGACAGAAAAATAAAACTTTAAGGGAGCAGCGACTTGAAAAAAAGTTTTGTTCTAACTTTAAGAAAAATATCTAAGGGGAGAGTAACAGAACATTCCATATTACTGACCTTCCTTAGTAGTGATAAAATTTATTCGAAAAAAACTAACTGTGAAAGTATCATACTTAGAAGAAGATTTCAGAATGAATAAATTTTAAAACTTTAAACTCTTTATTCAAATCATGCCAAAACAATGAATCAATTTAATGATAAATGAAAAAATAGCAACCCCAAAGGGGAAAACCACTAGATTAAAAAAGTTAGTGTTAGACAACAACTAACAAGCAATGTAAGCTAAGTAAAAGATTTGAAAGAATCTAAGCCTTTGGCCCAAATTCACACCAATTTTGTTCATGTCCTAATCTAGTTTTTGAGTTTAGAAACTCAAAATAGAACCTTTCCTAAAACTAAAGTTGAGCTTTTGCCCACATCTATTGCGTATGCTGGTATGTATACCAACCACATATTGTCGCATAAACTTTGTGGTTTGCTTCTATTCCCTTCTCTTTTTGCCTCTTCCCAAAAGCTGCTACTGGCAGTTATCAATGGATTTATTAATCCATTTATTCACCCATGTATGCTTGCTTCCATTACTGATAAGGAAGGATTGACTCGAAGAAAATTGGTTGGATACCCATGAATATGCAAAGGGAGGAAAGGGGAGTCCAGGATGGATTCAATCACGTCGATAGCACATGTATCAAAGACACAAAAATGATTAGAATTGGGTTTAATCAACTATCTTCATATTATTTAAAATAGTAGCAAAAAGAAAATGGCATTCCTTTAGCACACGAAAGCAAGACCTTTTAAGATTGCAAACTTCATTAGGATGTTAAAGACAACAACAAAACATTTTTAGACTAAAAAAAGTGACTACAACATAAATGAATCATCTGTGATCTTTAAGTCAGAACTAATCATAGAAAGAATATTATTTTTTATTTCTAGGTTCAATGTAGAGGGAAAGGGATCATAGCATCCTAGGATTTTTGGTCACGACATAAACATCCAAACATATGAAATTCATGTTCTATCTTTAGAAAAGAGACTAGTGACCAATTATTTCCTTGAGCATTTCATATGATCTTCAATAATACAAAATTAAACATACTCAAGCAAACAACCACTCAAATATAACACACATTTCATATGGATTCATTGGAAGACATTTAAATGTAAGGGAAATGAAATTAAGAAAAATTGTGTTAGATGTAGGAAGAAAGATGAAATTTTCATTGCTAACCTGCATGGATTTTTACTTTGAGCAAAAACTTAAGCACCCTCTTAATGATCCTCTTAATATCATCTCATATGAACTCCAAAGTTGACATGATTTCTATGTTTAGCTAATAAGATAATTAAATTACAAGATTTAAACACTTGATTTGGAAAACAACCAATAGGAACACAAATTTTAAAACAATCATATGGCAGCCATGGATACACAAGAGCTCGTCTCACTCAGCGTGCTTTGAAATCTCATTATGTCTAAATTTCTTCAATAAGGCAGATAGACGTAACTAATTTCACATGAATCGAATCATGCTTAAATCGAATCAAACCAAAAGCTCCATGGTAGATGAGAGACAGTAAGTAAAACAAGATTGTTCACATATTATTGAAACATGCTAAATCCCTTTTGCCCAAAATATGACTTTTAATCACACCTTTAACAGATATCATTGAGCACAGAAACTCGAGTAGAGCTTTTTCAAATACAATCCTCGAATGGGACTAAGTTCAGTTTTTCAGGCTACTTAGACACAAAAATAAATTTGGAACTCCGCTTTAGCACATATTAAAAGATTACTTTGTAAAATAGATAAGCACAGAATCGTAGAAACTACCCTTTCAAAATTAGATACTAAGGATTTGAAAGAAGATGTTGTAACCCATATTTTAGCATGTTGCAGGAACTAAAATAGATTTGAGACTTCTACTATAGCCGAACATGGAAAAGAGAAAATGATTCATGCTTCTTTAAATTAAGACACAATCAAATCTTGGTTGTCGCAAATTAATACTTCAAACATTGGTCCATATTAAAATTAGCTAGACTCCCATCATATTTCTAAAATTCAGCTTTGAGCTAACACCATATACAAACTGAACAATTAATTACTATTCTTAGAGGGAATGATGTAGTGACCCTCTAGTTTATTTTCTTAATTTTCATACTTTTTCTGTATTTTGAGCTTTCTCACAGTGGTTACAGGTCATTTATGACTTGCCAGAATTGACAGTTTAGTTCTCCAACAGTTTGTTTGTGTTTTAGGCTCATTTCCTTATTTTGCAACTCTTAAGGCTGGTGGAGTTGACTTTGGTTAATATTCGGGAAAAAAGGCCTCACATAGAAATTCTGTCAATGATGTTAACTTTGAAATATTAATTTAGGGCTAGAGGGACCTTTGGTTTTAGTACCGAGGCTTCCAGACTCATTTTGGGCTATAGGGTTCCATTTTGGTAAGAGTTGGTTTTTAAGCGTGGGGCCCACTTTTTGTTAAAACAATATTCGTTGGGATTTTTATCAGTTTGATAAGTCTGAAATGCCACTTTTGGTTGAGTATCATAGTTCATTTGCATCCGCGTGAGCCTAGATGAATCCCGAGGGTCAATCCGGTGACATTTTAAGTTGCAATAACTATTGTTGGCTGGTTGATATTGCAGCACTAGCAAACCCTTCGCCCACACAGAGGGTGGCTGCATGACTGAAGAAGGGGCTTTGGCCTGGCCACCATGTGACCTTTGCCTAGGCAGGGCCTTGGTTGTGTGTGTGATGCCCGCATGTGCAGTGACTAGCCTGCATGCATGGTGAAGTGGCGCCTGGCCTTGCCTCCGCCTGCCTTGTGTATGTGCGAGTGCCTGGCCACATGCGCACACTCTTGGCCTGGCAGCTTTAAATATGTTCCAACTTTATTTTCTCCTTAAATTTTCCAAAAACTTCCATTGAAGTTGAGCTCAAAACCTAGTTCAAACTCTCTTTTTTCCCCTAATTATTTTGGTAAATTCCCCTTGTTTCCCTTCTCCTTTTCTGTCTTTAATTCACGATTCATTCCGTTGATTTTTCCATCGATTCCCAATTTATTATTTTTGATCAAAGAGGACATCAGGGCTGTTTTTCGACCCCAAAACGAGTCCCATTTGCACCCATATTTTAGTCATATGCTTATAAACCCGCTGCGTACATAATTGTGAGTTTTGTTTTCTGTTTCATTTTGCAAGCCCCGAGGATCATTTTATGACCTGAGTTTTGGCCTGAATTTCCATATAGCAATATGGGTGAAATTCTTCTCGTCTTTACACCTAGTTTATGTTCTTGATAACATGACAACATTTTGAGGCTGTTTAGAAGGGGAAGGGACAAAGATGATGGTTTGTGCTTGAAGTTCGGCCCTAAAGCAGGTTATGGTTTACTTTCCTTAGACTTGGCTTACTTAGATTTTATATGTTATAAATTATTGGAACTTTAGGTTAAACTTTAGGGTAGAAATAGTCTTAAACCCTGTGCTTGTATAAATTGGCCATTTTGGACTGTAGACTAGCATTATACTGTTTATCCTTAGTTTAGGAGCTTGTAGAATTGTTGTGGCTAGCCTTGAATCCTTAGAATGCTTTTAGGAGGTTTCAGAGGTAGAATAGATGATTTTAATTATTTTTGTGGTTATTTTCTTCTTGTTCTGCTTATTTTACTTTTATTGCGTAACTATGGGCCCAAGGCCATAACTTTGGACTGGACGGAGTTCAAGGTAAGTACCTTGTTTTGTGGGAACCCTCGCCCTATTATTTGGTTTATATCATGTGCTTAATTAAGTGTGTATTGTGTGTGTATATATATATTCATCAATTTCGGTGATCATGATCATGGAACATAAAGGAGTTTTTCTAAGGTAGAATGGTTGGTTCCCGAGTTAAAAGGAGAATTTTTACTTTTACTACGCATTTCAAACTTTTTTAAAAAGGATTTATACCACTTTTCTATTGATTTTGGATTTTTGAAACTCGAAGCCTCACTTTCCACTAACTTGAGCTTCGGGGAGAGTATTTGTTATTTTATCATCCGTCTGATGTAACATTCTAGACTTATACTTACTTATTGTGTGTTCGATGTAAGATCCTAAACTCACACATGCATTAGCCTCATACTGCATTGTACGGATTTCACACTGCATCATGATGGTTCCTGGCTTGTTCTTTACCATAATTGCCTACTTCTCTCTTTGTTATTATTACTATCTTCATTATCTGTCTGGTGTTTGCCTATGCTCTATTGATAACTAGATTTTAGGTGGATTCCTATAGTTAGTTTACGTTTTTGTAGTTTATATTATATATTATCTTTCTAAGATCGGTCTGCCTATGATGCCTAATGGATACCCGTTATTTTGGTAGTCATACTATACTCTGCATTTTTTTTTCTATTGATGCACCTAGTATGAGCCATCCTCGTTAATCCTTCTATCATTCGTGGCTAGCTGTCATTTGGATCATGGTGAGCTCCTAATGTTTTGGAGACTTTTACTGCTTTCCATCTACCTTTCTGTCCATATTTTGTATTTTGGATAGACAATACTTATTGTACAACTACTCCATACTTTAGATACTCTTGTACCGGTGACACCAGGTCCAGAGTTAGTTTTTGTGTATATATTGTCTTCTCGATCACTTTAGTCCATTTTTGTATATTTATTACAGTTGGTATGTATCTATACTGTTGGCCCTTATTTCCTTACATTTTCTCTTCCGCTTTCTTTGTGTTGAATATTTTATTACACTTCCGCATCTTTGGGTTGGCTTGCCTACCGAGGGGTATGTAGGCGCCATCGCGACCTAATTTTAGGTCATGACAGAGTGGTATCAGAACTATAGGTTCAGCGGTGTTGCCATTACAAGAACAAAGTGTCTAGTAGAGTCTCTTGGATCAGTATGATGACATCTGTATCATATCTGCGAGAGGCTATAGGGCATTCCTAGGAAAGATTCCATATTGTTTGATTCCTTATCATGCGTCCTTAACCTTATAAACTTCTAAGTATCTTTTGTTTAACTCTTTCTCAGATAGTTTGGACTAGATCAACAACATGTGAGGATGAGAACCTTGTGCCTGCAGTTAGAGCCCCAGCTAGAGGATAGGGTAGAGGTCAGCCTAGAGGTCAAGGTAGGGGATGGGCTGTGGCACCAGCTCGGGCCAGACTAGGTTACCATCACCAGATCTTGATGTTAGGGTTGAGGAAGCATAGTATGAAATAGAGGGTGTGGGGCTAACTCAGCATCCGATAGGTTTCATGGCTACTCTAGTACTACATGACACTTTGGTTTACTTGCTTGGGTTCCTTGATGGTATGTAATAGCCAGCAGTTTAGCCTAGTACTCTGATTGGTTCTCAGGTCAGAGACGAGGCTCAAACTTCATCCCAGGCAGTAATATAGGGTTCATGAGCATAACCTGCTATTGAAGCTCCCCAATTAGAGGTGTTTCCAGTCCTTACAATTGTTCCACCTATTCTAGCTGGGCTGGTCATGTCTTCTGAGGAGTAGAAAATGCTTGGTAGGTTTCTGAGGTTGGGTCCCCCGAGGTTTTTTGGTGCTCCTAGGGAGGATGCACACGTATTTCTAACTAGTTACCAGGAGAGGTTGTATAACCTTGGGTTAATCGAGTCTCATGGAGTAGATTACACTGCGTTTAATTTGGATAGTCCAACGGAATAGTGGTGGAGGTTTAATATAGCTTGCAGGCTCTATTTGGCTATAGAGGGTATGGTAGCATCAGGCTAGTCCTTCCTGAAGGTTTTGGATCATGCATGCACTATTAGGGGCATACTTTGCGAGGCCCATGGGGGTAGCGATAAGAGGCCCTACCATCAGGGCAGTTATAGTGGCTCATATACACGAGGCAAAGGCTATTTTGGTAGGGGTCAGCACCAACAGTGTTTCCAGACGAGTCAGCCTATTCAGGCTGCACTACAGAATATAAAAGGGCAGGGTGGTCGGAGTATTTAGGGCTTGGTTTAGTCTCCGTGTGGTGCACATTTTGGGTTTTTGGGCCATGGAGACCAGTCTAGTTCAGCAGGTTCTTCTTCACAAACTTTAGCAGGCAGAGGTTGCTTTAAGTGTGTTGATCTAGGGAATTTTTCCAGAGATTGCCCTAGATTCAAGCACGATGGTCAGCAAGGTTAGATGGTTTAGGACCCCAAGTCTCTAGCACCCCCATCTAGAGGTGGTGCATAGAGTAGTAGGGGTAGTCTCTAGGGTAATAGAAACGGTCCTTAGTCTGGTTGATCAGGTAGTGATGGCAGTTGGAGCCACATGTATGCATTTTTGGGTCATCCAGAGGCCGAGGCTTCAGATGCTGTCATCACAGGTGCGATCTTTATTTGTCATCAGTCAGCTTCTACTTTGTTTGATCTGGGGTCTATATTCTCCTATGTGTCTGCTTATTTATGCTACTCGTTTGGAGTCTACTTATGATTTATTTCATGTGCCTTTGTGTATAACTACCCAGTAGGAGATTCTTTAGTAGTGGATTATGTACATCGGGCTTGTGTGGTGACTATCCTAGGGTATGACATGTGGATAAAGCTGATTGTGCTAGATATGGTTGATTTCGATGTGATTTTATGCATGGATTGGTTGTCTCCCTACCATGAGATCTTGGATTGCTTTGCCAAGGCCATTACTCTATGGATGTATGGTATCCCTCATATAGTATGGAAGAGTGTCTATAAGCACATGCCTAGCGGAGTTATATCTTTCCTGAGCTTCTAATGGTTAGTTAGGAAAGGGTGCTTAGCCTCTCATGCTTACATCTGTGATACTAGTGTAATGACCCTTCCGGTCATTTACACATTTTCACCTTTCTTGTACCATTAGAGCTTACTTGTAGCGGCCCAAGTCATTTATGGCTTATCGGGACAGGTAGTTCAGTGCCCGGGCCATTTGTTTGGTCTTTATGGCCGTTCCTTATTTTAGAGCTTCAACTTTGGAAATCGTTGACTTCCGACAATATTATTGGTAATATCAAAGAATTAAACCAAGGTTCTAGGTCAAAGGAATCCCTTACTCAAAAGTTCGAGTTAAAGAAATGCCTCGTGTAACACCTCGCCCGTTTGAAGGTTTAAAGTAACCCGTACTTTTGAGGTAAGATTAATAGTGTCTAATACACTAAGAAGGATGTGTTATGAGGTATTATAATCGCAAAATGGTCATATGTTAAGTTTTGAAGTCGAGCAAGTTGCGTAACAAAAGCCGAAAAAAGTTATTGTAAATTCCTTTAAGGAATTCTCTTCAAATTTGGGTTAAATGTCTTGGAGTGTTTCTCCCTATCTATAAAGATTTAGTGGGCCCCAAATATACCAAATCGAAGGTCTATGAGTCTAGTTTCCAACTCACTAAACCGTTCATCCATACCACTTCAGAATAGAGAGATATTCACATTTTCGTAAGTCTGCGCAAGCAGACACGTCAAGGTGGGACCTACGTCCTAAGTCGGTTCAGCTTATAAAAGCTGATTTATTCTTCGTTTTAACCCATATTTTCACCCAAAATTCTTATAAAATCAGAGGGAGAGTCCATAAATAATCCATGGACTTTGATCCTTTCAATTCGGAAGTTTAACGGAAGTTGCTCTACATCGCGAGCTCGTCATTTTGGTATAGTTTTCCCCGTCGATTTCATGGAGTATCTTCATGGGTGTTGATGCAGCAATCCAGCAGGTGTTTTCTGAGTATTTGGAAGTAGCTACGGAGTTATATTGGTGAGGTATGGATCCCATACACTTATCTATTTGTTGAATCAAGATTCTAAGCTTCTAGTCACGAAAAATTGTATTTTTCTATAACTTGTAGTAGTTTCTTGTTGGATTTGGATACGTTTGTTGCTACTGCAAGGAGGCAGTTCGTGGAACTGATATTTTTATGCTATTATCATTTGATTATCTGAAGGTAAGGGTTCTAAATCCTCGACTCATTCTTAATTTGAGCTTTAGAATCAATTCCGAGGAGAACTTATCGTTATCGGCATGTTTGTCGTGTTTTCTTTCCGTATATTGTTACAGCTCATTGTGGGTCCTTATAGCAGCATGTTTATCTTGGTATTTCAAAGCTTTTTATCGAGGTAACCTTCCTCCTATGACCCTCCTTCGTTATTATATGTTCTAGTATTGTTTTATGGATTTCTGAGCCACGAAGTGGTATTTTGGATCTGTGGCTCTGGGCAGCCCCTTTTTCATATTAAATTTGGTTGTTATTGTTGTATGTTGATGGTGTTAAGGTGTTGGAGGTACTAGGAGTTGGTGTGATTCTTATTGGAGTCACGTACGATAGTTATTGGATTGAATGACATGAAGTACACCTTGAAATAGTGCCTCGGGAGCTCGTCGCTCCTTTGAGATGTGGTTAAATTTAGCTGCCATTTGTTATTGTTATTGGCCTCATTTTTACGCTTTGGATTTGGCTGGTCGCGAGTGTGACATTAACACCTTATTAATTGGCTATGGCTCGTTCTTGCAGCCTTGTCGATTCTAGCAATTTTTCCATTACCTTGGTTGGCCAGGCTTCATAGAGATGCCTTTGGTGATTCAGTTGAAAGTATTTGTTTTATGTGATTCAAAGCTTCCCGGAGTTGTTCAAGTCTGGACGATGCCGTTCCCGCAGCTAGTCATCGGATGACAGGTAGGTTATGATTTTTCCCTATCTAGACTCTGCGTAAATAGGCTATAACTGCATTAATTAGCATCCTTGGATGGGTTGTTATAGGTTGGTACCCCATACCTTGTCCGCCTTTCGTCCGTCTATTTCATACGTTGTTTGTAGTATTCTCGTAGTAATGTATATTACCTTTGTAGTCCTGTGTGGCCTTGTATTGAATATGGAACATAGATGGTGGGCTATTTGGTAATGTCTGCGAGTCCCAGACATAGAGATTATCCTTTTAGGCTGGTTATGTCTGCTGAGTAGCTATTGGGCCTGTGCAGGGCTGATAGGAATTGTTGTGAGCCGTTGGGCTACTTTTATATTTGTGTACGAGCATATCATCCATGAAAAAGGTTTTGCCCTGCATGTTTTACTACAGTTTTGGCTGTGAGCCACTACTGACAGTTTTCCTAAATTTGCATGGCCCTGGGGGCCCGTTTTTGGTACTGTTGTTGATAGAAAAGGGGATTTTTGGATGTTTTCGCACTGATTTTATTACTGATACTAGTCTCTGTGGGGCAGAGCACCAGACTTGATTTTATTACTGATACTAGTCTCTGCGGGGTGGAGCACTAGACTTGATTTACTCCAGTTTTAGACCCGGTTACGCCCGGGCACCCTTGGAGGGGTTTTTGAGGCATTTTCTACTACTTTAGTCCTGGACGGGGTCTGGGCATGCATATTCGAGACTGGGTCTCTATCTTGATCCCGAACTTGCTTCCGGATGACATGTCTTGATACTGAGTTTTAGTATTGGGTCGGGGACCTCCATGGACCTTGCCGCTCTGGGCCTGGGGATTTGGGCTGCGTGCGCCAAAGGGAAGGGTATACGGTGGAGTACAGGTATACAGGCTGAGTTCTTCCATGGAACCTGCCTGCTGGGCCTGATTGGCACCGGAGGAGGTACATACAGAGGTTCTATTTCCCACATCATATCATATCATGCATTGGATTCCAGCTTTGTTTGCTGTGTGTTAAGTGTACGCTCCGATAGTATGGGATGCCGGAGGGTTTGCTTTCACTTGATTGTGTTCCTCGATTGTGTGGGCGGCCTTTGGGACTGTAGGTAGACTATATTTACTCCTCTCGTTATTTAGAGCTTGTCTTGGCACCCGGTTCTTGAAAGATTAGTGATGGCTAGCCTGTTGAGGCTTTGGTTGTGGGATTTTTGATTATTGAGAGGGATTTAGAGTCCTATTTTATTGAGGCACTTTTGTGTGGCCTTCTGAGCAGAGTGTGAGACTCTGGCTCTATCCTTGTGGGAAGTTGAGTGGTATCTCTCAGTTATTGTGGCCTAGTTATTTCATCCTAGGGTTGCACTTGTGAGGTGATTCCCTGGTTATGCTATCATGTGATTGGATTTGTGTTATGACTTCCTTATACTCGTTGATTCCATTTTGAGTATGTTTGACTGCTCTCTGTCTTTTCCTTTTACTTGAGGTTACCGGTATACCGCCATTTTCTCAACTCTCTCTCTACTTACTTATATTATTGTGCAAGGACTCCAGGTGTGTTCTCCTTTCCTTCACCTGTGATACTAAGTAATTGTATCTCTGAGTTAGCATGTGTTACTTGAAGCTCTTGGTTATGGATGATCTGTGCTAGCTCCTTGTGCCTTGCTTATTGCCTCAGTGACTGCTTTCTTGCTATCTGTTACTTACTGCTTTTATATCTTATATGCGCTCAGTCGGCCTATGATACCTATTGAGTACCCGTGGTTTTGGTGCTCATACTACACTTCTGCACTTTTTTGGTGCAAATATTAGCTGAGCTTTTGCCGTTGATTACGTTGGAGACTCGTGCAACTTTTGGATCTTTGAGACTAGGGTGAGCGCCTGACGGTCGGGGCTTGTCTACATCTTATCTGTTGTACTGTTGCTCCTTGTACTTTCGGAGGCAATTTATGTTGTATTTTGTTACTACTAGCACTTGTATCCTATTAGAAGCTTATGTACAATTGATACCAAGTCTTGGGGTTGGTGTAGTTTCCTTTATGTATTTATATTGGAGTTTTCCTTTTGCTTATTTCTGCTTGCTGGTGCGTTTTGGTGAGGTAGTAGCCCATTACTAACCGTTCTGGGCTACAGAAATTGGTTCGCCTACTGGGGATGGTAAGTGCCATAATGACTTAACAAATTAGGTCGTGATAGCTTGGTATTAGAGCTCTAGGTTCACCGGTGTCATGGTAAAGAAGCAAGTGTCTAAGTAGAGTCTCGTGGATTGGTACGATGACATCCGTATCCTATCTGCAGGAGGCTACAGGGCATTGTTAGGAAAAGTTTCATCTTTTTGGCTCCTCATCGTGCGTTCCTGGCTTTATTGACTTCTAGACTTCGGTTATTCATTCATTCTGAGATGCCTCATATGAGTGCAATAGCGGTTGGTGCCGAGGCTTCTGTGCCTGTTGCTTCAGTGCTTCTATCAGCACCAGGACTCCAGAGTGAGGCTTTACCGCACTAAATAGGGGGTGTGGGGTCAGCCCAACCTCTGATTGGATTTATAGCAAGCTCAGTGCTTCAGGACACCGTGGCTAGGACTCTGAGCCCTCCGGTGAGTGTTTCAGTACTGGTTTTGTGAGTGGTGCTTCAGTTATAGTTGAGCTTGTAGTTCTTTAGCAAGGTTGTGTGTCGGTATTGGAGTACGAGGTAAGATTTTCCCGTCGGACTTCATATGGTATAGGTTATTTTTGGTGTGGTGAGCATGGGCACTTTTCTAGGAATTGCCCCACGATTGTGTATCCCGGACAGCCTGGTTGTTATCATTGTGGAGAGATTAGTCACCTTTATAGAGATTGTCCCCGGTGAGGGCTGGTTGGGCCTTCAGTTTTGACTACTCAGTGTAGATTTATATCCCATCAGCTTGATACTCCTGTTGGTGGGCCAGATTTAGAGGTTCCTGATATCGTTGCTCCAGGTTAGGCTTTTGCTACCTTCGACTTGTGATAGTCCTGCTCGCGTTGCGATTCTATCCCTTCTGTCATTTATTTTCTTATATACCTACCTGCTATTTGTTTAAGTTTTTTGGCTACCCGAATTGTAGTACTGATATGTTATTTTATTGGTAGTTTATTCTTTAGTAGTGGATGGGGGTAAGTTAGCCTTGAGAGGTGTTTTACCGGAGTTGTAGCTCGTGGGTAGTTCTTGTTAGTCTATTTCTAGTTGGGTTATCCCTGTTTCATTGTGATTTTGGACTTGTGGTTGAGTTTCCCTTGTTGAGCGGTCCTAGATGGTTGTTGCCTAGGCCGTTATCTAGCGTGGCTAGAGATCCATGTGATGGTTCGGTTTATTACCGGTAGTTGGGCCGGAGTTAAGATTTTTCCTCAGTTGGGAGATATTGGTTATTCTAGTGTGCATAGATTGGTTTGGTCTCCCGAGTGTCTAGTGTAGACCCTCTTTGTTGATTAGTTTAGGAGGTTGGTAGGTATGTGGGTTGTTCCCATATTCTCCTCCACTTCCTAGTCCGTTGGGTGTTTTGTTGTATCCCTAGCTCCAGTTGGAATGAATCTTGATCGTAGTTTGTTCGATGAGCTCTGGATGTTGGCATCGTGATTGGGTCTTGACTTTAAGCACTTCCGACTAAGTGTTGATCGTAACCTAATGGTTAGGTTGTAGTTGTAAGCATTTCGGTTGAGTTGGGCATCCGACCCATCCTTCCCATGCCTTATTGAATTTGACGTGTAGCTATGAGTAGTAAGGTAATGGCTTCAGGTTCTTATTCGAGAAAGGATTTGTAAGGTTTAGTATGTGCTAAGGAAGCATTTTTGTTTAGTTGAAAAAGAAGGGAGATAACTCTTTGTATGTGTTTATGTGTCCTCGTAGTTTCCTGAGGTGGCGATGAAGGTTTGCTTTGGAATTGTGTGTCGGTGATTCGATTCAGCCATCTACATATTGATGTGGGTTATCCATCGATTGGTTTTGTTTGAGTAGCAACTGCAGTGTTGGCAATTTGCATATTCAGGCCTAGTTGTCTTGGGTTCCTAAGGGTTCATTGGCAGCATCCTGGTTCGACCAAGGCTTTAGTTGGCAGTTTTGAAAGTTGGGGTTCAAAATCATGGCTTGGCAGGTTACATCGAATGGTTCGTGGTAGTTTCTATTTGGTTGCAGCATCCTAGTATCGGGAGGCAGTGGGTGCGGGCAACTTAGCTTCTTTACTTCAGTTGTGGATGCGGCTATTGGCCTTGGACACCTAGTCCTTGGCTAACCTCTACAAGAGGCGATATATTCTAGATTTCTGCAGTGTTCTAGTTAGTACGAGGTTCTTCTACCATGGTTGGACAGACTCAGCAGCGTAAGTTTGAGCTTCAGCCGTGGTGTATGCTTTATGTGGTCAGCTTATGCGGGTTGAGACTAGCTAGGCTATTTTGAGCTCTGATGATACGTAGAGACTAGTAATCGCCATTCATTTGCCAAGGATTTGAAAGCTTATTTAATTGATTCCTCCAGAGTTGCTGTTTATGTGGGGTTCCACTGTTGGTTAGACTAGGCCAGTATGGACTAGAAGTTTGTTATGATATATGCTTCGAAGTGGTTGGTGTTTGCAGAACCAGTAGAGCGGTTGATTCGAGCCAAAGGAATGAGTTGAAAGTATATGCAAAAATTTCTATGGCTAGATGGTAACTTTGAACCCCAGGCACCTTTTTCCTTTGCCTTCGGGGTTTTGGACTTGATATTTGTGGCATGGTGGACTTCTTCCTGAGGTGAGACTCGTAAGGCAATTTCACATTCAAATGGTGTTCTAGTGTTCGGAGTAGCAGTAGTGTTTTCTAGAGTTGGGAGCTTGGCTCATGGTTACAGACTTCGTGGTAGGCTTACCACACTTCTTGCAGGATCATGATTTTGGTTTGGGTCTTTTGGGCAGGTTTCCCTGGTTCATTCACTTTCAGCTGATTCAGGCCTGGCACAGTTCAGTTAGCAAGTTCGATGTTAGCAAAAGTGTTCGTTCGTTGGTTGATGGTCAGTCAGGGCATGTAATTTCGTTTTCAATGATATGCTACGGGTTGTTATCTTAGATGGCAAAGGCTAGTAGCCTATATCTTGGCTTAAAACAAGTTTGAATAAAGTGGGTGACTTCGTTCATGGTAAATTATAAGCAAGAACTATGGATCTCCGGTGTGTCAGTTGATGCTTCGAGGGTGGTTTGAGTATTCGGCTTGTATGCAGCTTCCTATTTGTGGTGCTAAAGGATTCAGTACAGAATAAAAAAAAGGGGTTTTGTGGATCAGCGGGTTCATGAGTTGGAGTTTTGGGTTGATGGATTTTATGGTAAACTTGGCATAGTATTGAGGATTCGAGTTTTGTGTATTGATAGCCTTGGTGCTCTTGTTTTGGTGTTGTGTAGGTGATTTTTGGTTAAGATTCTCGAGGTTCAGTTTGGGTTGGCAGATCTTTGGTGGTTGAAATCTAGCTTGGCTAGTAAGAAATTAACACTTGGTTGCTTTCTTTGGTTCTGTTCTATTGGGTGCCGTCCGGTCGTGGAGGCTACCCGGGTTGTCTGAGAGAGTAGTGCGGGCGTCGTATCCGCTATTCTTAAATCTCTGGTATTTTCTTCCTTCCTGACATTCGAGGACGAAAGCCTTTTTAGTAGTGGATAATGTAATGACCCTTCCGTTCATTTACACATTTTCACCTTTCTTGTACCATTAGAGCTTACTTGTAGCGGCCCAAGTCATTTATGGTTTGTCGGGACAGGTAGTTCGGTGCCCGGGCCATTTGTTTGGTCTTTATGGCCGTTCCTTATTTTAGAGCTTCAACTTTGGAAATCGTTGACTTCCGACAATATTATTGGTAATATCAAAGAATTAAACCAAGGTTCTAGGTCAAAGGAATCCCTTACTCAAAAGTTTGAGTTAAAGAAATGCCTCGTGTAACACCTCGCCCATTTGAAGTTTTAAAGTAACCCGTACTTTCGAGGTAAGATTAATAGTGTCTAATACACTAAGAAGGATGTGTTATGAGGTATTATAATCGCAAAATGGTCATATGTTAAGTTTTGAAGTCAAGCAAGTTGCGTAACAAATATACCAAATTGAAGGTCTACGAGTCTAGTTTCCAACTCACTAAACCGTTCATCCATACCACTTCAGAATAGAGAGATATTCACATTTTCGTAAGTCTGCGCAAGCAGACACGTCAAGGTGGGACCTACGTCTTAAGTCGGTTCAGCTTATAAAACCTGATTTATCCTTCGTTTTAACCCATATTTTTCACCCAAAATTCTTAGAAAATCAGAGGGAGAGTCCATAAATAATCCATGGACTTTGATCCTTTCAATTCGAAAGTTTAACGGAAGTTGCTCTACGTCGCGAGCTTGTCATTTTGGTATAGTTTTCCCCGTCAATTTCATGGAGTATCTTCATGGGTGTTGATGCAGCAATACAACAGGTGTTTTCTGAGTATTTGGAAGTAGCTACGGAGTTATATTGGTGAGGTATGGATCCCGTACACTTATCTATTTGTTGATTCAAGATTCTAATCTTCTAGTCACGAAAAGTTGTATTTTTCGATAACTTGTATTAGTTTTTTGTTGGATTTGGATACGTTTGTTGCTACTGCAAGGAGGCAGTTCGTGGAACTGATATTTTTATGCTATTATCATTTGATTATCGGAAGGTAAGGGTTCTAAATCCTTGACTCATTCTTAATTTGAGCTTTAGAATCAATTCCGAGGAGAACTTATCGTTATCGGCATGTTTGTCGTGTTTTCTTGCCGTACATTGTTACAGCTCGTGGTGGGTCCTTATAACAGCATGTTTACCTTGGTATTTCAAAGCTTTTTATCAAGGTAACCTTCCTCCTATGACCCTCCTTCGTTATTATATGTTCTAGTATTATTTTATGGATTTCTGAGCCACGAAGTAGTATTTTGGATCTGTGGCTCTGGGCAGCCCCTTTGTCATATTAAATTGGGTTGTTATTATTGTATGTTGATGGTGTTAAGGTGCTGGAGGTACTGGGAGTTTGTGTGATTCTTATTGTAGTCACGTACGATAGTTATTGGATTGAATGACATGAAGTACGCCTTGAAATAGTGCCTCGGGAGCTCGTCGCTCCTTTGAGATGTGGTTAACGTATTGTTGTTGGATTTAGCTGCCATTTGTTATTGTTATTGGCCTCATTTTTACGCTCTGGATTTGGCTGGTCGTGAGTGTGACATTAACACCTTATCAATTGGTTATGGCTCGTTCTTGCAGCCTTGTCGATTCTAGCAATTGTTCCATTACCTTGGTTGGCCAGGCTTCATAGAGACGCCTTTGGGGATTCAGTTGAAAGTATTTGTTTTATGTGATTCAAAGCTTCCCGGAGCTGTTCGAGTCTGGATGATGCCGTTCCCGCAGCTAGTCATCGGATGACAGGTAGGTTATGGTTTTCCCCAATCTAGACTCTGCATATATAGGCTATAACTGCATTAATTAGCATCCTTGGATGGGTTGTTATTGTTGGTACCCCAGACCTTATCCGCCTTTCGTCCGTCTATTTCATACGTTGTTTGTAGTATTCGCGTAGTAATGTATATTACCTTTGTGGTCCTGTGTGGCCTTGTATTGACTCTGGAACATAGATGGTGGGCTATTTGGGAATGTCCATGAGTCTCAGACATAGAGATTATCCTTTTAGGCTGGTTATGTCTGCTGAGTAGCTATTGGGCCTGTGCAGGGCTGATAGGAATTGTTGTGAGCCGTTGTGCTACTTTTCTATCTGTGTGCGAGCATATCATCCATGAAAAAGGTTTTCCCCTGCATATTTTACTACAGTTTTGGTTGTGAGCCACTACTGACAGTTTTCCTAAATTTGCATGGCCCTGGGGGCCCGTTTTTGGTACTGTTGTTGATAGAAAAGGGGATTTTTGGATGTTTTCGCACTGATTTTATTACTGATACTAGTCTCTGCGGGGCAGAGCACCAGACTTTATTTTATTACTGATACTAGTCTCTGCGGGGCGGAGCACTAGACTTGATTTACTACAGTTTTAGACCCGGTTATGCCCGGGCACCCTTGGAGGGGTTTTTGAGGCATTTTCTACTACTTTAGTCCTGGACGGGGTCTGGGCATGCATATTCGAGACTGGGTCTCTATCTTGATCCCGAACTTGCTTCCGGATGACATGTCTTGATACTGAGTTTTAGTATTGGGTCGGGGACCTCCATGGACCTTGCCGCTCTGGGCCTGGGGCTTCGGGCTGCGTGCGCTGGAGGGAAGGGTATACGGTGGAGTAGAGGTATACAGGCTGAGTCCTTCTATAAAACCTGCCTGCTGGGCCTGATTGGCACCGTAGGAGGTATATACAGAGGTTCTGTTTCACACATCATATCATATCATATCATGTATTGGATTCCACCCTTGTTTTCTGTGTGTTAAGTGTACGCTCCGGTAGTATGGGATGTCGTAGGTTTTGATTTCACTTGATTGTGTTCCTTGGTTGTGTGGGCGGCCATTGGGACTGTAGGTAGACTATATTTACTCCTGTCGTTATTTAGAGCTTGTCTTGGCACCCGGTTCTTGAAAGATTAGTGATGGCTAGCCTGTTGAGGCTTTGGTTATGGGATTTTTGATTATTGAGAGGGCTTTAGAGTCCTATCTTATTGAGGCACTTTTGTGTGGCCTTCTGAGCAGAGTGTGAGACTCTGGCTCTATCCTTGTGGGAAGTTGAGTGGTATCTCTCGGTTATTATGGCCTAGTTATTTCATCCTAGGGTTGCACTTGTGAGGTGATTTCATGGTTATGCTATCATGTGATTGGATTGGTGTTATGACTTCCTTATACTCGTTGATTCCATTTTGAGTATGTTTGACTGCTCTCTATCTTTTCCTTTTACTTGAGGTTACCGGTATACCGCCATTTTCTCAACTCTCTCTCTACTTACTTATATTATTGTGCAAGGACTCCAGGTGTGTTCTCCTTTCCTTCACCTGTGATTCTAAGTAAATGTATCTCTGTGCTAGCTCCTTGTGCCTTGCTTATTGCCTCAGTGACTGCTTTCTTGCTATTTGTTACTTACTGCTTTTATATCTTATATGCGCTCAGTCGGCCTATGATACCTACTGAGTACCCGTGGTTTTGGTGCTCATACTACACTTCTGCACCTTTTTGGTGCAGATATTAGCTGAGCTTTCGTTGTTGATCACGTTGGAGACTCGTGCAACTTTTGGATCTTTGAGACTAGGGTGAGCGCCTGACGATCGGGGCTTGTCTACATCTCATCTGTTGTACTGTTGCTCCTTGTACTTTTGGAGGCAATTTATGTTGTATTTTGTTACTACTAGCACTTGTGTCCTATTAGAAGCTTCTGTACTATTGATACCAAATCTTGGGGTTGGTGTAGTTTCCTTTATGTATTTATATTCGAGTTTTGCTTTCGCTTATTTCTGCTTGCTGGTGCATTTTGGTTAGGTAGTAGCCCATTACTAACCATTCTGGGCTACGTAAATTGGTTCGTCTATTGGGGATGGTAGGTGCCATCATGACTTGAGAAATCGGGTCATGACAACTAGTGCCACCACACCTTCACTTGAGTCACTTCCCATGGTTTGCGAGTATTCAGATGTGATTCCTTTTAATATACCGGGTCTTTCTCTTGATTGTGATATCGACTTTGGCATTGATGTTGAGTCGAGCACTCAGCCCATTTCTATTCTTCCATATCGGATGGCACCAGCCGAGTTGAGAGAGCTTAAGGATCAACTCTTAGATTTGTTGAGAAAAGGTTTCATCAGGCTAAGTGTGTCTCTGTGGGGTGCTTTGGGTTTTTTTTTTGAAGAAGAAGGATGGGTCTATGTGTATGTGTATTGACTACAAGCAGTTGAATAAGGTGACAACTAAGAACATGTATCTGATGTCGTGTATTAATGATCTGTTTGACCAGCTATAGGGTGCATCAGTGTTCTCTAAGATAGACTTGAGGTATGAATATCACCAGTTGAGGGTTGTGGATATCCCATATACAGCATTTAGGACTCGATACGAACATTATGAGTTCCTAGTCATGTCTTTTGGGTTGACCAATGCCCATCAGCATTTATGGAATTAATGAATTGTGTGTTCAGAGCCTACTTGGATTCCTTCGTGATTGTGTTCATTGATGACATCTTGGTATATTCGAGGAGTAGAAAGAAGCATGAGCATCATCTGAGATTTATACTCCAAAACTTGCGAAACAATTAGTTATATGCTAAATTTACTAAGTGTGAGTTTTGTCTTGAGTCTGTGGCATTCTTGGGGCACGTGGTGTCCAAGGATAGGATTATGGTGGATCCAACAAAGATTGGTCTAGTTTGTGACTGGGTAGGCCTACTTCTCCTGTCGAGGATCATAGTTTCATTGGGTTGGCAGGTTACTACAAATAGTTTATGAAGGGGTTTTCTTTTATAGCAGCTATGTTGACTAGATTGACTCAGAAGAATGTCCATTTCCAGTGCTCCAATTAGTGTAAGGCGAGCTTTCTAAAGCTCAAGGACTTATTGACATCAGCTCTAATTCTTACTTTTCTAGTCGAGGGTGAGGGGTTTACAGCGTAGTATGATGCTTTAGGTATTGTTTTGAGTTGTGTATTGATGGAGAAGGGTTGGGTTATTACTTATGCTTCCAGAAAGCTGAAGGTTAACGAGAGAAACTACACCACTCATGACTTGAAGTTAGAGGCAGAAGTTTTCACGTTGAAGGTTTGGAGGCATTATCTGTATGGCATGTATTATGAGATCTTCACTGACCACCATAGTCTTCAGTACATTTTCAGTCAAAAGGATCTAAATTTGAGGCAGTGCAAGTAGTTGGAGTTACTGAAGGACTATGACATCTCAATTCTTTATCATCAGGGTAAGGCAAACATGGCAGTGGATGCCTTGAGCCAAAAGGTAGTGAGTATGGGTAGCTTGGCATTCTTAGCAGCATAGAAGCGACCTTTAGCTTTGGACATGCAGTCCTTGGCTAACAGGTTGGTTAGACTTGGCATTTTTGAGCTGGGGCATATTCTTTCTTGTGTTAAGGCTAAATCCTCATCATTGGATAAGATTCGGGCATAGTTGTTTGATGATGCAAGGTTGAGGATCATCATGATAAGGTGTTGAGTGGTGAGGCTATGAAGGTGACCTTAGATTCAGAGGGTGTTTTGAGGATTGAGGGTCGTATCTGCGTTTCTAGAGTTGGTGACCTTGTTAGGTTGATTTTGGAGGAGGCTCATTGTTCTAGATAATCTATTCATCCTGGGGAAGCTAAGATGTATCATAAATTGAGGAAGCACTACTGGTTGTGTGGGATGAAGAGGGACATCTCAGATTTTATGTTTAGGTGCTTCAACTATCAGCAGGTAAGGTTTGAGCACTAGAGACCAGGTAGTTGGACTAAGAGGCTACCTATTTAGGAGTGGAAATAAGAGAATATAGATATGGACTTCATAGTTGGTTTGCCACGTACCTTACAGAGGTTTGATATTATCTGGGTCATCATGGATTTATTGATGAATTCTGCTCACTTTTTGCCAGTTCAGACTTCCTACACTTCTGAGAGGTTGGCTCAGATTTACATCCGTAATATTGTCCATTTGTATGGGGTGCCAGTTTCTATCATTTTTTACTGTGATACTTAGTTTACTTTGTGTTTCTGGAAGTCTATTGAGGGGGAGTTAGGCATTAGAGTTGAGCTTTGCACTGCTTTTCACACGTAGATTGATGGTTAGTCGGAGTGCACTATTCAGGTTCTGGAGGATATGTTGCAATCCTGTGTTATTGATTCCAGAGGTCAGTGGGACCAATTTTTAGCCTTAGAAGAGTTCATGTATAATAATAGTTACCGTTCAAGTATTCAGATAGCTTCATTCGAGGCTTTGTATGGTAGGCGGTGCAGATCTCTGGTGGGTTGGTTTGATGCCTTCGAGGTTAAACTTTGAGGGTACTGATTTGCTTCTTAATTTTATGGACAGAGTTTGGGTCATTTAGGAGAGACTTCACACTTCTCAGAGTAAGCAGAAGAGTTATGCTGAACTAAGAGTTCAAGACTTAGAGGTTATGGTTGGTGACAGTGTGTTCATATGGGTGTCTCCCATGAAGGGCGTGATGAGGTTCGGGAGAAAGGGTAACCTCAGTCCTAGGTTCATTTGGCTATTTGATATCCTTTGTTGCAATGGGGAGGTTGTTTATGAGTTGTCCCTGCCTCCTACTCTTTCTTGTGTTCATCCAGTTTCAATATTTCTATGTTGTGGTGGTATATTCCAGATGATTCCCAAGTGCTTTGGTGGAATTCTGTTCAGTTTGATGAGTCTTTAGCCTTCGAGAAGGAGCCTGTTGCTATTTTGGACAGGCAGGTTAGGAAGTTAAGGTCCAAGGAGATTTCATCAGTTAAGGTTTAGTGGTGGCATCATATGATCGAGGAGGCTACTTGGGAGATCGAGACTAACATACGGACCCGCTATCCTTACCTTTTTGAGCCTTCAGGTACTATCCTTTCTTTAACTTTTGAGGACAAAAGTTCTTTAGTAGTAGATGTTGTAATGACTCTTTAGGTCATTTCCTTGGTTTTCATTCTTTTTCCACATTTTGAGTTTTCCCACAGTGGCTACAGGTCATTTATGACTTGCTGGGACTGACGGTTCGGCTCTCTGGCATTTTATTTATGTTTTAGGCTCATTTCCCTATTTTGCAACTCTTAAGACTGGTATAGTTGACTTTAGTAAACATTCTGAGAAGATGGCCTCAGATGGAAATTCTGTTAGTACTAGTAGCTCCAGACTCTTGACTTTGGGCTAAAGGGATCTTTCTTTCGAGTCTCGAGGCTTCTGAACTTGTTTTGGGCTATTGGGTTTCATTTTGGTAAAAGTTGGTTTTTGAGCATGGGGCCCATTTTTCATTAAAATAATCTCCGTTGGAATTTTCATCGATTTTGTTGAGTCCAGAAGGCCATTTTTGGTTGAGTAGCATAGTTAATTTGCATCCGCAGGACCTCGGATGAATCCCGAGGGTCCATCCAGTGACATTTTCAGGTTGCCAAAACTGATGTTGGCTAGTTGTTGTTGCAACACTAGCCAAACTTTTGCCCATGCAGATGGTGGCTACGTGCGAAGAAAGGGCTTTGGACTGGCCACCCTGTGCCCTTTGCCAATGCGGGACTTTGGTTGTATGCACGATGTCTGCGTGTGCGGTGGCCAGTCCATGTGCGTGCTAAAGCGTCACCTGGCCTTGCCTCTGCCTGCCTTGTGCATGCACGTGTGCCTTGCCGCGTGCGCGGTGGCCTGGCCACATGCACACAGGCTTAGCCTGGCAGCTTTAAATATGTTTCAACTTTATTTTCCCCTAAAATTTTCTGAAAACTTCCATTAAAGTTGAGCTCAAAAGCTGGTTCAAATTCCCTTTTTCTCCCCTAATTGTTCTGGTAAGCTCCCCTTGTTTCCCTTCTCCTTTTCTGTCTTCAATTCATGATTCATTTTGTTTATTTTTTCATTGATTCCTTGTTTTTAATTCTTGATCAAAGAGGACATCAGGGTTGTTTTTGTCCCCAAAATGAGTCCCATTAGTGCCCAAATTTTGGGCATGAGTTTATAAACCCACTGCTAACATAATTGTGATTTTTGTTTTCTGTTTCATTGTGCGAGCCCCGAGGGTCATCTTTTGACCCAATTTTTAGGTTGAATTTCTGTATAGCAATATGGGTGTCATTCTTCTGGTCTTGACACCTAGTTTATGTTCTTGATAGCATGACATCATTCTGAGGCTGTTCAAAAAGGGAAGGCACACCAGTGACAGTTTGTGCTTGCAGTTCGACCCCGAAGTAGGTTATGATTTACTTTCCTTAGACTTGGCTTAGATTCTATTTGTTAAAAATTATTTGAACGTTAGGTTAAATCTTAGGCTAGAAATAGGCTTAAACCCTGTACTCGTATAAATTGGTCATTTCGGGACTATAGACTAGAATTATACTATTTATCCTTAGTTTAGAAGCTTTGTTGTGGCTAGCCTAGAATCCTTAGAATGCTTGTAGGAGGTTTTAGAGGTAGAGTAGGTTCGTTTAGTTATTTTTGTGGTTATTTTCCACTTGTTCCGCTTATTTTACCGTTATTGCATAACTATGGGTCCCAGACCATAACTTTGGATAGGACGGAGTTTCAGGTAAGTACGTTGTTTGGAGGGCACCCTCGCCTTATTCATTGGTTTATGTTCTATGCTTAATTGAGTGTGTATTTTGTGTGTGTATATATATTCATCCATTTTGGTGATCGTGAGCATGGCACATAAAGGAGTTTTTCAAAGGAAGAATGGTTGGTTCCTGAGTTAAAAGGAGACTTTTCACTTTTACTATGCATTTCAAACTTTTAAAAAAAGGGTTTGTACCACTTTGCTATTGATTCTGGATTTTTGAAACTAGAAGCCTCAGTTTCCACTAACTTAAGCTTCGGGGAGAGTATCTGTTACTTTATCATCCGTCTGATATAAGATTCCAGACTTATACTTAATATTGTGTGTTCGATGTAATATCTCAAACTCACGCATGCATCTCATACTACATTGCTTGGATTTCACATTGCATCGTGATGGTTCCTGGCTTGTACTTTACCATAATTGCCTACTTCTCTCTTTATTATTATTATTATCTTCATTATCGGTCTAGTGTTTGTCTAAGCTCCGTTGATAACTAGATTTTAGGTGGATCGCAGTAGTTAGTTTACTTTCTTGTAGTTTATATTATATATTATCTTTCTAAGCTTGGTTGGCCTATGATTCCTACTGGGTACCTATTATTTTGGTACTCATACTATACTTTGTATCTTTTTCTGATGCATCACCTAGTATGAGCCACCCTCACTGATCCCCCTGTCATCCGTGGCCAGCTATCTTTCAGATCGTGGTGAGCTCCCAATATTTTGGAGACGTTTACTGCTTTCCATCTACCTTCCTGTCTATATTTTGTATTTTGGATAGACAGTACTTGTTGTACAGCTACTCCGTACTTTAGACGCTCTTGTACTGGTGACACCAGGTCTGGGGTTAGTTCTTGTGTATGTATTATCTTCTCGGTCACTTTAGGGATATTTTTGTATATTTATTATAGTTGGTATGTATCTATACTGTTGGCCCCTATTTCCTTACATTTTCTCTTCCGCTTTCTTTGTGTTGAATGTTTTATTACACTTTCGCATCTTTGAGTTGGCTTGCCTACCGGGGGGGGTATGTAGGTGCTATCGTGGCCCAATTTTGGGTCGTGACACATGATCACTCTTTCGTTAAGGTGAACAAAATACTGATTTTTGAATCTAAAAGTCGTGACAGACCCAATTTTTAACTCTAATTTAGAACTTATATCTAGACTAAAATGCAACACATCTCTCAAGACACTCTAAACAAATAGATGAAGATAATGTAGAAAGTAAAGAAGGAATCTAAATGGAAAGAATGAACATTACCTCTTTCCGAGCAGAAAATGGGACCACAAACTTTGATGGAGACTTACTCACCTCGTCGGAAATACGAACTTCAAGTTCTTAGCCAAAAAATTCAAGCTCAAAGGAGTCTTAGTGAATTTTACAGCCTCAAAAAATGTTTGCCTTAACAAGGAATAGTGAGGCTTTATATAGGAAAGATTTGACGGGGTTTTGAGAGAAAAATGGCGATGTGGAAGAGCTAGAATCTCAAGGATTTTTTAGGTAATTTGCTGAGAATTTCGAATTCTCTCAAGGATAAGGCTGGACAACACACAAATTTGTACAATCTCAGTACGAAATCGAGGGTTTTGCAAAAGGAATTTTGATGAGGACGTGGATGGGAACACATGGCACTTCAAGGACCTTCTTGGTACAATCCTCATGCTTAGCACGCGTAGATATATGGGTTTAAGAGGGAAAAATCATGAAGAACTTGAGGCGGCTCTAGGGTTCTTGAGGAGCTATCATTTGGAGAAGAAGAAGAAAATTAAGGTGTCATTTGGTGTGTTCTATGTGCAAGTGAAGGAGAAGAAGAAGTATTAAGGGGGTTAATGGTGTATGGGCTCGACCGGGTCAGAGCTCCAAATTGGGATAGGAAATATTTGAGCCCAAAAATTGTTTAGCTGAAAATCATTTGGTGAGGGGTGAGTTTATAGGATGCAAATGTGGCTAAATTTGACCCAATTGAAAGTAAAGAGCTGGCCACTTCGTTTCGAATGTGGCCAGATTAGGTTTATGATATAGCCAAATTGGAATATTAAGTAATATTAGGCTAAATTTGAAATAGAGGAACTTAGATAAATTAATTCCTTGAGCTTCTTTAATCAAAACAAAATAAAATAATTATTCTTTTAAAGCACAATTATTTCACTTAGATATTAAGAGACTATTTATTCAATTTGTCTCCAATTCTGTATTAATTTTGAGAAAAATAAAGCATTGTCAATTTAAACATGGTTTTCACTTAAAAATAATTTTAAAATGATTTTTTAAGTAAACTCTATATAATTCTATACAATTAAGCACATAAGTTATATATTCTTACTTAAAATGATGAATTATTTTGGAGACTGATTTGTTGAAAACATTTTGCTTCTCTAACAGAAATTATTTCAAAATTATCATGAAATTAAAAAATCTCAAAATTAATTGGTAATATAGAGGGAAAAATTTAGGTGTCAACAAAATCCTTGTTGAATCAGTATTATTGCGGGTTCATGCGTTAAAAGATACGAAAAGAGTAGACTTGTATCAAGATTTTTGATATTCCCTAGTTCTTAGCAGTAATCTTCCCGAGCCTTTTCCATTATGGGACACCTCTTGTCGCAACAATCCATTATTACGGGGAAAAGGGTCACTGTAATGGGCTTTTTATTGCGATGAGCCAGTGCTCGTCCTGACTCATCACAACGAGATGATGATAATCACGATAAGATGGCACAAAATAAAATGTCCAATTCCATTCCCCAATTTTGAAACTTCATTTGTATAAGCTATTTTCAAGGAGTTAAAAACATACGAAAACCATGCATAGAAAGTTTGGGCCAACAAACAAGGCCATCATCCTATGAATGCCACCAAAGACACCAGTGATCCAAAACAGTGACTCTTGGGAATCCTCCTGACTAACCTTGGGAATCTTCTTGCCCGGGGTGAGGTTCTTGATAAGGGACTTGATCCCCTTCAATATCCACACCATTAGCGTGTCCCGAGAGCGTCCCTTCTTCCTCTCTAATCCAACTCTTCATGGAGCTCTGTATGGGCATATGCCAGGGACTCAAAGGAGGAAATATGGATGGAGGTACCTGTTACATTTGATGGTCTATGGCCGGATGAGGCATTGTCCCCAATGGAACAAATGGCAAACCCTCTAGTATAGTTTTCATAGCCACATCTACCCCTATAGACTCTAGGGTAACCTTGCCGAATGCCGAACAAGCCCCCAGTCCATCACCACAGTGGCCACTACTTGTCATGACCCGATTTCTCAGTCATGATGGCACCTACAACCTCCCAGTAGGCGAACCAATCCCCGTAGCCCAGAACGGTTAGTAATGGGCTACCTTATAACAGTTTAAGTGGAAGAACAAATAAACAAACGGAAGCAACAGAACAAGATGAATAAACTGCATAATAGGAGTAATATAAATACAAAGCGGAAGCTAAACCAAACCCAAAACCTGGTATCATAGCGTATAAGAGCCCGATCTACATAAGGAGTATAAAGGATCCAAAAGTAATATATACAAAGTTGTCTCCGAGTAGTAATAGAGTACAAAATATACAGATAAACTAAAAGCTAAGCTCCGGTCTCTAAGAGCTCACCCTCAGTATGGACGGTCCAAAACAGCACCTCGCACGAGTCTCCAATGAGCTAACGGCGATGGTCCATATGCAGTGTATAGGGTGAGCACCAAATGTGAAGCATAAGGTACCCAGTAGGTATCTAGGCCGACTGGACACATATAAGATAAAAGCGCAGTAGCAAACATAATAGAAGCAAGCAGTCATGGAAATCAACTAAAAGTACACAGGAACTAGCCCAGAGGGAAGACAACAAGAACAACATACTAGGCTAGCAATTAGAATATATACACAACGGACACATGAAAAAGTAAGAAATGGAGCACCTGGGATCCTTGCAATAACAGTATATACATAACGAGTTCTAGAAATGGACGGTAAACCAGTAATCTTAAGCATAAGGAATGGGAGAGAGGAATAAAGGTAGACATGCTCAAAAAACAGAAATCAATAACCAAGCTAATCATGACAATCTCAATCCAGAACTAACAACCTTGCAGTAACCAATCTCATAGTTATAACCGTAATAAAGTAAAACGAGTCTACCTACAGTCCCCCGGCCGCCCATACAACGGGGGAACATAAACAAGTGAAAACAAACCCTTCGGCCGCCCATACAACCAAAGCGTACACTCAACAAATAGCAAATAAGGGTAGAATCTCAAGCAATGAATGATATGATGCATGATAACCTCAGGGTGGAATAAAAACTCTGTATGTACCTCCTCCGTGCCGATCGGGCCCAGTAGGTAGGTTTTATGGAAGGATGCTACCCGTATACCTCTACTTCGCCATATACCCTCCCCCTCCGCACACGCAACATAAAGCCTTAGGCCTAGAGAGGCAAGGTCCATGGAGGTTTCGGACCCCATACCAACACTCAGTATCGAAAATGTGTCCTCCGGAATCAAGTTCGGGTTCAAGCCAATGGATAAATCACGAATATGCATGCTCGGACCCTGTCCAGGACTAAAGTAGTGGATGAAATCTCAAAAACCCCTCCAAGGGTGCCCGGGGTGTAGCCGGGTCTAAAACAGTAGAAAGTCAAGTCAGATGCTTGGTCCGACCGAGGCTAAAGTCATCTCAAATCAGTAAGAAAACTCAACTAGCACTTCTACCAGGTTGAGTCTAGCAATAGTAGTAAAATCATAATAGAAAACATATTTTAAACCTTCTTTTACCCCAAGAAGTTCCATATATCAAATCCAAATGATTTCCAACCCAATTGCATCGAAAACAGGCCCCCGGGGCCATGCAAGGTTTAGAAAACCAGATCTAGTAGGCCTGAAGCCAACCATAGTAAAATCTGGGGAAAACCTCGCTATATGCATGGAAATGATATGATCAAACACAAATAGCCGCCCAATAGCTCACCACAACCTATTGGCCCTGCACAGGCTCCAAAGCTACTCAACAAGCATAACCAGCCTAGAAGGACATTTCTATGTCCGGGACTCGTGGACATTCCCAATAATCCCACCATCTATGTTCTAGAGTTTACAAGGACTCATAAGACCACAAGGGTGATAATATCCAATACCAAGAGTACTACACACAACGAAGGAAAGAAATGGGCGAATCATGGAAAAGCAGTCAAGGTCTGTGGTACCAACCTAGTAACCCAACCCAAGGATGCCAGCTAGAATAATTTTATCTGATATATGCTAAGTCTAGGAGTTAGACCGTAACCTACCTGTCGTCCAACGACAAGCTACAAGAATAATGATATCTGGGGCCGAGCTGCTCCAAGAAGCTCCAAACAAGGGTCAAACTATCAACAATGCAAAAAACACATTAAAATGAGTCTAACGATACCAATATTGCTACAATTGTAGCTGGGTCAAAATCCGGGTCAAAAATAGGCCCGCAGGGCTCATAACCCAAAATCAAAATCGAAAAGAAGAACGATGACCCCAATGATGCCAAGAAGGCATGCTCCAAAATTGAGCACAATCGGCCAAGAGAAGGGCGCCAAAACAGCCCGCTCAAGTTGGGGCTTAAAGATGGAATTTCAAGAATGGAATTCGGAATTTAGGCAAGGATTACTTACCAAAAGACGGAATTTCAGCCCAAGATGGATAATTCACCACACCCACGAATATGCACCAGCTACAAGGAAACTACTACAACAATTTCCAAGCTTGGGATGAGCATCAATGGTGGATTTTAATGAAGGAACAAGATAATTCAAGAAGGAAGAAGGCTTACCAAAAGACGAACAACTACGGAAAATCAACGAACAAACGATTCCCCAAGGTTTAGGATAGATGTAGGAGTAATTTAGGAGAGTATTAGGCTGTTTAGAGTGAGGAAGTTGAGAGAAATAAGGTTGGAAAAATGAAGAAGAAGCCTTAAATAGCTGTTGGTCGTTGGTCAGCACCATTGGCGCTAAACCAGTGCCATCGCTCTCAAGCGGGCCAGGTACCAAGGCGCCATCGCGCCTGAAGCGCGCTATCGCGCTGGCCGGTTGCAGGCGCTGAGGCGCAATCACGCTGGCTGGGCATCATTGGCACTGAAGGCTTGCAACCTGCAATAACACCAGTTGCACTAAAATTTCCCACGGGGTGTTCCTCGCACTATCGAACATCGATATTCAAAAACCAATAATACTAACAAAGTGGAAACAATATTTCAGACTCAATGGAATTGAGAAAACTTCCATACGAGGTTATTTCAGGAAAATATTGACGCAAGTCAACACTAGCTAAAAGGAACTCAAAGGCTCGAAATGAGCTCGGCTCACTCGGAACCCAAACCAACTACCTTTCTAACACAAACTCAACATTCTGGAGCTTATGGAATCGTCTAATTTTGAATCCAACACTTTGAGCATCGAAAGTCACCCAAAGTTACACTTTCAACACTAAATGGCCTGAAAACAGAGAAAATGACACAAAACCCACACTGGAAGTTCTCAAGCCTTCACCAAAGGTCCAAATAGACCAAACTCATCACTCCGGAGCTAATGGAACTGTCAAAATTCAATTCTGAGCATGTTAGCTAAGAATGTTGACCAAAGTCAACGATGTTCTAAGTTTAAGCTCTTAAGCAGGAAAACGGGAAAAACAATCAAATGAATGGCCAAGGTACCGAACTACCGATCCTACCAAGCCATAAATGACTTGGGGCCACTACATGATAGCTATAACAGTGCAATGAATGCGTAAATGTGAAGATGACCGGAAGGGTCATCACACTACTGCTCCATCCCTAGAACTCCATCTTTCTCTTCTTTTTGCCATGGCTGGGAGAACCTTTAACCCTCAAGGGGTTGAAGACCCTGTCAATGCTAGTGATGCAGTCCATGGGTTTAATAGGAACATTCGCTTGCCTGTATAAAGTAGAAATCACTCAGGGAAATGAGAGATACCTAATATGAAGTTTCATGAAGTATCTCCTCTCCTCCATATTCCTCAGCCCTGCATTTACCAACCCCCCTTCTGTAACACCCCATGCACATATCCAATTATCTAAGTTAAAATCTCAGAAAATTTCCATGTTTCCAGGGATGACAGCTCAGACGATAGTTCGTGTTTGGAACCACAGTTTGTCATGTGTGCACGTCGTCCAAGTCTCAGAGGATACCTAAGTTGGTCCCAGAAATGACAGGTCTAGGAATGGTCCATCCTTCTGGATGATGGACCGTCATTCCTAACTACCCTGATGCTCATCTTTTGAAGTTCAGAAGTCCCTCTTCCAGTACCAAGGATCGACGGGTTGAAGGATGGCCCGTCCTTCTGGATGACGGGTCCGTCATTCCACTCGTTATCTCTAAGATCCAATAACTCCTTTTTAAGTTCCCAGAAATGACGGCTCCCAGCACGGTCCATCTTCCAGAAGTACGGACCGTCGACCAAACTGGGGTCACTGAAGGTTGACTGTTTTCCAGCCTTTTCTTATTTAATTCACAGGGCCATTTTTGTCATTTCCCACCCTATTATGTATTAAGTGAAGTCGTTTTGACTACTTGTAGAAGGTTTTTCACCCATATTACCCTAAGTCCCTCTTAAGTTCATCATTCTTCACTCAAAAAGGAAAGTTGCTCTCAAGCTCAAGTCTCCAAGCTCCAAGTCAAGTCTCCTAAATCATTTCCAATCAAGTGGGTAATCTTCCACCAAGGTATATGGATATTTAACAATGGGTTTCTTTCACCCTTGTGCCCAAAATCCCCAAGTCTTAATTTGAATTATGAAGTTATGAAATTAGGGTTTTGATCTAAACTTGGGGAAAGTTTATGAAATCAGTTTTTATGTTTAAATTCATGGATTTCTCTTGATTACTCATGATTTGATTATGATTCTCTCATTGGTTTTAAAAGCCCAAGCATGAATGTTGATTTCTAGCATGAAACTATGAATTTACATGTTTTCAAGAGAAGGTTGGCATTATTAGATATCATGGCCTTTATGTACTTATGAAACTGCATGACTAATTCTTTAAGTATGAATTTAGCAATAAAGGTATATTAGAATTATGGTCTTGCAAAGCTTTAAGATTCATGACTTTTGAATTGCATGACATCAGATATATCCTTATGCTTTTCCAACAGTTTTGGACATCGGATATGTCCCTATGTTTAAAGAAAGTTTGGACATCAGATATGTCCCTATGTTTAAAGAAAGGTTTGACATCTAGATATGCCCACCTAAGCTAAGTGAATTGCACGGTATCAGATATACCCTTATGATTTTCAAACAGATTTGGCATCAAATATGCCCAAGTATTACATGAGCTATATGTATGTTTTTGGAGTAGTATTAGCACCGAGTTGGATAGGGTGAGGGTACCCAAAAGATCCCAGAACTACGTGCCCCCATAGGTCTTAAGTCCCCTCTGTTGGGCATCAGTTTTAGTGATCACGCCAAAGTAATGCCTTTATACCCTGGCAAGGTATATTGGGTCCTTTCGATGGGGCAGATGCATCACATTTCATGTAGCTCATATGGTCTATGTCGGTTAGAGAATCTCCCACAAGAAAACAATTTATTCTTTTAAACTTGCATTCGACTCTTATTTAGATTTCAGAATTATGACTTATGATTATGTTTCAGCTTAAAGAAAGTATTAGGGTCATTGCATTCAGTTTATCTTTAAAAGCATGATTTTAGTTATTTAAGTATACTTAGCATATTTTCATCATGTTCATGCATTGCTCACATACTTAGTACATTCCATAGTACTAACACATATTGCGCTGCATCATTTGATGATGTAGATTCAAGTATTCCTTCACAGCTTCGTGGCTAGAGTTCTAGGCCATTCTCTCAGTCAGCTTTGGTGAGCCCTCATAGTTCGAGGACTAGACCGTATTTTAGTTTTATACTTCCTTTATGTATCAGATTGTCAAGTTAGTTGGGGTGTTATCCCATCAACTCTCTATGATAGTGTTAGAGTCTTGCAGACATAGATGCTATGGGATGACTGTTGAGTTGTACTTCTTATTAGACTCTCTTTTATATGATTATGTTTCTTATTTGTATTCTCTTACGATGCTTCTGCTATGTCTTATCTTGTTATGCTTGAGAATGCTATGACCATGGGTTAGCTTGGGATCCGTATGGTTTCAAGTCTCGTGTTACATCTAGGGGGTAACCTCGGGGCATGACAAACTTGGTATCAGAGCCTCAGGTTCAAGAGTCCTGAGGATCCCAAGCTAACCCTTGGTCATAGCATTTTCAAGCATAACAAGATAAGACATAGAGGAAGCATCGTAAGAGAATCCAAATAGGAAATATAATCATATAAAAGAGAGTCAAATAAGAAGTACAACTCAACAGTCATCCCATAACATCTATGTCTGAAAGCCTCTAACACTATCATAGAGAGTTGATGGGACAACACCCCAACTAACTCGACAATCTGATATATAAAGGAAGTATAAAACTGAAATACGGTCTAGTCCTCGAACTATGAGGGCTCACCAAAGCTGACTGAGAGAGTGGCTTAGAACTCTAACCACGAAGCTGTGAAGGAATACTTGAATCTGCATCATCAAATGATGCAACACAATATGAGTTAGTACTATGGAATGTACTAAGTATGTGAGCAATGCATGAATATGATGAAAACATGCTAAGTATACTTAAATAACTGAAATCATACTTTTAAAGATAAACTGAATATGACTCTAATACTTTTTTTAAGCTGAAACATAATCATAAGTCATAAGTCTGAAATCTAAATAAGAGTCAAATGTAAGTTTAAAAGCATAAACTGTTTTCTTGTGGGAGGTTCTCTAACTGACATAGACCATGTGAGCTATATGAAATCTGATGTATCTTCCCCATCGAAAGGACCCAATATATCTTGACAGGGTATAAAGGCATTACTTTGGCGTGATCACTAAAACTGATGCCCAACAGAGGGGACTTAAGACTTACGGGGGCACGTAGTTCTGGGACCTTTTGGGTACTCTCACCCTATCCAACTCGGTGCTAATACTACTCCAAAAACATACATATAGCTCATATAATACTTGGGCATATCTGATGCCAAATCTGTTTGAAAAGCATAACGGTATATCTGATACCGTGCAATTCACTTAGCTTAGGTGGGCATATCTAGATGCCAAACCTTTCTTTAAACATAGGGACATATCTGATGTCCAAACTTTCTTTAAACATAGGGACATATCTGATGTCCAAAACTGTTGGAAAAGCATAAGGATATATCTTATGTCATGCAATTCAAAAGTCATGAATCTTAAAGCTTTGCGAGACCATAATTCAAATATACCTTTCTTGCTAAATTCATACTTAAAGAATTAGTCATGCCGTTTCATAAGTACATAAAGGCCATGATATCTAATCATGCCAACCTTCTCTTGAAAAAATGTAAATTCATAGTTTCATGCTATAAATCAACATTCATGCTTGGGCTTTTAAAACCAATGAGAGAATCATAATCAAATCATGAGTAATCCATGAATTTAAATGTAAAAAACTGATTTCATAAACTTTCTCCAAGTATAGATCAAAACCCTAAATTCATAACTTCATAATTCAAATTAAGACTTGGGGATTTTGGGCACAAGGGTGAAAGGAACCCATTGTTAAATATCCATATACCTTGGTGGAAGATTACCCACTTGATTGAAAATGATTTAGGAGACTTGACTTGGAGCTTGGAGACTTGAGCTTGAGAGCAACTTTCCTTTTTGAGTGAAGAATGATGAACTTAAGAGGGACTTAGGGTAATATGGGTGAAAATCCTTCTAAAAGTAGTCAAAATGACTTCACTTAATACATAATAGGGTGAGAAATGACCAAAATGCCCTCGGAAATTAAATAAGAAAAGGCTGGAAAATAGTCGACGGTTCGTACTTTGGAAAGATGGACCATCCTTGGAGCCGTCGTTTCTGGGAACTTAAAAAGGGGCTGCTAGATCTTAGGAATAACGGGTGGAACGACGGACCCATCATCCAGAAGGATGGGCCGTCCTTCAACCCGTCGATCCTGGGTACTGGGTGAGGGACTTCTGAACATTGAAGGACGAGCATCAGGGTAGTTGGGAACGACGGTCTATCATCCAGAAGGATGGACCTTTCCTAGACCCATCATTTCTGGGACCAACTTAGGGATCCTCTGAGACTTGGACGACGTGCGCACAGGACGAACCGTGGTTCCAAACCACGAACCATCATCTGAGCCGTCATCCCTGGAAACATGGAAATTTTCTGAGATTTTAACTTAGATAACTGGATATGTGCACGGGGTGTTACACCTTCCATCAAGAAAGACACCATCAAAGTTTTGGGATAGGCCATATCTGAGGTATTTCTAGAAGGACAGGCCTTCTTGGAAACCAATTGTAGCCACGTTCGAGCATCTGAAGTGAAATGGTGGCTTTTAATACCTGTCTGCTAGCCAGCCCAAGTAATCAAATCCCTGTGCTCCTCTAGCACCAATGTCCTCACCAATCATTGCCTATCCTTTGCAGCCCTCCGTGCCATGTATTCAGTATTAGAGGGATTTGGCAACCCCAAAACCTCATTGATATTCACAGCAAAGATCACGATGCTCTCACCTCCAACATATATGATAGGACTTGGGAATCTCCAGTTGATATGAGAATGTGGGCATAAATCTCCCTGACCCAATTTTTATTAACCTCCTCATGTACCTGCACTAGCGGTAACCATCTGATGGTTTTCAACTGGTTTTAAAGATTTAGTGCTTTATATTTGATCTCTAATTTCCCAGCCTCCCTCTCTAAGAAGAATCCCAAAAAACTCATCTCTCAGATAAATCCTTTTGTCCACTGATCCAAGTACCATTGTTGGCTCTACTTATTCGCAAACCTTTCGTAACCCAGTTCATTTTCACCATGCATGTTTTGATATCTGTGGAAGGAAAAATAATGTTGTTACTTAATATGTTTAAATTACGTAGCAATGATTCATTAAGGAAGCTAGAATGTAAAAGGGGAGCCAGTTAAGCAAAATCTCCCAGCTTTGCACAACTCACTATTTTAGGTTCCTCATCGTAATGAGTGCTGCCTTATTGTAATGGGTCATCATGATGAGATAGGCTTGTCATGATAATATTGGCTCATCATGACAGACCTTCATGATGAAACAATCCTCGTCGTGATAAAGTTGTCGTCCCTAGCAAGCCAAAATCCAAAAAAATGGATTTTTGAAAATATGTTCCATTTTATCAGATTTTCTCACAGATTGGGCATAAACTGCTAGTATAAAACACATATTATTATTTTTATGGTGGTTTAAACCCCAAAAATCAAGCCCCAAGCATTGAATCTAGTCGAAAAAAATTCTACCACTCTACTTTAGTTTTGAGTCTAGGACTCCATGAACTATGTGGGAACTATGTAAGAGGCCATGAAATCTAGTAAGCATGATTGTTATATCAACCCCACAAGAGAAAGAAACTACCCCATACCCCAAACCCCATTTTCATTGCAAAAAAATCAACTCAGGCACAAAATCGATGTGATTTAGACATAATAGGAATGATATAAAGTCATGGAGAGAGTGGTTTCCTTGAGAACATAACAAGGATAATATTGAGTTAAGATAATCCCTGTGTGGGTGTGTGGGAAGTTGATTTTTCAAAGTAGGGAAATGAACTCTTTCTCTCCCCCTAAAAGCTGCCTCAATGCTTGTCTCAATGAACTGCTTCTCGTTGTGATGTCCCACTGTAATAAGACCCTGATCATCATGATGAGGTCACTTGTCGTAGTGAGATTTTTCTCACCGGAATAGGCCAGTATGGGTATGTAATCCTTTTTAGTTAAAATTGTGTGTTAATTCTTTTTTATCTCTTTGACCTTGGGAGTCTTAATCTTAAATCCCTTAACAAAATCCTTCCTTAAATTGGAGAAGAGAGAAAGAGGAAATTTGGTTCATACCTAATGTTTGGTCTGCCCTTGTGGTTTGTAAGGTCTCAATAAAGAAACAACTGGTACGATAGTATTCAGGTAAGATGAATGGCTTAGTGTAAGTCAGTTGCTAATGAACTCATTCCCTGCACTTTCTGGGTCTATTTGGGGACAAATAGTTGGTAAATTGGTATCTAATATAATGACCCATCCTATCATTAATAAAAAAATTGTGATAAACATGAATGAGTTAATAATTTTGCATTAGAATATTTTGTGGAATTTATTTTGGTGGTGTTTAAATAAAGAATAGAGTTAAAAAAAACTAGTGAAGCACGAGCTTCTAGTACGTCTCATCATAACAAGCCAAGCCTCATCGAGATAAGAAGAGTCTCATTGTGATGACTTATTGTGATGAGGAGAGTCTCATCGTGATGAGATACACGATGCATAAACCCGTCGTAAAGGTTTCAGCCTCCATATTTGTTTTTAAAAGAAGGCCTTATCTTAAAAACACCCCAACACCATTCTAACCCTAGAAAAGCAAAAATGAGAGAGAAAGCTCTCATAAAGTCTCAAATCCTTCCCCTCTTTATGGTGATTCTCCCGCTGGATTCAAGGAATAGGAACAACAAGCAAGTTGCACGCTTCTAGGCAGTAGCTCAACATTAAGGTAGGTTATGGTTTAAATTGTAATAAGACTTTGATTACGTAAATATAATTTATGTGTAGAAATTAATGGAGATAATATACTTAGGCCTTTGGACACGGTGTCTGGATGGAAATTGTTGGATTACACTAATGGATTGAATTTATGGGAAGACATGCTTATACTATTTGAAGTTAAATATGAATATGAATGAGTTAGGGATATGTGATTCTCGAGGCTTAAATGTTGTAAGAGCATAATCTAAACTGTGAAGGGTTGACTTTTGATAAGAATTCTTAATGGTTGCGTAGTGTCTAGTGACTAATGTGATTTGATGATGAAATCTATACTATGGGGATGGCTTGACTTAAGATAATAGACTATTAATCAAACTAGTTATTGTGACCCCCTGAATTATGGTATAATTTGGTATTGAATGTAAGTACCTTTAGAAGAAGAAGACTCCATTAGTTTGGTCTGTAAATTACATGTGGTCTTGGTAGGTTACGATTTTAATTTGAGTTGAGACTTATTTTAGTACATGTATGTAGTTAAATTACTTAACTTGTAATTGATCTTCGGACATGGTTGAAATATATTTGTTTTCATATTATGCTTTAATGAATAAGCTAGAGTACATTAGTTGATGCATGAGCTAAGGTGAACAAGTATAAATGTGATTATATCCTGAGAGATAGGTCTGAGAACCCTAGGTGCATTGATATTGTCATTTATCATGGGATCGAGTACCACGCAGGTAGAAGTGATATTTTCACTTATTATAGGTTCATATACCACGCCTGTATGATTTGATATTTATGCTGATGGGAAATAGTTTCGGCAGTTACATATTGACATAGTCGCATATTTGATATTGTACCCCATGGGAAATGGTTCTAGTAGGTACATGGACTTTTTATGTCCCCTGCAGATCATGGCTAGTTGGGCAAAAATAAGAAGCTTTAGCATGTGTGTACACATTCATTACTATTGCATAGTTTCATAGCCAGTCATGATGAGATGGTATTGTGCATTAAGGTTAGACTAGAGGAACTAGTTGCATTGATGGAAGATAGATGGACATAGATTCCATGAGTTATGACTGTTGGAGGTGAATTCCTTTATATTCTTATGTTTGTATGCAGTGACATATGTATGCTTATATTACTGTTGTTGACTCACTTGGGATGATTATCTGTTGATTCAATTGCATGCTATGAGTTCCTGTTCTTGTTAATTGATTTTGATTTCTATCGGTTGAGTCTGAATAAGGACCTTATTTGTTAAAATGTGGTGTTTGCTGGGAGAACATGGGAAGTAGGTAAAGCTTGGTAATACTTTAAAAAATAATTTATGATGAAGTAAGTAATTTAGGTGTGGATTTCAAGGAAGAAGAGTATGTGTAATAGGAAACACCTTGTGGTTGTGTGGTAATGTGATGAAATTCCAAAGGTGGTTAGTTAGAACATGAGTATGTGGATTTCTTGGGGTGGTGGTAGGATAGAACTGGAGTGTTCTTGGTATAAATTGTAGTGGAAATATCCTTGTTGAGTATTGGTGTGAAAGTTATTCTATTATATGTTGATTTTCTGTGCGTGAATATGTGATTTAATCTAAGTCAGCCAATGATCCCTTACAGTACGTGTTGTTGTACTGATACTACTCTTGCTACACCTTTTTTTGGTGTAGGTGCATGACAGGTTGGTTGAAGTTCATTCTTGGATTGAAGAGTCTCCATCAACAAAATCTGTATTATACTCTTCAGACGGGAGTTGTGTCTTCTATATTTTATTTTCGTATCTTCCATTAGCAACTCTTGTACATGCCTAGACTAGATTTTGAGGTAAAAGTTGCATTTTTAAATAAACAAGAAATAATTTGTATTTCTGAGTTAGTCAAGTCATTATCACCCTTTTTGATTATTATCATGTTATAACTTGCTTTTAATGACTTTTGCATTCTTATGGGTGGGTGTTTTAGGGTTCTCCTATCTAGACAGATTAGAGTAGGTGCCTGCACGATCCTATCGTAATTGGGGTTGTGATAGACAAAATGTTGGTGCGAATGTGGAAGTGGATCAAGTCCCTTGTCAAGGAATTTACTTTGGGTAAGAAGATTCCCAAGGTGAGACAATAGGATGCGCAGGAGTTCTCTTTCCTCAACGGGCTAGACAAGGAGGAATCCAGCGGCTCGAGTGTTGAGACTTGATTGAGCATCTAGAGTATTTCCCACATCTCACACCCTCTAATTACACTAGTGTTACTCGCCCTGAATGGCCCTTTTCAAACAATCCTTTACTTTTTTGCACTATTGGATATTCTTTTATTTCCTATCATTTTTTATTATGTGTGCCGTTGGTGGCACTTGAAGGATAGTGGCCTTGTTTGTAGGTCAATACTTTTTATGAAATGGTTTTCGTATGTTTTAAACTCTTGGGGTTAGGAGCACTAAGCTTTTGTTTTGTGCCATCTCACCACGACGATCCTCATTTTGCTATGGTGATCCGCCACGGTGAGCAATGGCTCGCTGCTACGAGTCAGTTCGGTACAATGGGACCTTCTTACAAAAGTGGACAGTTGTGGCAAGAGAAGTTCTACCGCGATGAGAACTCGGGCAAATTACTATTAAAATTGGAGATTTTCTTTAAAATCCCTTCCATAGGCACACATTCTTACTTATGTTTCAACGCATGAACCCACGATATTATGAATTCAACCAACGGTTTTTCATAACCCCAACATATGACAACTTCATTACTGTTTTATGAGTTAACAATTTGATTTCACCTTAGCACATAATAATTAAATCATGGTCCCCTCTATTTACAAATGTACATATTATTATCATCATATAATCACACATTCAATATGTTACCATGACTCTTTAAGGTGAGATACCAATTGGAATCGACTAGATAAAAATTAAATCCATCTAGTTTCCAACTATCCGCGTTGAGATACTTATTGGAATTGGCTAGATAATAATTGAAATCAACTCAGGGAGACAACATACTAGGACAACACAATGGGCAAGAAGAAAGTGAAACAACTCCTAAATGCCTTATAGCTTCCCAAAGATTTGATGTGGACGTCAACACACCAATCCGCAGGACTCTATTTGACATTGCTCTTGTACTTAGGATATCAGTAACCTAGGAACTGATATCAACTGTCATGACCCAAATTATGACAAGTCGTCCGGGCACCTACTCGATTCAAATTCGATAGGAAAACCCCTTAGTTAGGTAATAAAATTAATGGAAGTATTTTAAAACAAATCAAAATGATAATAATATGTGAAATTGGTACTCATAACTTAGCAAAACTTGAACTATATGCTACAGTTTCGAAAACTAAAAATACATTTTTTTCTCAAAACCTGGTCTAGACCTGTACAAGACCTACTAAAGAAGGACGTGACAAATAAAGACACAACTTTCGTTCTTCGGAGTAGATGATCCGAAAGTTGATGGAAGAGACTCTTTAAGCCACACAATAAGACTTCAGTCAACCAGTCACACATCTACACCAAAAGGTGTAGCAAGAGTAGTATCAGTACACCACACATACTGGCAAGTATTATCAACAGACCAAGATTAGATCACATAATTCATGTATAGACATCAACATACAACAAATATGTCACAACCCAAAATCAGGCAATGATGGCACCTACTAATACCCCCCAGTAGGCAAGCCAACCCAAGAACACTATACTATGAATAAATATTTAAATAAGTAAAGCGGAATAAGAAGATGCGGGCCAACAGTATAGATATATATCTAACAGTACAAAATATACAAAAAGGCCCTAAAGAGACCGAGAAAGACAAAATATATATACAAGAATGAAACCCCAGACCTAGTATCACCGGTACAAGAGGGTCTAAGTACAGAAATAGAGCTATACAAGGGGCTACTGTCTACCAAAATACAAAATACGGACAGTATGATTAGATAGAAAGCATTAAAATCTCCGAACACCGATGCTCACTATGATCTAAATAGCAGCTGGCCTTGAATGAGTGGATGATCAATGAGGGTGGCTTGTACTAGATGCTGCATCAAAAAAAGAAGCAGAAATATAGTATGAGTACCAATACATGGGTACTCAGTAGGCATCATAAGTTGATCGAGCTTAGAAGATGATATAAGATATAAGAAATAGGAAAGTAACCTAGTTATCAGGATCCACCTAGTTCTAGTTATCACAGGAAAACAAAAATCAAGACTTATCCGAGCTAATAGTGAAGATAATAATAATAAGAGTAATATCTACTCACAAACTGCATACAAGAGAATGCAATTCGTCATGGGATGGTATGGTGCAGAATGTGGCCAATGTAGTAAAGTAAAAAACCCAAAATGCGATTCATGGGCTAGACTTTAGGCTCCCCAAATAGTCTCATAGGTCGCCCTAGGGATCATCAACATATGTAATAAAAGTTAAACTCGGATATGTGCTCCCCGGGCTGTCCAAAATCGTACCTTAGACTCATCAATAGAAAGTAAATAGGGTAAAGGTCCAGAAACGTCCCTCGAACTGAGTATAAAAGTGGTACTTTCCTTTCCTTTCTAAATATAGTGATAAAACCATAAAATTACTTTTTGAACATCTAAAACCATAGTAAAAGTAGAAAAAACCCTCATCTTTTGATCAAAAATCTCATATTTTCCTCAAAATATCATATCACTAGCCATGTATATGCATGTATGAGTATGCGTGTGCAATCACAGAGAATAATAGAATATGTACACATCAAATAGGGCAATAGCAGTCTCAAAACAAGATAACTGACCTGGAATTCCATCCAATCCAAGTTATGGCCTCGAGCCTATAATTACACCGTAATGGTAAATAATACGGAATGAAACTATAACGCAAAAATAACTATAAACATCTTTTCTACTACAAATATCTCCACAAACCTATACTAAGGATTCTAGTCTAACATAATGAGGTTACAACACCCTAAATAAGGATAAACATGATAATTCTATTCTACGATCCCAGAAATGGCCAAACATATGGAAATAGGGTTTAAGCCTAATTTTAACGTAAAACTTACCCTAATGTTCAAGTAACTTATAAAATATAAAATCTAACTAAGACAAGTCTAAAAGAAGAAAACCGTAACCTACCTCGGGGCCAAACTGCAAACACAAATTGTCAATTATGTGCCTTTCCCTTTTAGATAGCCTCTGAACATTGCCATGCTATCATAAACATAGTCTAGGTGTCGACTTTTAGAATATTTTGCTCTCTCTTTCTTGGGAGATAGACCTACAACCTATATTGACAAATAAACACCATCCCACATCCACCATGGCCTTTCTGGCCACTAGTCAGCCACCATCAGAGGCTGGCCAGATCTACTCTCTCACCTCTATGACAAATTTCCCATATCTCCACCACACCTCTTTCCCTGTTACTCTTAATAATTTGCCTAACATGCCTATTTGTTTGCCTATTAAGGAATCCAAAGTGCATGATACAACATACAATGCAAGAAAAGACAGCTAGAAGGAGAAAATCAAATATATTGCTCTGATGAAACCTCCTGCTTACAACACTCTCCACCAAAATAAGGGAAATATGGTTACCTCGCATCTCCAATATGCTATGATTGGGAAATTCCCATATGGATAGCCTGAGTTAGAAGACCTAAGATTTCAAATTCCGAGGCAATGCAATATTAAGGGAAATTGCAAGTGGATTTCTTTGGAACAAACATATTCTTATGAGGTTCGACAGGATGGAAGCGTTTGTGAATATCATGGCTAAAATTGTGTATTACATAGTGGCAAAGGATGGCCTAGCCTACCAAATGAGACCCCTAATATATGATACCAAGTTCAAGCCGGAGGAAGAAACTACTCAAGCAATAGCCTGGATTTCTTTCCTAGACCTTCTTCCTACTTTTGTTGTGAAGGAAGCATTGTTCTCTCTTGCCTCTGCTATAGGCAAACCGCTATACCTAGACATACATACCACTAATAAGACTCGACCAAGCTGTGCTAGGGTCAAAGTTCAAGTAAACTTAGAAGCAAAGATCCCACATAAAATATAAATAGAAGTGGTGAATGACAGTACCAAGAAATCAAGAGTTGAATGCATTAAGATCCAATATGACATGCTCCTTAAATACTGCATGCATTGTAAACTGCAGGGTCATAATAAAGTTGAATGCAGAAATTTACATCTAGAACATATGAGATAGGTTGAACATGACATATATGATAATTCTAGGGACGTACAGGAACAAACAACTTAAAACAAGCCTAAGAAAAACACAGTTAGAAGAAATGCAGGTTACCAGGGGAGATGGAATCCTACTAATAGGAGGTTCAGGATAGAAAATGATTCAGATAAATTTCTGAGTGACACTGCTACAAGCATTACTTCAGAAGAGGAAAACATTTACATAGACAATGCATTTAAGGCCTTAGCAGATGCTGATACAAAAGACCACAAGTAGGAAAGGGAAATAGCCCCTATTGAGTAGGTGCATGTAGATGCTGAGAAAATAATGGCACACAAGGAGGAAAGAGCTACAAATAAAAAAGGGAATAAAACATCACAGGAGTCACATAAACTTATAGCAATTTTAAAAGTGTAAGAAAATACATCAATGGAAATCATACTACATCAAGTTCAAGGAGCTTTAAACAAATATGGAGAGCAAGGGATACAACTGGTCATGAGCAATGTTGATGGAAAAGATAGTAACAACCTGGGTATTGAACATCCAACTATAAAGAAGAATGATCTGGATAATGCTACTCATATAGAAGATAAGGCAAATAATAAGCAAGCAACTGGAGAAGGGATCAATATAAAGGGGAAGGAAAACATTACCACTGAGTTAGTTATTTCTCATGTCCCAGAAAAAAAGCAAGAAGTGCTAATGGTTTTGTCTAATGCAAGATTTTAAAGACCTCTGCAAATGTACATCAGTGACAATCCATAATGGAGCAAAGAATGAAAGGAAAACCACAGAATGGGCAATTAATTCTTATAGATCCATCAGCAGGGGATTCAGGTAATGCTCCAATCCTATATGCAAGCTACAATATTTTTCCACCTCTAAAGACCCTACATTATATAGTAACCAGATCAATGTATTAGAGAAGCAAATTAGAGAGTCAAAGGAGACAAGATTAAATAGAAGAAAAAGAGGAATAAGACAATCATCACAAAATAAATGAAGTTAGCAAGATTGCAGGTATCTCTCAAAAATCACAATCAAAAGGGAAGAAGGCAAAAGTCAAAGTAGACGTCAAACCAATCAGGGTAGTCCCTAAGAGGGGTTTGAAAAATGATCATTAATGAGCCACAAAGCACTTTTTTGGAACATTAGATCTATGAGAACTCATCATTCATTCCACAGGGTTTAGATGCTCCACATACATCACAAGTTTTTTCTCATAGCCTTGATGGAACCTTTTTAAAAAGCAAGACACATAATGGAAAGATATGGGTATTTGTACAGGAGAACATATAGGTTGGAGTACTAGCTGATTCAGACCAACAACTTATATCACAGCTAACATTCCAAGACTCAAGCCATATTCTCAACACTACTATTGTCTATGCATAGTGTGATAAGATGGAGAGAATAAACTTATGGAATGACATCTACTCTATTTGTAACAATATGCACCTTCCTTGGCTTGTGGGAGGAGATTTAAATGTTATTTTAAATAAAGAGGAAAATATTGGTGGGCTGCCTTTATATCCTCAAGAATATGAGGATTTTTCCTTTTGCATCAATTCATGTGAGCTTTTTGATATTCAATTTAAGGGTAGTCCTTTCACATTGTAGAATGGAAGAGCTGATGGAGACTGTATGTTTAAAATATTGGATAGGATTTTGATAAACCAAGTTGTGTATGACTCCTTTTGGGAGTGTGGATATGGAACACTTGAAAAGAACTGGGTCTTACCGTGAACCACTTTTGCTTACTTATAGGGGGCAAATTCCCAATTTTGTCAAACCATTGAAGTTTCAGAAATTCTGGACTAAAAGAGAAGATTTCAAAGAGGTGGTGAGAGACAACTGGGTTTATGATTAATCTAGTAATATTTTCATTGACCTTAAGCATAAAATGAAGAAGACCATGTTGTCTCTCTCAGCTCGAAGCAGAGAAAGGTTTGGAGACATTTTCAAGCAATTAATTTTCAAGGAAGACATGGACAGAATAAAAGAACCAACTTTTTGAAGAGCATTCTACTGTGACAAATAGAACAGTGTTGCAAATGGTACAGGCAGAACTAAAATAATATCTGCATTATGAAGAAGAATACTAGAGACAAAAAATTGGGGCTCAATGATTTGCAGAAGGTAATAAGAACACAAGATTCTTCCACAATCTTGTGAAGGAAAGAAGGAAGAGACTCTTTATTCAGAGAATTCAGTTGAGTGATGGTTCCTGGGCTAAATATGCATATCAAGTTGCTGAAGAGGCTATAATGTTCTTAAAGGAGAAGTTCACAAGGTCCTCTCACTCAGAGTATTTATCCCTAATCCATCTAATCCTTCCCATGATTACAAAAGAGGATAACTCTGCTTTGAATTTTTTCCCGACTGAGACTGAAATAAAGAAGGTAGTTTTTTATCTTAATGGAGATAGTGCAGAAGGTCCAGATGGTTTCACTGGTCTCTTCTATCATACTTTCTAGGACATTGTAGGGGAGGACATTGTGAAAGTTGTTGTGAATTTTTTTGAGGGTTCCACTATCTTCAAATCTATTACACATACTCATTTGGTTTTATTACCTAAGAAAGAGGTGGTACAATCTTTCTCTGACTTAAGACCTATTAGCTTGAGCAACTTCCTCAACAAAATCATCTCAAGGGTTATACATAATAGATTGAAACATTTACTCACCAAGATTAAATCAGAAAACCAATCTGGCATTCTAAAAGCGAGAAGTGTAACTGATAATGTTCTCCTTACACAGGAGATCATTACGGATATCAGAAAGAGGGAAAACCTGCTAATATGGTGATTTTAACTTAATATGGCAAAGGCTTATGATAGAATGGATTGGAGTTTTTATGATAAAAGTATTGGAGAAAATGGGTTTCAACCTCATTTGTGGACCAAATCTAAAGATTAGTTGCAAATAATTGGTATTCCATCCTCATAAATGGGCAAGCTAAGGATTTTTTCCACTCTTACAGAGTTATCAAGCAAGGTATCCCATATCCCCAGCTTTATTCAACATATAAATGTTGAGCTTCTATCAAGAGCCCTAATTAATCTTTTCAATAGAAAAGATTTCAAAGGTTTTGGGATGCCCAAGTGGAGTGATAACATCAATCATCTAGCTTATGCTGATGACACAATTATATTTGTTGCAGCTGATAACAGATCTATATAGTTGATGATGGAGACCCTAGGGGAGTATGAAAGGCAATCAGTGCAGAAAATAAACAAAGAAAAAAACTCCTTTTATGTTTACAATAAAATAGCAGCATCCATCATTCAGGAGCTGGAAAAGAGTATTGGCTTCTCTAAAGGTTAGTTTTCCCTAACCTATTTAGGATGTCCAATTAGACATGCTAAAAAAAGGAAAAGTCACTTTACAGAGCTCATAGAGAAGGTTCAGAGTAAGCTTCTGGCCTGGAAAGGTAAGCTATTATCATTTGGGGGAAAAGCTATTTTGATCAATAAATGTGTTACAAAGTGTCCCTATCTATCAATTATCTGTTATTATCCCTCCCAAATGTGTTATTCATGACCTACATAAAATTTTGCAAGATTTCTGTGGAGCTTAAAAGAAAATGGGAGGAATAAATATTGGGTTTCTTCGTCAGATATTTGTTTACCTAAAGGGGAAAGAGGATTGGGATTCAGATCACTCTTTGATGTTTCTAAAACCCTTTTTGAAAAACTGTGGTGGTCTTTTAGAACCAAAAATACTTTATGGTCCAAGTTCTTATGGATCAAATATTGTAAAAGGCACAGACCACAGATTGTAGAGTGGAGAGGGGGCACTCAAACTTGAAAATATATGCTTGTTGTTAGCGATTATTTTGACCAATAGATTTGGTGGGAACCTAAAGGTGGGCAGTCTAGTGTCTGGTTTGATAATTGGACATAACTGGGGGCTCTATACTATCATATGCCTAGTTCTAATGATAACAACTATGCCTTGGAAGAGGTGAACCAACTATATCTCAATGGAGGCTTGAATGAGGATATGATGCAACAACACTTACCTGGTGACATCTGTGATCACATATATAAGACCATTGGGGTGGTGGAGAACACTGAAGATGGGGACAGAGCCTTATGGTTACCGAACACCTCAGGAAAATTTACTGTTAAGAGTGCATGGGATATGGTGAGGTAGAAAGGAGAAGCTCAAGAAATATTTCATAACATTTGGATAAAAATGTCCTTCTTTCAAATTCTCATTTTTCCTTTGGAGGCTGTGTAAGAAGAGAATTCATATTGGTGAAGTTCTATGCGAGGTGGTGGAAGAGGTCATATGTTATTGTTGTAAGGGACAAATGCAAGAATCTTTTGATCACCTTTTTATTACTTATCCTTTGTCATCTAGAATGTGGTAAACACTTGCATCTTATGCAGGGATTCAGGGTCCTTTCCTTCAGATAAAGGATACCATCTTCAAATGGTTGAACGCGGGGTATTATACAAAGCTCAAGACTTTGTGTAAAGCCATCCCAACACTAGTACTTTGACAGATATGGAAGAAGAGGAACACTATCACTCATGGGGGCAAGATGTCATACTATTGAATGAGCATGGAAATTCACAGAAACACTTGTAACTTAGCTACTTCTTTGTATGCTTGGATGAAACACATCCCCAAAAACTAGCCTGATATTGTTCAATTCTTAACAGAATACACACCACTTATAGAGTGCAGGGTGGTTTACTGGACTTTACCCAAGTAGGGTTCCTACAAATGTAATTCAGATGGGGCCACTAAGGGCAACCCAGGCTCCAGTGCTGGAGCATTTTGCATTAGGAATGAAGAAGGAAACTTGATTTATGCTGAGACTGGGAGATTGGAGGATGGTACTAGTTTGGTGAAAGAAGTTGTTCCTATGAGAAGGGGTTTAGAATACTGTGTAAGCAACAATTTGCTCCCTGTCAAGTTGGAAACTAATTCTGTAACTCTTAAGAAGATTCTAGATGGGATTTGGGAAATACCTTGGAGCTTAACAATGGAAGTGAAAAAGATTAATTCTATGAGAAGTCAACATCCTGTGGAAGTGGCTCACATTTTTAGGTAGGGAAACATGCTAGCAAATTTTTTTGCCAACCAAGTTTTCATTTTTGCATATTCAACAATCTTTACATACACTAATTATCAGGAGGTTCCTATTGCTTGTCGAGCTATCATTAACTTGGATAAAATCCAAACCCCTAATCTCAGAATTCGCAGATGCCAAAAAAAAGGCTACAACATGCACAATTCGAGCTAACAGACACAAGATTACGAAAACAAGCTAAGAGCTAGCACATACAGGAAAGAGCATGACTAATGGAGACACTACAGAGCAGTCCTTTCATATTCAAGCTCCATTTGAAGTTCTAACTTCTAGATCTGGCTTCTAAAGTCCAGTACTTACCTCATTTCTTGATCGATTGTGGAGACAAAATATGGTTGGTGTTCCTTCAACTTCTCATGTATTTAGAAGTGGTATTAGTAATTGGTCGGCTCAGCCTGCTGAGATAAGAGGAAAGAGGATAAACCAACCTAATAGAAATCATTCTCTCAAAGGAGAAAAGATGAAATAAACTTACACTCTTGGTTTCAGAACATACTCGACTTGATGGAGCTAAAGAAGTCTTCCATGGTATCAAATTCATGGCACTCGTGATATCTTTGAGTGTCTTTCGGAATCCTACCCAAACTCCATCTTTGTTAGCATCTGATTTAGCAGCAGATGAGTCCTTCTAGTTCCCTTTCTTCTCTGATGGTTTCCACAGTAGCTCAAGAAGAACATGGAGGCACAATTGAGAAGCCGACCAGCTTCACGTTGCAGAGCTTCTATACCCATCCTTTCATTTCCTTTTTGTTTTTTTTGGAGCCTTTGTTTTTGTTGTCTTTATTTTCTTTTGTTTTTGCTTATTTTGTTTTTTCAGAAATGGGCTTTTGGCGTTGTGCCATTAGCACTTATCTTGTAATTTGTTTTTGTTTTCTAATAAATGAGGTCTTATACCCACTTTAATTTTAAAAAAAGTCTAGGTGTCAAGACGAGAAAAACAATGCCCATATTGATATACCAAAATTCAGGCCCTCGAGGCCCACTTAACAAAACTATAAATAAATTTCAGAATTATGCTCCCAACAAGATGCAGAGTGCATGCCCTAAATTTTAGCAGAAATAGGAGTGAATTCAGACCCCGAATGGTTCGAAACCCAACATTTTAAGCTAAGAAGAATTCATGCAATAAGGGACCCAATTTGAAATGGAAGACAAAATTAAAGCTTAGACGTGTAATAGAACGAGACAGGGAAGAGCATTACCTTAAAACTATGCAAAATTAATGAAGAATGGAGCTTTTCTCTTATAGCCAAGCTCAATAATGGAGTAAAAGTGTGTTCAACATTTAGAAAAAAAAGAGGGGAGTTCAATAAAAGTCAAAATGATCGTCGCTCCTACAGACAAACCATCGTAGGTGAAACATCGTGGCTGCGGACTAATCACCGCAGCAGCAGAGGTCAATAGTAACCTCCAACTCTGTAGGTGCAGCTCATGCTCCGTAGGAGCAGGAGCGGATAAGCTCCAAAAGAGAAGAGGCTACTGACATAAGCCTCCTCCGCAGCTACGACTGGTCTCCCACAAGCGCGGCTCCACCGGTGTGATCCAAGTCCCACAGGAGCGGCTGCACCAGCAAAACAACAACACCAACAATCACTTGAATGGACCCTCGGGATCCATTTCAAACCCCACAAACACAAACCAAACATGCTACCCAACTAGAAATGGCATTATGAACTCAACAAAATTATCAAAATGACCAACGGAGGTCGTCTTGATGAAATATTGACCGAAGTCAATACCTTGTCGATTTTGCTTAAAAGTTACCCAAGTGCCCAAAATGAGTTTGGAAACCTCGGGACCTGAACCAAAGGTCCCACTAGCCCAAAGTCAACATTCTAGAGCTAACAACATTGACAAAATTTTCATCTGAACACATCTTTTTTGAATGTTGACCAAAGTCAAACTTACCAACTTAAGAAGTTCAAAAACATGGAAACTTATCTAGAACTCAATTGAATGCCTAGGGAAGCATGCCACCCATCCACGCAAGCCAAACTAACTATGAAGAAGCTACAGGAAGGATCAAAATAGTAAAAAGGCATGAATATAAGAAAATGACCACGAGGGTTGTTATAACATCCACTATTAAAAGAACATTTGTCCTCAAAAGTTGAAGAAAGGAAGGTACCTGAAGGCTCGAAAAAATAAGGATAAAGGGTCCACATGTCAATCTTGATCTCCCAAGTAGCCTCCTCACCAAGACGATGCCACCACTGAACCTTAAGTGATGGAATCTCCTAGGAACTCAACTTCCTAACCTATCTATCCAAAATAGCAATAGGATCCTCCTCAAAAGCCAAAGACTCATCCAACTTAACTTAATCCCATTGAAGCATGTGCAACTCATCCGGAACATACCATCTCAACATGGAAACATGGATAACTGGGTGAACACCTAAAAAAGCAGGAGACAAGTCCAACTCATATAATACCTCCCCAATACGACAAAGGATCTCAAATGTGCCAATGAACCTAGGGCTAAGCTTGACCTTTCTCCCAAACCTCATCATGCCCTTCATAGGTGATACACAAAGGAAAACTTGGTCACCAACCATAAACTCTAAATCTCGAATCCTCCGGTCAGCAAAACTCTTCTGCCTACTATGGGCAGTACGATCCCTCTCTTGAATAACCCAAACTCTTTCCATGGAATCACATAGCAAGTTAGTATACCACGATCTAACCTCGAAGGCATCAAACAAACCCACTAGAGACCTGCACTACATACCATACAATGCCTCAAATAGAGCCATCGAAATGCTGGAGTGGTAGCTATTATTATACGTGAACTCTGCTAAGGCTAAGAACTGGTCCTACTAACCTCTGAAATTGATAACCCAAGCCTACAACATGTCCTCCAAAACTTGAATAGTATTCTCCAATTGACCATCAGTCTGTAGGTGAAAAGAACTGTTAAGATCAACTTTGGTACCCAACTCTCTTTGGATAGACTTCTAAAAACAAAAAGGAAACTGAGTGCCACTGTCAGAAATGATTGAAACAGGTAGTCCATGTAAATGAACAATCTCACGGATGTAGATCTGAGCCAACCTCTCGGAACTGTAAGAAGTCTAAACTAGCAAAAAGTGAGCAGACTTCGTCAACCTATCCACAATAACCTATTTAGCATCAAACCTACGCAAAGTACTTCGCAAGCCTACTATGAAGTCCATATCTATCTACTCCTATTTCCACTCTGGAATGAGTAGAAGATGAGTCAAACCACCTGGTCTCTGGTGCTCGTACTTCACCTGTTGATAATTCAAGCACCTAGACACAAAATCTGAGATATTCCACCAGTAGTATTGTCTCAAATCACTATAAATCTTAGTTGCCCAAGGATAAATGGAATATCTAGAATAATGAGCCTCTTCCAAGCTCAACCTGACCAAATCACCAACTTTAGGAACACAAATACGACCCTCAATCCTAAGAACACCCTCCGAATCAAGGTCGCCTTTCTATCCTCGCCGCTCAATACCTTATCACGAATTATCCTTAACCTGGCATCATCAAATTGTTATGCCCGTATCTGACCTAAAAAAGAAGACCTAGCCTCAACATAAGCAAGAATATAGTCCATCTCAAAAATGTCAAGTATAACCAACCTGTTAGCTAAGGACTGGATGTCAGAAGCCAAAGGTCACTCCTCTACTGCTAGGAATGCCAAGCTAACCATACTCACTGCGTTCCAATTCAAGGCATCCTCTACTACGTTTGCCTTGCCTAGGTGATAGAGAATAGAGATATTGTAGTCCTTTAGTAACTCCAACCACCTATGATGCATCAAATTTAGATCCTTTTGGCTGAAAATATACTTAAGACTACGATGGTCAGTGAATATCTTAGAATGCACACCATATAGATAGTGCCTCTAAATCTTCAATGCGAAGACTACTGTTGCTAACTCCAAGACATGAGTGGGGTAGTTCCTCTCGTGAACCTTCAACTGTATAGAGGAATAAGCAATAACTCGGCCCTACTGCATCAATACACAACCCAAACCAACTATTAAAGCATCATGGTAGACCATAAATCCTTGGCCCTTAATCGAAAGAGTAAGAATCAAAGACAAAGTCAATAAGGTCTTGAGCTTCAGAAATCTCAGTTGCACTCATCAAACAACTTAAAAGGGACATTCTTCTGAGTTAATCTAGTCAACGCATCTTCTATGGAAGAAAATCACTCCACAAATTGTCTGTAGTAACCTACCAACTCGATGAAACTACAAACATCGATAGGAGAAGTAGGTCTAGCCCAGTCACGAACTACCATAATCATTGCCATATCCACCCTAATCCTACCCTTCGATATCACATGCCCTACAAATGCCACATACTCAAGCCAAAACTAATACTTAAAGAATTTAGCGTACAACTACTGATCTCACAAGGTTTAAAGCACAACACTCAAGTACTGCTTATGCTCATCCCTACTCTTTGAATATACTAGAATGTCATCGATGAACACAATAACAAAGGAATCCAGTTAAGCTCTGAACATAAAGTTCATCAACTCTATAAACGTTGTTGGGGCATTGGTCAACTCTTAATACATGACTAGGAAGTCAAAATGGTCGTATCAAGTTCTAAATACAGTCTTTGGGATATCTGCAGCCCTAATCCTCAACTGATGACAACCCCAACCTTAAATCAATCTTAGAAAACACCACTGCATCCTGTAGCTGGTCAAATAGATCATCAATCCATAACACCAAATACCTATTCTTAATGGTCACCTTATTCAGCTATATGTAGTCAATACACATACACAAGGAACCATCCTTCTTCTTAACAAACAGAACAAGAGAACCCCACAAAGACACACTAGGCCTGATAAACCCCTTACTCAGAAAATCCTGGAGCTAATCCTTAAGCTCCCTCAACTCGGCTGGTGCCATCCGATATGGTGAAACAGAAATAGGCTAAGTGCTCGTCTTGACATTAATACGAAAGTTGATATCACGATCAGGAGGAAGACCCGGTAGATCACTAGGAAACACATCTGAATACTCACAAACCACTTGAACTGACTCAATAGAAGATGTGGTGGAACTAGTATCATGAATGTAAGAAAGATAAGCCAAGCACCCCTTCCCAACCAACTGATGGGCGCTCAACAAAAAATATAACTCTCCTCGGCATATGGCTATCAGCACCCTTCCATACAATAGGAAGGATACCAGGCATTTATAGAGTAACAATCTTGGGAAAGAATTCCAAGACCGCATGATAAGGAGTTAGCCAATTCATGCATAAAATCAAGTTAAAATCAACCATATCCAGCACAACAAAGTCTACCCAAGGGTCATACCCCACGATAGTCACCATACAAGCTCGATAAACATGATCCACTACTAAGGATTCTCCAACTAGGGTAGCTACATGCATAGGCACAGGAAATAACTCACAAGTAGACTCCAAACGAGTAGCAAAATTAGCAGACACATAAGACAATGTAGATCCAAGATCAAATAATACAGAAGTTGACTGATGACAAATGCAGACTATACCTGTGATGATATCATTTGAAGCCTCAGCCTCTGGCCAGCCTGGAAATATATACATGTGGCTCTGATTTCCAAAACCACCTTGAGTATCCTGGGGACCACCCCTACTACCAAGTGCATCGCCTCTAGCAGGTGGAACTGGAGCCCTGAGGGCCTAAACCTATAGACCCGACTGACTCTGATGGCCCTCTTTCCCAACACATTAAACCAAGGGGAAATCCCTAGCATAATAACCCAACAGACTACACTCATAACATCCTTGACAAGTTGTACCTTGATGTGATAACCCGGCTGAACCAGAATGGCCACCATGGTATGAATACCCATAGCGAGCATCTTGCAATGTCTGAACCAAACTCTAGCTACCTTGACCACTCTGACCCTCTGCAATCTGTAGTGCCTCCTGAATAGGTCAACTAGGCTGGTCACGCTGCTGATGACCCCAAATAGAGAACCCTGTACCTCTATGCCGTGAACCACTAGATCCACCTTAGTGGTAGGGCCTCTTATCGCTGCCTCCGTAGGCCTGGCAAATGATATCCTCGATAGTACAGGCGTAATCAACATTTGTAAGGAAACTTTCCCCTGAAGCCATGAAGTGCTCTAAAGCTAACCGAAGCTGTAAATCAACCCTCTAACAAAGCAACACACCCTCTCATGCTCGATGGGTAGAATTATAGTGGCATGCCTAGCTAACTCATAAAAGCGGATCTCATAGTCTAAATCTATCATAGAGCCCTGCTCTAGCCTAGCAAACTAATCCTTTAGCCGCTCCCTTAAGTTACGCGGTAAAAACTTCTCCAAAAAGGCCTCGGAGAACTGAGCCCAAGCTATATGAAGCGATTCAGCTGGCCTACAAGTAACATATGACCTCTACCACTACCTAGTTGCACCATCTAGCTGAAGTGCAGTATAGTCTTCTCCATGTGACTCAACCAAGACGAGGTTATGTAACCTCTCTTGGAAACTAACTAAAAACTCATGGGCATCCTCTCCTAGCGCACCTGAAAACCTCAAAGGAACCAATCAAATGAACCTTCCTAGCATCTTCTGCTCCACCAAAGTCATAACTGGCCTAGTAGGAATAGGCCGAGCAACAAACAAAATAGGCAACATCTCTACTCTGGGAGCCGCAGTAGCAGTATGTGCTTCTGAACCCTATGTCACTGCGTGGGCTAAAGTCTGGGCCTCATCCCTAACCTGTGAACCAATTAGAGTACCTGGAAAAGCCTCGGGCTATGACATGCCCTCCAAAAAACCAAGAATATGAACCAGAGTATCCTGAAGGACTAGTGTAGCCAAAACCATGCCAGATTCTGGGCTGGCCCCATGCCTTCTGGCTCATACTAAACCTCCTCTACCTCAATATCTGGCTCTGGGGATGGTACCTTAGCCTGTGCCTGAGCTGGCGCCATAACCTGTGCCTGACCTCTACCTTGGGTTCGACCTCTGGCCCATTCCCTAGCTGGGACTCTAACTATAGGAACAGGGGCCTCATCCTCACCTGTAGTTGATCTCATTCGGACCATCTAAGAAAGAGTGAAACAAAAGATATTTATAAGTTTATAGAGTCAAGGACGCACGATAAGGAATCAAACAATATGGGAGTTTTCCTAAGAACGCCATATAGCCTCTCACAGATAGGATACAAACGTCATTGTACTAATTCATGAGACTCTACTAGACATTTGCTCTTGTGTTGGTAAGATCAGTGAACTAAAAGCTCTGATACCACTATGTCATGACACAAAATCGGGCCATAATTGCACCTACTAACACCCTCCAATAGATAAACCAACCCAAGAACATGATATTATGAATAAACATTTAAATAAGTAAAGCGGAAGAGAAAGAACAATAAGATGTGATCCAACAGTATAGATATATACCTAACAGTACAAAATATACAAAAAGGCCCTAACGAGAATGGAAAAGATGAAATATATATACAAGAACCAAAACCTAGACTTGGTATCACCCATACAACAGTATCTAAGTACAAAAATAGCGCAAACACAAAATATAGATAGTATGATAGATGGAAAGTAGTAAAATCTCTGAATACTAGGAGCTTACCACAATCCAAATAGCAGCTGGCCTCGAACGAGTGGATGATCAATGAGGGTAGCTCGTACTAGGTGTCGAATTAGAAAAAGATGCAGAAATATAATATGAGTACCAAAACATGGGGTACTCAGTAGTCATCGTAGACCGACAGAGATCAGAAGATGATATCAAATAGAAGAAACAGGAAAATAACCTAGTTATTGGGATCCACCTAGTTCTAGTCATTGTAGGAAAAGTGAAAGCATGATTAATCTGAGCTAATGATGAAGATAATAATAATAAGAGTAATATCCACTCACAAAGTGCATACAAGAGAATGCAATTCGTCATGGGATGGTATGGTGCAAAATGTGGCGAATGCAATAAAGTAAAAAACTAAAATGCGGTTTGCAGGCCAGTTCTTAGGTTCCCTGAACCATCTCGCAGGCTTCCCTAAGGCTTATCAACATATGTAATAAAAGTAAAACCCAAATATGTGCTCCTCGGGCCACCTAGAATCGTACATCAGATTCATCAACAGAAAGTAAATGGGGAAAAGTTCGGAAAACGTCTCTCAAATAGATTATAAAAGTGGTACTTTCCTTTCCTTTCCAAAAATAGTGATAAAACCATGAAATTCCTTTCAGAACATCCGAAACATTAGTAAAAGTAGAAAAAAAACCTAATCTTTCAATCAAAAATCTCATATTTTCCTCAAAATATCGTACTAGTAGCCATGTATATGCTTGTATGAGTATATGTATGCCATCACAGAGAATACAAGTATATATATATATAGATCAAACAGGGTAATAGCACCCTCTAAACAAGATAATTGACCTGGAACTCCGTCCAATTCAAGTTATGGCCTCGAGCCCACAGTTACACCGTAATGGTAAATAATACAGAAAATGAAACTACAATGCAAAAATACCCATAAACATCTATTCTACTAAAAATATCTCCATAAGCCTATACTAAGGATTCTAGTCTAACATAACGAGGCTATATCACCCAAACTAAGGATAAACATGATAGTTTTATTCTATAGTCCCAGAAATGGCCAAACAAACGGAAACAAGATTTAAGCCTAATTCTAACCTAAAACTTACTCTAACATTCAAGTAACTTTTAAAATATAAAATCTAACTAAGTCAAGTCTAAAAGAGGTAAATTATAACCAACCTCGGGGATGAACTACAAACACGAACTATCAATTGTGTGCCTTCCCCTTCAGGATACCCTTGGAATACTTTCATGCTATCATAAACATAGTCTAGGTGTCAAGATAAGAAAAATGACACTCATATTGATATATAATATTCAGGTAGGAAATTGGGTCCAAAAATGACCCTCGGGGCCCTCTTCACAAAATAGAAAACAAATTTTATAATTATGATCCCAACGAGATGCAGAGTGCATGCCCCAAATTTAGGCGGTAATGGCAGTGAATTCGGACCCTGAATGGTCTGAAACCCAATATTTTAAGCGAAGAAGGATTCATGCAATAAGGGACCCAATTTGAAAATGGAAGACGAAATTAAAGCTTAGACGCGTAATAGAACAAGAGGGGGAAGAGCAATACCTTAAAACTACGTAAAATCGACTACGATTGGAGCTTTTCTCTTTTATCCAAGCCCAACAATGGAGTAAAAGTGTGTTCAACACTTAGAAAAAGAAGAGGGGAGTATATTAAAAGTCCCAGCGATCGTCGCTCCTGCGGACAAATCATCGCAGGTGCGATATCACGACTGCGAACAAATCACTACAGGAGTGGAGGTTAACATTAACCTTTGACTCTGCAAATAAGGTTCAGGCTCCATAGGAACGGTGAAACTCCACAGGAGCTTCCCCGTAGGAGCGATGAAGCTCCATAGGAGCAGAGGCTGCTGGCATCAGCCTCCTCCGCATCTAAGACTAGTCTCCCATAGGCGCGGCTCTGCCAATGCGAGCCAAGCCCCCCAAAAGTAGTTGCACCATTATCAGCTGCCCCAGCAAAACAACAACACCAACAATCACTCAAATGGACCCTCAGGATCTATTTTGTACCCATCTAACACAAACCAAACATGCTACCCAACTGGAAATGACATTCTGGACTCAACAAAATCATAGAAATGAGCAACGAAGGTATTCTTTATAAAATGTTGACTGAAGTCAACACTTTGCTGGTTTTGTTTAAAAGTTACCCAGGTACCCAAAAATAGTATGGAAACTTCAAGACCCAAACCAAACATCCCACTAGACCAAAGTAGACATTCTAAAGCTAATAGTATTGATGGAATTTCCATCCGAGCCCATCTTTTCTGAATGTTTATAAAAGTCAAACATACTGACTTAAAGATTTCCAAAATAGGAAAACTCATCTAGAACTCAATCAAAACACCTCAAGAAGCATACCACTCATCCCCGCACGCCAAACTAACTATGAAGAAGCTACAAGAAGGGTCAAAATAGTAAAAAGACTTGAATATAAGAAAATGAGCATGAGGGTCATTAAAAAATAATTCTTCATATCATTATTTAAACTAAAGGTTCCAACTAAAGCACACGTCAACCCCACACCACATAGTGACTCCACTATGCCTCATAGAATTAGTTCCTCTTAGGTTCCGATTAACCTTAACAGTTGTGTGTGAATCTTAGCATTATCATAATGTACCTCCTATTATACACGTTATCCCTACCAATTACACAAAACACTAATTTCCCTATCATACCCAATATGTTATTATTATTACAAGCTTTTTCCCACTTTCCAAGTTCACCCAGAGTTTGTTACAAATAATCATCAAATCGCCATTCAGACTTACCCAAACAATGATCAGGGACACAATAATTATTTACAATCCTAACCATTATAACCACCAAGAACCTAACAGTTATCAAATATAACCATCAGCAATCAAGGACAAATATACATCCAATCGCATGAAATAATCAAATCAGAAGAAACTAACAATTCGGTGCAGACTTCATGTCCTTTAAATCACTCAGACCCATAAGCTCTATGTCTCAACCATTTTCAAGTATCTTTCCAACTCCAAGTAACCATGACTAAGTAAGTAAAGGTGTACACACATGCTAAGGGACTTATTTTTTCTCCAAAGATATGACCTGTAGGGGACCCTATGTATCCATGTACCATACCAACTCGTGGTACCGACTCCACCATAATAATAATAAGCCCATGGTTCCAATTCTATCCCTTGGGATATAACACATTGCACTAATTATATGTACACTTAATTATTTTAGTTATTTATTTAGTTTCACATATACATTGCTTATTCATACAAGCACACAATGCGAGAATAGTCCATCATTCAAGCATGCCCAAAGACCAATCACAAGTCATATAACTTAACCACATAAATTGTCATGACCTAAACCACAGCAAGTGGCACCCATACTAAACCCCCAGTAGGATAACCAATTAACCAACCAATTCTTAACCCCCAAAAAAGCAGTTAAAACCAATTTAAATAAATAATCCAAGATTCACATCATAAAAAGAAAAATTAGAAAACCAACGAAAATAACCCCTAGAATCTGAAAATCGTGTACCAAAACTCTAATCATGTCTGAAAGAGGGGGATGCAACCCCAAAACCTAAAAAGTTCAAGTTTAAAATAAAGGACTAGAACTAGCAGAAGAATCCATGGTAGCCCAAAAAAAGTAGCTCACCCTTGAATTCTTAAGCCATCTAAAATACAACTAAGGTCTCGCAGCAGCCGCCAGAATATTCCTTGTACTGAACAAAAGAAGAGCAAGTGCCGTTTTAGTACACAAGAACAACAGTGTGCTGGTAGGATCATCGGCCAGTTCCAAAACACGAAATATGAACATACAGCCATAACTTAGTAAAACAGGACAAACATGTATAAATCAAGTCAAGTGAATACAAATAAAACTCTCAGTCATCAACCTGACTTAACCATCATATAAGACATGTCCAAACCCATACATAATAGACCACATACAATTTTGTCACATCCTTTAAGTAACCTGCACCACTCAAGGATCCTTAGGACATCATCAATGGTGTTCAACATGAAATCCCGGTTTACATAAAAAATAACCTTAGAACTTAAGCACAAAATCCTGGCCACTCATAGACCAACATGTAATAATAACAACATAACAAATAATCCTGCTTCACTCATGGAACCAACACACATAAGACCAAAAAAACTTGTACCAGGCATGATTCCCAAGCCAACCATAATATAATCTGTACTAGGCGTGTACCCAAGCCAACTGATAAATAAACCTGTACTAGGCATTGTACCAAAACCAACTAATGATTTGTATAGGCATGGTACCCGAGCCAATCAAAGAATCACAGATATCACAACAATCACAACCACAAAGAATAACATACCACGCTTGTACAACCAACAAACATTTAAAACAGGTTCATTGCATGAGTTTGACATTATGATATTATTTAATATGCATTCCCATTTCCCCTACCCCAAAAATTGTGCAAGTAATACTACAAAGACAGTTACTATGCACACATAATGCAATTGGATTACAAACAACCATCACCTACCTCAATCCAAGCCTGAATGCTCTACTAGATCTGAGCTTTCCCGTTTCTTGCAACTTTAGCTTGATTGTGGTATAAGAATAAGAATGTAATACATAATCAGCTAAAATGAACTATAATATCATGGATTACAACTTAATCCTGAACCCCAATGTCATGCCCCAAAATAAAGGGGCGGCAAGAACCATATGAACACATGCTTTACGAGTAATCTCTGACATATATGAAGTTATAAACCAATAAACCAGCAGAAAATTAACATATAATGCATATATATATATATAAACTATAGAGTCCTTTGAAAAAAAACTGTACAATATGACACTAGATAATGTCTAGGAAGCCTCTAAAGAATACAAAATGCTATACTACTAATAACTAGTTGGAACACACCCGGATGTACCCAACTAAGGATCTATACATAATATGGCTCCAGATGGAAATGAAGCTCACCAAAATATCAATTGAAGGTAGCAAAAGACCTAACGCGGGTGTCTTCTCCTATGTGAACCTGGCCCTACATTTATAAGAAAATACATTGCCCTGAATATAGGGACGTAAGTACATATACAACATGTACTGGTATGTAAAGCAGACTGAACAACAAGTAGATAGATATGGAAGCTCATATAAATCAAATGCCAAAACAAAGGAATTATGAGCATACAAGTCATAGTTGTAAGATATGAAACTGTAACCTATGCATTAATTTTATTAGTTCTTCATATAACGTTTAAAGAAGCGTTCATTATAATATAGCCCATATGGCTTGCCTAGGTGATGTACTTACACTATATTTAATACAAATGATCATATGATGGCCTACCGAAGGTGATCCAGGTCGCATGTAAGGCATATGTTGCTCAAGTACTTATTGCTATGAATTCATACATATAACTATAATCGCGGTTTGATACAAGGTGTGCTCTTTAAGGGCTCGCTATAAGGGTCTGCCCGCAGGCCACATATGCCATGTATTGGCTTGAGTCAGAGAAAACTAGTGCATGATATTCCAACTAACTCCAAATGCAAATAATGCCACAAGGGCGGGTACGCCACAATTCAGGCTCACTATAAGGGTCTGGTTTTAATCCAGTGCACAGAATAGCATCGCGCGGGTGTTTCAAGTAAAACCTATGAACACCCTCCCACTGCTAAATTTTATCATGTAATGCCCTTAAAGGCCTATGACATATAATTTATGATAACAATCATTCAACTATTCAAGTAAAATCTCTATATGATACCTAACTTACCGAATATGATATCACTATCCAACTATTAATTCTTACTTTAACTTATGGCTATATCAAATGGATTGTCACATAAGCTAATGTAATTATGCTATGGCCATTTCATTTCATTTATAATGTGTGACACATATATAAGACTACGTCGGTTGAAATCTAAGGATTTCAATTAAATACTCTTACGGTTATGTGAAATATTAAGAAAGTTGACGCGAAGGGAGTAATAAAAGTACGTACAAGCTTTAATGGTTAAACAAGAAAATGACACATGAAACAACTAAAAAACTTATTTTCATTTTTCATGTAAGCTATTTGACTTTTATAGAGGGAATACGTGACGTAGGGTAGTGCCTTACGGCGAAGGGAGTTTTAGCTTCACATACCTTGGGTGCTTCCCAAGATAATGGTACCACAAGTTCCACACACCTCGGTGTAGCCTTTACGCAACCAATCTAATAAACTACATATACAAAATATACATATTCATCAATAAACCATAGGTTCCTCTAACAATTTAATCCCATATCCTTTACCTATGTTCAAAGCTAATAAATCTCCTTAACAATAATTTGTTGTGAATTCCTTATCTTTTTCAACTTACAAAGTTCGATATTAAATCTCCCCATTAATAGAAACACCCAAAAACTCTATTTTTTCCTCATACTTTCATCTTTTCCCCTTTTCAAGGACCCTAATTAACAAGACCCAGTTCAAGTGCTAGCATGAAATTCAAATTAAGTGATGACTACCACTCTATAGTACCTCCAAAATATGTATTACATAATCATATTTGATTGTAGGGTAGAGAAATTACCTATTCAAAATTATATTCCAACTTGAGTTCTTGAGAAATCTTCACAATACTTGAATAAAACTAATGTTGTCTACTTATCAAGAGTTGTCGATAGTCTCGTTTCCATAGCAATTATTGTTGCTTCATGAACTCCACCTCACAATGATATTCCCTGGAGAAGGAAGAGGACCCAGTACTTGGTTACTTCAGGAGAAAAAATCGAGCAAAAATGGTCCCGGGTGGTTACTTAAAAGAAAAGTTAAAAACTGACCCACCTAATAGATATAAATAATCAAATAAAGGGTCACTTAACTCATTTTCAAATAGCAGCAATATATTGATTAATTAATATACATACACATGCTACAGTAGTTCTACACCTAGGCCATTTTTTTCCAATAAAAATTCTTTTCCACCTTCCCTTTTTCTATTTACAAATTCTTGAATTGCAATCACCATTTATATTTCCTCGGGAACATATGTGCTACTAAAAAGTAGACTCAAGGATCATTAATTTTATATGTATAGTGCACCACATAACTCTTTATAAATGAAGAGTTATACTCATCTCGAGTATTAAAATTAATCCAAAATCTTTCGACGTGCTTCAATCTCCCTCACTTAGGATCATTCGTCCTCGAATGATGTTTATAGCTTACTTTAGATTCCATATTTATCCATGATACTTTTGAGATCACCATATCATCTTCCATTTCACTTTTTCCATCATAAGGCCTTAAAATTTGGCTAACTCTCAAAATTTTCCAGAAATTTTGGCAGAATTTCCTTTCTAAATAGGCCTATCGGGAACCTGTCAGCAAGCCAGAATACATAAAACTACACTTCACAAAGCGTCGCAATAGATACAATGCTCAACAAATACTACACAAGGCTCCGTTTTGCCTTATACTCAAATAAAGGTTATAATCATTTGCATAACTCACCTTATACTTTGCATCTAGAAGTTGCATCCACGCAAGTCTCTAGAATTATAAGTGTACATCAAGCACCTATACGTATCATGAGAGAATCAGAAATAATGGAACAAATACAATAGAGACTATCAATCATATAAAAGAGACAAATAGTTTATGAGCCTTCTAATGGTTCTTGGAACAAGTATGGATATTTATTTTTCATATTAGCTTCTGCTTTCCATGTGGCTTCTTCTACATTTTGGTTCCTCCAAAGTACTTAAACCGAAGCTATGTCTTTGGTCCTTAACCTTCGGACTTGACGGTCCAATATAGCCACAGGGACTTCCTTATATGATAAGTCTCCTGCAATCTCGATATCCTCTGTAGGGATGACATGTGAAGGTTCTCCTAAACATTTGCGTAGCATAGACACGTGAAAGACCGGATGTGCTACATCTAGATCTGGAGGTAATTCTATCTCATAAGCTACCTGGCCAATTCTGTGTATAACTTTATAAGGTCCAATATACCTGGGACTCAGCTTACCTTTCTTCTTGAATCTCATAATACCTTTCATAGGTGACACCTTCACAAATACCAGATCATCAATCTAAATCTTTAAATCCATACGTCGTACATCTGTATATGATTTTTATCGACTCTGAGTAGTTTTCTACTGCTCTTGTATCAACTTAACCTTCTCAATGGCTTGATGGACTAGATCTGGTCCTAATATTTATGTCTCACCTACTTCGAACCAACCGATAGGCGATCTGCATCATCTCCCATACAGGGCTTCAAATAGATCCATGCCAATGCTGGAGTGATAGTTGTTACTATAGTCAAACTCTATTAGGGGCAAATGATCATCCCAGTTACCTTTAAAGTCCAGCACATATGCTCTTAACATATCCTCGAGCGTCTGAATGGTGTGCTCGGCTTGACCGTCTATCTGTGGATGAAATGCAATGCTAAGATTTACCTGTGTGCCTAAGCCTCTTTGGAATAATCTCCAAAAATGAGCTGTAAATTAGGCACCTCTATCTGAAATAATGGACACTGGGGTCCTATGTAAGAGAACAATCTCCTTTATATATAACTTAGCATAATCTTCAGTTGTGCTGGTGGAATTAACAGGCAAGAAATAGGCTGATTTTGTCAGCCGATCAACTATTACCCAAATGGAGTCATGTCTTTGAAAAGAAGAGGGCAAACCTATGATGAAATCAATATTAATAACCTCCCATTTCCATACTGGAATACTTATGGTCTGAGATAGGCCGACAGGCCTCTGATGCTCTGCTTTTACTTGCTGGCAATTGGAGTACTGTGCTACATATTCTACTATATCTTTCTTCATATCATTCCACCAGTAGACCTCTTTAAGGTCATGATACATCTTTTTAGAGCTGGGATGGATTGAATAACGAGAACAATGTGCCTTAGCCATAATCTATTGTCTAAGGCTATCTACATCAGGTACACATAGTCTACCTTAACATCTCAAAGTTCCATTACTTGCTAGCTCAAATGCTGTAATACGGCGCTGTTGAATCCCTTCTTTGTATTAGAGAAATAAGGGATTGTCATACTGCTTCTCTTTCACCAATGCCAATAAGGACGACTCTGCCGTATTCAATACCACAATGCCACCATCTTTGGAGTCCATAAGTCAAACTCCTAGGCTGGCAAATTTATGCATATCTTTGGGCACTTCACACTGAACAAGTGACAAATGTGATAAACTACCCATAGATAATCGACTGAGAGAATTTGCTACAGTATTACCTTTACCAGGGTGATAGAGAATGTCGACTTAATATATAGTCCTTCAGTAGTTCTAGCCACCTCCTCTGTCTTATATTTAACTCTCTCTGCTTGAATAGATATTGAAGACTCTTATGGTCTGTAAAGATATTAACATGCACCCCATATAAATAGTGGCGCCATTTTTTAAGTGCAAACACAACTGTTGCAAGCTCCAAATCAAGAGTGGGGTAATGTTCTTCATGCTTCTTCAATTATCGAGAGGCGTATGCTATAAATTTTCCATGTTGCATCAGGACACAACCAAGGACAACACCTGAAGGATCATAATACACTGCATACCCTTCTGTGTCCTATGGTAAGTCAGATACTGGCACTGTAGTCAATATATCTTTCAGCTCCAAGAAGCTCCTTTCACAAGCATTTGATCACTGGAACTTAGCTGCTTTCTGCGCTAGTTTAGTCAATGGGGCAGAAATAGAGGAAAAGCCTTACACAAATCTCCTGTAGTAACCAGGTAATCCTAAGAAACTACATACCTCTGTGGGAGTGGTTGGTCGAGGCCAATTCTTCATAGCCTCTATCTTCTGAATGTCCACTCTGATGCTTTCTCCAGATACCACATGGCCAAGAAAGGCTACTAAGATTAACCAAAACTCGCACTTAGAAAACATAGCATATAATTGGTGTTCTCTGAGTGTTTGTAGCACTGATCTCAAATGATTTGCATGCTCTGCTTCATCAAGTGAATATACCAAGATGTGATTAAAAATACAATCACGTACATATCAAGGAAGGGTTTGAAAACCCTATTCATCATATCCATGAAGGCTGCTAGGGAATTCGTTAGTCCAAATGACATAACAAGAAACTCAAAGTGCCCATATCTTGTTCGGAAAGCTGTCTTGGGAATATCTACTTCACGTATCCTCGGCTGGTGATAACCGGACCTCAAATCAATCTTTGAAAAACATTTAGCTCCTTGTAGTTGGTCCATTAAATTATTTATTTGGGGAAGAGGATACTTATTCTTTATTTTCGCTTTATTTAGCTGTTTGTAGTCAATACACATCCTCAATGTGCTATCTTTCTTACGTACAAACAGCACTGGTGCACCCCAAGGTGATATACTAGGTCAGATGAAACATTTATCAAGAAAGTCTTTCAATTACTCCTTTAACTCTTTCAACTCTGCAGGCGCCATTCTATAAGGTGGAATTGATATCGGTTGAGTATCGAGATCTACATTAATACCGAAGTCAATTTCTCTAATGGGAGGTAATCCAGGAAGATCATCAGAAAACACATCTCGATACTCATTTACCACTGGTACTGATTGAAGAGATGGCACCTTCTTTTCAGCTTTAAGGTTTCTTACTTGGACAAGGTGATATAAACACCCCTTTGCAATGAGATTTCGTGCCTTAAGATAGGAAATAAACCCCCCTCTAGGCATCATAGTATTACCCTTTCATTCCAAGACCGGCTCACCCAGGAAATGAAATCGGGCAATCCTAGCTCTGCAATCAACTGTAGCATAGCAAGAGGATAGCTAATCCATACCCATGATGACATCAAAGTCAACAATTTCTAGTTCAATGAGATTAGCCAATGTATCACGGCCACATATGGTCACTACACAATAATAATAGACCTGTCGAGCTATGATAGACTCTTCTACTCGAGTCAATACCGCAAATGGTTCACGTAACAACTCTGTTTCTATCCTGAACCTTTTAGCAATAAATGGAGTAACATATGATAGTGTCACGCCCCGAGGCTACCCCCTGGATGTAACACAGGATCCGGGACACGAGTGCCCTATATTAACCCTTGGCCATAGCATACTCAAATAACTTAAGGAAATAAAGCATAAGCATACATAGGGAGGAGATAGAAATCCATAAACTGAAATAGCCAAAAATTCTACAAGGAACTCATCTTGAATACAAACTAGCTATGTTTGAAGCCACTAAATCTGAAATAGGAGTTGATGGGATAAGACCCCAACTAACTCGTGAATCCAAGAAAAAGGACATAAAGAGAACCAATCATAACAAACGGCTGACATTGACTAGCCACGTGTCTGAGGGAGGAAACTTAAATCTGCATCATCAAAAGGATACAGCGCAAAATATGCGTTAGTACTATAGGATGTACTGAGTATGTGAGATATGCATACATATGATGAAAACATACTTAAATTGTAATTTAAAACTTGGTTCATGCATAAAGAAGTTATCAATAGTAAATCTCATGATTTGAAAGAAGTAAGCATAAGATGAGAATCAAAACTTCAAAATAGATATCATGAGCTTAAACAAATTAAAACATTCATACGGAAGTTTCTTATAACCGATAATAGACCATGCGAACTACATGGAATCTAACTATATAACCCTAGTTAGCAAAGCTAACTTGAACCGTACCAAGGAATGAGTCACCATATCCAACTATATAACCCTGGTTGGCAAAGCTTCCCTAATGCCAGCTAAAGCATAGGACTCCATACATAAAGATGTGGAACCACTCTCATAAGCCCATAGGGCACTTCATAACCTATGCTGGCAATGTAGTTTTGGACTTGGGTAATCGAACCCTCATTGCTCGGTGCTAATTACTACTCCCAAAACAGGTACATATAGCTCATAAATTTATAGTTTCACAATCTCATGCCAAATCTTATTGAAAATCATGAAAACACATCGGGTATCATACAATTCTCATATCATAAGTTCTTGAAGCTTAGCATAGCCATAATTCAAAACATACTTTTCCTTCTTAAATTCATACTTGAAGAATTAGGTATGCAATTTCATAAATACATAAAGACATGTTATCTAAACATGTAAACTTTCACTTGAAATCATGTAATTCAATAGAATCATACTAGAAATCAACTTTAATGCATGGGATTTTGAAACCAATTAAGGAATCTTAATCAAATCATAAATAAACCATGAGAAACTATGAATTTATTCTTAGAAACTGATTTCATAAGTTTTTCCCCAATTTAGATCAAAACTCTAATTTCATAAGTTGATAATTCAAAATATGAATTAGGGGTTTTGGAAAGAAGGGTGAAAGGAACCCATTGTTGGATACCCACATACCTTGATTGAAGTTAACCCACTTGAAATAGAAAAGAAAGGAGACTTGGTCTTGGAGCTTGAGACTTGGAGCTTGGAGGAGTTCTTTTCCTTTTTGGGAGATGAATGAAGATTTGAGGAGGGACTTAGGCTAATGAGGGTGAAAACCCTTCTAGAAATAGTCAAAACAACATCACTTAGGAGTTAACAGGGTGGGTAATGACTAAAATACCCGTAGGACATAATTAGGAAAAAGCTAGAAAAAGTTGACTTTCAGGGACCACAGATGGTTTCCACGGGTCGTAGACCAAACCACGGCTCATGGTTGCCATCCGTTGTTCCTGGCTAAGTGATTAGGCTGCAGAATCCAAACTACGGGTCAACAGGATGGACCCATAGAATAGATCATGGGTCGTAGACCCAAGTCATAATTCCTGGGGACTTAGCTAGCCTCTGGTTAAGTTCTACGAGTTATAGAACGGTGATAACATACCAGTGATAACATCTGGTGAACTCTCCTAGTCTTGATGAGAGGAAATGGCACAAATACAGTTCTACTGCTGACCACCAGAACTAGAAGCAGTTCCCTGCTGGGCTGGTCGACATCCTGAAGCTGCTGGGGAAGACTGAGTCCTACTACCTTCCTGTTCCTTCTTAGCTGAAGGGGAATCTCTAATCTGATGTCCAGCCTGACCATATCCAAAGCAACTACCTGAACTGGCTAGACACTCACCAAGATGACTCTTCCCACACTTGGTACAAATGGGGAAAGAAGGCCCCTTTGCACCACCTCCCTGCGAATAAGAGCCTGCACCCCTACTAGACTGATCATGACAGGGCCTAGAAGCCTGAGAAGGAGTACTGGCTGAAGAATGCACGGGTCCTGACGACCTCTTCTGAAAGGAAGAGCGATGTCCTCCTTCGGACTTCTGATGGCCAAAACCTGAAACCTTAGATCTAGCCCTCTTGTTCTCCCTAGCCATCTCCCTAAACTTGTCTCTCTCGATCTAGTGAGCATGGTTCATGAGTCTAGAAATATTCATATCACTCAACAACATAGTAGACCTACACTCATTCTTCACCATATCTGAAACACCATAGATAAACTTGCTCATCTGGTCCTGCGGGTCTGCTACCATAGAGGGGGCATACCTAAATGACTGAGTGAACTTCAAATTGTACTCTTGGACTGACATCGACCTCTGTCTCAAGTTCACAAACTTCTCAACGTTCACTTGTCTGAACTCTCGAAGAAAGAATCGATCGAGAAAGGCCCTCTCAAAACACTCCCAAGTCATAGGGACCTCGTCCCTAGCTCTAGCTTTCTTCCATTGCGTGATCTAGATATGAGCCACATCCTTGAGTTGATAGGACGCGAGCTCCACACAATCAGCATCACCCACTTACATAACATCATAGATCTTCTTTACTTTATCAATAAATCTAAGTGGTTCCTCACTCACTTTTGAACCCTGTAATTCAGATAGGTTCATTCGGACAAAATCACAAACCATGAACGCTACTCCATCTTGAGGGTGGATGGGGATAGGAGTCGGCTCGTTGGCCTCAGTGGCCATGGTTTAGGCTATAAAATGGATGGCATTCTTAAACTCCTCATTCGTGACCTTGGGGGTCGAAACTAGAGAAACATCATTCTGAGCGGCACGGTGAGGCATAGCACGTCGAGGCATAATCTGAAACGTACAAGGAGATAATTAGAGGGACGTTAGAGTTAAGTTCTATCACACGATATAATCATGAAAGAAGTGAAGTTTTTCTAATACATCTCATAGCTTCCCTCTCATAAGTGTGGCGCTCTTCACACATATGAAAGAGACTCTACTCGATGCGGCTTTCAGACATCGTAGGACTCTTGAACCTGGATATGATACCAAGTTTGTCATGCCCAGAGGCTACCCATGGATGTAACATGGGATCCAGGACATGAGTGCCTTAGATTAACCCTTAGCCAAAGCATACTCAGATAACTTAAGGAAATAAAAAGGAAGCATACATAGGGAGGAGAGAGAAATCCATTAACTGAAATAGACAAAAAGTCTACAAGGAACTCATCCAAAATACAAACTAGCTATGTCTAAAGACTCTAAATCTGAAATAGGAGTTGATGGGAGAAGACCCAACTAACTCGTGAATCTAAGAAAAAGAACATAAGGAGAACCAATCATAACTCCTTTACTCGTAGCAAGAGGACTCACCAATAAGGTCCGAATGGCTGACAGTGACTAGCCACGTGTCTAAGGGAGGAAACTTGAATATGCATCATCAAAAGGATGCATGACAAAATATGTGTCAGTACTATAAGATGTACTGAGTATGTGAGATATGCATACATATGAGGAAAACATACTTAAATTGTAATTTGAAACTTGGTTCATGCATTAAAAATCAATAGTAAATCTCATGATTTGAAAGGAGTACGCCTAAGATGAGAATCAAAACTTCAAAATAGATATCATGAGCTTAAACAAGTCAAAACATTCATACGGGAGTTTCTTATAACTGGCAATAGATCATGCGAGCTACATGAAATCTAACTATATAACCCTAGTTAGTAAAGCTTACTTGAACCGTGCCAAGGAATGAGTCACCATATCAAACTATATAACCCTAGTTGGCAAAGTTGCCCTATTGCCCACTAGAGCACAGGACACTATACATAAAGTTATGGAAACACTCTCATATCCCATAGGGCACTTCATAACCTACACTAGCAACCTAGTTTTGGACTTGGGTAATCAAACCCTCATCACTCGGTGCTAAATACTACTCCCAAAATAGGTACATATAGATCATAAATTCAGAGTGGCACAATCTCATGCCAAATCTTATTGAAAAGCATGAAAACACATTGGGTACCATGCAATTCTCATATCATAAGTTCTTCAAGCTTAGCATAGCCATAATTCAAAACATATTTTTCCTTCATAAATTCATACTTGAAGAATTAGGTATGCAATTTCATAAATATATAAAGACATGTTATCTAAACATGTAAACTTTCACTTGAAATCATGCAATTCAATGGAATCATACTAAAAATCAACTTTAATGCATGGGCTTTTGAAACCAATTAAGGAATCTTAACCAAATCATAAATAAACCATGAGAATCTATGAATTTATGCTTAGAAACTGATTTCATAAGTTTTTCCTCAATTTATATCAAAACCCTAATTTCACAAGTGCATAATTAAAAATAAGAATTGGGGGTTTTGGTCATAAGGGTGAAAGGAACCCATTGTTGGATACCCACATACCTTGGTTGAAGTTAACCCACTTGAAATTGAAAAGAAAAGATACTTGATCTTGGAGCTTGAGACTTGGAGCTTAGAGGTGTTCTTTTCCTTTTGGGGAGATGAATGAATATTTGGGAAGGGAATTAGGATAATGAAGGTGAAAACCCTTCTAGAAATAGTCAAAATGACATCACTTAGCAGTTAAAAGTGTGGGTAATAACTAAAATACCCCTGGGATGTAATTAGGAAAAATCTAGAAAAAGTTGACTTTCAGGGACCACTGATGGATTCCACAGGTCGTAGACCAAACCACGGCTCGTGGTTGCCATCCGTCGTTCCTGGCCAAGTTATCAGGCTGCAAAATCCAAACTACGAGTCAACAAGATGGACCCGTAGAATAGATCATGGGTCGTAGACCCAAGTCATAATTCCTGGGGACTTAGCTAGCCTCTGGTTAAGTTTTACGAGTTATAGAACGGTCTATAGTTCAAACTACAGGCCGTAGAAAGCAATCGTGAAACTTGGGGAACCTGTCAACCCTTTGATCTGATTCCATGAATTGATAGGACAAACCGTAGTCAGAACCACGGTCCATGATTTGGACCCGTAATTTCTGAAAAGTTCAAAATTCATAGATTTCTTAAGTTTAAAAGCTGGATCAAATTTTGGGGTGTTACAGATAATGTAGCTCCTGGGTCTATCAAGGCATATACATCATATGAGAAGATGGATTTAATACATGTGACCACGTCTGGGGATGCCTCTGAATCTTCTCAACCTACTAGTCCATATACACGATTTTGGTTGGCAATAGAACCAATCCCTCTGCCTCTACCAGATCCTCTACATGCTAGTGCCTGAGGATCGCGAGAAAAAGAAGGTGCTGATGATGATGAGGCTGATGCGTACCCTATAGGCTGTGATCTATCACCAATAGCTTTATCTCTGAGTCGTGGACAATCTTGTACCATGTGACCTTCTATACCACACCAATAACAAGAATATGAACCATGCTGACACTCCCCTCCATTTGCCCCGCCACATTGTCTACATGACAGTCGAGGTGGTAATCCCCGACTAGTATCCCTGTGAGGCCATGGGTCTGGTGCCCTAGAAGTCTAACCTTGCTCATGTTTATATCTCAAAAATCAACCTAGAGCACTAGTTGTGGAGCGTGCCATTGACTGAGTTTGACTAGGTGGCCCTCTACTGGTGGAAGCTCCACTACTCCCTTGATACTGACCTGCCATCCTGTCTCTCTTACTATGTTCCCTCTTGTCATCTATTTTATGATTACGCTGATCCTCGTCTAACTGCTGAGCATATGCCATGATCCTCGCTATATCCATATCCCTATTCAGGGCAGCAATAGAAAGGTTGTCCCTCGAGCGACTCGCAAGGCCACACACGAATTTATAAATCCTTGATGCCTGAGTACTAACATACTCTGGAGAAAATCTAGGCAACTGTGTAAACCATAAGTTGTACTCTCTGACACTGAAATCCCGTTGCTCTAAATGTAGAAACTCATCCACCTTTTACTGTCGGGGCTCTAATGGCAAGAAATGATCCATGAAGGCCCTTGAAAAGTCCATCTAGACCGCTTGGGGAGCATTCTGACCCCTCGAAGCTTCCCACATCTCATACCAAGTGACATCAACATCTTTTAATTGATAAGAGGCCAATTTAACAGAATTTGTCTCAGATACCCGCATCACCTTACAAATTCTATGAGTCTCATAAATAAATTGTTGAGGGTCCTCTGCAAGGTTAGAGCATGTGAACACTAGCGGATTCATATGGAGGAAACATCAAATCCTAGATCTGGCTACCTCTCCTTGAGCAGCAACAGGGACCTCCATATTTTGTCTTTGAGCCTGAGCGGCTACTAACTGTGTAAGCAATTGTATCGCTCCTCTAAGATCCTGCTCTATGACACTTAGTGGCGGTACAGGAACTACTACTGGAACTGCTAGAGGTGCATGAACCCCTGCAGGTCCTTCTGTCCTGGGCACCTGAGAACCTGGAGGCGTAGGACTCAGCAACCTCTCTTGAGCCCTAGTCTGATCCCCTAATACTGGAGACTTCCCAGCAGTGGTTGCCTCCTGAGTTGAGCTCGTAGTGACCCATTGGGCTACTTTATCCTTATCTGTTGTAGATATAATCTATATCACAAATAAGCAGAATATGAGTCAGAAGTAACTTTCTATGACTTAGCTCTATCGCACGATCTAGATTACAAATGAAGATCAAATTCCTAAATATCAATGTAGTCCTTAATTATAAATGTGGCATGCATTACATTAATAAGTAAGGTCCTACTAGACATGACTTCCTAGACTCCCTAGGATAATTGAACCTAGGCTCTGTACCAAGTTTGTCACACCCCAAAATAGAGGGGAGAACAAGAATCGCATGACCACCTGCTTCACGAGTAATCTATGGCATATATGAAGTTATAAATAGCTAAACAAGCAGAAAACTAACATATAATGCATATATATATATATATATATAAAAACTATAGAGTCCTTTGAACAAAAGCTGGACAAAGTGACACTAGATAATGTCTAGGAAGCCTTTAAAGAGTACAAAATGCTATACTACTAATAACTAGTAGGAATAGGCCCCGATGTACCCAACTAAGGATCTATACATAATCTGGCTCCAGATGGAAATGAATCTCACCAAAATATCAGTTGAAGGTAGCAAAAGAGCCTAACGCGAGTGTCTCCTCCCCTGTGAACCTGACCCTATATTTATAAGAAAATACAGTGCTCCGAACATAGGGATGTTAGTACATATAAAACTTTTACTGGTATGCAAAGCATACAGAACAACAAGTAGATAGATATGGAAGCTCATATGAATCAAATGCCAAAACGAAGGAATTATGAGCATACAAGTCAGAGTTGTACGATATGAAACTGTAACCTATGCATTAATTTTATTAGTTCTTCATATAACGTTCAAAGAAGCGTTCATTATAATATAGCCCCTATGGATTTCCTAGGTGATGTACTTACACTATATTTAATACAAATGATCATATGATGGCCTACCGAAGGTGATCCAGGTCGCATGTAAGGCATATGTTGCTCAAGTACTTATTGCTATGATTTCATACATATAACTATAATCGCGGTCTGATACAAGGAGTGCTCTTTAAGGGCTCGCTATAAGGGTCTGCCCGCAGGCCACATATGCCATGTATTGGCTTGAGTCAGGGAAAACTAGTGCATGATATTTCAACTAACTCCAAATGCAAATAATGCCATAAGGGCGGGCACGCCACAATTCAGGCTCACTATAAGGGTCTGTTTTTAATCCAGTGCACAGAATAGCATCGCGCGGGTGTTTCAAGTAAAACCTATAAACACCCTCCTATCACTAACTTTTATCATGTAATGCCCTTAAAGGCCTATGACATATAATTTACGATAACAATCATTCAACTATTCAAGTAAAATCTCTATATGATACCTAACTTACCGAATATGATATCACTATCCAACTATTAATTCTTACTTTAACTTATGGCTATATCAAATGGGTTGTCACATAAGCTAATGTAATTATGCTATGGCCATTTCATTTCATTTATAATATGTGACACATATATAAGACCACGTCGGTTGAAATCTAAGGATTTCAATTAAAGACTCTTACGGTTATGTGAAATATTAAGAAAGTTGATGCGAAGGGAGTAATAAAAGTACGTACAAGCTTTAATGGTTAAACAAGAGAATGACACATGAAGCAACTAAAAAATTTATTTTCATTTTTCATGTAGGCTATTTGACTTTTATAGAGGGAATACGTGACGTAGGGTAGTGCCTTACGGCAAAGGGAGTTTTAGCTTCACATACCTTGGGTGCTTCCCAAGCTAATGGTACCACAAGTTCCACACACCTCGGTGTAGCCTTTACTCAACCAATCTAATCAACTACATATACAAAATATACATATTCATCAATAACCCATAGGTTCCTCTAACAATTTAATCCCATATCATTTACCTATGTTCAAAGTTAATCAAGCTCCTTAACAATAATTTGGTGTGAATTCCTTATCTTTTTCAACTTACAAAGTTTGATATTAAATCTCCCCATTAATAGAAACATCCAAAAACTCTATTTTTTCCTCATACTTTCATCTTTTCCCCTTTTCAAGGACCCTAATTAACAAGACCCAGTTCAAGTGATAGCATGAAATTCAAATTAAGTGATGACTACCACTCTATAGTACCTCCCAAATATGTATTACATAATTATATTTGAGTGTAGGGTAGTGAAATTACCTATTCAAAATTATATTCCAACTTGAGTTCTTGAGAAATCTTCACAATACTTGAATAAAACTAATGTTGGCTACTTATCAAGAGTTGTCGATAGTCTTGTTTCCATAGCAATTATTGTTGCTTCATGAACTCCACCTCACAATGATATTCCCTGAAGAAGGAAGAGGACCCAGTACTTGGTTGCTTCAAGAGAAAAAATTGAGCAAAAATGGTCCCTGGTGGTTACTTAAAACAAAAGTTAAAAAGTGACCCACCTAATAGCTATAAATAATCAAATAAAGGGTCACTTAACTCATTTTCAAGTAGCAATAAGATATTAATTAATTAATATACATACATATGCTACAGTAGTTCTACACCTAGGCCATTGTTTTCCAATAAAAAAAATTCCACCTTCCCTTTTTCTATTTAAAATTTTTTGAATTGCAGTTATCATTTATATTTTCTTGGGAACATATGTGCTACTAAAAAGTACACTCAATGATCATTAATTTTATATATATAGTGCACCATATAACTCTTTATAAATGAAGAGTTATACTCGTCTCGAGTATTAAATTAATCCAAAATATTTTGAGGTGCTACACCCAAGACCAATTCATGATCATCCCCTCCCATTCTAGGGCCTTTCCTCCATAAATTCACCTAATTATTATCAATTCCATGGTTACACTAGTGAATTACGGTAAAGAAATCCTAAATAAATAACTTAAACCAAGAACCCAAGGTTTTACATCCTAACATTTCTTTTTTACACCACAAATGTAACACCCCAAAAATCCTAAGCTAAATACCCAAACCTTTTTCATGAGTGTAATGATCATTTTCCTAGTGTGGGTAGCTCTTTGGATGTGAATCATATTCATAAGAAACTCCTATCATCAAGTTAAGTCGCAAGCACCTCACCCAAGTAAGTTTTCATGTAAGACTAAATTAGGGTCAACTTCAATCGATTATTACTCTTAAAATATAAAGAGGTAGGTCGCCTAGTACAAACCAAATTAAAGGTTTTTTAGTATTCTTCCAAAAGCCACCGACCGCGTATTAATCCGAGTTTGGAGTAAAACGTTATGGGCAGTTTACTGCAGTGCTGCCAGTGATGACCGATGGGAATGACGAACCGTGGTTCTGAACCACGATCCGTACTGTGAATCGTCATTGATGAAATGAACCTTGAAATTTTCATCTTCAAAACCACTGGTTGGTTCATGACCCGTAGACCGAAACCACGGTCAGTAGAGTGACCCGTGGTTTGTCAAAATTTAACTTTTCTGCCCAGTTTCCACGAATGAATTGATGGGTTATCTTTTTGAATTACGGTCCATCCTATAACCCATAGAATCACCTTCAGAGAGGAACCAAGTCCTTTAAATTCCATGAGTGGGTTGACGACTCGTCAACCTATTCCACGACCCGTCCTTCCGCCCATAATCCCTGAGGATCAGAGGATCCTCATATCCCAAATTCGGAAACACGAGTCACAGGACGGTCCGCCGTCCTGAACCACAGACTGTAGAGTGACTCATGGTGTTGAGTTCCAGTATACCCAAGAAGTGGCATTTGAAACCATGAATCCCTTTGACAGTCCATCCTTTTGGATGACGGACCGTGGACCAACTCGTGGTCCCTGAGATCAACTTTTTCCAACTTTTTCCAAGCTTAAGTCTAGGGGTATTTTTGTAATTTCTCACTCTTTTGAATCCTATACTAAGTTGTTTTAAGCCTATTTAAGTGGGTTTTTATTTCAACTCCATTCCTTCAATCAACTTCAAAAAAGAAGAAAAGGAATTTTCCATCCTCTCAAGCTTCAAGCAAGGGTTTCAACTCCTAGTCTCAAGCTCCAAGTTCAAGCCTTCTAAGTCTTTCCAATTCAAGTGGGTTGTCTTCAATCAAGGTATGTGGGTAATCAACAATGGGTTCCTTTCATCCTTCTGCCTAAAACCCCCAATTCTTACTTTGAATTATGAACTTGTGAAATTAGGGCTTTGATTAAAATTGGGAAAAACTTGTGAAATCAGTTTCTATGCATCAATTCATGGTTTCTTATGGTTTATCTATGATTTTATTAAGATTCCTTAATTGATTTCAAAAGCCCATTTATTTAAGTTGGATTCTAGTATGATTCCATTGAGTTGCATGATTTTAAGTGAAAGTTTATATGTTTAGATAACATATCCTTATGTATTTTATGAAATTGCATGCCCACCTATTCAACTATGAATTTAGAAAGGAAAAGTATATTTTGAGTTATGGCTATGCACATTCTTTCGATGTATGATTTTGAATTGCATGACATCGGATACGTCCCATTGTTTTTCAAACAGTTTTGACATTAGATATGTCACCAGTTATGAACAGTTTTTGACATCAGATATGTCACCAGTTATGAACAGTTTTGACATCAGATATGTCACCAGTTATGAATAGTTTTGACATCAGATATGTCACCAGTTATGAATTGTTTTGGCATCAGATATGCCCCAGTATTATATGAGCTATATGTATATAGTATGGGAGTAGTATTTAGCACCGAATTGGACCGAGTGAGAGTACCCTTAGTCCCAGAACTACGTGCCCCCATAGGTTTGCAAGTCCCCTATGTTAGGCATCAGTTTTAGTGATCACGCCACAGTCATGCCTTTATACCCTGGCAAGGTATATTGGGTCATCTCGATGGGGAGCATACATCGGATTCCATGTAGCTCACATGGTCTATGTCGGTAGAGAACCTCCCACAGAAATAGTTTCAAGTTTTAAAATGTATTGACTCCTTGCTTTCAGATTTTAGACTTACTACTTATGATTATGTTTTTAGCTTATGATATTGCATTGAGTCATTACATTACATATTTTACTATTACCATATGATTTCAGCTTTAAGGATAACTTAAGCATGTTTTATCACAACTTATGCATGACCTCAGTTTTAAATACGCTTTCAAGTATATTATTATGATGACCTATGCATATCTCACATACTCGGTACATCCTATAGTACTGACGTATATCTTGCGTTGCATCCTTTGATGATGCAGATTCAGGTTTTCCTTCTCAGACCCATGGCTAAAGCTTCCAGGCCACTTTCTGTCAGTTGTTAGTGAGTCATCTTAGATCGAGGACTAGTTATGTTCTTAGTCAGTGTTAGCTATTATATTTTTATGCACTTCAAGTTAGCTAGGGTCTTGTCCTAGCAACTCTATATGTCATGAGTAGAGGCTTTTCAGACATAGACAGCTTTTGAGTCTCTTTTTGGATTTTGTATCCCCATTTGACTTGATTATCCATTTATGTGATTCTGGATTTATTTATTATGCTTCCGCTTATCTTTTGTTATGCTTCAGAATGCTATGACCAAGGGTTATCTTAGGGCACTTATGGTCCCAAGTCCCATGTTACATCTAGGGGGTAACCTTGGGGCGTGACAAACTTGGTATCAGAGTCTCAGGTTCAAGAGTTCTAGGATGTCTAAAAGACTCACTAAGTAGAGTGTCTTTCATGGGTGTGAAGCACGCAACACTGATGAGAGGGAGGCTACAAGGTGTTTTAGTAAAAACTTCATTTCTTCATGCTCACTTTCGTGCGATAGAGTTTGACTCTACTTAACCTTCTAATCCATTCCTTATGCATTCTAGATAATGTCTCCGCGAAGAAACCCCATGAGGAATGCTAATCCAACCACTCCAGATCATGAAATTATGAATGTATAATTTCATGTAGCCATCTGTATGTTCGCTCAAGCCCTGACAACACAGTTGAATGAGAAAGAGAAACTAAAGAAGAGGAAGAGCAAGAACAAGAAGACCAGATCACGAAACCAATCATCTTTTCACCAGAGGTCATTCGGACCAACATTCGGACCAACCCCATATTCAGTTAGCACACCTGCCCTCGATTCTCAGTCTTGTCACCATAGGGCTCCAAAGACCTTGAGGTACCCTCGTTGTAGTAGTTGTGGTAAGTTTCATTTAGGTGAGTGCCTTGTGGGCTAGGAGGGGTATTTTAGGTGTGGTCAGTTAGGCCATAGGATCAGGAAATGCCCCTCATCTAAGTGGAGAAACTGTGATGTTCAGCTCCAAAACCAATTCCTTTCATTGCCATAGCCAGTTGGGTCAGATTATTCCTCCAGAAGTTGAATCAAGTACGTCACCATATTTTCTTCCTTTATGCATCCATAGTCCCCGGACACCTATTCTTGTTTAGTTGTGAGTTATCTTAACCTAGAACAAAGTGGAGGTAAAAAGGGTTGAGGCCTAGACTTTTAGCCAGAGGAGAGTCTTAGACTATAGAAGGAAGTGGGTATTCATGCTAGATTCTGGAGTAGTGTATGTTCTGTTAAGGTAAAACGATCATAGTTCCTATGAGAGGTTGGTGAGAGGTCCATAGACTTAGGAGGGTAGCATGAACCTAAGGGGGAGATGGTGGAATATAGAATCGGTCAGATTTTAGAGTCTTAGGTAGCGATGCTTGTGGGTGTTAGAACAAAGTTAAGAGGGGAGGCAGAAGCTTATTTCCATCCTAGCATCCTAAGTATACTTCTGATATTATGATACCTTTTGCATGCCTTGTGTGTCATCTCCATGGTCCTATTTCAATTTAGGTACTCCATCAAGATTCACGCTCATATTCAGCTTCTAGAATGACAAGTGATTCCCTCAGACAATGATTCTACTCTTACTCTGCGAGTCTATGAGTCCCAGCTTTATGCCCCGAGGTCCGTTATTTATGTGAACCCATGTATCGCAGTATGATCAGTTGTGTTTACTCAGTCAATAATCTGAAATACCTCAATGGCTAATCAAATCATGCTACGCCATGTATATGCTCAGACCTGATTCTTGAAATGATTCACGTTTATAATTTCCTTATTCTAGAGCCCTTTGATCTTTGCCTTTGATGACAAGGGGTGGTGATCCCCACTAATTCATGTCTTACGTGCCGAGTATGTGAAGTGCTCATGCCTATTGCACTCAATTCCCCAAGCCCCACCTTGAGTGGCTTGATCACGCTAAGTATAAGTCAAGATCAATTAGTAGTCTTTCATTTGTGACGCTCATACTCTCGCACTTTTGTTTCGGTGATTCTGGCTTATGTTGTTATGGTTGTTAGGGAAGGAAGCCTAGTTATATCCTAGACGAGAAGTAGTGGATTTCTTTTCCTTTTGGTATTCTTGTTGGGGAATTTTTGTGTGTCTCCTTGTAGAAATTCTTGATGTTGCATCTCCTAAGTATGCTAGGGAAGGGGGGAAGTCTTGGATAGGGTAAGCTACGAAACCATAAGGTGACCATAGTTATAAGCTTGAATATCGTGATGGGATACATGTGGATATTTGTTTTATGCAACTAGTGACCCTTTGGTCGTTAGTTGGTTGTTATGATAAGAGGGGATACTATCCTTAGAAGACGTTCTAGATGCAAGAGATCTGGTCGAGATAGGTTTGAACATGGAGAATCGGGTAGTTAGACTCAGACCTTAGTACCTTTATGTTCGTTGTTGATGTTGTTAGTTGCAAATGGTAGGACTGGTATTTAGAAGAGAATAGTTTTCCCGTATATCTACTTCTCTCAGTATGGTGTCCCTTTCGATTAACTGCGATTTCTAAAGTATGTTTGTTATTTATGAGTTTTAGCTAAGTTCCTACTCTCATCCCAGACCAGTTATCATGTTGGATATCCAGTTCCTGTCCTATTAATTGTTCTTACATTTTCAGCATGCATACGTGTCTCATGAAACCAACTCAGTTTTTATTTCAATCAGAAGTCGGTTATCACGATAGTACTTCAGCTTTTACAACTCAGTTGAAGGAGCTACTTGGGAAGCAAAATCATCCATGAAGGCCAAGTACCCTCACCCTTCTCTTTCCGATTCGGTTTCAGCTTGAGGTAGTAGATCCATCCTTAGTGTGTCCCTCCAATTCTATTCCAGTAGTTTCTCTCACGATCCTAGCATGTATTTATATTTTCAAAGTTCATTCAGCCATGTTTTAATGAAAAGTTCAGGTTCATGTTTATTCTTCAGTTTTCATGTTTCGTTTTTAGTTGGGTTGTTTTCTCTCTAGAGTTCCCTTGCTTAGTCTTCATTCGAGGACGAATGATCCCAAGGGGGAGATATTGTAACACCACAAAAATCCTAAGCTAAAATACCCGAACCTTTTCCATGAGTGTAATGATCATTTTCCTAGTGTGGGGAGTGCTTTGGATGCAAATCACGTTCATAAGAAACTCCTATCATCAAGTTAAGTCGCAAGCATCTCACCCAAGTAAGTTTTCATATAAGACTAAATTAGGGTAAAATTCAAACGATCATTACTCCTAAAATATAAAGATTTAGGTGAACTAGTACCCACAAAATTAAAGGGATTTGAGTCTTCTTTCCAACGCCACTGACCGCGCATTAATCCGAGTCAGAGTAAAAAGTTATGGGCAGTTTACTGCAGTGCTGCCAGTGATGACAGATGGGAATGATGAACCGTGGTTCTAAACCATGGTCCGTACTATGACTCGTCATTGCTGAACTGAACCTTGAAATTTTCATCTTCAAAACCACTGGTTGGTTCACAACCCATAGACCAAAACCATGGTCAGTAGAGTGACCCGTGGTTTGTCAAAATTCAGCTTTTCTGCCCAGTTTCCACGAATGAATTGATGGGTCATCATTTTGAATGAAGGTCCATCCTATAACCCATAGAATCACCTTCATAGAGGTACCAAGTCCTCTAAATTCCACGAGTGGGTTGATGACTCGTCAACCTATTCCACGACCCATCCTTCCGCCCATAATCCTTGAGGATCAGAGGATCCTCATATCCCAAATTCGGAACCAAGAGTCACAGGACGGTCCGTCGTCTTGAACAACCGTAGAGTGACTCGTGGTGTTGAGTTCCAGTAGACCCTAGAAGTGACATTTGAAACCACGAATCCCTTTAACGGTCTATCCTTTTGGATGACGGACCATGGACCAACTCGTGGTCCCTGTGATCGACTTTTTCCTGCTTTTTCCAAGCTTAAGTCTAGGGGTATTTTTGTAATTTCCCACTCTTTTAACTCCTATACTAAGTTGTTTTAAGCCTATTTAAGAGGGTTTTTATTTCCACTTAACCTAAGTTCTCTCCCATTCCTTCAATCAACTTCAAAAAAGAAGAAAAGGAATTTTCCATCCTCTCAAGCTTCAAGCAAGGGTTTCAACTCCTAGACTCAAGCTCCAAGTTCAAGCCTCCTAAGTGTTTCCAATTCAAGTGGGTTGTCTTCAACCAAGGTATGTGGGTAATCAACAATGGGTTCCTTTCACCCTCCCAAAACCCCCAACTCTTACTTTGAATTATGAACTTGTGAAATTAGGGTTTTGATTAAAATTGGGGAAAACTTATGAAATCAGTTTCTATGCATCAATTCATTGTTTCTTATGGTTTATCTATGATTTTATTAAGATTCCTTAATTGGTTTCAAAATCCCAAGTATTTAAGTTGGATTCTAGTATGATTCCATTGAGTTGCATGATTTTAAGTGAAAGTTTACATGTTTAGATAACATGTCCTTATGTATTTTATGAAATTGCATGCCCACCTATTCAAGTATGAATTTAGAAAGGAAAAGTATATTTTGAGTTATGGCTATGCACCTTCTTTAGATGTATGATTTTGAATTGCATGACATCGGATACGTCCTATTGCTTTTCAAACAGTTTTGACATCAGATATGTCACCAGTTATGAACAGTTTTTGACATCAGATATGTCATCAGTTATGAACAGTTTTGATATCAGATTTGTCACCAGTTATGAACAGTTTTGACATCAGATATGTCACCAGTTATGAACAGTTTTGGCATCAGATATTCCCCAGTATTATATGAGCTATATGTATATGTTTTGGGAGTAGTATTTAGCACCGAGTTGGACCGGGTGAGAGTACCCTTAGTCCCAGAACTACGTGCCCTCATAGGTTTGCAAGTCCCCTCTATTGGGCATCAATTTTTAGTGATCACACCACAGTCATGCCTTTATAACCTGTCAAGGTATATTGGGTCCTCTCGATGGGGCGTATACATCGGATTCCATATAGCTCACATGGTCTATGTCTATTAGAGAACCTCCCACAGAAACAGTTTCAAGTTTAAAAATGTATTGACTCCTTGCTTTAAGATTTCAGACTTACTACTTATGATTATGTTTTTAGCTTATGATATTGCATTGAGTCATTACATTACAGATTTTACTATTACCACATGATTTCAGCTTCAAGGATAACTTAAGCATGTTTTATCATAACTTATGCATGACCTAAGTTTTAAATATGCTTTCAAGTATATTATCATTATGACCTATGCATATCTCACATACTCGGTACATCCTATAGTATTGACACATATCTTGCGCTGTATCCTTTGATGAAGAAGATTCAGGTGTTCCTTCTCAGACCCAAGGCTAAAGCTTCCAGGCCACTTTCTGTCATCTGTTGGTGAGTCCTCTTAGATCGAGGACTAGTTATGTTCTTAGTCAGTGTTAGCTATTATATTTTTCTGCACTTCGAGTTAGCTAGGGTCTTTTCCTAGTAACTCTATATGTCATGAGTAGAGGCTTTTCAAACATAGACAGCTTTCTAGTCTCTTTCTGGATTTTGTATCCCCATTTGACTTGATTATCCATTTATGTGATTTCGAATTTATCAATTATGCTTCCGCTTATCTTTTGTTATGCTTGAGAATGCTATGACCAAGGGTTAGCTTGGGGCACTTATGGTCCCAAGTCCCATGTTACGTCTAGGGGGTAACCTCGGGGCGTGATAATAAAATTCAACCTAGGTCAAGTTAAACCCTCCCCAAAGCTTGCAACTACTGATTCTAAGCCAAAGAAAGTGAAGTACTAGTTAACGAGGACAAAATACTTACCTTAGCAAAGAATTTTGGTGAAAAATCGATGGAGTTCGCCCAAAACTGCCACAGCCCTCCCCAAAATGTTCTTCTGAAATAATGAATATTTTGGGGAAAGTTTTTGCATTTACTTTGATTAACCCTGCTATAGCAGCCCAATCCCTCTATAGTGGCATCGCCATAGCGGAAGCCTCTCGCTATAGTGGAGTTGACCAACTCTGACTCCAACTATAACGGGAATTTCTCTGCTATAGCGATATTGTGGTAGTGGCCTGTCTCCCGCTATAGAGAGTGTGATGAAACAGAAGCTCAAAAATTCTCCCAGTTTTGCCTATTTCACAACACACTCTCAAACTATGACATTGCAGACCAATCCTTTTATATCACGTTCGATATCAGGAGTTCAACCCACCTGAATTCATTTCCAAAAAGTCCTACAGACTCCTTAATGCCTTAGCTAATATAAAAACAAGCTAAGACTTAATCATTTCACCCAATGCTTCATCAAATTTTCCTAGACCTCACCTCTCTCGTATTTTGTCCAAGACTAGCCTAGCCCAAAATTTTCAACTTCTAAACCCGAAAGGTTTCCAACCCAACTTCTTGCACGAATAGCTCACTTATAATTATAAGAAGGGTCGTTACAATAGATACTAATTTACCCATCATTTATCCTCGAACAATCAAATAAGAAAAATGAGTTAAGCCAAGAAGAAAATAGTACCTAAATCCTTAAATAACTATTCACCAACCTAAAATGATATGTCCCTAACCTTGCGACTCAGCATACTCTTTTTGTCTACTATGGGCTACCAACAACTTGTTTTTGATACCCCTCACTTTTTCTTGAGCTTCCTTTACCAAATCAATGCCCAAAGTCTTCACATCACCTGCCTCGAACCAACCTATGAGGGATCTATATCCCCTCCCATAGAGTGCCTTGAACGGTGCCATGTCAATACAAGAGTGATAGTTGTGATTGTATAAGAATTCACACAAAGGTAAGAATTGATCCCAATGGCCCCCGAAGTCAATCACACATGCCCTCGACATGTCCTCAAGCACCTGAATCATCCTCTCCAACTGTCCATCAGCCTAGGGATGGAAGGTTGTACTAAAAGTGAGTTGGGGGCCCAACTCTTTTTGAAACCTTCCCCAAAACTTAGAAATAAACTGTGTACTTCTGTTTGAGATAATGGAAAGTGTAACCCCATAAGCTCACTATCTCTTTGACATAGATTTTAGCCAGCTGCTTCGATCTATAATCCACCCTTATCAGAATGAAGTGGGCTTATTTAGTCAGCCTATCCATGATGACCTAAATTGATTCATATTTCCCCAAGGCCTTAGTGTGACCTACCACGAAGTCCATGTTATCCTTTCCCACTTCCACTCAGGAAAGGGCATCCTTTGAAGCAAACCTACAGGCCTTAGACGTTCATACTTCATCTGATGACAATTGTGATACTTGGACATATATTCTGCTATGTCCTTCTTCATCCTAGGCCACTATAAAGCTTCCTTAAGTCCCGGTACATTTTGGTCACACCTAGATGAATAGAGTATCACAAAACATGAGATTCAACTAACATATTCTTAACCAAGTCATCAACCCAAGGAACACATACCCATCCTCTAAACCATAGCACTCCACAAGCGTCAAGAGTGGTTTCCAAAGTCTCACCAGACACCTCCTTATTCCAGAGCTTGTTCAATTGCACATCCTTAAACTATTTGGCCTTGATTTATCCAGAAATGTGGACTTTACCTCAATACTGGCCAACACTCCACCTTTTTATGAAATGCCCAACTGCATGAACTTTGATGCTAGAGTTTGAATCTCTCTAGCCAAGGGTCGCTTTGACACCCCTAAATAAGCCAAAATGCCCATGCTTACCATTTTTTGGCTCAATGTGTCTGCCAGGACATTGGCCTTACCCAGATGGTACTGGATGGTCACGTCATAATCTTTCAATGACTCTATCCACCTTCTGTGTCTCAGATTCAGATCCCTCTATGTAGAAGTGGGATGACTTTATCATCCGGTTGACAATCACCCAAATCGAATTGTGTTGTCTTCGAGTATGAGGCAAACCTGTGATGAAGTCCATATTGATCCCTCCTACTTCTAAGTAGGAAGGTCAATATCCTGAATCATTCCACTCGGTTGCTAATGCTTTACCTTCACTTGCTGACAGTTGAGACACTTAGCTACAAAACTGGTTATGTCCTTCATCATACCATTCCACCAATAGACTTCTCATAGATCACGATACATCTTGGTGGCACCAGGTGAATGGAATATCTGGAACTATGAGCCTCAATCAAAATTAATTGTCTCAACCCATCTACATCTGGCACACACAATCGACCCTGATAACAAAGCTTACCATCTTCCCCTTGGGAGAAAACCTCAACTCTTTATTGATGGACTGCACCCTTTAGCTGAAGCAAAATTGGACCATTGTCTTGCTTTGCCTTCACTTCAGCTACCAAAGATAATTCAGAACCATTCTGAACAATAACACCACCTTCTATTGATTCCATAAGGTGAACTCCCAACCGAGTAAGCTAATGAACCTCCTTAACCAATTCCTTCTTCCCGTCTTCGACTGAAGACACACTACCCATGGACAACTTACTAAGTGCATCCGTCACAACATTAGCCTTACCCGGATAGTAAAGCACACTCATGTCATAATCCTTATGGAGCTCAAGCCATCTTTTTTGTCGCAAATTTAATTCCTTTTTAATGAACACATACTGAAGACTCTTATGATCGGTGAAAACATCCACGTACACACCATATAATTTATGTCTTCAAATCTTCAAAGCGAAAACCATGGTTGCTAGCTCGAGATTATGACTAGGGTAGTTCTTCTCATGAATCTTAAGTTGTCTAGAGGCATAAGAAATGACTTTACCACGCTGCATCAAAACACAACCCAAACCAATCCTATAAGCATCACAATACACAACAAAGTCATCTAGGCCCTTGGGTAGAGACAACACTGGAGCTATGGTCAATCTAGTCTTTAATTCCTGAAAGTTCTTCTCACAAAGATTGGACCACTGCAACTTTACCTTTTTCTGAGTCAACCGAGTCAAAAGGGCAGCAATGGAAGAAAACCCTTCCACAAATCTCCTGTAGTAACCAGCCAAACCCAAAAAGCTTCAAATATCAGACAGGAAAGTGGGTCTAGGCCAATTCTTTACTGCCTCAATCTTTTTAGAATCAACTCGAATACCATCTCTAGTCACAATGTGACCCATAAAAGCCACAGACTGCATCCAGAACTCACACTTGCTAAACTTAGCAAATAATTGTCAGTCCCTGAGAGTTTGCAACACCACTCTCAAATGGTCTGCATGCTCCTCCTCACTCCGAGAATAGATAATAATATCATCAATGAAAACAATCACGAACATATCTAAATATTGTTTGAACACATGGTTCATCAAATCTATAAAGGTTGCAGGAGCATTCGTTAGACCAAAAGACATAACAACAAATTCATAATGACCATACTAAGTTCTGAAAGCTATCTTTGGAATATCACACTCTCGAATGCGAAGCTGATGATAACCGGATCTAAGGTCGATTTTGGAGAAGAAACTAGCACCGTGAAGCTGATTGAACAAATCATCAATCCTAGGAATGGGATACTTATTCTATATTATTACTTTGTTCAACTGACGGTACTCAATACACATTCTGAGGGAACCATCTTTCTTTCGCTCGAATAAGACTGGAGCACCCTATAGAGAAATGCTAAGCCTGATGAAACCCTTATCAAGAAGATCCTTTAGCTGATCCTTCAACTCTTTCAGTTCCGTGGGAGCCATTATAAAGGGAGGAATAGAGATAGGATTCCTATCTGGAAAAAGATCTATCCCATAGTCGATTTCCTATTCGGGAGGGACTCCGAGCAAAACTTCAGGAAATAATTTTGGGAACTCATTCACAATAGGTAAATACTGAAGAGATGGGGTTTCAGACTCCATGTCCATAACTCGAACTATATGATAAACAAAACCCTTAGCAATCATCTTCCTAACCTTAAGATAAGATATGAAATGACCTTTTGAGGATGGGGGACTACCTTGCCATTCTAAGATGGGTTCATTTGGAAACTTGAAACTGATAACTCGAGTATGATAATCGATCGAGGCATAATAAGCATACAACCAATCTATACCAAGAATAACATCAAAATCAGTCATTTCCAACTATACTAGATCCACTAAAGTGAATCTATGAAGGACTGAGATAGGACAACTTCGGTAGATTCTTTTGGCTAGGACTGACTCACCAACAGAAGTAGACATGCAAAAGGGTTCTAAAAGCAATTCAGGACAAATTTCGAACTTGCATGCTACATAGGGGGTCACAAAATATAGGGAGGCTCTGGGGTCCAACAAAGCATACACATCAAGAGAGAAGACTTTCAACATACCAGTGATAACATCTGGTGAACTCTCCTAGTCCTGACGAGAGGAAATGGCATAAAGACAGTTCTAGCGCTGACCACCAGAACTAGAAGCACTTCCCTGCTGGGCTGGTTGACCTCCTGAAGCTGCTGGGGCAGACTGAGTCATACTATCTTCCTGTCCCTTCTTAGATAAAGGGTAATCTCTAATCTGATGTCCAGCCTGACCATATCTAAAGCAACTACCTGAACTGGCTAGACACTCACCAAGATAAATCTTCCCACACTTGGTACAAACGGGGAAAGAAGGACCCTTTGCACCACCTCTCTGCGAATAAGAGCATGCACCCATATCGGACTGATCATGATGGGGCCTAGAATCATGAGAATGAGTACTGGCTGAAGAATGCACGGGTCCTGACGCCCTCTTCTGAAAGGAAGAGCGATGTCCGCCTTCGGACTTCTTATGGCCAAAAATTGAACCCTCAGATCTTGCCCTCTTGTTCTCCCTAGCCATCTCCCTAAGCTTGTCTCCCTCGATCTGGTGAGCATGGGTCATGAGTCTAGAAATATTCAAAAGCATGAACTTTGATAGTTGGGGATCTTGAGTTCAATAAAGTTGGGGCCTTTAGCTTTAAAACTCCATTAATGGAGTTTTGTTGATTTTGATAGGACTAATTTGATGATTAATTGACCCTTGGATAATTTTTTAGATCATAAATAAGGGTAAAACTAGTGGGTTTGAATTTCTAAAGTATTTGTTTAAAGAGTAGTTTATTAATTACTCTTATAATTGTTGTTATTAGATGATTTAGCCTTCGGGAATGTGAAAAATAAGGAAAGATCATCAGTGTCATAGCTTACTTATTGCAGCAGCTTGACGCCCAAATAGGTTATGGTTTATGAGTAGTAGACTGTGGTTACAAATTGTATTCACAATATAGATTTGACAGGAGAAATTATGCTTAGGCCTGCAGGCACAGTGTTTTGATGGATAAAATATGTGATTAATGTAATAAGAACCTAATTATGTATTGTTATGTTAATGTATGAATCCTTGATAGGTGTTTTGTGTTTGTATGACTCCATAATGTATTGTAATATGAATTATGTGAATACAGATGATAAGGAGATCGTGTGAGCATATAATCTAGTGATTCAGCCTAATTACTATAAAAAGGGTGAACTTGATATTATGTGTGTTTGGAATATGGGTTAATCTTACTTAAGGTTGGTGATGAGAACTAATTATGGTATGAGAAGGCAGTCATATAATTTAGAGGGTCTTTAGATTTCCTTTTAAAAAGTAACTTAAAAGCTAAAAGCCAAAAGCCAAAAGTTGGGCATTCCCAACTTTAGGCTTTTGGCTTATTTTTATACTTTTTTTGCCTAAAAGTGAGTGCTTAAACGAACTTTTTAACTTTTCCAAACAAAACCAAAACTTAAAAAGTGATTAAAAGCTAAAATCACTTAAAATAAGTCAATCCAAACACCCTTTACAAGCCTAAAGTCAAGTTAGGCTAAGGGTTAGAAAGTAAAAGGTATAAAGGTGTATGACTAAAACTAGATTGTAAGTTGAATAGAGTTGAATCATTGGTTAATAGAGTAGTGTCTTGAACTTAGTAATGACTTGAATGTAAGGGTTGCTAGATAATAGTGGAATCTCCGATCTTGGTATGAATAAAGGAGGATTGGATTAGTGAATAAATTTATGAATGTTGAACTAGAGTTTAGACTCCATTAGATTGAATGTACACTCCTAAAATGAGTACTTGAATTTAATGAATATGGCTTTGTAATGTTTATTTGAATAAGTCATGGATTGCTCTTCGTACATGCTATAATTCATGAAACTAATGAATCATATCTACTTGTGATTTGGTGTGTTAAATAATAATTGTTATTTACATAAAATGATTAACTCGAGTTGAGAAAGTGTTTGGGTGGTTGTCTATTGTTGAAATGCATACTTAAGGAAGGTAATTATTAAATGATATCCTAAGTGTTAATCACATATTATGAGGTTATATTAAAGTCTTGTTGACTGTACAAGTATGATTGCTTATTCTCATTGTGGTTGTGATTGTTGTGATGTTTGTTATTATTGTGGGATGTGCCGATACTTGGACATCTTCACAAGACTGGTTGATACGATTCATTGGTTAGCTCGGGTACCATGACGGTACAGTATCTAGGATTTATTGGTTGGCTTTGGTAGCACACCGGTACAGTACATGGATAAGAGCTCGTCCCCTGCAGGTAATAGATAGTGGGTGACCATAAGACCCATAACATGTGTGTATAAGGTATTGGTCAGTGTGACAGTTCCTTGAGTGGACCGGGTATATAATTACTATTATTGTTGTTATTTATATTGGTTCCATGAGTGGACCGGGTTATATTATGGTTGTTGTTGTAGGTTTGTTAAGTGAACCAGGTTATAATGTTCACTGATATATTTGGGATCTGTCATGTAACACCCCAGAATTCAATTCAGCTTTTTAACTCAGAAACTCTGTAAAATTCTGAACTTCCAGGAATCATGAGTCAAGTCCACGATCCATAGATGGAACCATGAGTCGTGGAAAGGACTCGTGAAACTAGTCTTGTAGACCATCCTCAGTTATGAGAATCACAAGTGAGTTTCACAGTTCGTTAAAGGTTCCACTGGTCATGGAACCAACTCGTGGAAATTAGACTGAGGGTAGTCAGTTCCCCAGTAAACCATAATTGGTTTCTATGACTCATCGATGGTTCTACGAGTTGCACTGTTAAATCATAGAAAGTTATCCACAGCTTGAATTTTTGGTCAGAAACCACGAGAAGGAACAATGAGTCATGGTTGGGTCTATGGGTCGTAGACCTCACTCATGGAACCTAAAGCCGAGTTTTAAATCAGTTCTTTTCCAGCTTTTACCCAGGTGTATTTTTGTAATTGCCCACCCTTTTAACTCTTAAGTGAGGTCGTTTTGACCACTTTTAGTAGGGTTTCTACCGCAATTAGCCTAAGTCTTTCATTATTCCTCATTCATCTACCAAAAGAGGAAAAGAACTTCATCAACTCCAAGTCTCAAGATCCAAGTTCAAGTCTCCATTTCTCTTCATCCTAGATCTAGCAAGATTCAATTTAGGTATGTGGGTATTCAATAAGGGATTCCTTTCACCCTTATGACCAAACCCTAATTCTTCTAAATTGAATTTATGAATTTCAAGTTAGGGTTCTTACCCAATTCTCATGGGCTTTTCTGTTAAGTATTTTCTCATGATTCTTCAATGAATTCTAAGTCCAATTTCGTGATTTATATGGGCTTTTCAAATGATTACTTATTTCGTGATTTGAAGGCTAACCCTAGCTAAATTTTGCATGCATGGATTGATTTAAGAAAAATTGCAAGCATTGATATTATGATCCCAAGTATTTTATGAAATTGTATGCCTAATTTTTCAAGTTATGAATTTAAAAAGAAAAGTAAATTTTGGCTATGCTAAGCTTTAAGACTTATGATTTGAATTTGCATGACATTAGATATGTCCTTATGCTTTTCAAATAGAATTTTGGCATTAGATATATCACAAGTATTTTATGAGCTATATATATATTTTGGGAGTAGTATTTAACACCGAGCAATGAGGGTTCTAGATAACCCAAATCCGAAACTACGTTGCCACTATAGGTTGCTCTCGGTGGCTTATGACAGGATCCCATTATGATAAGGTTTTAACCTTGGCTAGTTAGGACAAACTTTTTCAGTGTGGGTGTATGACATCCATATAGCTCATCATGGATTATGTCGGTTAATAGAAACTCCCGTATGAATGTTTTCAAGTTTTATGCTATTCTATATCATGTCTTATGATTCTACGACAATATCTACTCATGATTTTCTTAATATGCACGAACTTAGTTTTAACTAGGTTTTTAGTACGTTTTTACCATATTTATGCATATCTCACATATTCAGTACATCCTATAGTACTGATGCATATTTCACGCTGCATCCTATTTATGATACAGATTCAGGCTCCTTCCCTCAAGTTCGTGGCTAGGAATTGCTAGTTATCCAGATTCTTATGGTGAGTCCTCATCATTCGAGGGCTATAGCTATGCTTGTTACTTTTATGCCTTTCCTTCAGATTTTTGAGTTAGCTGGGGTCTTGTCCCAACAACTCTTTATGTCGGCTTGAAGGCTTCAGACATAGCTAGACTTGTAGATTGTATATTTGGATTTGGTATTCTTAGACCTTTATTTTATATAGACATGGTTGCCTATTTCTACTAGTTATGCTTCTACTGCATTACTTCGTGTATGCTTAAGTTATGCTATAACCACGGGTTAACTTGGGGCACTCATAGTCCCAAGTCCCGTGTTATGTCTAGGGCGTATTCTCGGGGAATGACAAACTTGGTATCAGAGCATCAGGTTCAAGAGTCCTAGGGTGGCTGAAAGCTACATCGAGTAGAATCTCTTTCATGTATGTAAAGTGCACCACACTTATGAGAGAGAAGCTACGAGGTGTCTTAGGAAAAACTTTATTTCTTTTATGATCATTATTGTGCGATAGAGTTTAACTTTATTACTTCTCTAATCTAATCTTTATGTGTTTCAGATTATACGTCCTGGTCGTGCCATGCATCCCAGAGCCGCCCAAAATATTAATCCTCTTATTCTAGACCTCGAGGTCACAAATGTGGAGTTTAAGAATGCCATTCATATGTTAGCTCGAACTATGGCTGCTCAGGCCAATCAGTAGGATCCTATCCCCGTCCACCCTCAAGGTGGAGTTGTAGCCTGGGTTTGATACTTCATTCACATGAACCTGCCTGAGTTCTGGGGTTTGAAAGTTGGTGAGGATCCGTAAATTTCATGGATGAGGTGAAGAAGGTCTTGGATGTGATGCAGGTTGTTAGGATTGATGGTGTTGAGCTTGCTTATTATCAGCTTAAGGATGTGACTCATATTTGGTACATTCAGTGGAAGGATGCTAGGGCTAGATATGTGGTCCCTATGACTTGGGAGTTCTTTGAGAGGGCTTTTCTTGATTGGTTCTTCCCTAGGGAGTTGATGGAGTCTAAGGACAAAGAATTCATAAATTTGAGGCAAGGATCTATGTCAGTTCAGGAGTATGGGTTGAAGTTCACTTAACTTTATAGGTATGCTCCTTCTATGGAGGCTGATCCGAGGGATCAGATGAGCAAGTTCATTTATAGAGTGTCAGACTTGGTGAAAAAGAAATGCAGGTTTGCTATGCTTTTAGGTGACATGGATATTTCTAGACTTATGACTCATGCTCACCTGATTGAAAGAGATAATTTGAGGTAAAAAGCAAGAGAGAACAAGAGAGCCAGATCAGAGGGTTCAGATTTTAGCCATCAGAGGTCCGGAGGTGGACACCGCTCTTCATTTTAGAAGAAGTCATGAGGACCCGATCATTCTTCAGCTAGTGCTCCTACTCAGTCCCTCAAGCCTCGTCATGATCAGACAGGTAGAGGATCAGGTTCTTATTTGCATGGGAGTGTTGCAAAGGGTACTCCTTATCCTACTTGCAACAAATGTGGTACGAGTCACCTTGGTGAGTGTTTAGATGGTTCAGGTGGATGCTTTGGGTGTGGTCAGGTTGGACACAAGATTAAGGATTGCCTTTCAGCTAAGAAGGGATAGGGAGGTAGTAGGACTCAGTCTGCTCCAGCAGCCCCAAGAGGTCAACTGGCCTAGCAGGCAACTGCTTCTAGTTCTGGTGGTGGTCAGTATTAGAACCACCTTTTATGCCATGTCCTCTCTCCAGGACCAGGAGAGTTCCCCCGACATTGTAACTGGTATGTTGAAAGTCTTCTCTCTTGATGTATATGCTTTATTGGACCCTGGTGCCTCCTTATCTTTTGTGACCACTTATATTGCTTGCAAGTTCGAAATTTTCCCTGATCAGCCTTTAGAACCCTTTTGTGTTTCTTCTCCTTGTTATAAGTCAGTCCTAGCCAAAAGAATTTATCGAAATTTCCCTATCTCAGTCCTTCATAGAGTCACTTCAGCAGATCTAGTAAATTTGGAGATGACTAAGTTTGATGTTATTCTTTGTATGGATGGGTTGTATACATGTTATGCCTCGGTTGATTGTCATACCCGAGTTGTTAGTTTTAAGTTTCCAAACAAACTTGACTTAGAGTGTCAAGGTAGTCCTCCATCCTCGAAGGGTCATTTTATATCTTATCTCAAGGCTAGGAAAATGATTTCTAAGGGTTATGTCTATCATATAGTTCAGGTTATGGACACAGAGTCTGAGAGCCCATCTCTCCAGTCAGTTCCTATTATGAATGAGTTTCCTGAGGTGTTTCCCGAGGATTTACCCAGAGTCCCTCCCGAGCAGGAGATAGACTTTAGAAGAGATCTTCTTCTAGATACGCATCCTATATCTATTCCTCCCTATAGAATAGATCCAGCGGAACTTAAGAAATTGAAAGATCAGTTGAAGAACTTTCTTGATAAGGGTTTTATTAGGCCTAACATCTCTCAATGGGATGCTCTAGTTTATTCGTACAAAAGAAAGATGGTTCTCTCAGAATGTGTATCAACTACCGTCAGTTGAACAAGGTCACATTGAAAAATAAGTATCCCATTTCTAGAATTGATAACTTGTTTGATCAGCTTCAGGGTGCCAGTTACTTCTACAAGATCAACCTTAGATTCGGTTATCATCAACTCAGAGTTAGAGAGTGTGACATTCTTAAGACAGCCTTCAGGACTCGGTATGGTCATTATGATTTTTGTGGTTATGTCTTTTGGACTAACAAATACTCCTGCAGCCTTTAATGATTTGATGAACCGTGTGTTCAAACAGTATTTGGATATGTTTGTGATTGTTTTCATTGATGATATTCTTATCTATTCTCGGAGTGAGGAGCATCATGCGGGCCGACAGTTATTTGCTAAGTTTAGCAAGTGTGAGTTTTGGATGCAGTCTGTTGCTTTTCTGGGTCATGTTATGACTAGAGATGGTATTCAAGTTGATTCACAGAAAATGGAGGCGGTAAAGAACTGGCGTAGACCTACTTCCCCATCTGATATTAGGAGCTTTTTGGGTTAGGCTGGTTACTACAGGAAATTTGTGGAAGGATTTTCTTCCATAGCTGCCCGATTGACTCGGTTGACTCAGAACAAGGTTAAATTATAGTAGTCTGATCTATGTGAGAAGAACTTTCAGGAATTGAAGACTAGGTTGACCACAGCTCCAGTGTTAACTCTACCCAAAGGCTCAAATGACTTTGTTGTGAATTGTGATGCTTCTAGGATCGGTTTGGGTTGTGTTTTGATACAGCATGGTAAGGTGATTGGTTATGCTTCTAGACAGCTTAAGATTCATGAGAAGAACTACCCTACTCATGATCGTGCATTAGCGGGCGTGGTTTTTTCTTTGAAGATTTGGAGACACTACTTGTATGGTGTTCATGTGGATATATTCACCGATCATAAGAGTATTCAGTTTGTATTCACTCAAAAGGAATTGAATCTTCGTCAGAGGAGATGGCTTCAGCTTCTTAAGGATTATGATGTGAGTGTGATTTACAATTCGGGTAAGGCCAATGTCATAGCGGATGCACTCAGCAGGTTGTCTATGGGTAGTGTGTCTTCGATTGAGGACGGGAATAAGGAATTAGCCAAGGATGTTCATCAAATTGCTCGATTAGGAGTTCGCCTTATGGATTTGACAGAAGGTGGTGTCATCATTCAGAATGGTTCTGAATCATCTTTGGTAGCTGAAGTGAAAGAGAAGCAAGACAATGATCCTATTTTGCACCAGTTGAAGGGTGTAGTTCATCAGCAAAGGGTAGAGGTTTTCTCGCAAAGGGGAGATGGTGTGCTTCAATATTAGGTTCGATTGTGTATTCCTAACGTAGATGGGTTGAGACAGTGGATTTTGATAGAGGCTGATAGCTCCAGGTACTCTATTCACCTCGGCGCCACCAAGATATCATGACCTACAGGAAGTCTATTAGTGTAATGGCATGAAGAGGGACATAGCAATTTTTGTGGATAAGTGTCCCAATTGTCAGCAAGTGAAGGTAGACCATCAGCGACCGGGTGGTATGACTTAGGATATTGATCTTCCTACTTGGAAGTTGGAAGCGATCAATATGGATTTCATTACAGGCTTGCCTCGTACTCATAGGCAGCATTCTATTTGGGTGATCATTGACAGGATGACTAAGTCAGCCCACTTCTTTGTTGTCAAGACTACAGATTCAACTGAGGATTATGCCATACTCTACATTCATGAGATACTCAGATGCATTCCATTCCATTGTCTATCATTTCAGATAGGGTACTCAGTTTACATCCCAATTTTGGAGGTCGTTTTAGAAGGGTCTTGGAACTCAGGTTAAGTTTAGCACAACTTTTTACCCACAGATAGATGGACAGGAGAAGCATACTATTCAAACTTTGGAGGATATGTTGAGAGCCTGTGTGATTGATTTCAAAGGTAATTGGGATGATCACTTACCTCTTATCGAGTTTGCCTACAATAACAGCTTTCATTCTAGCATCCAGATGGCTTCCTATGAGGCACTTTATGGGCAAAGGTGTAGATCTCCTATTTGTTGGTTTGAGATAGGTGAGGCAGCTCTGATTGGTCCAGATTCGGTTTATGAGACTATGGATAAGGTTCAGATCATTAGAGAAAGGTTGAAGACCGCTCAATGTTGACAGAAATCATATGCAGATGTGAGGAGAAGAGAGTTAGAGTTTGAGGTTAATGATTGGGTATTTCTGAAGGTGTCACCCATAAGTGTGTGATGAGGTTTGGCAAGAAATGGAAACTTAGAACCCGCTATGTAGGTCACTACAGGATTCTGAGAAGAGTTGGTAGGGTTGCTTATGAGTTGGAGTTGCCAACAGACTTAGAAGCGGTTCATCCAGTTTTCTATGTTTCCTTGTTAAATAAGTGTGTTGGTGATCCGACCTTGATTGTTCCTTTGGAAAATGTGAGTGTGAAGGATAGCCTTGCTTATGAGGAAGTTCCTTTGGAGATTCTTGATTGTCAGATTTGGAGGTTGAGAAACAAGGAAGTCACTTCGGTAAAGGTCCTTTAGAGAAATCAGTTAGTTGAGGGAGCTACTTGGGAAGCAGAAGCAGCCATGAAAGCCAAGTACCCCCATATCTATCTTTTTTATCCAGTTTCATCTTGAGGTAATAGTTTCCTCCTTAGTATGTCCCTCCGAATCCGCTCCATTAATTTATCTCATGATCCTAGCATGCAAAGCCAATTTTCATGCTTGTTCATTAGTTTTCATGTTTTGTTGGTTGGTTGGGTTTTTTTCTCTCAAAGTTTCCGTGGTATTCATTCGAGGATGAATGATCCCAAAGGGGAGATATTTAACACCCCAGAATTCGATTCAGCTTTTTAACTCAGAAACTCTACAAAGTTTTGAACTTCTAGAAATCACGAGCCAAGTCCATGAGCCATGGATGGAACCACAAGTCGTGGAAAGGACTCGTGAAACCAGTCCTACACATCATCATCAGGTCTGAGAAACACGAATGAGTTTCACGGTTCGTGGATGCTTACATGGGTCGTGGAACCAACTCATGGAAATCATACTGAGGGTAGTCAATTCCCCAGTAAACCACGAATGGATTCTACGACTCATGGATGGTTTTCCACGAGTTGTACTGTTAAATCGTAGAAAGTTATCCACAGCTTGAATTTTGGTTCAGAAACCACGAGAAGGAACCACGAATCGTGGTTGGGTCTACGGGTCGTAGACCTCACTCGTGAAACCTAAAGATGAGTTTTAAATCAGTTCTTTTCCAGCTTTTATCCAGGGGTAATTTTGTAATTACCCAGTCTTTTAACTTTTAAGTGAGGTTGTTTTGGCCACTTTTAGTAGGGTTTCTACCCCAATTAGCCTAAGTCTTTAATTATTCCTCATTCATCTACCAAAAGAGGAAAAGAACTTCATCAACTCCAAGTCTCAAGATCCAAGTTCAACTTTCCATTTCTCTTTATCCTAGATCTGACAAGCTTCAATTTTGGTATGTGGGTATTCAATAAGGGATTGCTTTCACCCTTATGCACAAACCCCAATTCTTCTAAATTGAATTTATGAATTTCAAGTTAGGTTTCTTACCCAACTCTCATGGGCTTTTCTGTTAAGTATTTTCTCATGATTCTTCAATGAATTCTAAGTCCAATTTCGTGATTTACATGGGCTTTGCAAATGATTACTTATCTCGTGATTTAAAGGCTAACCCTAGCTAAATTTTGCATGCATGGCTTGATTTAAGGAAAATTGCATGCATGGCTTGATTTAAGGAAAATTGCATGCATGGCTTGATTTAAGGAAAATTGAATGCATTGATATTATGATCTCAAGTATTTTATGATTTTACTTGCCTAATTCTTCAAGTTATAAATTTAGAAAGAAAAGTGAATTTTGGCTATGCTAAGCTTTAAGACTTATGATTTGAATTTGCATGACATTAGATATGTCCTTATGCTTTTCAAATAGAATTTTGGCATTAGATATTTCACAAGTATGTTATGAGCTATATATATATGTATATATATATATATATATATATATATATATTGGGAGTAGTATTTAGCATCGAGCTATGAGGGTTCTAGATAACCCAAATCCAAAACTACGTTGCCACCATAGGTTATCCTTTGTGGCTTATGACAGGATCCTATTAAGATAAGGTTCTAACCTTGGCCGGTTAGGACAATCTTTTTCAGTGTGGGTGTATGACACTGGACTCCATGTAGTTCATCATGGTTTATGTTGGTTAATAGAAACTCCCGTATAAATGTTTTCAAGTCTTATGCTATTCTATATCATATCTTATGCTTCTACTACGATATCTACTTATGATTTTCTTACTATGCACGAACTTAGTTTTAACTAGGTTTTTAGTACATCTTTACCATATTTATGCATATCTCACATATTCAGTACATCATATAGTACTGATGCATATTTCACGCTGCATCCTATTTATGATACAGATTCAGGCTCCTTCCCTCAGGTTCGTGGCTAAGTGTTGCCAGTTTTCCAGATTCTGTTGGTAAGTCCTCATCATTCAAGGGCTATATCTATTCTTGTTATGCTTATGTCTTTCCTTTGGATTTTCGAGTTAGCTGGGGTCTTGTCCCAACAACTCTTTATGTCAATTTAGAGGCTTCAGACATAGCTAGACTTGTATTCTGTATTTTTGGATGTGGTATTCTTAAACCTTTATCTTATATAGACATGGTTGCCTATTTCTACTAGTTATGCTTCCGCTACATTTCTTTGTTTATGCTTAAGTTATGCAATGACCCAGGGTTAACTTGGGGCACTTGTTGTCCCAGGTCCTGTGTTACGTGAAGCGGGTAATCTCAGGGCGTGACATGCCACGACCCAATTTCTAAGGTCATGATGGCACCTACAACCCCCCAGTAGGCAAACCAATCCCCGTATCCCGGAATGGTTAGTAATAGGCTACTACCTAGCCAATACGCACAATATAAGAAGATATAAGATAAAGACAATGTGAAAGCAACAACCTGAATATATATAAATAAACTACACAAACCCCAAGAACTTAGTATTAAAAGTATAGGAGCTGCTAATAGGATACAAGTGCTAGAAGTAATGAAATAGAATATACAACTGTCTCTGAATAAATAAAGAGTAATAGTACAAAAGATGAGATGTGGTCAAGCTCCGGTCGTTAGACGCTCACCCTAGTCTCGAATATCCAAACTGCACGAGTCTCCAGTTTATCAATGGTGAAAGCTCACACTAATATATGCACTAGAAAGATGCAAAAGTGCAGTATGAGCACCAATTGCTAAGCAACGCGTACCTAGTAGGCATCATCGGCCGACTGAGCGCATATAAGATATAAAAATAGTAAGAAGCAGATATCAAAGAAGAAGTCACATAAATGATAGAGAAAGCACATGGAAACTAGCACAGATAAAAGTCAACAAGAATCACAAACAAGCTATAATAGCCACTAAATATATATATGTGTAACACAAAACACATGTGAAGGAAAGGAGAACACACATCGAGTCTTTCCATCAATATATATATATAAAGAGAGAGTTGAGAAAATGGCGGTATACTGGTAACCTCAAGTAGAAAAGGGAATGAAGGAAAGCGTGCAAACAAAATCAAGCTAAAAATAATATAACTAATGGAAACATGCTTAAACACCAATTCAGAATCAGGGAATCAGATAGCAACCTCGCAATTAAAACCCTAGGATGGAATATACTAAGCCACAAGAAAACCAAAACTGCTAATGAGCACCATGAAAGAGGGTAGGATCCGCTAACCCATTAACACTCAGAAGGCCACATAAACAGTGCCTCAACAATAAAGGACCACTAGGCCATCAATAATAAAAAGATTAAACAATCGGAGCCTCAACATGCTAGAACCCACTAAACCACCAAGAACCCAAGGCCATAAAAAGCTCAATAATATGATAGGAGTAATATAATCAACCTACAGTCCCAACGGCCGCCTATACAACCGAGGAACACAATCAAGTGAAAACAAACCCTTCGATATCCTATACTACCAAAGCGTACACTGAGCACACAACAACAAGGGTGAAATCCGAATGAAATATGCATGATGATGTGATATGATGGAACCAGTGTGATAGTAACTCATATATCCCCCCCTCCGGTACCTAAAAGGCCCAATAGAGGTAGGATCCATGGAAGGAATTCTCCCGAGTACCTCAACTCCACCGTACACCCCTCCTCCAGCACCCTCGACCGTAGCTCTTGGTCCAGGAATGGCAGGGTCCATAGAGGTCTACTCGTAGACCACATACTAAAATCATAAAATCTCAAGGTATAGCTCAACAATAAGTATCTCGTAGTACGTGCCTGGAATCGAACTGGGTCTAAAATAGTAGAAGTAATCTCAAAACCCGTTAAAGGGTGCCCATAGCGTATCCGGGTCTAAATCAGTAATCAAGTCTCCAAACTCCCTAAACAGGGTACCCGGCACGTATCCGAGTCTACACTCATGGAAAATTATGTCTAGCACTATGGCACAGTCGAGCCTAGTATCAGTATGGAAACTAGCGGTGAAATTATCAAAATATCATCTTTACTCCAAGAGGTTTCATAAAATCAGTTCCAAATTCCCTTTTTATAGTCATTTTACCGAAAATGGGCCCTCGAGGCCATGCAAAGTTTAGAAAACCATTTATAGTAGGCCCAAAGCCAAAAAGGTAGAAAAACATGCAGAAAACCCTTTGCATGAATGATATTCTTGCAAATAATAGGTTAGCCCAATGGCTCACAAACATTCCTATCGGCCCTGCTCAGGCACAATCAGTTCTACAGCACAGATAGCCAGCCTAAAGTAACATCTAGATGTCCGGGACTCACGGACATTCCCAAATATCCCACCATCTATGGTCTAGAGGCATAAACAAAGGCCACACGGGGCCACAAATATATTATTACAGCACTACAATGAATACTACAAATAAGGCATGAAATAAATAAATAGAAGAGGCGGACAAGGTCTGAGGGTACCAACCTAGAATACAAACCCAAAGATGCTAATTAGTGCAGTTATAGCCTATATACGCAGAGTCTAGGTAGGGAAAACCATAACCTACCTATCGTTCGATGACTAGCTATGGGAACAATATCGTCCAAGCTCGAACTACTCCGATAAGTCCTAATTTTAAAAAACACTATCAACACAATAATCTATGTGTCAAAATAAGACCAATAATGCTAGAAATATAACTGGGTCAAAATTTGGGTTACCAACAGGCTCGTGGGCCTCGCAACCCAAAGCCAAAAAAGAAAAACACCCATGTGTTCCCCACATTCTCGGGAGAATATGCTCAAAATTTAAGCAGATTCACACCATAGAAAGGACTCAAAACAGCCCAAGAATCAAGAAATATCAAAGAGAATTAATGGAGGAAAAATCGTAAATTTAAAGATAGACTTACCCATTTTAGAGGCCCGCAAACGATCACGAAAAACAATAAATAGTCCTCCACGATTTGGGAATGATCAGGGGGGATATGGAGGTTTTTGGAGCTACTTTAATGGGGGAAATCGAGTTTTGTATTAAGGAGAAATGAAGGAAGAAAGTGGTTGGCCAGCATTTTATAAGCTGCCACACCCAGGCGCAGGAGCGCCCAGGCAGTGCGCAGGCGCCAAGGCGGGCAGGAGGGCGCAGGAACCAAGGTCGAGGCAGGCAGGCACGCAGGGGCATTAGCCTAGGTATAGGCGCACGCGTACAGGAGTGTCCCAGGTGACACCCTGACGCCACACCAGCAACCATCAGAAACAGCAGCCAAGCTATGGCAAGATTTCACACGATAGGTCCCCGAGAATGCATTGGGGGTCCCGCAAACACAAATGAGCTGAGCTATTCAACTAGAAATAGCTTTTTGAATCCAACAGAATCGATGAAAATCCTATCGAGGCCGATTTAACAAAAAATAGGCCCCGCACCCAAAATCAACCTTTAGGCCAACTATTCCAAAACAGAACTTATAGGCCGTAATCAAGTCCAGAAGCCTCGGGACCTGAACTAATGGTTCCTCTTGCCTAAACTCAAAATTCTGAAGCTGACAGCGCTGGCAGAATTTCTATCTGAGACCCTATTCTCCAAATGTTGACCAAAGTCAACCAAACAAGCTCAACTGGCCTGAAAACACAGAACGAGAGAGAATTCCATGCTGAAAAGCTCTCGGATCCCGACCAAAGGTCCAACTAGACCTAAGTCCACGCTCCGGAGCTAACAGAACTGTCGAAATTTAATTTCAAGCACAATTACCAAGAATGTTTACTGAAGTCAACAATTTCCTAAGTTAAGGCTCTAAAACAAGGAAATGGCCATAAAGGCCAAACAAACTTCCCGGGCACCAAACTACCGGTCCCAGAAAGCCATAAATGACTTGGGGCCACTATAGGCAACTTTTAACAATGCAAAGAAGGCAAAAATGCATAAATGACTGGAAGTGTCATTACATCATCCACTACTAAAAAGAACTTTCATCCTCGAAAGTCAAGAAAGAAGGAAAGGGCAGAGGCTTAACGACTGCGGATACAAAGCTCGCACTACTCTTTCAGAAAAGCCGGGTAGCCTCCTAGACCATACGGCACCCAACAGAACAAAACCAATAAGAGCAACCAAGCCTTCACTCCACTCTAGCCAAGATAGATTCCAACCTTTAACTCCAAAACTCCAAAGATCTACCAACCAAACTGAACCTCAAGAATCTCAACCGGAAAGCACTGACACAACACCAAAACTAGAGAACCAAGACAATTCACATACAGAACCTGAATCCTCGATACCACAACCAAGTTCACCCATAAATTCGCCAACCAAAACTCTAACTCACGAATCCGTTGATTTGCAAAAACCCTTTATATTGACCTGAACCTTTTGCACCATAATCATGAAGCTTCACACAAGTCGAACACTCGAGCCACCCTCGAAACATCAACTGGCCCATCGGAGATCTATAGTTCTCGCTATGCTCAACCACGAAAGAGGTCACCTTCATACTCAACTCTACCCAAGCCAAGCTCTAGTCTTCTATTCTTTTTCATCTGGAATACCAACACAAAGCACATCTTTGAAAACTGTAGTAATCTACCCTGACTGACCATTGACCAATGAATGAACACTTTTGCTAAGACCAACCTCGTCACCTGAACCCATCTGAATTAACCATTGGAACTCAAATAAAGCTTGCAAAACAAGGTTGGGAAAGGCATGTATAAACACCCTATGTCAATGGAGAAACCTCCCAACTGTGAAACAAAACCAACCTTGCTGAATCGTGCCAAGTTTGAATCAACTGAAAGCAAATAACCTAGGGTAACCTGCCCAAAAGACCAAAACCAAAACCAAGACCCTGCAAGGAGTGTGGTAAGACTATCACGAAGTCTGTAATGATCAACTAAGCTCCAAACTCTAATAAACACCGCTGCTACTCTGAATATGCAAACACCATTCGGATTTGAAATCGCCTTACTAGTCTCACCTCAGGAAAAAGTCCACCATACCGCGAATATCAGTCCAAATACCCTGTAGGCAAAGGAGAAGATGTTCGAAACCCAAGGTTGCCATCTAGCTATGGAAAATTTGCATAAACCTTCAACTCACCCCTTTGGCTAAAAACCGCTGGTTTACCATACTAGCACACAAATCACCAACTCTGAAAGAATTCATGAACCATAACTCTTGGCCCACACTGTCCAATTCTGAACAACGCTGGAGTCCTATATAACAGCCAACCTTTTTAACAGCCATCCAAGTCAAGACTCTAACTCTCAAAAACACCAAAGGCGACCATCAATCTCAAGATACCATCAAAATCCAAAGTAACCCCGCTAGTCTTAACCCGCACAACCTGATCACATATAATGTACACCCACTAAGCCTCGAACTGATGCTGCTGAATCTATCCAACCAAGGTAGAATGGACCTTAAACTCACAAGAACACCGCTGGGATTTAGCAAGTCCAGTCTAATCAAATGGTTAGCAAAGGACGGTATGTCCAAGGCCAACGGCTACTCCAAAACTGAGATGGAAAAGCTAAGTTATCTGTAATCAGTGCCTTCCAGCCCAAAGATGTTACAACCCAAGAGAACCTTCCATGAACCATCCGACATAACCTGCTAGCCCTCGATTCTAAAATCCAACTTCAATTGCCAATCAATGCCTCTGTCAAACCCATGAGTAGACCCATACATTGCCGATGAACACTTAGGAACCGGAGCCAATTAGGCTTTAAAGATGCAAGTTGCCCAATCCGTAGATGATACTGAAACTTGAGTTCCCCAAAGAATATAACCAGGAAACCACAATCGATGCAACAAGCTCCTAAAGGTAGTACTAGAAATGGCTACTACCTCGAACCCTATTAGAGGAAAATCAGACCTCAAACCTGTCGAAGGAAATGCTACTGCAACTTGTATTCAGTCAATGCAAGTCACCCACACATAAGCCAAAGCAAACCGTCAGTCGTCACCTCAGCCAGCTACTAGAACAGATATACAAACAAAGAGACACCTCCCTCCTTTTACAACTAAATAGAACCCTTCCTTAGCATACGCTGAACCTTACAATCTCTTCCAAAGATACAACCAACTTGACAGACTCCTTTTCAAAAGATTCTGGTGCTATTCCATTAGCTCCCACATCCTTTACAAGCGGCACTCGATAAGGCAGGAAAAAAATAGGCCGAATGCCTAACTCACCCAAAGTACTACGAACAGAACTCAACCACGATGTTGCAGTCAACACTTAGCAAAAGCGTCATAACCAAAACTCGACCACAATGCCACAATCAAAACTCAACCAGAATATTATGATCAAAACTCAACCCTATCAACCGAAACTAGGGAGAACAAGAAAATAACTAAACCTGACTTGAAAAAGAAGAAAACCAAGGGAGCAACCCATTCACAAGCCAACTCCTAAACCAAAAACTAGAGATAGTCGATTTAAATTTCCCAAAAAAAGAAAAACCAACACATGACCACTAGAATAACCAACACCATTCTCTTTGAGACAAAACCTTAATCTCCAGCACATAACCACCGGTATCACACCAAACCAACAAAAGAACTTCTAGCAAACGCTAGAGAACGGCCTAACAACAACCACCCAAGATTGCTAGAAATCGAATAACCTAAAAACTAACTCTAGAACCACAAAGAAGAACCATAAACGAGGCTAACACTACCTACCCATGACTCACAACTCCGGGTAGCCATATCTCAAGGACAACTCACCCCATCCACTACTAAAAAGGATCGATCTACTGGAAAATGCACGAATATTACTACAATCTCAAATAGTCAAACAACTAAATAAGGAAAATAGGTAGGCATATAAGCAAATGCACAAAAAGGGAAGAATCATAATGCAAACATTACCAGCACTAGCCAAAAGCAACAAAAGTCAAACCTGGAGCAACGGTATCAAGAACCTCTACCTCTGGCCTACCAAGAGAGGCATCGGACTGATAGGGTTTAACTCTGGACTGAGTAGTTGATGTTGAAGGCTTAACCATCTCTCTCTATGGACAATCTCTAAAATAGTGACCAACCACTCCACAATCGTAACAACCCAAGGAAGACCAACTCTTACTCATAGTGTCTGTCGACTCTGGATGGATACTTGAACCACTTGGATGAAAGCCACCTCTAACCATCTGGGGACCATCTCTATAACCCTGTACAATATATCTCACTGACTAGGGACCACCCCTACTACCCTACACTCTACCTCTAGCCGGTGGAACTAGAGCCCTAGGAGTAACACATGCTGACCCTGCTGACTAGAAGGTGGGACCAAGCAATCCCTAATAAAATGCCCACACTCACTGCACTGAAAAAATTCCACTGAATAAAGTCAGTCGGAAAGCCCTCCCTGAGCCTTACCGGCCACCACAGCCTAAACACCCTTAATGTAAACCACGGGAACCCCAACATGTACCATGTCTACTCTGCTCAACATGCACTGCACAACCACCCTCTAGAACCTATGGAGAAACTAAAATTGGTCTGCTAGATAAAAAGCAATGGAACCGATCCCTAGCAGAGAATCCCCTACCTCGAGTTTGGGAACCTCGGAAACTATCCTTACAATAACGCCTCTTACTACTACCTCCATATGCCTCATGATATAAACCTTCAATATCCTATGCATGATCAACCACCTGGAGAAAGGTAGTCCTAGTTGTAACCAAGTGCTCGGTTGCCAAATAGAGCGGTGAAATCAAACCACCAACAAAACTCTGAACCCTCTCAAACTCTGTAGGCACAGACCGAGTAGTGCGCCTAACCATCTCATGGAACCTTGCCTTATACTCTAATATAGACATACAACCCTACTGCAGAATTAGAAGCTCAACCCTAACAGAAGAACCGCTCGAAGAATCAGGTATTACCCCTACCTGGGGTACAGACATACCGGAGGACTTGGAGTCCTAGCCATGGTGTCCTGACAAACTAAGGTAGCATGAAACCCTACCAGAGGTTGGGCTGGCCCTACACCCCCTATCTGATGCGATATGCTCCCACTCTGAAATTCTGGGACTGACAGAAGCACTAAAGCAATAGGCACAGAAGCCTCAACATCACCCGTTGTCGTATTCGTCTTAGGCATCTGAGAAGGAATGAAACAAATGAAGTTTAGAGGTTGATAAAGCCAGGACTCATGATAAGAAACCAAGAAGAGGGAACTTTTCCTAACAAAGCCATGTAGCCTCTCGCAGATAGGATACGGACATCATCGTATTGATCCACGAGACTCTACTTAGACACTTGCTCTTGTACCAACGACATCGGAGAACCTAGGGTCCTGATACCAAGCTGTCACAACCCGATTTCTCATTTCAGGATGGCACCTACAACCCCTCAGTAGGAGAACTAATCCACTTAGTCTAGAACGGTTAGTAATAGGATACTACCTAACTAATACGCACAATATAAGCAGATATAAGATAAAGACAATACAGAAGCAATAACCTGAATATATATATAAATAAGGAAAACTACACCAACCTCAAGAACTTAGTATCAAAAGTACAGGAGCTTCTAATAGGATACAAGTGCTAGAATTAACAAAATAAATATACAATTATCTCTGAATAAATAAAGAGTAACAGTATAAAAGATGAGATACGGTCAAACCCCGGTCGTCAGGTGCTCACCCTAGTCTTAAATATCCAAATTGCACGAGTCTTTACGCGATCAATGGCAAAATATCACACTAATATCTATACCAGAAAGATAGAAGTGTAGTATGAGCATCAATTGCTAAGCAATGGGTACCCAGTAGGTATCATTGGCCAACTAACTGCATATCAGATATAAAAACAATAAGAAGCAGATATCAAAGAAGTAGTCACAGAAATGATAGAGAAAGCACATGAAAACTAGCATGAATAAAAGTTAACAAGAATCAGAAACAAGCTATCCTAGCCATCAAAGATATATATGTAACACATAACACAGGTGAAAGAGAGAAAAATTCACCTGGAGTCCTTGCAACAATAATATATATAAAGAGAGGGTTGAGAAAACCACGGTATACCGATAACCTCAAGTGGAAAAGGGAATGAAGGAAAGCGTGGAAACATAATCAAGCTAGAAACAATATAACTAACAGAAACATGCTTAAACTCTAATTCAGAATCAGGGAATCAGATTTCAACCTTACAATTACAACCCTAGGATGGAATAAACTAAGCCACAAGGAAACTAAAACCGCTAATCAGAACCATGAAAGAGGGTAGGATCCGCTAACCCATAAACCCTCAGAAGGCCACATAAATAATGCCTCTACAATAAAGGAACCATTAGGCCATCAATAATCAAAAGATCCAACAATCAGAGCCTCAACAGGCTAGAACCCACTAAACCACCAAGAACCCAAGGCCATAACAAGCTCTATAATATGACAGGAGTAATATAGTCTACCTACAGCCCCAACGGCCACCCATACAACCGAGGAACACAATCAAGTGAAAACAAACCCTCCGGTATCCCATACTACCGTAGCGTACACTGAGCACATAGCAAATAAGGGTGGAATCCAAATCAAATATGCATGATGATGTGATATGATGGAACTAGTGTGATAGTAACCCGTATGTTACCCCCTATGGTACCTAAAAGGCCCAATAGAGGCAGGATCCATAGAAGAAATTCTCCCGAGCACCTCAACTCCACCGTACACCCCTACTCTAGTACCCTCGGTCATAGCTTTTGGTCCAGGAATGGCAGGGTCCATGAAGGTCTACTCGTAGACCACATACTAAAACTATAAAATCTCAAGGTATAGCTCAATAATCAGAATCTCGTAGTATATGCCTAGAATCAAACTGAGTCTAAAATAGTAGTAGTAATCTCAAAACCCGTTAAAGGGTGCCCGAAGCATATCTAGGTATAAATCAGTAATCAAGTCTCCAAAGTCCCTCAATAGGATGCCCGGCACGTATTTGGGTCTAAATCTATGGAAAATCATGTCTACCGCTATAGAATAGCCAAGCCTAGTATCAGTATGAAAATCAGTAGTGAAATTATCAAAATATCCTCTTTACTTCGAGAGGTTTAATAAAATCAGTTCCAAATTCCCTTTTTATAATCATTTTACCAAAAATAGGCCCTCGGGCTATGCAAAGTTTAGAAAACCATTTATAGTAGGCTCGAAGCCAAAATTGTAGTAAAACATGAGAAAACCCTTTACATAAATGATATGCTCGCAAACAATAAGTTAGCCCAATATCTCACAAACATTTTTATTCACCCTACATAGGCACAATCAGTTCTACAGCACAGATAGCCAGCCTAAAGCGACATCTAGATGTCCGGGACTTATAGACATTCCCAAATATCCCACCATATATGTTCTAGAGGCATAAACAATGGCCACATGGGGCCACAAGGGTAATATTACAGCACTACAATGAATACTACAAACAATGCATTAAAATAAATGGACAGAAGTGGCGGACAAGGTCTAAGGGTACCAACCTAGAAAACTAACACAAGGATGCTAATTAATGAAATTATAGCCTATGTTCGCAGAGTCTAGGTAGGGAAAACTATGTTATTCGACGACTAGCTACGAGAACAGCATCGTCCAAGCTCAAACTGCTCCGAGAAGTCCAAATTTGTGAAAACACTATCAACACAAAAATCTACGCATCAAAATAACATCAATGATACCCATAATGCTAGAAACATAACTGGATCAAAATTTGGGTTACCAACAGGCCCATGGGCCTCGCAACCCAAAGCCAGAAATGAAAAACACCCATGTGTTCTCTACATTCCCGGGAGAACATTCTCAAAATTTAAGCAGATTCACACCATAGAAATGGCTCAAAACAGCCCAAGAATCAAGAAATTTCAAAGAGAATTAATGGAGGAAAAATCATAAATTTAAAGATGAACTTACCCATTTTAGAGACCCCCAAACAATCACGAAACAACAACAAACAGGCCTTCAAGATTTGGGAATGATCACGGGTGATATGGAGGTTTTTGGAGATACTTTAATGGGGGAAATCGAGTTTTGGGTTAAAGAGAAATGAAGGGAGAAAGTGTCTGGCCAACATTTTATAAGCTTCCACGCCCAGGTGCAGGAGTGCCCAGGCAGCGCGCAGGATAAGGACATATTGACTATATGTAATGAATTGGATAAAACTAAGTTAGCGAGGATAAGGATGGAATTACTCTTAGGTAATGTGAGGGATAAAGATAGCATAAGTGGATAAAAGTGATGTGAATTAAATTGTTATATACGTTGTCATGATTTCTTTCTGTGATTTATGTATTGTGTTTACGTGATCTAATATTGGTCGATCGATGATACCTATCAGTACGTGTTATTTGTACTGATACTACTTTTGTTATACCCTTTTTGGGGTATAGTCTGGTTGCGGGATCAGTTGATGTTTCTCAGGTGACATGGATAGTGATATCCAGCAACTTCTACTCATCTCAGTCCTAGGGTGGGAGTTGTGTCTTGTTTTTTCTTTTATTATACTAGAAGCTCTTGTACTTGTTTAGACTAGGTCTTTGTGGTAACTTTTCTTTTGTACTTAAGGTTTTGTATAATGGTTGTATCGAATAGAAGGATTTATTATTTTTAAAGACTTTTCGTGTGTTTTATGATTGGGTGGCAAGGGGTTTTCCTACGTAGGGGGATTAGAGTAGGTGCCATCGCGATCTGGTAAGTTGGGTCATAATATATATTTAGGCCCTGGCTAACAGCTTCATGAGGTTGGAAGTTTTATAAAGGGGTAGCTTACTGGCATATGTAGAGGCAAGGTCCTCTTTCCTTGAGCAGATCCAAGGTAAGCAGTTTGATGATGTGAAATTAAGAAGAATTAATGACAAGGTGTTGCGGGGTGAGGCCAAGGAGGCCATCATTGATGATGTGGTGTGCTAAGGATCAAAGGGCGAGTATGTGTGCCTTATGTTAAGGAGTTGATTCCCACAATTCTTGCAGAGGCTCACAGTTCCAAGTATTGCATATATCCTGGTGTGACCAAGATGTACCAAAACTTGAAGCAACATTACTGGTGGGGTGGAAGGAAGAAGTATATAGTGCACTTCATGGCTAAGTGCAAAAATTACCAGCAAGTAAAATATGAGTATCAGAAACCTGGAAGTAACTTTAGAGGATGCCCATTCCCGAATGAAAGTGGGAGAGAATAATCATGAATTTCGTGGTTGGCCTCCCCTTGGAAAAGTACGATTCAATTTGGGTCATTGTTGGCAGGCTGATAAAATCAGCACACTTTATTCATGTGCAGGTGACTTATAATGCAGCCAAGCTGGCCAAGATTTATTTGAATGAGATTGTTTGATTTTATGGGGTGCCAATCTCTATTTATTATGATAGAGGAACCCAGTTCACCTCCAATTTCAGGCAGAAGTTGCATGAATAGTTAGGGATAAGTTTGGACCTGTGAATAACCTTTCACCCTTAGACTGACGGGAAATCCGAGCATACAATTCAGATATTAGTGGACATGCTTCATGCATGTGTGATGGACTTCGGGGGTTATTGGGATCAGTATCTAGCACTGGCAGAGTTAGCTTATAACAACAGTTACCACTATAGCATAGACATGGCCCCATTTGAAGCTTTGTGTGGGAAGAGGTGTAGATCTTTGATTGGTTGATTTGATTGTCTAAAGTAAAACCTTTGGGTACGGACTTGGTAAGGGACTCCATGGAAAGGGTGTAATTCATCCAAGGAAAACTTTTAGCTACTCAAAGCCGGTAGAAAAAATATACAAACAGGAAAGTTAGAGACACACATTTCATGGAAGGTGAGCAAGTTTTGTTAAAAATATCATCCATGAAGGGTGTCATGCGATTTGGAAAGTGAGGTAAGCTAAGTTTGAGATATATTATACCATTTGAGATTATTCAAAAGGTGGGTCTAGTGGCTTATAGGTTGTCTTTACCACTGAGTTTATTGAGTGTTCATCCGATATTCCATGTGTTGATACTTAAGAAGTACCATGGTGATGGTAATTACATCATTCCCTGGGATTCGGTCCTGCTAGATGAGAACCTCTCTTATGAAGAAGAGGCATGTTGCTATTCTCGATTGGGATGTTCAAAAATTGAGAACCAAGGAAATTGCATTTGTGAACGTCCAGCAGAAGAATCGTCATGTTGAGGAGGCCACTTGGGAGACTGAGGCAGACATGCAGGACAAGTATCTCCACTTTTTCACCGATTAAGGTAATCTTTATTTTCCCCATGTTATTATCTTGATTGTCATTTGGGGTTGAATGATTGTTTAATTGGTATCTAATACAATGACATGTTAAATCATTATATTGAATTAAGGAATAAATACCTAGCTAGAAAAGTCCCTAGGTGAGAATTGAAAATCTCGGGCTAGGGTGAGGTTAGACTAAAATATATTGTTCTATGCCTTAGAGGTAATTCATGTTTCATGTGATGTCATGTGGTAGTGTGGTGTCTATTTGCGGGTAGCTAACTGTCGTAGAATCCCATAGGAAGATTTGGGACAAGAATCAGAGTCATAGAACTCCATATATGATAGTTATCGTGTTGGGAATAATTCGTGGTGTCTATAAAATAATATGTGTTGCGAAATAAGGGCCTGAAGTGAGAACACTGTGTTCTAGAAATAGTCTTTGCCGCGATGGAAGGATACCTCATTGTGATGATCGGTCATGATGAACGGTTCTTATTGCGATAATCCATCGCGATTAAGAAAGCATCCGTCACGATGAGATTACGAGGAAGTATACCTGTGTGACCTGTAATTTTCTGAGTCATTCCTCTCATTATCCTATTTTATTTTAGAGCTCCAAGAAGTGGATTTTTCAAGAAAATTAGGGCAAACTCCATCGTCTGAGATAAGTAATTCGTAAAACTCTTAATTTATTGATTAATTATCTTCCTTAGATCTTGGGAGGAAGAATTAATGGTGAATTTCTTGCAACTATGCCCTAGAAGCATGCACTTGGAAAAGAACCCTATGGGTAGGTGTAAAATCACATAGAATTAATCTTAAATTATGTTTTTATGAGTTCTACCATGAAATTGTTAGTTCTTAACATGTTTAAGGCTAGTGGAGAACCTTGGGTTGCATAAAGGTGAAACCTTTAGGATTAAAAATGGTGAAAAAGCTATGAACTTGACTAGAAACCTTGAGTTCTTGATTCTATGAATGTAATGGGTCTAATCATTGATAAGTTAACCCTTAGGGAATGCTAGAAACCTCGTTTAACGGGTAGAATGATTGGGTTTGGTTTCCAAATCCTAAACTGAAGGGTAATTGGCTAATTACTCTTACATTACCATTATTCCTAGACCTTGTGCATTCCAGAGAGTTAAGAAAGGTCAAGGCAGTGGTGAACTAGCTTGCGGGTGTTGTATCTTCACTCGAGGTAGGTTACGATTTGAATTAGAGTTAGCATTCACCTTATTGCATATTTGTTGTGAAATTGTATAACATGTGATTTGTCTTTGGACGTGATTGTATTGTATATGATTTCACTTTTGTGCTTGTATGAATAGGTTAAATGAACAGGAAGTGATAAGTGAGCTGAAATGACTAAGTATAAATTGTGTCTTAGGCACTGAGTATCTTCATGAAAACATGGGTCTAAGAACCTAGTTATATAGATTTCATTGTTGATACATTTGATATGAAGCGGATACCACGCTGGTATGGTATATGAACACCTAGGCTCCCTTGCAGGTCATGGCTAGTGGAAAGAAATAAGACCCATAATATGTGTGTATATTCTTTCTACATTGTTTTGTAGTATTGCATTGCTTACTATGATGAGTTGGCTGAGAACTGGGGTATGACAAGAAACACAGACTATGTGAGCAGAGATTGATGGATATAGTGATAAGTGAGATAGTTGTTGAGTGTGATTACTCCTTTTACCTCTTGTAGTACTATTCTATGAACTGTGAACTTGAATTAGTTTCTATTGGATTGACTTGAAAGATTATCTGTTGGTTCCTCATATGCTAAGTGTTGGAGTCGTGTCACTTATTATATGTTGTACAGTTTTCATGTTATATTTTTGGGTGAGTATACGATACCTACCAGTACATAGTATGTTATACTGATACTACTCTGTGCTCTTCTTTTGTTGAGTGCAAACCATGTTCAGAGGCTGAGACGCAACATCGGCTAGAGTAGATAGACCAATTGTAGACCCAAGGGTGAGCACTACTTCTCAGGCTGCCATGGATCCTCCACGGTTGTTGTTCTTCTTCTGGACAATGGAACTCTATTACTGTTACTGCTTTTAGATCTTGTTGAATATCTTAGACTATGTTGGTTTAGAATTCTAGACGATGACTTTCAGTTTCTGGGGATATGTTTAGAGGAATGTTTTCGCACATTCTTTTATTATTTATATAGACCTTGATTTATTTATGACTTAAGTAAAATGTTATCTTGATTTATTTATGACTTAAGTAAGATGTTATCTACCTTACTTTAATCTGGTTAAGTCTGAGAGTTGGATTGGGTTGTTTGATTCTCCCAGCGGAGGGTTAGCGTTGATGGCAATCACGGCCCCGTCTGGATCGTGACACTTAAACTTACCAAATTTTTTTTGATATTAAAAACTGAACCTAATAGATATTCGTTCTACGTTGATTACTTCAAATTTTTTATCGATTTAATATAAGTTTTTTAATATAAAAATTTCAATATTTTTATCTTTTAATTAAAAGAGTAAACATCTAAACATTCAAATATCATATTTGTAGACTGTTTAAATTCAAATATATGCACATAATTTGAAAGGTATAATCAAATATCTTATCTTGTTGTATAGTATAAATTTGTTATTAAATATTATACTTAATTATTATTTAGTTCTTTTTCTTACTTTTATATATATATATATATATATATATATATATATATATATATATTATATATATATATATATATATATATATATATATATATATATATTCTTTTTCTTCATCTCTTATCTTTCTCTTCTAATGGACAAAAAATATCTTATTTAATTCTAACACTTTTTATTTCAAATCAGATTCAAATTGAAATGTTTTTATCTTGATTTAAATATTTTTTTAGGTAAGGATAAAAAGATCTCTATTTGAAAAAATATTTATTCTTGAAGTCAAATTAAAATATTATATTATTGTATTTTAATTCAAGTTAAATATTATAGTTAGCCATAATACTTTTTTGATTTGAATTACGGATTTATTTATTAAATACATAAAAAAACCTGAAATTATTTAAATTGATATCAAAATTAGGATTGCATTTAAAATATTAAAAACTACTTATATTTATATCCTAAAGTCCCAAAAATGTAATTCTCATGTTCTTGATTTTCCCTTTTATTTTACTTCTTAGATATGCTCTCCAAATTAGAGAACACAAATGATAATAATGGTTCATTGTATTTTTTTATATAAAGTATACTTATCTTGGCTATAATAAGCATAAACAACTTGTGCTTCTTCTTTTTCCCTTTCAAAAATGGACATTCTCTACACGCAAGGTCCAATATTGATTATTTATGTTCTTAAATTTTTCAGTAAGCATAAAATTTGCAAAGTAAATGAAAAAATTTAATTTTGATAAATTAAAATGGTGAATTAAATTTTGATAACTCCAGAGAATAAAAAGGTAGTTCAAAATTAGACATCTCGCTACATTATTTTAGGAGCAGATATTTTATTCTGTTCAGACAATCTTCACTCTATGAAAGAATATCTTTTTTTTAGATTGAGGTACTTTCTCTTATATATATATTACTGAATAAGGAAGAGATAAAGGGGAGAAATCTGACCTTTATGTATTGTCTTTTCGATCAACACGACCATCTAGCTTGAAATTAATGCAGTAACATTTCTTCTTTAATAGGCGTATTTGATTTTGTGACAGTTGAAGAGCATAATAATTTCCACGGATTCAAAATCTAGTATCCTGCTTACAAAAAATTGCAATATAAATAAGGTATATACAAATCTCATAGATATAGATAGTGTTACTATCGAAGAAAAATCTAAAATCAAACACACTAACAAATAAAAAAAATTGAAGTTGATAATGGTGGCTTTGCAACTGCTCCAAAGCCACATTCAAAGAAAGAGGCGAAAAGATAAATCGTAAACAAGGCAAAAAAAATTATGAATAGATATAGACTCAAAAAAAAAAACTCTTTTACAATTTTCCAATAATCGTTTCCTAATTGTTAGGCTTTATGTAAATTATTTTTGAATAACTTTTTTGTTTTGCTTTATCTATGGGAAATGGGGAAGGTAGGTGAGGAAAGTTTAGATATAGGAAGTTATTATTTTTAAATTTTAAAAACTGAATGTTAAAACTATGTAAAAAAATTTAACTGGTTATTATTTTTGTCATGGCAATTATTTATTTTTGATATCACATATATGATTCTTTAAATTGAAAAGTCATAAAATTTAAGATAAAGGTAAAGTTGAAATGTTATAGCGACCTTCAAAATGGTATTGAAATTTAAGTTAAATAGTCTAATATTTTAAGCATTTTCTATGTATATGAGTTTAAATTTATCATATTATAACTTGAGTTTTTGTAGGACATTTATCCCTTATAATCGTAAAAGAACATTTGCTTTTTTCTTTCTTTTGATGATGCAAATGAAAGTTTGAAAAACATAAAATGATGGATAAAGATATTTGTTTTATTCGGTATATGTTTTAGTATAAATAATGCTATAAGAATGAATGTAAATAATAACTACTTATTCTTCTTTTTAGTAATATATAGTATAGATATAGATATAGATTATTATTATTATTATTATTATTATTATTATTATTATTATTATTATTATTATGGATTCTTAAGCGATTTATTCAACTTCTATAACTAATATTTATTATTCTCAATGTGTATTAGAGTTTAAATCAAATAGTCTAATATTTTAAGCATTTTTTATATATATGAATTTAAATTTATCATATTTTTTATTCAAATGTAATATTTTGAAAAGATCAAGATTTTTTATAACTAACAATATAATTAGTGTGTGCTTATAATTTAGGAGCAAAATATTAAGCAAGAGTATAAAATGGATAAACTACGATAAAAATATGAATTATAAAAAATATGCATGTCCTAAAAAATATAAATATTTAATTATTTTAAAATTTAAATTGAACACAATAACTAATAATTAATTTAAATCTAACTTTAACTAATTTGTCTTAAAACTAACACATGACGTCATCATAGACTGACACTTGACAAATTTTTAGGCAAGACTTTCTTACTTTTAAGTATATATAGATAATTGTGGCTGTTTGGCCAGAATCGTCATATTATATTTGTGGCAAACGTGATTATGACATTCTTTAAAATCACAGCTACTACCTGCCATGGCAGTTTGAAACTGCCGTTAAACATATAAATAATCTCTGCAATTACATTAATTTTTTGTAGTGAATATTTCAAGGTATAAATATCATTTTAGATTTCAATTGTCATTTTCTTGGATCTTTTCTAGCGAGGAGATCTCAACTTAAGGATCTAAAAAGGTGGAGTTTCACTCTAATACGCAAGGACATGATTCCTTGCACTATTCTTGAGATTAAGCTTGATTTTTAATAGATTAGATCCGTGAAATCATGAGTTTTCATTATCTGAAATTGGAAAATTTAGACGTAGTTTCAAAAAGAAAAAAGAGCAAGTGAGCTAAGCTATTAAAGTCAAAATTGAATTTGATTATTAATTTGAATTTCTAAGCTAATAGGTAAACGTTCAGGTAATTTGGTCGTAAATTTTACATGTTGGCCCAAAAGCTAACTTTTAAATTGACTAAGAGTTGACTTTGTTTGACTTTAAAGTATCCTAAAATTATGGTAATGCTTTTCCTAGACTAATTTGGACATGTTATTAATAATTTTGAATAGATTGAGGTCTTTGAAGATCGTTGTAGTAGTTTTGAGCATTTTAAGTGAAGTAAAGATTGTCGTTTGTTAGACAAGTGAGACTTTAACTCTTATATCTCTTGCTTTTATCGAAAGCATGAAATATATATATGTTTATTGTAAGAATTTGGAACTAATAATGCCCTTGTTAAGCTAGTAATGCCTGTAAAAGAAAAGGGAGACAAGAACTATATATAAATCAGAAAAGACCAACGCGGCTAACAAAAAGGTGCACACTTGACATGACCCAAAATACTCAACTGTCATGATGGAGCTAACATACCTATTAGGTGAAATAAAGCTATTAAAATTGACATTCACATTCCCAATTAAAGATAACAATAAAAATTCTACAGATTCCTCGAGGGTAAAATAAAATTGTCTTATATGTAACCCACTAAGTATGAAAATCAAATATATTATTAAATATAAAATTAATATAATGCAGAAGACAACGATACAATTACAAAGACTTGGTACATACAAGGCATGAGATACAACGATTAAAAGATACATCAGTTGTCTCAGAAAAATATATAGACTGTCTAAAATAACAATGAATTAAAATAAACATCCTAATCTACTAAGGACAATTTTTACACCCCAATCCTGGGTGAGATGGATCAAGTTCTACATGAGATATGAACTTGATATATACTGAATCATATGAGATAATTCTATTTGAAAGCATGTGAAGGATATAATTGTCACATTTTGATAAAGAGACTACACATACATGAAAGGGCTTCTAGTCTAAAACACATACCTATCAATAATATAACTGACGTATGAATGGTGACATGGCATTCGTATATATATGAATGACATTACAGGTCTTTAAATCCTAGTAGAATATGAGAATTGGAATACTTATCGGGATAGTGCTCCGACCTACCCATATTGTATATATACATCAAAAGAGAATACTAGACTTAACTCGGATCCATATAGAATTGGATCTCACCAATGAACACCTGGTAGACTGAGTAGATACTTAGTAAAATGGTCTGCTGCTCTGTGCACGTTAATGCAATACCCCCGATAAAAGGGATGTGAGTACATATGTGTAACTATCCATTTTGTCGTTACTGAAAATATCAGCATTAAAGGCTTAAGACCTTAACTTTTTTAGGTGTTAGGGTCAATTACTTAGCGGGTAAGTGCATTAGAAATGAATTAAGGTTGTACAAAGCTTCTAGCACAAAGTTGAGTTAAAAACATTCTTATCGATTGAGTTTTGATATAAGTTTTTATTAGGGTCAACTTCAGATAAGCACCCCTCCTAGACTATGAAGAATTAGGAGGTCCATGACCCACCGAATTAAAAGTCTTCGAGTCTTCTTTCTAATGTCATCAACCGCTTATTATTTTGAGTCCCGAGTAGAAAATTATGACCATTTTATTGAAGGGTATTTGTGCTGGAAAATGGGGATCGCCGGTACAAGAAAACGGCCCCTCGCGATAAGCTACGCGGGCAGAACACTTGGTAAGCATGTTTTTAAGGGTTTGATGCCCCATAACTCCAAAACTTTATTCTAAAACTCTCTGTTGAGGTAAGTTCTTCCATTAAATTTTTCTCCTATTAATTATTTAACACCTTAAAATCATTAGAATGATCTTTAATGGTGGAATTGGGAGTTAGAACCCTAGGTTCATGAAATTATGGGAAAAAACTATTGGGTATGTATCCTATCACCTATAATTATTTCTAGATTGTAAATTAACCTTTGCTAGCATGAATTCATTATTCTAAAAGATGGATTTTGGTGGTTGGGAACCTTGAGTTCTAAAAAAATGGAGTCTTTACCATTAAAACTTCATTAATGGAGATACGGTAAGTTGATAGAACTAGTTAATGATTAATTGACCCTTGGGTAATGATATAGACCATTAATAGGGTTATAACTAGTGGGTTTATATTCCTAAAGTATTTGTTTGAAGAGTAATTGATTAATTACTCTTATAATTACTTGTTTATTAGATGATTGTATATTCTGAGGCATAAAGAAAGAGAAGGAGAATCTGTGATGTGACTTGCTTGTCCCTAAATTTTCAGTGGAGGTAGGTTATAATTTAGGAGTAGTAGACTCAGATTAGCTAAATATATGCACTGTATAGAATTGATGGGAGAATACATGATTAGGCCTTCGGGCACGGAGTCTGGATGGAATTAGTTAGAATGAATTGATAAGATTGTGATCCTTGCATTTAGACATGTTTACATTATGTGTAACTTGATATGAATGTGAATTGGGATTTAATCTATGTGATTTATGAGACATAAATAATATATTTGTTGTGGTAGTGTAAGCCAAAACTAAATATGACAGATGAGGTAGAATTGTCATGAAATCAACGTCTAAACATGTATTCTTAATTGTTGTGTTACTAATTAGTAACTTAAGTGAATTTTTGTTAGACCTTATATGATTTGCTAAGATTCTTAACTTACTAAACTAATTACTATGAATCCCTGAGTGTGGAGTATAATAGTGTGTTAAATAAGAATCTTCTTAAAAATAAAAGTAATGTTCTATCATAAAGGTTCGAGAGAGACTTGGCTAGATACTAAAATATAACCATTGTACGAGGAATAAACTAAGATTACTATCTTTAGTGGATATTGGTAGGCGGTCTAATCAGAGTAGAGGATTAGATATAAAATATTTAAGGAGTTAATAGTGTTATAGCTAGGGATGATTGAAAGGCATGAGAAATTATGCATATAATTATATAATTAGAGTGTAGACTCAATTTTAGTAAAAAGTGCACTCCTGAAATGGACACTTGATTATGTGGTCCTCGGACGTATTTGGATTTGATGAATATAGTTCGATAAGGTCTTGTATGCATTATATGTTAATTTTAATTGAGACTTGTTTAGTACTTGAATTGGACCTAAGACTCACCTTATTGAATGTTTGCAGTGAAGTTATATAATATGTGATTTGTCTTCAAATGTAGTTGTATTATATATGCTTTTCCTGTTATACTTGTATGAATGGGCTAAATGAACAGAAAGTGATAAGTAATCTGAAATGGCTATGTATGAATATTGTCTTGCACACCGAATGTTTTGATGAGAATATGGGTCTCAGAACTCGGCTATGCAGACATTGTCATGGATATATTAATATAGAGCAGATACTTCACCGGTATGATATATGGAGCGGATACTTTGCCAGTATGGTACATGGACAATCTAGGGTCCCTTTAGCCAAATTTTTTTGATAGCCACATTTGTAGCATAATCCCCTTTGATCTTAGATCATATTTGATCCAAAGAACCCCCATAGGATACTTGATATAGTGTTAAGCGCTTAAAGAAAGTAAGAAAGAAGAAGAAGGGAGATGGTGAGTTGTGAACCTTGAAAAAGAAAAAAAGTTAATGTGTGAGCAATAAAAAGTGTAGCTTGGGAAATATGAAAAGAAAGAAAAAGTATGATACAAAAAGAGAATTTGTGCTAAGTATTAAGGAAGCTCAATAAAAAAGGAAAGAAGAAGAAGAAAGGGTAGAACAAAAGAAGAAAGAAAGAAGTAGCTAAGAGAAGTTGAAAGCGCTAAAGTGAGAAAAAAAGTGATGTATTAAAAGTGCCTAGGGAGGATTAGTTACTATTTTATAAAAATATTTCTACCCATCTCTTAGCCTACATTACAACTAAATAAAGACCTACTTGATCCTAGATATGATTTTTCTTAAATTAGTAAAACAAGTACACTAAAGGCAAGCTTATGATTAACCTTTTATCACATGTGAATTTTTTCTTGTGAGCGTGAGAGCTTGATGCATTATATTCCCATATATTAATACTATCTTATGAATGAGAGGGGATTTCTTTGATATGAGGGCATATGTCTAGTACAATGTGTTTAAACGTTTGATCTTCTATGTTGTAATTTTCTGTTAAAATTTTGTGCATGTTTACTTAAGTATGTTCTTGAGGTTAGGATGTCTTGGGTAGGTTTTCATGAGTTTAAACTGAAAGAAAAAGCATAATTTGAAGAGATGCTTGATGTGTATAGTAGGTGTTGATAACGCCCAAACTACACCTCAAATTAACGAAGCGTAAGCGGTCGTAGTCAAGTAAAGAACCCAACAAGGTTGGGGTCGAATCCCACAGAGAATATGGTGAAGATTAAGCCTTTAGTGAAGTACGTGACTGATGGTCAATAGTTTCCGGTAAATAGGGGGGTTTGTGTGAACAAATCGTAAACAAAACAAGTAATAAACGTGTGAGTTTTAATCAATATGAGAAAATGCGAACTAGGGACGTGTTCACCATGGCGTTGTAACAATCGATTCTAGGCGTTACAGGGTTCTTTCTATATGCGTGTCACGATGTGATTGCGTCAATGGTATCGTCTAAACGTCTCTCGACCAAATAAACAAATTTTCTTTTCTATTCTCTCGACCTCGAAAAGATGTGCTTTTTAGATTTCAATCCTAACATCAAGTAGATTAATCCAGTTACGGCATTAATCATTAAACGAGAGTTAGTAGTCTCGAATCCTTGTTGTTAATCAAGTTTCCCGGTTTTAATCTCTTTACTCAAGCAAATTAAACCTAGGCATGTTCTAATGTTTGCAACCACTAGAAAACGTGACATAAAGTATGATTAACAACGTGACTACATGTAAATTGAACCCGTCGCTACCCGGAATCTATATCGCTACTTTCGCCATGGCTCCCACAACCCTAGTTGCGGGAGTTTTAGTTACTCATGCTCGAAGAAGAAAAGAAGAAATTCATAATAAAGGAAAGAAGATTCTTACAATATGATGAAAATACCCTTCAATAATCCAAGAACAAGAAAAACCAAGAACTCAAGAACGAATCAAGAACACGAATTCAAGAATACGAAAATGTGTTGTTGCTCTCAAAACCGACTAAAAACTATGCTAAAACTATTGGGTGAACAATATGTACAATAAACCTCTCATAGGGTATTTATAGGAGTCAAAGAAACCAAATCCAAAATGGGTTAGGAGTCCTAAACGCGGACAGCCGCTGACGCGCGTCTGCCTTAACTTGACGGCCAGGCTGACGGACCGTCAAGCCAGTGACTGACCGTCGCCTGGACCGTCACTGCTAACCAGTGATGCCGCCTGAAGTTGCTGCCTTGGTGTGACGGTCACTGTGACGGACCGTCACATGTGTGACGGGCCGTCACTCAGGCCGTCACTCTTAGGCAGAATGTTGTTTTTCGCGTATTTCCTTCCGTTTCCGTGTTTGTTTCCATTTCCTACAAATACAACATAAAAACATCAAAAACAACAACGGTTGCTTGAAAACGTACGATTGTTCTTAGTAAAAACAAGTCGAAAGTGACGTAAATTAGCGGCACATCAACACCCTCAACTTAAAACGTTCGCTTGTCCTCAAGCAACATAACATAAAACAATAAAACGACTCAACTAAGAAACAAACTCGTGCCTATAGCAACTCATGGCCATTCAAAACTTATTCAATTAAATCAAGCTCCCTCGTAGCACATAAATGTATGAAACGCTAACTCGCAAGGATCCAAACATGTCATTCCGATATGATAGAATATTATGCATACACACGCGCAGCTATCCTAACAATCAATAGACAATCTAGACATCTTGGTGCCCTCACCACAAAGAAATCCCACACCCAAGATTTGGGACTAGGTAAGACGCTCACACTCACAAACGACTTCAAACAATGCACATGCGATACCATAGGCTTGCCCTTACTACTCTATTTCAGTTCTTCAGAAAGCCGCTCAGGATCACTACAGGACTTGTTTAGGCTTGTAATGAGGCTTCAGGTGCAGGTAGGATACATTTAGGGGTTAGTGACTAAGCCCTCCTTGGAACTACCGACGTCTTATTACCACATAACTTACTTTGTCCATCCTTGTTCACCTTTTTATATCCTTCTTTCTAGCTACAGGTGCGACCTCTTTATTTTGACAATTCTTTTTATTTCTTTTTCGATCTTTTTCATCTCTTTTTTTTTTCTTTTCTTAGGCACACACCCGAATTTTCATTCTATTCACCACCAATTTTCACTATCCTCTTCTTCTTTTCATTCACCTCTATAGTAGCCACCCTCAACTTAGGCTGATTGCCTGCGTTGAGGTGCACAATGTCCATGGCAGGACCAGGGCCAAAATAGGGATTCAAAGTTAAACAGGAACGGTGACAGGTTATTGAAAGAACACGGTCAATTATGGCTCAAACAGGGATCAAGGGATTATTTATATTTGGACGGTCTTTTAGGTTAAGTGGACTGCACACAAAAAGGGCTTGTGATCCTTTCCTAAGCAACCAAACTTCAAACTTCACAAAATAGACCGGGCAAGTTCTAGATGCATGCATAGAGTAAGAATTTATAACACTAATCTCACACACACTTTGGCACCAAGAAACTATATCGCTACCAACTATCAAACACCCGCTCGGCTTAAGCATACTCATTCTAATCATAATCACACAATGACATTCAAGGATCCAGACAGTCAATCGTTTCAACATAAGTACAAAACCAGAAAAATTTTAAAGGGCGTCCTTTTAGTCAAAGGAAAACGCCATGATGCTTGCTATAGACACTAAAAAAAAACAAAAATTTAAAATAACAACCTAAACATGCCGGTTCTACTAGATAGCACACCGGAGGGAAAAGAAACACGGCAACAAAAACCCTCGGTGGTGACTCAAAGGTTTCCCCACGAATTAATTAGACTATAATACAACAACAATTTATGGGTTGCCTCCCATACAGCGCCTGATTTAACGTCGCGGCACGACGCAGATGTCTTGATTACTCAGACTTCATCAAGATACACCCGACTTAATAAACAACTGTATGCACAACTATATACCCTATAATAAACAAAAACAACAAAGAAAAGTAAAAGCAGGAAAGTATGACCAAGAGTCAAATAAACACACCAGACTTAATAAACAACCGTATTCCCCGGCAACGGCGCCACTATTTGATAACGCCCAAACTACACCTCAAATTAACGAAGCGTAAGCGGTCGTAGTCAAGTAAAGAACCCAACAAGGTTGGGGTCGAATCCCACAGAGAATATGGTGAAGATTAAGCCTTTAGTGAAGTACGTGACTGATGGTCAATAGTTTCCGGTAAAAGGGGGGGTTTGTGTAAACAAATCGTAAACAAAACAAGTAATAAACGTGTGAGTTTTAATCAATATGAGAGAATGCGAACTAGGGACGTGTTCACCATGGAATTGTAACAATCGAATCTAGGCGTTACAGGGTTCTTTCTATATGCGTGTCACGATGTGATTGCGTCAATGGTATCGTCTAAACGTCTCTCGACCAAATAAACAAATTTCCTTTTCTATTCTCTCGACCTCGAAAAGATGTGATTTTTAGCTTTCAATCCTAAACATCAAGTAGATTAATCCAGTTACGGCATTAATCAGTAAGACGAGAGTTGGTAGTCTCGAATCCTTGTCGTTAATCAAGTTTCCCGGTTTTAATCTCTTTACTCAAGCAAATTAAACCTAGGCATATTCTAATGTTTGCAACCACTAGAAAACGTGACATAAAGTATGATTAACAACGTGACTACATGTAAATTGAACCCGTCGCTACCCGGAATCTATATCGCTACTTTAGCCATGGCTCCCACAACCCTAGTTGCGGGAGTTTTAGTTACTCATGCTCGAAGAAGAAAAGAAGAAATTCATAATAAAGGAAAGAAGATTCTTACAATATGATGAAAATACCTTCAATTAATCCAAGAACAAGAAACCAAGAACTCAAGAACGAATCAAGAACACGCTTGCAAGATCCCGAAAACGTGTTGTTGCTCTCAAAAAATGACTAAAAACTATGCTAAAACTATTGGGTGAACAATATGTAAAATAACCCTATCATAGGGTATTTATAGGAGTCAAAGAAACCAATTCCAAAACGGGTTAGGAGTCCTAAACGCGGACAGCCGCTGAGCGCGTCTGCCTTAACTTGACGGCCAGGCTGACGGACCGTCAAGCCAGTGACGGACCGTCGCCTGGACCTTCACTGCTAACCAGTGATGCCACCTGAAGTTGCTGCCTTGGTGTGACGGTCACTGTGACGGACCGTCACAGGGTTGACGGGCCGTCACTCAGGCCGTCACTCTTAGGCAGAATGTTGTTTTTCGCGTATTTCCTTCCGTTTCCGTGTTTGTTTCCATTTCCTACAAATACAACATAAAAACATCAAAAACAACAATGGTTGCTTGAAAACGTACGATTGTTCTTAGTAAAAAGGAGTCGAAAGTGCCGTAAATTAGCGGCACATCAGGTGTATTCTTAAATTGAGTGAACTAGGTTTGATTTGAAAAGATTGAAAGAATTGTAATTATGGGGTAAAGCTTACTCGATGGAGAGAAAGGTTGTAAGTGTGTGGTCTTAATGTGAGGCTAAAAGTAGTATTTTTATGATGTAGATTACCTCACATTTTACTTGTTTTGAGACCCTTTTGAGCTTACTTTATATGAATTACGCTTACGTATCTTGTTTTGATGTGTAGATTGAAAAGTAAAATTTTTTGCATAGATATGGAGTATTATAGAGCTTTGAAGCCTGATTAGGAGATGAAGAAGATGATCCAGAGCATGTCCGTGGTTAGGAGATCATGATGAGAGCTTAACAAAGACAAAATGATGAAAAAAGACCAAAAAAAATACATTACGAAGAATCCCTGGGCGCCACCCCAGGCGCCCCTGTTGTGAACTGGAGCAAAGTGCACAAGTAGGCTACCAAAAAGCACTCTGGCACTGCATAGGATAGCGCACATGGGAGGCCACGGGCCAAATTCTGGCCTAGTTTGGCCAGAATTGGTCTTTTCGACCTAGATCCGACCCAAAACTCTCCTAAAACCTATAAATACTACTTTTCTTCATATCTTAAAAGGGAAAAGAAAAGGAGAAGAGAGAACACTGATAGATGAGTATAGAAGAAGACAGAGGGGCAATTTAAGGGGAGAAACATGTCGAGACGGAGACCCAAGGGTTTCTACCTAGGTTTTTCTTCTCCTTTTTGCCTTATATGATTAAACCTTTTCTTATTCATGGATTATTTCTTTAGTAATCAGTTCATGAGTAGCTAAACTCATAGTATGTAGGGTTTTGGATGAATATGAATAATATTGTTTGAATGTTAAAGTAATTTTATTGGATTTCCACTACTTGAGTTGCTTATCTGTTCTTGCTCTTAATTACTTAATTCTTTGGCCAATTATTGAGTACTATCTATGGTTTGTAAGTTAAACTAGGAATAGAGAACTTACATTCTCAATAAGAAAAGGTAGATCTTTGTCCTCAATCCCTTCTAGGGAGAATAATTTGATAACGTGGTAGGAATATACCTATTAGCCTTGCAAGGCATTAGGAATAGTCGAGTAGGCATAGAGGCAATTTGGAAAGACGCTCAATATTATGAATATCAACTTGTAACTAGTAACTCAGGGAATCAGTCAAACTAGTTAACTAATAAGTCAACTAGATTATTCTAAGTCCACAATTCTGGATCACTAATCATCTCGGAAATCACAAAAAAAACTAAAGTTGTCTAAGTATTAGAATAGTAGTTAGTAGTTAATTAGCTAAACTAAAAAATCTTCTCTTGTTTACATCACTTAATAGTTAGAATAGGAATTCATTTTAGTTATTAATTCTTCAATTCTATGTGGGATCGATATCTAGACTCACAAGTTCTATATTATTTGCTAGACTGTATACACTTGCGTGTGCATTAGCCTAACCTAGAGAGTCTAACAATGGACATTCTAATAGCATACATCATGGCAAGGATTCATATAAATGTCGGAGAGATGGTGGCTATGCAATTATAGAAGAGAGCCCAACAACAGGCCACATAAACGCCTTTTTATGTTCTCATCAGCTTACTCTGTGCTTGTGCCGGTACTCTCTATTTCAGGCGTCTGGATCACAAGAGGATGAGGAAGCCCCCAAAGTTAAAATGCAGAAAATTTCTCAAAATTTGAGTGCATTATAGGGTGAGCTTCCCGGGTTTTATGCTTTAGGAGATGATGATGCTTTACTTGCCACTACCACTACCCATTCAGAGTCCTATATTCCAACTTCCGCAATGTCAGGACATGCTCCAGATGGTTCTTTTCCTTCTAGGCCTCCCTCTTTCTCACAGACCTCTTCGAGGAGTAGTATTCAGAAGCTAGATGATATGACTCATAGAAACAATAACCAATTGACTCGGCAAGCAAAGAGATCTTAAACTACATTTAGAAAGCTATCAAAGTAGTTCTAATGCTTTTCCTTGAGAGTATGAGTAAATTGTATGCTCAGGTTGACACTTTTGATGGGTCAGTAGATACACTTCAGAAGGATTTGGCCAAAATGAAATTAGATTTCACACACTTTGTACCCGACCTCCGTTTCTTAGATAATGCTTTGGCTACACCGAGTAACGGGAAGAATACTTTGGAGGATTTATTTTGGAGAAAATGTAGCTGCGGGTAGTTTGGAGATTAATGAGATGCTATTTAGAGGATAGGATGGCATGGAGGGATCACATCCCCTGACAGAGTCCCAGGCAATAGAAATATCCCTGAGATTATCTATAGCTGATGAGGTTGCTAGTAGATCTAGATCTAGTTTGAGCTCTTAGTTGCCCGGCGATGCCACTATTCCTATTCATGTCCAGTTTTCTAGTGTGGGAGACAAGTTTGATAAGGCTCACACTATTCATGCCACCACTGATTCATAGACATCACAGGATAGTCATTATGATGCCTAGTTCTCAGCATAGAGTCCTTACACATATTCCTTAATCCTTTATACTTATATGCATTGGGAATAATGTAATTTCTTAGCTGGGGGTGGGTGTTATATTTTGATTGATTGATATTGATGCATTTGGATGCCCTTATCGGTCTTATTTTATATATTTTAGACAATTTTGATTGTCCTTGTCAGGCTTGAGTTGTATATTTTGGATGATTTTTTTTTTGCCCTTGTCGGACTTATTTTGATGATTACGCTATGTTTCCCTCGTCAGGATTGATCTTTATGCTTGCATGTGAGTGAGATGCCTTCAGTGGCTTGTTTTAATTGATTCATTCATTTGAGCCATTGTCAAGTTGGTTTTACATGTCTATTATCTTACTACCTGTGCAACTTGTAAGTTCGTGCTTAGTGCCTTCACCGGGCCTATTTTAAAATGATTCATGAAAGATTAATTCCAAAAGTTTGTCTTTATTAATAGTAGTTGCAATAAACTTTGAGGGTTTTCTATGCCAGGATTCTTTTCCAAGGTGCATTTTCTTATTTTTCTTTATTTTTATTATCGAATCGGGTGGTAATTCCCTATGATAGATTGAGAGACGACTTTCTTAAGAGAAAATTATATATTCTAGTATAGCGTGTCAAATCCGTGTAGCACTTGTTTTGAGCGGGACCACCAAAAGTTTTGGCAAATGCAATAAATTTGAGAAAAAAGAGAAAAGAATTAGAGCATTCTCTATGCCATGATCTTTAAAAGTCATTCGTTTTAATCAGATTTGAGAATAACTTTTAACACCAAGTGTTTGTAATGCCTAGTGTGGTGAGCTCTTCGTGTGTTCATTTGCATGCATTTTAGTCTAAAACTTGCCTGGGTTGTGATTCAAGGCAAAATCCTAGATGTTTCTTACCTTGGAAAATGACCTTAGGCCTTGTTTAGATCATCACTTTATCAAAAATTCCTTCCCTTACATTTATTCCTAGTCAACCCTTTTGAGCCTTTGATCTTTTCTTTGGCAACCATGTTACACACCAATTCCTTTTTCAAACCTTTATCTTTTGCCACCCGACCTCCCTAGATGCTTAAGAAAAGATGATTGTGGGCTATGTGCCTAACTTTATGGTAGGGGAGGGGAATGAACATATATGGGTGATTGATGTAGGCAAAAACCTAAGTTTGGGGGGTGTGCAATAAAGTCCTTAATGAGGTAATGAGCTTAAGTTTGGGGTTAACACCTAGCTAAATCTTGTGAAATTGCTTGAGTTACCAAAAGGTGGAAGAAAGAAAGAAAGAGAATTAAATTGGTGCTACCCTTCCTCGGGAATATAAACCAAAGCAACTGGTGGTGGAATTATTGGTTTGGTGATAAGGAAGACTTGGGATGTGAGAGGGAGAAATAAAGTGAAATCGAATAAAAATGTGAGCGATGTGCTTGAATGTCTAAGTGATAGTGTTTAGGGAGGTTTAAGTCACTTGTCCTAAATCTTTACCTTCCCTTTATCCTAGCCTTTATAGATAACCTCAAGTGCTAGGTGATTCCGAGATTTTTGACTCTATATTTGTGGTGAATTACACGAAGAGCAAGCCTATGGTTCTATGTGTGTGCATTTGAATTTTTTTGAGAGAGTGAGAGTCATTTGTTCCATCTTTTAATCCCTACCATTGTGAATTTCATGATTATAAGTGGGATTCTCTCTTTGTTGTAAGAGGCATTACAACCTTGGAGGAAATGGTGAAGGCTTGATTTTAATTAAGGGGAATGAAAGTAATAAGTTGTGAAGTGAAATCGAGGCAAGCCTTGAAAGTTCAGTGTCAAGGCATGAGATGCTAATTGGTTTTGTTTTAAATGTGATTCTTTCCCGGGTTTTGATTGAAAATGAAATCTCTTAAAAAGATTTTTAGAATTGATCTTTTGCCTTTTGCTCATGGTGGTACCAATCAAGAGTAGTTCTTTTGTTGGATCTTTTTTTTTAGTCTTTTTGTTTGAGTTATTTTGTTTGAGTCCAAGTAGTCCTTGAGTTGTTCTTGTGTTCTTAAAGATTGAGTCAATCCTTCGAAGTGGATGTCTGTAATTGCTTGAGGACAAGCAATAGCTTAAGTTTGGGGGTTTGATAAGTTCGTAATCTACCAACTTATTGAGATCTTAAGAGTTAACTATTTCCTAAATCTTATGCTTTTAAGATGATTCTTATGTCTTGATATTCTCATGTGCAGGCATTCAAGAGTTTTGATGAAAAAACAAGGATTAGAACCCAAAAAAGCAAGAATTGAGGACAAAACCCAAGTGTTGAGTTGATGGAAGAAAAGAAAGCCAAAAGTTGGCAGTTGCGAAGCACAAAATGACACTTGCAGATGCAAGTAGTCCACAAATGAAAGGCAAAAGCCAATCTACCAAAGTGAGATTCTGGAAAAGCTAGAATCGACAATCTGTGGACACAAATGAGTTGCGAATAGAACCAGTGCACTGGTAACAACTCAAGAGAACTTGCGGGCCTCAAGTGGGGAACTGCTCATACAAGTGAGCTGCAAGAGCCGATGCGGGGGTATTTTTGTCCAGATCTTTTTAACCAACATTAGGGCTTTCAAGGACATATCTAGGGATTCTAAATTATTCTCATTCAATTTTGAACATTCCTCTTGGGAACTTGTTCCAAGAAGGAGAGAAAGTACTACTTACATTATCTTCTTCCTTATAGAAAACACCATTGTTGCTAAATTCAAGATTGGAATTGGAATTTATTTTTACTTATGGCTGATTAGAGGGAAAATCTTTGGGTATAATCTCTTTTCCTATTAGTATGAGTAGATAATTCCATTACTAGGGATGTGTGTAATGATGGGTGTGTAGTTGTGATTGGGTGTTTATTAATTGTTCTTAGTTTTAATTTTTGATTATAGGTCAAATAATTTCTTCAATTTTTCATTATGTAATTGATGGTTGCAAACATTACTTTAGTTCTCTAGTTCATATCTTGCTTGAGAAAGGGGATTTGAACTGGTAAGAACTCATTGACAAAAATTTGGGGATTTCTCAATCTAAGAACTAAAGCTAGAGATAACTTAGTCTACTTAAGCTCTAATTGATCGGTTAACTGGATATTCACCTTGGGGTTTGATAAAACCCAATGGTAGATATGTTATTGGATTGAGAGACCTTTAGCATAGCCTAAACCAATGCTACTTATATTGTAATCGAATCAAAGTCAATTATTAATCACCCGATATAATTACTACCCCATCCAAACACACCTCTAGGCTTCCTCACTTGAAATAATTGAAAGGTGTTACACGTTGCAATTGGTTACTATTGACTTGAAATAATCTTGTTACAAATAAACCCCTCTTTTAATTTTACTTAATTATTATTTACCCAATGTGCATTCGAGTAGTGATTTGAAATACAAATTTTGTTGAATCTGTGTCCTAATCCATATGGGATTGATCCTTACCTAGTACTCTAGTAGGATAAATTATATTGCAAATGACTGTGTACACCATCTCTTGATTGAGAGGGTGGATTTGGACATTATCAGACATATTAAGCCTCATAAAGTTGTTAGCCAGAGTTTGAACCTCTCAAGCCAATGAATGCCTTGTAGCCTCCAAACAAGTCAGGCTACTCATACCCCTAACTTCCTACTCAAAGTATCTCATATTTTCCCTTCATGGATGGTATAAAATAGTTACATACTAATCCTTGAGCATTTCCATCCACCTTCTCTCCCTCAAGTTAAGGTGTCTCTGAGTAAACTCATGCTGCAAACTATAACAATCGATAAATACCTCACAACAGATACCATAAAGATAGTGTCTCCAAATCTTTAGAGCAAACACCACCTTTTCCAATTCAAAGTTATGTGCAGGATAGTTCTTTTCATTCACCTTAAATGTAACACTCCAGAAATTCTAAGCCAAATCTGAGCCATCCTTCAGGTGTTGATAGGCCAGAACTAGATAAACTTTCTATGTATCTAAGTAGCAAGACCTATTATTAAGTTTTTAAGGTGTATTAGATATGAATTAGGGTCATAAAGAACCTCTAGCTCAAAGTTGAGTTGAAAGCTTCCTTACCGATTGCGTTTTAGTGTAAGATTTTTCAAGGGTCAACTTCAAACGATCATACTTCCTAGAATATAAAGAGTTAGGTGGCCTAGTAACCCACCAAATTAAAGGTCTTTGAATATTTTTTCCAACGCCACCAACCGCGTATTAATACGAGTTCTGAGTTAAAAGGTTATTGGCGTTTTACTAAAATGTGTCAGTCAGTCAAAATGACAGACAGAAACCACGAGAGCCATCTACGGCTCGTGGATCAAACCACGACTCATGGTTTGAATCCGTGGAATCAAACCTGCAGATCTGTTTTTGGCCTGAGATTCACGAGTTTTATCCATGGGTCATGGATCAAACCACGAACCATGGTTTCAACTCGTGAAAATCAGTCCAGAGCTCTTAAAAGTCCCCTGGAACCACGACTTTCATTCCATGGACCGTGATTCATTCCACGGGCTGTGATTTGTGTCTGTGGAAGCCTTTGATGAAATTTTTTGAAGTTTTTAAATTCTTTTCCCAGGGGTATTTTGGTAATTTTCCACTCTTTTAACTCATAAGTTAAGTCATTTTGGGAAAATTAGAAGGGGTTTTATTCCCACTTAGCCTAAGTTCTCTTCCATTTTCTCAATCAAGTTCCAAGAGAAGAAAAGGGTCTCCATTCTCCAAGCTTCAAGCTAAGGATTCCATCTCCAAGTCTCAATCCTCAAGTCCCAAGTTAGGAAAGCTTCAAATCAAGTATGTGGGTATTCAATAAGGGATTTCTTCCACCCTTATGCCAAAAACCCCAATTCTTCATATGAATTTTTCATGAATTTCAAATTAGGGTTTTTACCCAAATCTTATGGGCTTTGCTATAAATTTTTTCTTATGATTCTACTATGAAATTTACTATTAAATTACATGATTTTGCATGAGTTTTTATATGTGAACTCCTATTTCATGAATTGAAGGCTAATTATAGCAAATCTTACATGCATGAATTGATTCAAGTAAATTGGGGAAATTGATAGCAAGATTTCATGAATTTCAAGCAAGTGCATGCCTAGTTCCTATGTTCTATGAAAATATATGTTATTATTAAAATTGAACTAGAGTCATGCAAGTTTTCAAGTTATGAATTATTATGCAAGACAAGACACCCGATGTGCTATCAATGCTCATGAATCATTTTCTAAACCAAGGTTCGTGAGTAGTATGAAGATCCAGGTTATGAACATGTTTATGAACAAGCTATGACATCTAGATATGTCACATGTACGTGAGCTTCATGTTGTATTTTGGGAGTAGTATTTAGCACCGAATTAGACCGGGTGAGAGTACCCTTAGTCCCAAAACTACGTGCCACCGTAGGTGCCCTCTGTGGCTTATGACAGGATCCTAGTATGACATGGTTCTAACTTTGGCCGGTTAGGACAACCTTTTTCAGTGTGGGTGCATGATACTGGACTCCATGTAGCTCATCATAGTTTATATCGGTTAATAGAAACTCCCGCATGATTATTTTCAAGCTATGAAGCTATATGATACTCTACTTTGAATCTTGACTTTACTTCATGTTTTATGTCTTATACCTTGATATTTACTTCTGCTATCTCTCTATATAAACGAGCTCATTTTAAGCATGTTTTAAGTAAATTTTTATCATGATTATGCATATCTCATATACTCAGTACATTCCATAGTACTGACCGCATACTTCTTTGTGCTGCATCCTATCATGATGTAGATTCTGTAGCCCGCTCCCAGATTCGTGGCTAGTAGATCAGCAGCATATCCAGCCAGCTTGGTGAGTCCTCCTCTTTCGAGGACTTGGAGTTAGCTTCATTCTATACTTTTAGTTCCTTCATTCAGTTTTCAGTATTTAAAGCTAGCTGGGGGCTTGTCCCAGCAGCTCGTCAGTAGTAGAAGCTTTCAGACATAGAGTCAGATATTCAGCTGTATTCAGATTTCCATTCTTAGACTTTTATTTATATAACAGATTAAGTTGCTCATTACTTTAGTTAAGCTTATGTTCTTATGTTTTGTTCAGTTTTAAGTCATGCTAATGCCAAAGGGTTATCTTGAGATCACTTATGATCTTGGGACCCGTGTTACATCCAGGGGGTATGCTCGGGGCGTGACATTAAACTATCTAGAAGCATATATAATGACCTTTTTATACTGCATCAAATCAACACCCAAACTAGAATGTGAAACATCATCATAAACTACGAAATCCTTACCCTACACATGCAATGCAAGGATGGGAGTTGTAGTCAACAAAGTTTTAATCTTTTGAAAGCTCTCCTCACACCCTTTGACCACTGAAATGGCACATCCTTTTGAGTCAAACGGGTCAACTATGAAGTAATAGAAGCAAACCCTTTCACAAATAGGTGATAGTATCTATCCAACCCCATAAATCTACGGATCTCAGTCACTTAGGTGGGCATAGCTCTTACGACCCAGACCGTCGTGAGTGGCACCCACCCAACCCCCGAATGAGCGAACTAGTAGAACTCAATCCTTAGCATAACCTAACAGCCTAAAACTAGTGTGCAAAAAGTAAACTACCAAACAACATAAATAAATCAACTCTATCAAAATATAACCTGCAGAAAATACCTCCCTAGAATCTGAAAGTCATCGTACCAAAAACATCTATCAAAACTAGAGAACGGGGATGCAACCCCAAATGAAGAAATAGTCTAAGCCCGAAACAAGTCAGCTACAACTCAATGGATAGAAATCAAGGCAGCTTGGTCGAACAGCTCACCCTTGATATCTCAAAGTGTCAGGCCTACAGGTGAGGTCGTGCGTCAATCGCTGGAAGATTTCATCTACTGATAAAAGACAACCAACTGCAGTATTTGTACACAACCACCGTGTACTGGTAGGATCATCATTCTGTTCCAAATAAATAGTGTATGGATAGCACAGAAGTCAAGTAAGAGTACAAAAACACATAAACAAGTCAACACTTATTTCTAGACTACAAGTCTCTCCCTAACTTGTCCCCACATGTAAACGACTTCCACAACCATGATCAACAATTCACAATAACAACAATTATACCTCGTTACATATACCGAACCCACCCTGGTTCCCATCTAGGCAACACCTAAGTGTAAAATATACAACCCGGTCTACACCAAGACCAAACTTATAGATTAATGTAACAAACCAGCCTCACAAGGACCAAAATGCACAACCGCAAATCATAAACACAGCCCGGTCCACTCAGGGGACCATTAGTAAAGATGCAACAATACAATAAAGTAAATTCATTCCAAGCGTGGTGCCTGAGCCAACCGTTAGTATATCCCATACCAGGCATGGTACCCGAGCCAACCGTTAGTATATCCTGTACCAGGCGTGGTAACCGAGCCAACCGAATGTCACATAAATCCACAGTCACAACAATGAATAATCAACACTTGTAAACCAACAAGCAAAACACCTAGTTCATTTCACCAGACTGAAAAACATGATTTTGGACATTCTTAACCATTTTCTAAGCAATGCATACCACACAATTACTTAGACATGAGTATACAAACACACAATACATACAGGAATCAATAACCATCACCTACCTCGAATAATCAAGCTCTACAGTGCCAGAGCTTTCCCTTTTTCAGGATCTCTTACTTGTTCTTGGTCTAGAAACAAATACATAAACACTATAGTTAATTAACTAGCCTAAATTACTCCGATTATAAAAAAATCCTAATCCCCAAGCCAAACCATGATCATTCCAACCCTTCTCGGGCTTTCCCGCTATTAATTCACCTAAGATTATCATTTATACTGATACATTTAGAGAATTAAAGCTTGGTGATCAGTACCCATTAACTATAAACAACACCCAAGAACTCTAGCACCCTAGAATCCCCCTTTTTCCCCTGAATTCTGCAATCCTAGGTTATCTCAAACCTTTTCCCAAGCCCACCCCTAGAAATTCTATACCATAGGAAAGATATCACGGAATTTGTGGAGTAGAATCCTTACCGTTAGGATGAATCACTTGTTACCTAGGTTACCCATTACCGTTTGATGGTTCGTGCTCTTCAACTGTGATAAAAATCACTTGTTGCCTCATTTATCTTTAAGTAGCATGGAAGGTTCCTACGGTCCATAGGTAGCTTCTATTGTCTGTCCTCTGAGTACGACTACTTTTAATTTCAACACAGGTTCTGTCTAGCATCTATGGTTCCTTCTGCAACTTATGCCTCCCTTTTATGATTTGTACAACAAATCATTGTGCAATTCAAATTTGAATGCACTTCTGTTTAGCACCCACAAAGCACTCCACGGCTTGTACTAAGGTTCTACGGCTTGTGCTTAGGTTTCATAGTTTGTGCTCAAGTTTCATGGCTCGTACTGAGTCTTTTTTCGTAGAATATCATGTTTTTATGCATTCAACCTGTTTAACTAAAACTCAGTAAAAAACGCATTACATCGCATAAAATGTACTCAAGAACTATAAGAGTTCCTCATTAAAAACCATCAAATGTGTCATAAAACCCTGGCATATCACCTAGCATCATTGAAATCCCTCACATTCTAAGAGACAAGATTAACCTTCATTAATTTGGTCAATATTACACCACCCTTGCTCCTTGTACCATAGTTAAGAAAATTATTTCTAGATTCTAGGCTCTTCAATTCCAATAATCCTTTTGTTTTGGGTGTCACCAGGATCGAAGCCTTTACTGCTACAATCGAGCTTATTCTCTTCACATTAATCTTGATTAATAATTCCTCCCCCATCTCCCCACAACCTTTGAAATGGACACCAAATTCCTCACCCAGAATGATTATGTTTTGTTTAACCCAAAGAGAAGATGTATAAAGAACAGGTTATATATTTTCTATCAATTCTGTTGAATTCAATAGGATTACCTCCTCTAAATTCCACGCTCCAATTTACTTCCTTCCTTAATCTATATGCTCAGCTTTCTCACTCTTACTATCTATCTAAATAATTAACATGGCATCATCATCAACAAGACTCTCAAGATGAAAGAGATGATCATCATCATATTTTTTGCTATAGTGCATAAGCTTTGGTCAGTGAAGAGCTAATATTTTTTCCTCTATTTTGTTGAAAAGAATAGCTAGGACTATTTTGATAGGCTTTTATTTCATCACTTAGAGGATAATTTGGCCTTTTAGATACTATTAAATTTCTAAAGAAATTAGCCATTTGGGCAACCAGGTCCTGGCCCAATATTCTCCAGTCCAACTCCTTTCTTTTCCTTTTCACTAATCAAAGTCACGTGATAAACCATGTGTCTCATACCCAACTTTCACTATACATGGGTTGTCACACGATATCGCCTATTTCAGATGATTTTAGAGCTCTACTTCCTCCTCTATTTGGATCTAGCCACTATAGAGCACTCCAACTTCTTGGAATGTCTTTTGGGATAAGGATTAAAGTGGAAAACATACCAGTTTGATCCACACCTACTCCAAATTTTTTATTATCAAGTTTGACATCTGTAATCACCAGTTGAGATGAAACTTGTGGTTCTTCAATAACCAACTTCCTTTTACAACATGTTTTACATCTATCTTGGTGGGTAATTCAAATAGGAACTGGTTGAAGCCCATCTCATAGATAGTTCTATTCCTTTTTGGCCAACAGTATGGATCCAGCACCAACCAAACCACTCAAGAAGTTCCAAGAATGCTGAAATGCTTTGGGCGTTATAGAGGGAAGACCTGCACATCCAGTCGGTGTCGCCTCTGCCTCTACCTGCTCCCCTTCATCCTCCACAACAACTTTCACATCTTCATCAACCTGTTCTTGAGGTAGGGGAGGGGTTTCTTCTCGTGCTCCTACAGCAGTTTGAGCACCACCCATGGCGAGTGTGTCTCTACCTCATCCTCTGCCCCTTCCCCTACCTCTACCATGGATAGCCGGGTCCGTTGTTGGGACCGCTAGTCTCACAATGTTGTTCCTTGTGTTAGCCATCTGCAGACAGAAGAGTGAAAGAGTCAGATACCAATTTGTATCACCAGATACCAATTGGAATCAAGTTATAGCACGATGGAAGAAAGAAGATATAGTTTTCCTAAAGTCCTATAGCGTCTCGAAGAAAAGTACGGACGTCTGCGCACCATTCCGCAAGACTCTACTAGACCTATTTTGGTACGACGAAATCAATGAACCTAGGGGATCTAATACCATCTTTTTCATGACCCAGATCATTGTGAGTGGCACCCACCCAACCCCCAGATGAGCGAACCAGTAGAACTCAATCCTTAGCATAGCCTAACAGCCTAAAACCAGTGTGCAAAAAGTAAACTAGCAAACAACATAAATAAATCAACTCTATTAAAATATAACCTATGGAAAATCACTCCCTAGAATCTAAAAGTCATCATACCAAAAACATCTACCAAAACTAGAGTACGGGGATGCAACCTCAAATGAAGAAATAGTCTAAGCCTGAAACAAGTCGGCTACAACTCAATGGATAGAAATCAAGGCAGCTTGGTCGAACAGCTCACCCTTGATATCTCAAAGTGTCAGGCCTACAGGTGAGGTGGTGTGTCAACGGCTAGAAGATTTCATGTACTGATAAAAGACAACCAACTACAGTATTTGTACACAACCACCGTGTACTGGTAGGATCATCAGTCTGTTCCAAATAAACAGTGTATGGATAGCACAGAAGTCAAGTAAGAGTACAAAAACACATAAACAAGTCAACACTTATTTCTAGACTACAAGTCTCTCCCTAACTTGTCCCCACATGTAAACGACTTCCACAACCATGATCAACAATTCACAATAACAACAATTATACCTCGTTACATATACCGAACCCACTCTGGTTCCTATCTAGGCAACACCTAAGTGTAAAACATACAACCCGGTCTACACCAAGACCAAACTTATAGATTAATGTAACAACCCAGCCTCTCAAGGACCAAAATGCACAACCGCAAATCATAAACACAACCCGGTCCACTCAAGAAACCATTAGTAAAGATGCAACACTACAATAAAGTAAACCCGTACCAGGCGTGCTACCCAAGCCAACCATTAGAATATCCCATACAAAGCGTGGTACCCGAGCCAACCGTTAGTATATTCCATACCAGGCATGGAACCTGAGCCAACCGAATGTCACATAAATCCACAATCACAACAATGAATAATCAACACTTGTAAACTAATAAGCAAAACACCTAGTTTATTTCACCATACTGAAAAACATAATTTTGGACATTCTTAACCATTTCCTAAGCAATGCATACCACACTATTACTTAGAAATGAGTACACAAACATACAATGCATATAGGAATTAATAACCATCACCGACCTCGAATAATCAAGCTCTACAGTGCCAGAGCTTTCCCTTTTTCAGGATTCCTTGATTGTTCTTGGTCTAGAAACAAACACATAAACACTATAGTTTATTAACTGGCCTAAATTACCCGGATTATACAAAAATCCTAATCCCTAAGCCAAACCATGATCATTCCAATCCTTCTCGTGCTTTCCCGCTATCAATTCACTTAAGATTATCATTTATATCAATATATTTAGAGAATTAAATCTTGGTGATCAGTATCCATTAACTATAAACAACACCTAATGACTCTAGCACCCTAGAGTCCCTCTTTTTTCCCTGAATTCTGCAATCCTAGGTTATCTCAAACCTTTTCCCAAGCCCACCCCTCAAAATTCTATACCATAGGAAAGATATCAGGGAATTTGTGGAGTAGAATCCTTACCGTTAGGATACAAATGGTGATAAACTGGTAGAAATCTCACGAAATTGCCCCCTTCTTCTCCCAAAATGAGTTGCAGAAAAACTAAATTATTTCAGGAAGTATCTGCATTGAATCCTGTCACGCTCTACTATAGCAGTCCACTCCGCTATAGCAGTACCACTGTATCGGAGTTGTCCACTATAGTGGAGGCTGACCGATATTGACTTCCGTTGTAGCGATATTTTCTCTGCTATGGCAGAGGTCGTTATGGCAGAGTGTCAACTGCTATGGCGGTTGACTCAGGATAGAATGTCGTAAAATCTCCAAAAATCTCCAAAACTGGTCCATTTTACAACAAACTTATTTTCTCGACATCCTGGAACAACCCCTTCACATCAACCTCAATTCCGGGAGTTCTACTTATCCGAATTCGATTTTAAAAAGTCCCCTGGACTCCTTTATGTCTTAGCTAAAAGGAAAACCAGCTCAAATCAAGACAGCTAACCCAATACTTACCCGGATTGCCCTATACCATACCTCGCTTCAAAACCAGGTGAGACTAGCCTAGCCCAGAATTTTAAACTCCCAAACTCGAAGTTTTCTTACTCTAAAAGTTGGCAGGAATGGTTTACCCATAATAATGGACATGGTCGTTACACTAGCCCAACTATTAACTACCTCTACTCTTTGTGGATCAACCATAATTCCCTCTTTAGATACCACATGCCCCAAGAAGGACAAAAATGTCAATCAAAACTCATATTTAGAGAACTTAGCATACAATTGCTTTTCTCTCAACAACCCCAACACAAATATCAAATGATTCTCATGCTCTTCCATGCTCTTTTGAAATACATCAAAATGTCATCAATAAACACAATCACAAATGAATCCAAGTATGGCTTAAAAATACCATTTATCAAACTCATAAAAGCAGTTATGGCATTAGTATGCCCAAAACACATCACCAGAAACTCATAATTCCCATACTGGTTCAAAAAGTAGTCTTAGGAATATCCTCAGCTCGAATCTTCAGTTGATGATACCCAGACCTCAAGTCAATCTTAGAGAAGACTGAAGTACCCTGAAGTTGATCAAACAAGTCATCTATATAGGGAAAAGGATACTTATTCAAGATAGTGACTTTGTTCAGCTGACAATAATCAATGTACATTCTAATAATCCTATCTTTCTTCTTTACAATTAGCACAGGAGTACCCTACGGGGAGGTACTTGGATGAATAATCCCCTTACTAAGCAGATGTTATAGTTGAAATTTCAATTCCTTTAACTCAACTAGTGTCATCCTATATGGAGGAGTAGAAATAGGATGAGTCCATGGCTCAAAGTTAATGCAAAAATTGATATCATAGTCTGATGAAATGCTATGTAAGTCTGCAGGAAACACTCCTAATAAATCATAGACTATAGAAACTGACCCAATGGATTGAACCTCTACACTAGTATCCCAAAGGTGTGTCAGAAATGCCAAACACCCCATCTACATTCCTAACATACTTAACCACCTCCTGAAACATTTTCCCAAAAGAAACCATCTGAATAGCTAACAGTTGAAGCCCCACGTTTAACCCTATTACAAACTATCGAATCCTTCCCTCCTTATTGGGCAAAGACTAAAATGAATACTGGGATAGTGAGTGGAATTGACATCATAGGCCACAACAGATGAACTGCGCTGCTCAACTTGAAGAAGAAGATTTTGTCACTTAGTTTTGCTTTCTTACTTGGTAGAAACCATTTTTTTCAAGAATATATTCACCAACTCATTCCAAGTGTGAATTGAGTTGGGAGAAAGATTGTTGAGACAAGTACATGCCTCTCTAATAAGAGAGTATTTGAAAATCCTCAACCTGAATACCCTCTCCAAAACATAATTCTTCCTGTAAGTACGACACACATTAATGAAAGTCTTTAAGTATTTATGTGGGTCATCATCAGTCGAGTTTGAAAAGTGCCCTTTGACTTTTAACATAGCATATGCACCATGTTCAATCTTGAAGGTGGAAGAATCTACTCTTGAAGGAACAATAGCACTAGCATAATGGAGCTCTAGAACCTCTACATCAAAGATATTCTTATCATACAATGAGTTCTCAAGGTTCATGTTCGCATTAGTTGGGTTCTTTCCCCTATTATTAGCCATAGTAGTCTGCACACAATTCAAGATAAACAAGTGTGATAGGATAGGTAAAGAACACAAAGTAAAGGGGAAAACCCTTGAGTAACTTTAAAAACCAAATTTCTCGGCAACGACACCAAAATTTTATGCATTTGAATTACACCTAGTAATAAGTGCAAGATGATCATTGTCAAATATAGTAACCAACTTAGGTTAGGGACAAATCCTACAGGACATATGGTATGAAAGGTAACACTTAAGGTAATTAAATTTACTTCACTCTATTCTAGATTATATTCCTTGACGGTTTTACAAAAGAGTGTATCTATTTCTAGGATGTGAAATGAAAATATTGTGGTTTAACAATAATTGGTAAGAATAAGGATTACTGCCCCATGTAATAGGTTTTTTCTATCAGTTATTTACACCAATATAGTCTTTCTTAGGTTATTAAATGTGGGCAATGATCTTACACTATCATTCAATATCTCCTGATAGTTGAACGATCTTTTCCTCAATTATTTTCCCAAATATATTGAAGTGTATTGAAAATTTGATCATATTCTACAAAGTGAATCCCTCATATTCCTACGTGAATCCATTAGGAATGAGAATTATACAATCACCCATAACCTATTCAAGCCTATATTGATATTCTTAAACCCTAAGAATACCTTATTACTTGGTTTCAGAACCCTGGATAAGGGTTTAGCGACTCATGATTAAAGAAAGAAAAGTAATAGTTATTGAAGAAAACATACTTACGTATCAAGTGAATTGAATAAGAAACGTGTTCTTGAAATTCTATCAGAAGTAGCTTACTAGAGCAATAAAAAATGATAAGTGTTATCTTTCGTGTAATGTCAAGTACCATACAAAAACCTAGGGGTGTTATTTATAGCTGAGTCTAAATCAAATCCTAAATGGGTTTTGACAATAATTTCACATTGCTTTCCATGGTTTCCTTCATAGTTCGTAAGGTGTTTTGATGGTTCATGCTCTTCAACTGTGATAAAAATCACTTGTTGCCTCATTTATGTTTAAGTAGCATGGAAGGTTCCTATGGTCTATAGGTAGCTTCCATTGTCTGTCCTCTGAGCGTGACTACTTTTAATTTCAACACAGGTTCTGTCTAGCATCTATGGTTCCTTCTGCAACTTATGCCTCCCTTTTATGATTTGTACAACAAATCATTGTGCAATTCAAATTTGAATGCACTTCTGTTTAGCACCCACAAAGCACTCCACGGCTTGTACTAAGGTTCTACGTCTTGTGCTTAGGTTTCATAGTTTGTGCTCAAGTTTCATGGCTCGTACTGAGTCTTTTTCCGTAGAATATCATATTTTTATTCATTCAACCTGTTTAACTCAAACTCAATAAAAATGCATTACATCGCATAAAATGTACTCAAGAACTACAAGAATTCCTCATTAAAAAGCACCAAATGTGTCTTAAAACCCCAGCATATCACCTAGCATCATTGAAACCCCTCACATTCTAAGAGACAAGATTAATCTTCTTTAATTTGGTCAACGTTACACCCCCTTGCTCCTTGTACCATAGTTAAGAAAATTATTTCTAGATTCTAGGCTCTTCAATTCCAATGATCCTTTTGTTTTGGGTGTCACCAGGATCGAAGCCTTTACTGCTACAATCGAGCTTATTCTCTTCATATCAATCTTGATGAATAATTCCTCCCCTATCTCCTCGAAACCTTTGAAATGGACACCAAATTGCTCACCCAGTCTAATTATGTTTTGTTGAACCCAAAGAGAAGATGTATAAAGAACAGGTTATATATTTTCTATCAATTCTGTTGAATTCAATAGGATTACCTCCTCTAAATTCCAGGCTCCAATTTCCTTCCTTTCTTAATCTATATGCTCATCTTTCTCACTCTTACTATCTATCTGAATAATTAACATGGCATCATCATCAACAAGACTCTCAAGATGAAAGACATGATCATCATCATCTTCTTCGCTATAGTGCATAAGCTTTGGTCTGTGAAGAGCTAATATTTTTTCCTCTATTATGTTGAATGGAATAGCTAGGACTATTTTGATAGGCTTTTATTTCATCAGTTAGAGGATAATTTGGGCTTTTGGATTCTATTAAATTTCTAAAGAAATTAGCCATTTGGGCCACCAGGTCCTGGCCCACTTTTCTCCAGTCCAACTCCTCTCTTTTCCTTTTCACTAATCAAAGTCACGTGATAAACCATGTGTCTCATACCCTACTTTCACTATACATGGGTTGTCACATGATTGGCCAATTGGGAAATTCAAATGTTGCTGGACTCTGATGTGCCCACATGTCCTATCACCTTAGTGAAACATAATTTTCCCCTTCCCATTATATCATAGGGTTTCTTTAATATCTGTTGTACCAAATCCATGTTCTCCTTTGGTCCTTCAGTTAAAATCTTGATCGGAGCTTCGATCTAGATTTGGATCTTGAATGTCTTCTCTTTGTGAATCAGCTCCACCTCCTTTACAATCGATACCTCATCTTATCTCACCTTTAATATCGCCTATTTCAGATGATTTTAGAGCTCTACTTCATCCTCTATTTGTATCTAGCCACTATAGAGCTCTTCAACTTCTTGGAATGTCTTTTGGGATAAGGATTAAAGTGGCAGACATACCAGTTTGATCCACACCTACTCCAAATTTTTTATTATCAAGTTTGACATCTGTAATCACCAATTGAGATGAAACTTGTGGTTCTTCCATAACCAACTTCCTTTTATAACATGGTTTGCATCTATCTTGGTGGGTAGTTAAAATAGGAACTGGTTGAAGCCCATCTCATAGATGGTTCTATTCCTTCTTGGCCAACGGTATGGCTCCAAAACCAACAAAACCACTCAAGAAGTTCCAAGCATGCTGAAATGCTTTGGGCGTCATAGAGGGAAGACCTGCACCTCCAGTCGGTGTCGCCTCTGCCTCTACCTGCGCCCCTTCATCCTCCACAACAACTTTCACATCTTCGTCAACCTGTTCTTGAGGTGGGGGAGGGGTTGCTTCTCGCGCTCCTACAGCAGTTTGATCCCCACCCATGGCGAGTGTGTCTCTACCTCGTTCTCTGCCCCTTCCCCTACCTCTACCACGGATAGTTGGGCCCTTTGCTGGGACCGCTAGTCTCACAATGTTGTTCCTTGTGTTAACCATCTACAAACATAAGAGTGAAAGAGTCAGATACCAATTTGTATCACCAAATACCAATTGGAATCAAGTTATAAGACAATGGAAGAAAGAAGATATAGTTTTCCTAAAGTCCTATAGCCTCTCGAAGAAAAGTACGGACGTCTCCGCACTGTTCCGCAAGACTCTACTAGACCTATTTTGGTACGACAAGATCAATGAACCTAGGAGATCTAATACCATCTTTGTCATGACCCAGATCATTATGAGTGGCACCCACCCAACCCCCGGATGAGAGAACCAGTAGAACTCAATCCTTAGCATAGCCTAACAGCCTAAAACCAGTGTGCAAAAAGTAAACTAGCAAACAACATAAATAAATCAACTCTATTAAAATATAACCTACGGAAAATCCCTCCCTAGAATCTAAAAGTCATCATACCAAAAACATCTACAAAAACTAGAGTACGGGGATGCAACCCCAAATGAAGAAATAGTCTAAGCCCGAAACAAGTCGGCTACAACTCAATGGATAGAAATCAAGGCAGCTTAGTCGAACAGCTCACTCTTTATATCTCAAAGTGTCAGGCCTACAGGTGAGGTCGTGCGTCAACGGCCAGAAGATTTCCTGTACTCACAAAAGACAAGCAACTGCAATATCTGTACACAACCACCGTGTACTGGTAGGATCATCAGTCTGTTCCAAATAAACAGTGTATGGATAGCACAGAAGTCAAGTAAGAGTACAAAAACACATAAACAAGTCAACACTTATTTCTAGACTACAAGTCTCTCCCTAACTTGTCCCCACATGTAAACGACTTCCACAACCATGATCAACAATTCACAATAACAACAATTATATCTCGTTACATATACCGAACCCACCCTGGATCCCCTCTAGGAAACACCTAAGTGTCAAACATACAACCCGGTATACACCAAGATCAAACTTATAGATTAATGTAACAACCCAGCCTTTCAAGGACCAAAATACACAACCGCAAATCATAAACACAACCTGGTCCACTTAAGGAACCATTAGTAAAGATGCAACACTACAATAAAGTAAACCTATACCAGGCGTGCTACCCAAGCCAACCATAGGAATATCCCATACAAAGCGTGGTACCCGAGCCAACCGTTAGTATATTCCATACCAGGCATGGAACCCGATCCAACCGAATATCACATAAATCCACAAACACAACAATGAATAATCAACACTTGTAAACTAACAAGCAAAACACCTACTTTATTTCACCAGACTAAAAAATATAATTTTGGACATTCTTAACCATTTCCTAAGCAATTCATACCACACAATTACTTAGACATGAGTACACAAACACACAACGCATATAGGAATCAATAACCATCACCTACCTCGAATAATCAAGCTCTACAGTGCCAGAGCTTTCCCTTTTTCAGGATTCCTTGATTGTTCTTGGTCTAGAAACAAACACATAAACACTATAGTTAATTAACTGGCCTAAATTACCCGGATTATACAAAAATCCTAATCCCCAGGCCAAACCATGATCATTCCAATCCTTCTCGTGCTTTCCCGCTATAAATTCACCTAAGATTAACATTTATATCAACATATTTAGAGAATTAAATCTTGGTGATTAGTATTCATTAACTATAAGCAACACCCAATGACTTTAGCACCCTAGAATCCCTCTTTTTTCCCTGAATTCTTCAATCTTAGGTTATCTCAAACCTTTTCCCAAGACCACCCCTAGAAATTCTATACCATAGGAAAGATATCACGGAATTTGTGGAGTAGAATCCTTACCGTTAGGATAAAAATGGTGATAAACTGGTAGAAATCTCCCAAAATTGCCCTCTTCTTCTCCCAAAATGAGTTGTAGAAAAACTGAATTATTTTAGGAAGTATCTGCATTGAATCTCATCACGCTCTACTATAGCAGTCTACTCCACTATAGCAGTACCACCGTAGCGGAGTTGTCCACTATGGCGGAGGCTGACCGACATTGACTTCCGTTGTAGCGATATTTTCTCCGCTACGGCAGAGGTTGCTATGGCAGAGTGTCAACTGCTATGGCGGTTGACTCAGGATAGAATGTCGTAAAATCTCCAAAAATCTCCAAAACTGGTCCATTTTACAACAAACTTATTTTCTCGGTGTCCTGGAACAACCCCTTCACGTCAACCTCAATTCCGGGAGTTCTACTTATCCGAATTCGATTTTAAAAAGTCCCCTGGACTCCTTTATGTCTTAGATAAAAGGAAAACCAGCTCAAATCAAGACATCTAACCCAATACTTACCCGGATTTCCCTAGACCATACCTCGCTTCAAAACCAGGTGAGACTAGCCTAGCCCAGAATTTTAAACGCCCAAACTCAAACTTTTCTTACTCTAAAAATTAGCACGAATGGTTTACCCATAATGATGGACATGGTCGTTACACTAGCTCAACTATTAACTACCTCCACTCTTTGTGGATCAACCATATTTCCCTCTTTAGATACCACATGCCCCAAGAAGGACAAAAATGTCAATCAAAACTCATATTTAGAGAACTTAGCATACAATTGCTTTTCTCTCAACAACCCCAACACAAATATCAAATGATTCTCATGCTCTTCCATGCTCTTTTCGAATACATCAAAATGTCATCAATAAACACAATCACAAATAAATCCAAGTATGGCTTAAAAATACCATTTATCAAACTCATAAAAGTAGTTATGGTATTAGTATGCCCAAAAGACATCACCAGAAACTCATAATTCCCATACTGGTTCAAGAAGTAGTCTTAGGAATATCCTCAGCTCGAATCTTCAGCTGATGATACCCAGACCTCAAGTCAATCTTAGAGAAGACTGAAGTACCCAGAAGTTGATCAAACAAGTCATCTATATAGGGAAAAGGATACTTATTCAAGATAGTGACTTTGTTCAGCTGACAATAATCAATGTACATTCTAATAATCCTATCTTTCTTCTTTATAATTAGCACAGGAGTACCCTACGGGGAGGTACTTGGATGAATAATCCCCTTACTAAGCAGATGCTATAGTTGAAATTTCAACACCTTTAACTCAACTAGTGTCATCCTATATGGAGGAATAGAAATAGGATGAGTCCATGGCTCAAAGTTAATGCAAAAATTGATATCATAGTCTGATGAAATGCTATGTAAGTCTGCAGGAAACACTCCTAATAAATCATAGACTATAGAAACTGACCCAATGGATTGAACCTCTGAACTAGTATCCCAAAGGTGTGTCAGAAATGCCAATCACCCCATCTACATTCCTAACATACTTAACCACCTCCTGAAACATTTTCCCAAAAGAAACCATCTGAAGAGCTAACAGTTGAAGCCCCACGTTTAACCCTACTACAAACTATTGAATCCTCCCCTCCTCATTGGGAAACGACTACAATGAATATTGGGATAGTGAGTGGAATTGACCTCATAGGCCACAACAGATGAACTGCGCTGCTCAACTTGAAGAAGAAGATTTTGTCACTTAGTTCTGCTTTCTTACTTGGTAGAAACCATTTTTTTCATGAATATATTCACCAACTCATTCCAAGTGTGAATTGAGTTGGGAGAAAGATTGTTGAGCTAAGTACATGCCTCTCTAATAAGAGAGTATTTGAAAATACTCAACCTGAATACCCTCTCCAAAACATAATTCTTCTTGTAAGTACGACACATATTAATGAAAGTCTTTAAGTATTTATGTGGGTCATCATCATTTCCAAGCATGCTGAAATGCTTTGGGCGTCATAGAGGGAAGACCTGCACCTCCAGTCGGTGTCGCCTCTACCTCTACCTGCTCCCCTTCATCCTCCACAACAACTTTCACATCTTCATCAACCTGTTCTTGAGGTAGGGGAGTGGTTGCTTCTCGTGCTCCTACAGCAGTTTTAGCACCACCCATGGCGAGTGTGTCTCTACCTCATCCTCTGGCCCTTCCCCTACCTCTACCACAGATAGCCAGGCTCGTTGCTGGGACCGCTAGTCTCACAATGTTGTTCCTTGTGTTAGCCATCTGCAGACAGAAGAGTGAAAGAGTCAGATACCAATTGGTATCACCAGATACCAATTTGAATCAAGTTATAGCATGATGGAAGAAAGAAGATATAGTTTTCCTAAAGTCCTATAGCCTCTCGAAGAAAAGTACGGACGTCTCCGCACCATTCCGCAAGACTCTACTAGAACTATTTTGGTATGACGAGATGAATGAACCTAGGGGATCTAATACCATCTTTGTCATGACCCATATCATTGTGAGTGGCACCCACCCAACCCCCAGATGAGCGAACCAGTAGAACTCAATCCTTAGCATAGCCTAACAGCCTAAAACCAGTGTGCAAAAAGTAAACTAGCAAACAACATAAATAAATCAACTCTATTAAAATATAACCTATGAAAAATCCCTCCCTAGAATCTAAAAGTTATCATACCAAAAACATCTATCAAAACTAGAGTACGGGGATGCAACCCCAAATGAATAAATAGTCTAAGCCCGAAACAAGTCGGCTACAACTCAATGGATAGAAATCAAGGCAGCTTGGTCGAACAGCTCACCCTTGATATCTCAAAGTGTCAGGCCTACAGGTGAGGTCGTGCATCAACGGCCAGAAGATTTCTTGTACAGATAAAAGACAAGCAACTGCAGTATCTGTACAGGGTCTGTTCCAAATAAACAGTGTATGGATAACACAGAAGTCAAATACGAGTACAAAAACACATAAACAAGTCAACACTTATTTCTAGACTACAAGTCTCTCCCTAACTTGTCCCCACATGTAAACCACTTCCACAACCATGATCAACAATTCACAATAACAACAATTATACCTCGTTACATATCCCGAACCCACCCTAGATCCCCTCTAGGTAACACCTAAGTTTTAAACATACAACCCGGTCTACACTAAGACCAAACTTATAGATTAACGTAACAACCCAGCCTCTCAAGGACCTAAGATTATCATTTATATCAATATATTTAGAGAATTAAAGCTTGGTGATCAGTATCCATTAACTATAAACAACACCCAATGACTCTAGCACCCTAGAATCCCCCTTTTTTCCCTGAATTCTACAATCCTAGGTTATCCCAAACCTTTTCCCAAGCCCACCCCTAGAAATTCTATAGCATTGGAAAGATATAATGGAATTTAGGGAGTAGAATCCTTACCGTTAGGATGAAAAACTGGTAGAAATCGCCCAAAAGTGCCCCCTTCTTCTCCCAAAATGAGTTGCAGAAAAACTGAACTATTTTAGGAAGTATCTGCATTGAATCCCGTCACCCTCTGCAATAGAAGTCCACTCCGCTATAGCAGTACCACCATAGCAGACTCATCCACTATGGTGGAGGCTGACCGACGTTGACTTCCGTTGTAGCGATATTTTCTCTGCTATGGCAGAGGTCGCTATGGCAGAGTGTCAACTGCTATGGCGGTTGACTTGGGATAGAATGTTGTAAAATCTCCAAAAATCTCCAAAACTGGTCCATTTTACAACAAACTTATTTTCTCGACGTCCTGGAACAACCCCTTCACGTCAATCTCAATTTCGGGAGTTCTAATTATTCGAATTCGATTTTGAAAAGTCCCTTGGACTCCTTTATGTCTTAGCTAAAAGGAAAACTAGCTCAAATCAAGACATTTAACCCAATAATTACCTGGATTGCCCTAGACCATACCTCACTTCAAAACTGGGCGAGACTAGCCTAGCCCAGAATTTTAAACTCCCAAACTCGGAGTTTTCTTACTCTATAAATTGGCACGAATGGTTTACCCATAATGACGTACATGGTCGTTACACTATCCCAAATATTAACTACCTCCTCTCTTTGCGGATCAACCATAATTCCCTCTTTAGAAACTACATGCCCCAAGAAGGACAAAAATGTCAATCAAAACTGACATTTAGAGAACTTAGCATACAATTACTTTTTTCTCAACAACCCCAACATAAATATCAAATGATTCTCATGCTCATCCATGCTCTTTTTGAATACATCAAAATGTCATCAATAAACACAATCACAAATGAATCCAAGTATGGCTTAAAAATACCATTTATCAAACTCATAAAAGCAGTTATGGCATTAGTATGCCCAAAAGACATCACCAGAAACTCATAATTCCCATACTGGTTCAAAAAGTAGTCTTAGGAATATCCTAAGCTCGAATCTTCAGCTGATGACACCCAGACCTCAAGTCAATCTTAGAGAAGACTGAAGTACCCTGAAGTTGATCAAACAAGTCATCTATACAGGGAAAAGGATACTTATTCAAGATAGTGACTTTGTTCAGCTGACAATAATCAATGTATATTCTAATAATCCTATCTTTCTTCTTTACAATTAGCACAAGAGTACCCTACGGGGAGGTACTTGGATGAATAAGCCCCTTACTAAGCAGATGCTATAATTGAACTTTCAATTCCTTTAACTCAACTAGTGTCATCCTATATGGAGGAATAGAAATAGGATGAGTCCATGGCTCAAAGTTAATGCAAAAATTGATATCATAGTCTGATGAAATGATATGTAAGTCCGCAGGAAACACTCCTAATAAATCATAGACTATAGAAACTGACCCAATGGATTGAACCTCTGCAATACTATCCCAAAGGTGTGTCAGAAATGCCAAACACCCCATCTACATTCCTAACATACTTAACCACCTCCTGAAACATTTTCCCAAAAGAAACCATCTGAAGAGCTAACAGTTGAAGCCCCACATTTAACCCTATTACAAACTATCGAATCCTCCCCTTCTCATTGGGCAACAACTATAATGAATACTGGGATAGTGAGTGGAATTTACCTCATAGGCAACACAGATGAATTGCGCTGCTCAACTTGAAGAAGAAGATTTTGTCACTTAGTTCGGCTTTCTTACTTGGTAGAAACCACTTTTTTCATGAATATATTCACCAACTCATTCCAAGTGTGGATTGAGTTGGGAGAAAGATTGTTGAGCCAAGTATATGCCTCTCTAATAAGAGAGTATTTGAAAATCCTCAACCTGAATACCCTCTCCAAAACATAATTCTTCTTGTGAGTACGACACACATTAATGAAAGTCTTTAAGTATTTATGTGGGTCATCATCAGTCAAGTTTTGAAAGTGTCCTTCGACTTTAAACATAGCATATGCACCATATTCAATCTTGAAGGTGGAAGAATCTACTCTCGAAGGAACAATAACACTAGCATAAGGGAGCTCTAGAACCTCTACATCAAAGATATTCTTATCATACAATAGGTTCTCAAGGTTCATGTTCGCATTAGTTGGGTTCCTTCCCCTATTATTGGCCATAGTAGTCTGCACACAATTCAAGATAAACAAGTGTGATAGGATAGGTAAAGAACACAAAGTAAAGGGGAAAACCCTTGAGTAACTTTAAAAACCAAATTTCTCGGCAACGACACCAAAATTTGATGCATTTGAATTACACCTAGTAATAAGTTCAAGATGATCATTCTCAAATATAGTAACCAACTTAGGTTAGGGAAAAATCCTACAGGACATATGGTATGAAAGGTAACACTTAAGGTAATTAAATTTACTTCACTCTATGCCAGATTATATTCCTAAACGTGTTACCAAAAGAGTGTATCTATTTCTAGGATGCGAAATGAAAATATTGTGGCTTAACAATAATTGGTAAGAATAAGGATTACTGCCCCATGTAATAGGTTTTTTCTATCAGTTATTTACACCAATATAGTCTTTCATAGGTTATTAAATGTGGGCAAGGATCTTACACTATCATTCAATATCTCCTGATAGTTGAACGATCTTTTCCTCTATTATTTTCCCAATATATTGAAGTGTATTGAAAATTTGATCATATTCTACAAAGTGAATACCTCATATTCCTACGTGAATCCATTAGGAATGAGAATTAGACAATCACCCATAACCTATTCAAGCCTATATTGATATTCTTAAACCCTAAGAATACCTTATTACTTGTTTTCAGAACCCTGGATAAGGGTTTAGCGACTCATGATTCAAGCAAGAAAAGTAATATATATTGAAGAAAACATACTTACGTATCAAGTGAATTAAAGAAGAAACGTGTTCTTGAAATTCTATCAGAAGTAGCATACTAGAGCAATAAAAATTGATAAGTGTTATCTTTCGTGTAATGTCAAGTACCATACAAAAACCTAGGGATGTTATTTATAGCTGAGTCTAAATCAAATCCTAAATGGGTTTGGACAATAATTCCACATTGCTTTCCATGGTTTCCTTCACAGATCGTAAGGTGTTTTGATGGTTCATGCTCTTCAACTGTGATAAAAATCACTTGTTGCCTCATTTATGTTTAAGTAGCAAGGAAGGTTCCTATGGTCCATAGGTAGCTTCCATTGTCTGTCCTCTGAGCGTGACTAATTTTAATTTCAACACAGGTTCTGTCTAGCATCTACGGTTGCATCTGCAACTTATGCCTCCCTTTTATGATTTGTACAACAAACCATTGTGCAATTCAAATTTGAATGTACTTCTGTTTAGCACCCACAAAGCACTCCACGGCTTGTACTAAGGTTCTATGGCTTGTGCTTAGGTTTCAAAGTTTGTGCTCAAGTTTCATGGATCGTACTTAGTCTTTTTCCGTAGAATATCATGTTTTTATGCATTCAACCTGTTTAACTAAATCTCAGTAAAAAATGCATTACATCGCATAAAATGTACTCAAGAACTACAAGAATTCCTCATTAAAAAGCATCAAATGCGCCTTAAAACCCCAATATATCACCTAGCATCATTGAAACCCCTCACATTCTAAGAGACAAGATTAATCTTCATTAATTTGGTCAACGTTACACCCCCATTGCTCCTTGAACCATAGTTAAGAAAATTATTTCTAGATTCTAGGCTCTTCAATTCCAATGATCCTTTTGTTTTGGGTGTCACCAGGATCGAAGCCTTTACTGCTACAATCGAGCTTATTCTCTTCACATCAATCTTGATGAATAATTCCTCCCCTATCTTCTCGCAACCTTTGAAATGGACACCAAATTCCTCACCCAGTCTGATTATGTTTTGTTGAACCCAAAGAGAAGATGTATAAAGAACAGGTTATATATTTTCTATCAATTCTGTTGAATTCAATAGGATTACCTCCTCTAAATTCTAGGCTCCAATTTCCTTCCTTTATTAATCTATATGCTCAGCTTTATCACTCTTACTATCTATCTGAATAATTAACATGGCATCATCATCAACAAGACTCTCAAGATGAAAGAGATGATCATCATCATCTTCTTCGCTATAGTGCATAAGCTTTGGTCTGTGAAGAGCTAATATTTTTTCCTCTATTTTGTTGAAAAGAATAGCTAGGACTATTTTGATAGGCTTTTATTTCATCAGTTAGAGGATAATTTAGGCTTTTGGATTCTATTAAATTTCTAAAGAAATTAGCCATTTAGGCCACCAGGTCCTGGCCCAATTTTCTCAAGTCCAACTCCTTTCTTTTCCTTTTCACTAATCAAATTCACGTGATAAACCATGTATCTCATACCCTACTTCACTATACATGGGTTGTCACATGATTGGCCAATTGGGAAATTCAAATATTGCTAGACTCTGATGTGCCCACATGTCCTATCACCTTAGTGAAACGTAATTTTCCCCCTCCATTTATATCATAGGGTTTCTTTAATATTTGTTGTACCAAATCTATGTTCTCCTTTGGTCCTTCAGTTAAAATCTTCATCGGAGCTTTGTTCTAGATTTGGATCTTGAATGTCTTCTCTTTGTGAATCAGCTCCACCTCCTTTACAATCGATACCTCATCTTATCTCACCTTCAATATTACCTATTTCAGATGAATTTAGAGCTCTACTTCCTCCTCTATTTGGATCTAGCCACTATAAAGCTCTCCAACTTCTTGGAATGTCTTTTGGGATAAGGATTAGAGTGGCAAACATACCAGTTTGATCCACACCTACTCCAATTTTTTTATTATCAAGTTTGACATTAGCAATCACCAGTTGAGATGAAACTTGTGGTTCTTCCATAACCAACTTCCTTTTACAACATGGTTTGCATCTATCTTGGTGGGTAATTCAAATAGGAACTAGTTTAAGCCCATCTCATAGATGTTGACACCATGGAGAATCTTCTAGGTACTCGACCACCATCATCGAATCTCCGACAAAGTGATATTCTTAATCTCCTTTGGAAGGCTTCCAACAACACTTCTAGCTAGCAGCTCACTCTAGTTTTTCTCGGCGATATTAGTGATAACTAAAGAGTTTCCTTTTCTATGAATTTTCATAGTATTTATTTCCCTTGTAGTCCATTTATTGTTCCTGATAGTATTAGCATATAATTGTCCCTTCTATGCAATTTGATGCGTTAAAGGCTCTATCCTTTTACTTTTAACATTTGTGAATTTCATTATTATGGTGGCAATGTCCAGCCACCCTGAACTAAAAGTTCACTCAAGGATGATGTTAATTGTTTTCCTTTTCCCTTGCATATTAATAATACTAATATAATGACCAAATTTGTTGAAATTTGTTGAGAAGAAAAAAATTGAGAAATGGTCATGTAGCTTCCATCTTTCGACTGAGTTTCCTTTTTAAATCTTCTCTATTGTCTTGTGACTGAATCAAGCTCTTGTCATCATATTTCATCTTTTTCCCACCATATCGTACCAAATCTCATCTTTTGAGACCTTTCTTGTGATTTTGTATGATTTGAATCCTGTTATGAAATAAATAACATTATCTCCCATATTTGAATCGAAAAAAAAAGTTGCTTGAGTATTATCATCAGAGAGTATGAGACTAGATTCCATAAATTAGCTGGACATGCTTTGATGATTCTGTAGGTAGAGCATGAGAGGGTTTAAAGGTTTATGAGAGGGTTATCTATGCCACTTCATTTGGTAACATATTTTCTACTCATTACTGGGGCTACTTTTCAGCAGGTTACTAACCACACGAAGAGTATAGAGCTGATACATCATCTGTCCTATAGAGGTAGCAATAAGAGGGTACATTGTCAGGGCAGTTTCAGGGGTTTCTTAGCTAGGGCTCATCACTTCCAGCCTAGTAGGCTTGTTCATATAACACTATAGATTATAGACAACCGTTATTCTGGGTATAGTGGGCAGGGCAGTTATAGCTCAAGTCAGATGTCGTGGGGTTCATATTCTGGGTTCTTAGGTCGTGGAATCCATTCAAGTTTATTCAGGGCCTTGGCATCAGGATATGTCCAGCAATGGGTGTTTTAAGTATGGCGAGTTGCAAAATTTTGCTAAAGATTTTCCAAAATCATGCAGGGCAGGTCACAACAGGGTTAGTAGGTACAATTCCACAAGGATCCAGCACCACCGGCTTAAGGCGGTGCACAGGGTAGTAGGGGCGGTCCCCAGGGTGTCAGAGGTTAACCTCAATTAGGCTGTATAGGTGGTCGTGTGGGTGCACAGTATGGAGGCAAATGTGGCCATATTTATAACTTTCCTGGTAGACTAGAGGTTGAGGCTTCAGATATAGTCATCATATGTACTATTTCAGTTTATCATCGGCCAGCTTCTGTATTGTTTGATCTAGAATTTACTTACTCTTATGTGTCTGCCTACTTTTCTTCTCACTTAGATTTATTATGAGAGTATTTGGTTGTACCCATGTGTTTATCTATTCTCGTAGGTGATTCATTAATAGTGGATCGAGTGTATCAATCCAGTGTGGTGATTATTTTTGGATATGATACTTGGGTAGATCTCATTATCTTAGACATAATAGATTTTGATGTTATTCTAGGTAGTCATGTGCTAAAGAAGGTTATAACATTTCTAAGGGTGAGGCAATTGGTAGACAAGGGTTTTTTAGCCTTCCTTGCTCATATTTGGGATATAAGCTTGACACTCCTTTACTTGAGTAAGTTCTTGTAGTCAGTGAGTTCACGAATGTGTTTCCTATTGACTTATCAAGTTTTTCACATGATCGTGATATTGATTTTTGTATCAATCTTGAGATGGGAACTCGACACATTTTTGTTCTAATATATGATGGAACCTATTAAGTTGAAGGAGTTAAACGATTAGCTTCAAGATTTGTTGAATAAGGAGTTTATCATTGTCACACCCCGAAGCTAAACCCTAGGCGTAACACGGGACTCGAGACCATGAGTGTCCCAAGTTAACCCTTGGTCATAGCATACTCAATTATTCAATACAAGAAACATAGCCGAAGCATACATAATAGAGATAGAAATCCATAAAAAAAAATGGGATAAAGTCTATGGAATACCAATCCAGAATACAAACTAGCTATGTCTAAAGCCTCTAGGTCTAACATAAGAGTTGATGGGACAAGACCCCAACTAACTCAGATATCTGAAGAAACCAACATAAAGAGATAAGTCTAACACTAGCCCTTGGATAATGAGGACTCACCAACGGAAGATAGATCTTTGCCGATGTCTAGCCATGAGCCTGAGGAGTGGATCCTGAATCTGAATCATCAAAGGATACTGTACAAGATATGCGTCAGTACTATAGGATATACTAAATATGAGGGATGTGCATAAATGAAATCAAAACATGCTAAAAACATAGTTAAGGCTGAGATCATGCATAAAGAGAAGTCATAAGAAAATCATACTTTTGAGCATAAGGTAAAAGATATCAAAGCATAAGATTTAAAAACATTCATATGAGAGTTTCTTATAACCAATAATAGACCATGTGAGCTATATGGAATCCAACTATATAACCCTAGTTAGCAAAGCTACCCCGTACCTTGCCAAGGAATGGGGTACTATACATATCATAGCGTGGAACCACTTTCATAAGGGGGACACTCTCAACTAACGAGGACCCATCTTCTTGAGGAGACACTCTCAACTAATTAGGACCCTCTTCACCTATGATGGAAACATAGTTTTGGACTTGGGTAATCGAACCCTCATCGCTCGGTGCTAAATACTACTCCCAAAACATACATACATATAGCTCATATATACATGTGACATATCTAATGTCAAATCTGTTTGAAAAGCATAAGAACATATCTAATGTCATGCAATTTTAAATCATAAGTCTTAAAGCTTAGCATAGACATAATTCACTTTTCTTTCTAAATTCATAACTTGAAAAATTTGGCATGCAATTTCATAAATACTTGAGATCATAACATCCATGCATGCAATTTTCCTTAAATCAATCCATGCATGAAAAATTTAACTAAGATTAGCCTTCAAATCATAAGGCAAATAATCAATTGCAAAAATCATGTAAATCATGAAATTGAACTTAGAATTTATTGAAGAATCATGAGAAAATACTTAATAGGAAAGCCCATGAGAATTGGGTAAGAACCCTAACTTGAAATTCATAAAGTAAATTTAGAAGAATTGGGGTTTTGGGCATAAGGGTGAAACAATCCCCTTACTGAATACTCACATACCTTGATTGAAGCTAATCTAACTGAAATTGAAAAGAAGAGGAGGCTTGAACTTGGAGCTTGAGTCTTGGAGCTTGAAGGAGTTCCTTTTCCCAATTTGGTAGATGAATGAGAGATAATGAGGGACTTAGGCCAATAAGGGTAGAAACCCTACTAAAAGTGGTGTCACACCCCGAGGCTACCCCCTAGTCATAACATGGGATCTGGGACACAAGTGCCCTAGATTAACCCTTGGTCATAGCATACTCAAGCATAACAAAAAGTAAGCGGAATCATAATAAAAGATAATGGGAATCCATAATAGAATATCATAAAGTCTACAAGAACCCAAATCCAGAAAATGCAACCAACTATGTCTGAAACCTCTAAATCTTAAAATACAAGTAGATGGGACAAAACCCCAACTAACTCAGAAATCCAACGTAAAGGATATAAGGAAGATAACTCATAACTCTGGCCCTCACAGGATGAGGACTCACCAATCGGGTAAGCTGAAAATCTTGCACTGACTAGCCACGGGCCTGAGGGATAGAGCCTAAATCTGCATCATCAAGAGGATACAGTGCAAGATATGCGTCAGTACTATGAAATGTACCGAGTATATGAGATATGCATGAACATGATGAAAATATGCTAAGTATGCTTTAACAATAAAAATCATGCTTTAAGGGTAAAACTAGATGCAAATAACTCTATGAAATACCACAAGCTGAAAACATGATCATAAACAAAGAGTCTGAAATCTGAATAAGAGTCAAATACATTTTTAAAGCATAAACTATTTCTGAGGGAGGTTCTCTAACAAACATAAACCATGTGAGCTACATGGAACCCGATGTATACGCCACATAGAGAGGACCCAATATACCTTGCCAGGGTATAAAGGCATGAATGTGGCGTGATCACTAAATCTGATGCCCAACAGAAGGGACTTATAAACCTACGGGGGCACGTAGTTCTAGGACTAAGGGTACTCTCACCCTGTCCAACTCGGTGCTAAATACTACTCCCAAAACATACATATAACTCATGTAATACTGGGGCATATCTGATGCCAAAACTGATCATAACTAATGACATATCTGATGTCAAAACTGTTTGAAAAGAAATAAGACATATTTGATGCCATTCATTTTAAATTCATACATTTAAAGACTTAGCATAGCTATAATTCAAATCATGCTTTACCTTTCTAATTTAATACTTGAAGAATTAGGCATGTAATTTCATAAACACAAGAAAGGTCATGATATCTAATCATGTCAAATTTTTTTTGAAAACATGCAATTCAATGGGATCATGCTAGAAAGAAACTTTAATGCTTGGGCTTTTAAAACCAATGGAGGAATCATGATCAAATCATAATTAAGCAATAAGAAGTCATGAATTCAAGCATAGAAACTGATTTCATAAGTTTTCCCCAATTTAGATCAAAACCCTAATTCCACAAGTTCATAATTCAATTTGAGGATTGGGGGTTTTGGGCACAAGTGTGAAAGGAACCCATTGTTGAATACCCACATACCTTGATTAAAGATGACCCACTTGAAATTGAAAAGAATAGGAGACGTGAACTTGGAGCTTGAGACCTTGAACTTGAGAGAGTTCTTTTCCTTTTTAGAAGATAAATGAGGTAATGATAAGGGACTTAGGCTAATGAGGGCAAAAAACCTTCTAGAAATAGTCAAAATGACATCATTTAGGAGTTAGAAAAGTGGGTAATGACTAAAATACCCCTGGGACGTAATTAGGAAAAAGCTGGAAAATGTTGACTTTCAGGGACCACGGATGGATTCCACGAACCGTAGACCAAACCACGGCTCATGGTTTCCATCCGTCGTTCCTGACCAAAGAACAAGTTGCAAAAGCCAAACTACGGGTCAATAGGATGGACCCATAGAATGGATCACGAGTCATAGACTTGAGTTGTCATTTTTGGGAATTGATCTTGTCTCTGATCAGGTTCCACGAGTCAATAGGACGGACCCGTAATTCAAACTACGGGTCGTCATCTTGACTCGTGATTCCTGGGAATTAGTCAGTCCTCAGGTATGATACCACGAGTTGATAGGATGGTCTGTAGAATGAACTACGGTCCAAAGAACCAACTCGTGGTTCTCAGACCAGATCTGAGCCTGGCAGACTTAAACCACGAATCCATTCCACGACCCGTGGTTCAAACCACGGTCCATGGTTTGGACCCGTCATCCATGGAAACTTCAAAATTTTCAGGTTTTTTAAGTTTAAAGCTGGATCAAGTTTTGGGGTGTTACAAGCGGTTAAAAAGACCTCACTTAATATTTAAAAGGGTGGGTAATTATAAAAATACGCCTAGGATTAAATTAAGAAAAGGTTGTTTTAAAACTTGGCTTCAGGTTCCACGGGTCCTTTCTACGGATCGTAGAAGTAACCATGGCTTGTGGATTAGAGTCATGGTTCCTATTGAAAAATTCCTGGATGCGGATAACTTTCCACGGACTAACAGGATGACCCGTTGCAACTTCTACGAGTTATGGAACAAAATTTGTGATTTCGGGAAAATTGACCACTCTCTGTCTGATTTCCACGGGTTGGTTCCACGACCCGTGGTAACTTCCATGAATCATGAAACTGACTCGTGGTTCTCAGACCTGAGGGTGGTCTGCAGGACTGGAATCACGAGTCCTTTCCACGACTCGTGGAACCATCCACGGCTCGTGGACTTGACCTATGATCCCTTAAATTTCAAAATTTTTGCAAGTTTCTAAGTTTGAAAGCGGGATCGAACTCTGGGGTGTTACAATATCTCTCCCTTGGGATCATTCATCCTTGAATGAAGATTAAACAAGAAAAACTGGAGAGAAAACAGCCCAACCAAGAAACAAAACATAAATCTCAAGCATAAACAAAAAAACTGAGCTTTTCAACTTAAAACATTATTAAACTAACTTCGGAAAACATGAATGCATGCTAGGATTATGAGAGAAACTGATGGAATAGAGTCGGAGGATCATACTAAGAGTCGGAGGATCATACTAAGGAGGAAACTAATACCTCAAACTGAAGTAAGGTTATCCTTCACACTCACATCTTCCAAAGGAACAATCAAGGTTGGATCACCGACACACTTTTTCAACATAGAAGCATAGAAGACTGGATGAATCGCTTCTAAATCTGTTGGCAAATCCAACTCATAAGCAACACTACCAACCCTCCTCAAAATCTGATAAGGACCTATATAGTGGGGACTATTCTTCCCTTTCTTACCAAATCTCATCACACCCTTCATGGGTGACACCTTCAAAAATACCCAATCATAAACCTCAAACTCCAACTCTCTCCTTCTCACATCCACATATGATTTCTATCAACTCTGACCGGTCATCAACCTCTCCCTAATGAGCTGAACCTTCTCCATAGTCTCATGAACCAAATCAGGACCAATCAAAGCTGTCTCACCTACCTCAAACCAACCAATAGGGGACCTACAACTCCACCCATAAAGTGCCTCATAAGGGGACATCTGGATGCTAGAATGAAAGATGTTATTGTAGGCAAACTCGATAAGAGGTAAGTGATCATCCAACTACCCTTGAAATGAATCACACAAGCTCTCAACATATTCTCCAAAGTCTGAATAGTATGCTCTGCCTGGCCATCCATCTGTGGGTGAAAAGTTATGCTAAGCTCCACCTGAGTACTAAGACCTCTCTGAAAAGACTTCTAAAACTGAGATGTAAACTGAGTACCTCTATTTGAAATAGTGGAAAATGGAACACCATGCAAGCGGACTATCTCACGGATGTAGAGTCCGGCATAATCATCCATTGAATCCATAGTCTTGACAGCCAAAAAGTAGGCTGATTTGGTCATCATGTCGACAATCACCCAAAAAGAATCGTGTGTCTTTCGAGTACGAGGTAAACCAGTAATGAAGTCCATATTGATTGCTTCCCACTTCCAAGTAGGAAGGTCAATCTCCTGAGTCATGCCACATGGTCGTTGATGCTCTACCTTCACTTTCTAATAGTTGGGACACTTAGCCACAAAACTGGCTATGTCCCTCTTCATACCATTCCACCAATAGACTTTCCATAGATCACGGTACATCTTGGTGGCACTAGGGTGAATAGAATATTTGGAACAATAAGCCTCAGTCAAAATCTGTTGTCTCAACCTATCTACATCTGGCACACACAATCGACCCTGTTAACGAAGCACACCATCTCCCCCTTGGGAGAAAACCTCAATCCTTTGCTGATAGATTGCACCCTTTAGCTGCAGCAAAATGGGATCACTGTCTTGCTTTGCCTTCACTTCAGCTACCAAAGATGATTTGAAACCATTCTAAACAATAAACCACCTTCTGTAGAGTCCATAAGGTGGACTCCCAACCAAGCAAGCCTATGAACCTCCTTAACCAATTCCTTCTTTCCGTCTTCAACTGAAGACACACTACCCATGGACAATCTACTAAGTGCATCTGCCACGACATTGGCCTTACCCGGATGGTAAATCACACTCATATCATAATCCTTAAGAAGATCAAGCCATCTTTTTTTACAAAGATTCAATTCCTTTTGTGTGAACACATACTGAAGACTCTTATGATCAGTGAAAACATCCACGTGAACACCATACAAATAGTGTCTCCAAATCTTTAAAGCAAAAACCACGGTCGCCAACTCAAGATCATGGGTAGGGTAGTTCTTCTTATGAGTCATAAGTTATCTCGAAGCATAAGCAATCACCTTACCATGCTGCATCAACACACACCCCAAACCAATCCTAGAAGCATCACAATACACAACAAAGTCATCTAGGCCCTCGAGTAGAGCCAACACCGGAGATGTGGTCAACCTAGTCTTTAATTCCTGAAAGTTCTTCTCACATAGATCAGACCACTGAAATTTAACCTTCTTCTAAGTCAACCGAGTCAATGGGGCAGCAATGGAAAAAAATCCTTCCACAAATCTCATGTAGTAACCAGCCAAACCCAAAAAGCTCCTCATATACTAGATGGGGAAGTGGGTCTAGGACAGTTCTTTACTGCCTCAATCTTTTGAGAATCAACTCGAATACCATCTCTAGTCATAATATGACCTATAAAAGCAACAGTCTGCATCCAAAACTCACACTTGCTAAACTTAGCAAATAATTGCCGGTCCTTGAGAGTTTGCAACACCACTCTCAAATGGTATGCATGCTCCTCCTCACTCCGAGAATAGATAAGGATATCACCAACGAACATAATCACAAACATATCCAAATACTGCTTGAACACACGGTTCACCAAATCCATAAAAGTTGCGGGAGCATTCGTTAGACCAAAAGACATCACAATAAATTCATAATGATGGTACCGAGTTTTGAAGGTTGTCTTTAGAATATCACACTCTATATCATAAAGCTGATGATAACCAGATCTAAGTTCGATCTTCGAGAAGAAACTAGCACCCTAAAGCTGATCAAACAAGTCATTAATCCGAGGAATGGGATACTTATTCTTGATTATGACCTTGTTCAGCTGACGGTAGTCGATACACATTCCGAGGGAACATATTTCTTTCGCACGGATAAGACTGGATCACCCCATGAAGAGATGCTGGGTCAAATAAAAACCTTATCAAGGAGGTCTTTCAATTGATCTTTCAATTTCTTAAGCTCCGCGGGAGCCATTCTATAGGGAGGAATAGAGATAGGATTTGTATCTGGAAGAAGATATATCCCAAAGTCAATCTCTTGCTCGGGAGGGACTCCGAGCAAATCATCGGGGAACACTTCTGGAAATTCATTCACAATAGAAACTGACTGGAGAGATGGGCTTTCAGACTCCATGTCCATAACCAGAACTATATGATAAATATAACCCTTAGAAATCATCTTCCTAGCCTTAAGATAAGATATAAAATGGCCCTTCAAGGATGGAGAAATACCTTGCCACTCTAAGACAGGTTCATTTGGAAATTTGAAACTGATGACTCGAGTACGACAATCAACAGAAGCATAACAAGCATACAACCAATTCATACCAAGAATAACATCAAAATTCGTCATCTCCAACTCTACTAGATCCACTAAAGTGACTCTATGAAGGACTGAGATAGGGAAATTTTGGTAGATTCTTTTGTCTAGGACTGACTCATCAACAGGAGTAGAAACACAAAAGGGTTCTAAAAGTTGATCCAGACTAATCTCAAACTTGCAAGCAACATAAGGGGTCCTAAAAGATAAGGATACACTGGGATCCAATAAAGCATACACATCGAGAGAAAAGACTTTCAATATACCAGTAACCACATCCGGTGAACTCTCCTGGTCCTAATAAGAGGACATAGAATAAAGGTGGTTCTGACGCTGACTACCAGAACTAGAAGCAGTGCCCTACGGGGCCGGTCGACCTTTTGATGCTCCTGGGGAAGGCTGATTCCTACTACCTCCCTGTCCCTTCTTAGATGAAGGGCAATCCCTAATCTTGTGTCCAACCTGGCCACATCCAAAGCATCCACCTGAACCAGCTAAACACTCTCCAAGATGACTTCTACCACACTTATTGCAAGAAGGGTAAGGAGCACCCTTTGCAATACTCCCCTGCGAATAGGAACTAGCTTCTTTATCAGTTTGATCATGATGAGGCCTGGAGGCCTGGGTAGAAGCACTAGCTGAAGAGTGAATGGGGTCTGATGATTTTTTCTAAAATGAAGAGCGATGTCCGCCCCCGGACTTCTTAGGGCTAAAACCTGAGCTCTTTGACCTAACCCTCTTGTTCTCCCTTGCCTTCTCCCTTATTTTGTCTCCCTCAATCTGTTGGGCATGAGTCATAAGTTAGGAAATATTCATGTCACCCAAAAGCATCGCATACCTACACTCTTTCTTCACTGAATCTAACACTCCATAAATATACTTACTCATCTCATCCCATGGGTCAGCCATCATGGAAAGAACATACCTAGAAAGCTGGGTGAACTTCAACCCGTACTCCTGAACCGACATAGAGCCTTGCCTCAAATTCACAAATTCTTTGATCTTAGCTTACCTTAACTCCCTCGGGAAGAATCGATCAAGAAAAGCCTTTTCAAAGCATTCTCAAGTCATAGGGTCCATGTCCCTAGCTTTAGCATTCTTTCATTGTGTGAACCAACTATGAGCCACGTCTTTGAGTTGATAGGAAACTAGCTCAATACAATCAACACCACCCACTTGCATCACACCAAAGATCTTCTTTACCTCATCTAAGAAATTTTATGGATCCTCACCAACTTTCGAACCCCAAAACTCAGGCGAGTTCATGCGAATGAAATCTCGAACTTGGGACGCTACTCCATCTTAAGGGTGGATGGGGATAGGAGCCTGCTGGTTGGCCAGGGCGGCCACAGTCTGAGCTAGCATATGGATGGAATTTCTGAACTCTGTATTTATGACCTCGGGGTCTGGAATTGGAGGATTTGCATTTTGGGCATTGGCCCGGCGAAGCATAAACTGACGAGGAGGCATAATTTAAAACATAACTAGAACAGATTAGAGGAGTAATAGAGTTAAAATCTATTGCACGATACTGATCACGAAAGAAGTGAACTTTTCCTATGACATCTCATAGCTCCCCTCTCATAAGTGTGGCATGTTTCACACACATGAGAGAGACTCTACTCGATGCGGCTTTAGACACCCTAGGACTCTTGAACCTGACGCTCTACTACCAAGTTTGTCACGCCCCAAAGCTACCCCCTAGGCGTAACACGGGACTCGAAACCACGAGTGTCTCAAGTTAACCCTTCGTCATAGCATACTCAGTTATTCAATATAAGAAATATAGCAGAAGCATATATAATAGAGATAAAATTCCATAAACCAAAATGGGATAAAGTCTATGGAATACCAATCTAGAATAAAAACTAGCTATATCTGAAGCCTCTAGGTCTAACATAAGAGTTGGTGGGACAAGACCCCAACTAACTCAGATATCCAAAGAAACTAACATAAAGAGATAAGTCTAACACTAGCCCTTGGATAATGAGGACTCACCAACGGAAGATAGATCTTTGCCGATGTCTAGCCACGAGCCTGAGGAGTGGATCCTGAATCTGAATCATCAAAGAATACTATACAAGATATGCGTTAGTACTATAGGATATACTGAATATAAGGGATGTGCATAAATGAAATCAAAACATGCTGAAAACATAGTTAAGGCTGAGATCATGCATAAAAGAGAAGTCATAAGAAAATCATACTTTTGAGCATAAGGTAAAAGATATCAAAGCATAAGACTTAAGAACATTCATATGAGAGTTTCTTATAACCAATAATAGATCATGTGAGCTATATGGAATCCAACTATATAACCCTAGTTAGCAAAGCTACCCCAAACCTTGCCAAGGAATGGGGTACTATACATATCATAGCGTGGAACCACTTTCATAAGGGGGACACTCTCAACTAACGAGGACCCATCTTCTTGAGGAGACACTCTCAACTAACAAGGACCCTCTTCACCAATGATGGAAACATAGTTTTGGACTTGGGTAATCGAACCCTCATCGCTCGGTGCTAAATTCTACTCCCAAAACATACATACATATAGCTCATATATACTTGTGGCATATCTAATGTTAAATCTGTTTGAAAAGAATAAGTACATATCTAATGTCATGCAATTTCAAATCATAAGTCTTAAAGCTTAGCATAGCCATAATTCACTTTTCTTTCTAAATTCATAACTTGAAGAATTTGGCATGCAATTTCATAAATACTTGAGATCATAACATCCATGCATGCAATTTTTCTTAAATCAAGCCATGCATGAAAAATTTAACTAGGATTAGACTTCAAATCATAAGGCAAATAATCAATTGCCAAACCCATGTAAATCATGAAATTGAACTTAGAATTTATTGAAGAATCATAAGAAAATACTTAATAGGAAAGCCCATGAGAATTGGGTAAGAACCCTAACTTGAAATTCATAAATTCAATTTAGAAGAATTGGGGTTTTGGTCATAAGGGTGAAACAATCCCCTTATTGAATACCCACATACCTTGATTGAAGCTAATCCAACTGAAATTGAAAAGAAGAGGAGGCTTGAACTTAGAGCTTGAAAGAGTTCCTTTTCCCAATTTGTTAGATGAATGAGAGATAATGAGGGACTTAGGCTAATAAGGGTAGAAACCCTACTAAAAGTGGTCAAAACGACCTCACTTAAGAGTTAAAAGGGTGGGTAATTATAAAAATATCCCTAAAATTAAATTAAGAAAAGGCTATTTTAAAACTCGGCTTCAGGTTCCACGGGTCCTTTCCACGGACCGTAGAAGTAACCACGGATCATTTATTAGAGTCATGGTTCCTAAGCCAAAATTCCAGGCTGCGGATAACTTTCCACGAACTAACAAAATGACTCGTAGAAACTTCTACGAGTCGTGGAACCAATTCGTGGTTTCAGGGAAATTGACCACTCTCTGTATGATTTCCACGGGTTGGTTCCATGACCTGTGGAAACTTCCATGAACCATGAAACTGACTCGTGGTTCTCAGACCTGAAGGTGTTCTGTAGGAATGGAATCATGAGTCCTTTCCATGACTCGTGGAACCATCCACGGCTCGTGGACTTGACCTATGATCCCTGGAATTTTAAAATTTCTGTAAGTTTCTAAGTTTGAAAGCTGGATTGAACTCTGGGGTGTTACAATCATGCCTACCATTTCTCCATGGGGTTCTCTTATCTTGTTTATGAAGAAGAAGAATGGTTTCTCGCACATGGGTATTGACTATCGGCTGTTGAATAATGTGACTATTAAGAATAAGTATCTAATGCCACATATTGATGATTTATTTTATCAACTTTAGGGTGCATTAGTATTCTTGGAGATTGATTAGAGATTGGGCCACCATCAGTTGAGGATTAGGGCTACAAATATTCTTAAGACCACCTTTAGGACTCGTTATAGCCACTACAAGTTCTTGGTTATGTCTTTTGGCTTAACTAATGCCTTGGTGGCATATATAGAGTTGATAAATAGGGTGTTCAAGACCTATTTGGACTCGATTGTGATAGTGTTCATCAATGACATCTTAGTCTACTCGAGGAGTATGGAGGAGCATTTGTGAATTGTGCTTCAAACTTTGAGGGGTCAGCAATTGTATGCCAAGTTCTCCAACTGTAAGTTCTAGCTTGAGTCTGTGGAATTCTTGGGACATATGATTTCTATGGATAGGATTATGTTGGATCTAGCAAAGATTGAGGCAGTTCATGATAGGGCTAGGCCTACTTCTCTTACCAAGTTTTGAAGCTTTGTTGGGTTAGCAATCTAATATAGGCAGTTTGTGAAGGGGTTTCCTTTTATTGCTGCACAATTTACTAGATTAACTTAGAAGAACATCCTTTTCTACAGGTCCAATGAGTGTGAGACGAGCTTTTGAAAGCTCAAGGCATTATTGAATTCTGCTCTGATTTTGACTCTATTTATAGAGAGTCAAGGGTTTACGGTGTATTCTAATGCTTCTAGAGTTTGCTTAGGATGTGTTTTGATGTAGAAGGGAAGAGTTATTGCATATGCTTCTAGGCAGCTAAAGTTTCATAAGAAGAATTACCTCACCCATAATTTTTAGTTAGCAGCGGTAGTCCTTGCATTAAAAATTTAGAGGCACTATTTGTATTGTGTCCATTGTGAGATCTTTACTGATCATCGTAGCCTACATTACCTTTTTAGCCTGAAGGTCCTTAATTTTAGATAGTGAATGTGGTTGGAGTGGCTTAAGGACTACAATATATCGATTCTCTATCACCCAAGCAAGGAAAATATAGTGACAAATGCTTTGAGACAAAAAGCCAAAAGTATAAGGAGTTTGGCATTTCTTGTAGCTGAGAAGTGTCCTTGGCTTTGTATATCTAGTCCTTAGCCAACTGGTTTATGAGACATGATATTTCTAAGCCTGGGTAGGTTCTTGCTTGTATGGATGCTAGCTCTATGTTACTCAACAATGATTTGGGATAAAGGTACGATTGTTCAAGAATGAGAAGTTAAGGATGATTCAAGATAAGGTGGTATAGGGTGAAACTAGAAAGGCGACCTTGGATTCGGAGGGTGTGTTAAAGATTGAGGGTCGTATCTCTATTCCTAGAGTTGGTGACTTTACTAGATTAATTATAGAGGAGGCTCATTATTTTAGGTAATCTATTTATCCAGGGGCAGCAAAGATGTATCATGACTTGAGGTATCATTACTGGTGGTATAGGATTAAGCAGGATATTATAGAGTTTGTTCCTCGGTGCTTGAACTATCAGCAGGTGAAGTATGAGCATTAGAGGCTAGGTGGTATAACTCAGAGAATGCCTATACCTGAGTGGAAGTGGGAGCAGATAGCAATGGATTTTGTGGTAGGATTTCCATGTACTTTATGGAGGTTTGATGCTATTTGGGTCACCGTGGATAGGTTTACCAAATTTACCCACTTTGTCTGGTTCAAACTTTTTATAGCTCAGAGAGTTTGGCTCATATCTATATTAGAAAGATAGTCATTTTTCACGAAGTGCCTATTTGTATCATTTCTGACCATGGTACTCAGTTCACGTCAAATTCTGGAGGTTAATACAAAAGGAGTTGGGTACCTCAGTCAAGCTTAGCACAGTTTTTCACCTAAAGATTGATGGTCAGTCTGAGAGGTTATTCAGATTCTGGAATATATATTTTAAGCTTTTTTTATTTTATTTTAACGACCCTTGGGGGGTTAGGGGTTGAGAAACACCCCCAGGCCTTAACATAATTAAAAACAAAGCAAAAAAATACAAGGAGGGGGACATAAACCTTACCTCCGATCCTATGGTGGTTCACAAATCGGCTAGCCTACTAAGGATGGCTAACTCATTCCCGATACTAGAATGGAAACATAGGAACTATGCACCTATAAGAGGACTCCTCTCAATACAAAGCATCTAGGAAAGTAGTAAATAAGGTAGACTTTCCCCTTTATATAATAAAAGGAAAAGCCTAGAAAAAAAGAAGGAATTCTTTATAGAAGCTATAACCTAACCGGAAACAGCCTAGATGAAGAACACTAAGTATCACCAAAAAGAGTGTAGTGGAACCACACAAGTTATAATTGGGTGCTTAATCTGTAGATGCAGCACTAGAAAGAAAATTATGGCAGCTTTTTGAACCTTTTAGTCTTTCTTCATCTGAGATTAGCAAGACCAATCCTGTCTAAGTGGTAGATGCCTCAAACACAATATGGTAACAATTGTGGGGTAGTGAAGTGGCCTGGCATAGTAAGACTGTGACTATACTTGGAGAGAGCATTTGCAATGGAATTAGCTTCTCTATAGAAATGGACAGATGTGAAGTGTGGGATAACTCTAGATATATCAGTAAGCCAATGAGTGAGGTGATGAAGAGTCCAAGGAGGTTTAATCTGAAGAGTGATCCATTTAGTAAGCAACTCTGAGTCAACTTAAAGAATGACATGTTGGAAGCTCTGTTGCACACACCATCTAAGACCATAAATAGCCGCCTCTAACTCCACTTGGTTATTAGTACATTTGCCTAATGGTATGGCATAGGCAAAGATATGTCTGCTGATATGATCGCTCAAAATTCCACCTGCACTGATGATACCTGGATTGCCCAATGTACTACCATCACTGTTAAGCTTAATGAAACCAAATTTCAGTTTAGTCTAGGTGACTTTAATGATCTTCATCTCCTGAGTCCATTTTTCTATGCAAGAAATAGTGTGGATCAAGTTAGAAGGCCATTGGATATGGAAAAATGCAACTCTTAGTATATTTTGAGCTTGTGTTATTGATTTTGGGGGTCAGTGGGATCAGTTATTAGCTATGGTAGTTTGTGTATAATAACAGTTACCATTCCAATACTTAGATAGCTCTATTTGAGGCATTGTATTGTACGAGGTTTAGATCTCCGGTGGGTTGGCTCAATGCATTTGAGGTTAGACCTTGGGGCGTCGACTTGTTGTGTGATTCTATAGATTGGGTGAAGTTTATTCAAGAGAGGCTTCATACGACTCAGAGCAGGCAAAAGAGCTATGTTGATCAGAAAGTTTGTGATTTGGAGTTTATGGCTAGAGAGAAGGTGTTTCTTTGGGTGTCGCCCATGAAGGCCATTATGAGGTTCAGGAAAAAGGGAAGCTCAGCCCTAGGTTTATTGGTTCTTTTGAGATCATGTGCTGCATCGACAATGTGGCTTATTAGTTAGCCTTACCTCTAGCTCTTTCAGGAGTTCACCATATTTTTCATGTATCCATGTTGAGGAGATATCTTGCAGATGAATTTCATATGCTTCAGTGGAATTTGGGTCAAATAGATTAGAGTTTCCCTTTCGAGAAGGAGCCTATTGCTATTTTGGATAGGTGGGTTCAAAAGCTAAAGTCTAAGGAGATAACATCAGTGAATATTCAATGAAAACATCATTTAGTGAAGGAGGCTACTTGGAAGACTAAGTTGTACAGGAAGAGCAGATATCATCATCTATTAGAGCGTTTAGGTATATTTTATCTTTTTACTTTCAAGAACAAAAGTTTATTTTAGTAGTGGATGATGTAATGACCCTCCTGGTCATTTTGTGAGTTTTGTGTATTTTCCATGTTCTATACCTTCCCATAGCTTCTATAAGGTGATTTTGGTCTGCAGGGATGGGTGGCACGGTTCCTGAGATGTTTAGTTGAGATTTCTAGGAGTTTTTCAGTTTTGAAGTTTTGAAAGTTGAAATAGTTGACTTAAGTCAACAATCAGGGAAGATGAGCCCAAAATGGAATTTTGACAATTTTGTTAGGCTTGGAAGGTGATTTTGGGCTAGTGATAAGTTGGTATTCTACCTACTTATTTAGCTTTTAATCTTATGCTTTTGCTAGTATAAAATGGATAAATAGTGCAATTAACACGAATTACTTCTATTTTATAGGTTTCTGTGTTTTAGAAGTGTTCGGGAAAGATTCGAGTGAAAACTAGCCAAATAAAGCAAAAAGGAGCTGCTGATCACTAGCATCAAGTTGGCCATCGCAACCGCGAGATACAAGGCACGCGACCACGATGCATAGAGAATCAAGTTAGCTATCGCGACCACAAGCTACAAGGTATGCAACCGCGATGCACAGGGAATTAAAGCCACACGATCACGAGAGTGAAGCCACGCGACCATGTGGAAGGAAAAGATAAAGCCTCGCGACTGCGAGGATCAGTCACGCGACCGCGATGAAGAAGTCTTCATCTGCAAAACAAATTTGGAAATTCCCACTTTTGGAAACCCTAATCCACATAAAACACTTCTCAGCCATCTTTGAAGCTATCTTTGGCAAATTCCACAACCCTTGACAAGCTTGGGGAGAAAGTTCATCAATCAACTCCATAGGAGTGAAGATTCAGATGCTCTTTATTGTAAAATCTTTAGTTTTCATTCTTCAACTCTTATTCTTAATTGCTAATTTGTAGGTGTTATTGTTGAATTGAGATTTGGGTTTTGTATTAGAGATAATACTTGGTTGGGTATTGAATTCATGTTTTTTATTTGCTATTGCTTAATTATGTGGGTCTATTGAATCCTCCATGCTTGGATTTATAGTAAATGGTTGCAAACATTGACTTAGCATTCTAATTAGGTTATTGCTTGAGAGGGGAGTTCCTTAATTTGGGAAGGTTCAATAGTGGGGATTTGGGATTCCACTCTATATTGAGGCTAGAAATAGCTCAATTCGCCGGAAACCCCCATCTAAGTGTTAGAGCTAGAGATAGCCAACTCACCCAAGTTATATTGGTTGGTTATTGTTCACTCGTGGTGATTCGAGAGAACACACGAGATATATGCTCGATTGGTCAGAAGACGGTTAGGCATACCCTTAGCCAAGACTACCTACGTGTTAATAGGATGTAAGTCTTGTGAATTGAATTCCCATTCCTAACTCTCCCTTGTTGTCCTTGCTTGGTATAAACAAGGTGAAAGCCATTGATCAAATATATCTTTTATTTGGTTTTATTTTATCTTTTAGTTTATTTAAAAAAACCAATTGATATCTTTTCCCTTTTGTTCATTGAACTTCAATAAGTTGCTTTTATTTTTTATTAGCTCAATCGCAATTACATTGTTCTCTGTGGGATCGACCCTGACTCCCAACGAGAATATAAATGTGTTTTGCTCTGATGATTGCATTCACCTCCATTGGAGAGTGTATTTGAGCATTATCAAAAATGGCGCCATTGCCGGGGAACAATTTGGTGTATAGAGTTGGTCTAGAATTTGAGTTTACTTACTCTAGTTCAAATTTGTGAATAGTTGTTTTTTTATTTTGTTTAGTTTTATTTTGTTGATTGATACCATGGCATCGCAGAATGCTAGAAATGTTGGTGGTTACATCCCAGTTCATATTCCCAACTATTATGTTTATTAAGGAGGACCCCACCTTGGGCAAAGGTGCAAAATTGGCCCTAGGAGAGGGAGGTATTCACCTTCTCGCTCCTATGATGGCTGTAATTGCTATTTGTATGGTGGTCATGATAGACATTAGAGAGAATGCCCTAATGATGACCGTCCTCTTCCCTTCTCTTGTTGTAACAATGTTGCCAGTGGTGCTTGTGATCTTAATAGGAACCGTGACTTAGCAAGCAAAGAAAGCATATGTGCCAAGCTCCAAACCCTCTTGGCCTTGCTAGAAAACCAAGAGGAAGGTGTGCAATCCATCAAGCAAGGCTTTTTGGACGCGAGAGCTAAAGAAGAAGCGGAGAGAAATCGTGCCATGCAACCCATGGCGGATTTGTCTACTCCTCTTGGTCAAATTGATAAAGAAAATCCTCCAAGCCGAGCAAATGAACATGTCTTGAACATTGAGCTCAATCAAATTCACTTTGGGGACGATGATGAAGATTTGAAAAATATGGAATCGCCCTAGAGTGAATTCATACCGGTAGTGCTTGAACCCCAATAAGAAGAGAAATTTGTATTAGGCGAGGTGGTGAGCCTAGAATGGGTGTTAAACTGAGCTCACCAACTAGAGGCCTATCACGAACAACCTGAAAGTATGCTACCAATATTCAGTATTTGAACACCGATATGAATGCTCATGTTGAAACATCCACGATCGTGGGTGTAAAGCCCCAGAATTCAGACCAGCATTAAAACCCATAACTCAGAAAAACTCAGAAAAATTTCATCTCTAAGCAAGCCCCACGGGCGTCATGGATATGACAGCCCATCGTGGTCCCCGTGAGGAGAGCCTAGCGGCCCTGATAACCTACCTTAGATAGACTGAGGCATCCCCACGAGCGTTGAAAGTCTGACGGGCCATGGGGCAGCCCATGGTAGACCACCAGTGGCCCTCCCCAGGCCTCCTCTTACTCTGATGAGCTATCACCATGGCTGTCGTGGATGTGACAGGCCGTGGGAGCCATCATGGGAACCGACCAGGGGACCAACACTAGCTTGCCCTTCTCCGACACCCGGGATATTGAGCTATCGCAATTTCGACGCCCATCGGGTAGTTCGTCCGACGGAAAATTTTTGCAGTTCCTACTTTTAAGTTGGGGGCATTTTGGACTTTTTCTAATTCTTTGAACTTCGATCCTAAGTTGTTTTGGGAGTAATTAAAGGGTTTTCATGCTTTTTCCCTCATTACTCCTAAACTAAATTGACACTTAGTAGTTTTAACAAGAAAAGAAGTGTTTCCTCTCAAGAACAGGCAAGAGGGTTTTCTTCTAGTTCAGCACCAAATCCAAAGGTTCAACCGTAGAATCTTCTTCCAGGTATGTGGTATTTCACAAGTATGTTCCTTTCACCCATTAGGTCCCTAGAATTCAGTCAGTTCATCAGCTTCTCCATGAATTGTTTAGACCTAGGGTTCCTAAATCCTAGGGATTCATTGTAACTCAACTGCTAAAGTTCATGTGGTATTAATTACACGTTTCTTCGAGAATTAACATAGTCCAATGTACAGAACTCAGTAACCCTAGCTTGTCTTAATTTTAGTATTCATAAATTATGCTTGCTAGGCAGATAATTAAGATAATTATGCTTCAGAATTAGAATGCCATTAGTTTAAGTATATATATATATGTTCATTCTAAGATAATTATCAGTATTTGAGCTATCCAGTATTTTAGCTTGCATTTCATTGCTTATATTTCCATTGGGAGTAGACTTAGTACCGAGCGGATGATGGGATGAAGGCTTAGCTATCAGATTAGGCTAAGCCCTTTAGTAGCAGTCCCTCAATCCCAGAACTACGGCGCCACCGTAGGTATAAAGAGGGGTCAGCTGTCAGATTAGGTTACATACCTCTGTCCCTTGTGGGCATCAGTTTAGTGGATCCACGTCAGACTTGTTCGTACCCTTGGCAAGGTATGACCACCTTTCCACCCAGGGTTACAGGATAGCCCCATAGTTAGCTCATCTTGGGGTATGTCGGTAATAGTATCTCCCACAGTCAGACTCAGCATTGCATTGACTATGTATTCAGTATTTCAGTTCAGCTTAGCATGTTATGATATTCATGTTCAGTTATTTGGTTATTGCATTTCAGATACCTTCCATCTCATGTTTCATGATATGTACTTCCATGTCATTATCCATGTTTAGAGCTTTGGTTATATATCATGCATGCTCAGTACATTCAAAGTACTGACGCATACTTTTATGCTACATCATTTTATGATGTAGGTTCAGGCGCTCAGCATCTAGACCATGCTTAGATCGATTTCCAGTCCTCACTTAGCAGACTCATTGGTGAGTCCTCATAGTTCGAGGATGACATACATGCTTTTAACTTTCAGTCTTTACTTTTCAGTTTCAGGTTATTAGAGTTAGTTGAGGGCATGTCCCAGCAACTCATATCAGTTAGAGGCTTTCGGGCATAGACTAGATTCAGTTATTGGGTTGTTAGTGTTGTTTTCAGACTTCATTATACTCCTATATAGACTACATATTCAGACATGTTTTGGGTTCTTTCCCACTTTAGATATTAAACTGTTTTCAGCTTTCGCACAGTATACAGTTTGATTGAAATTGTCTAGATATGTCAGAACATGGGTTAGCTTAGAGTCACTCGTGAAACTAGGCACCATGTTACGTCTAGGGGTAGCCTCGGGGCATGACAAACTTGGTATCAGAGCATCAGGTTTAAGTGTCCTAGGATGTCTGAAAGCTGCGTCAAGTAGAGCCTCCTTCATGGGTGTGAAGTGCGCCACACTTATGGGGGAGGAGCTATGAGATGTCATTAGGAACAACTTTCCTTCTTTTTTTTCCAGCTCATGCTATAGAGTATGAACTCTATTTAACCTCCTTCTAACTCGTGCTCTTTGCTTTTCAGAAAATGCCTCCCAAAAGAGCTAACGCCAGAAATCAGCCAGCACCAGCAGACCCATTGAATGAGTAAGTCACATATACTGAATTCAGGGATGCATTCCAAGTGCTTGCCCAGGCTATGACAGCTCAGGTCAATCAGTGGGCTGTGGCACCAGCTCTACCTCAGGCTAACACTGTTGCAGCTAGAATCTGGGACTTTACTCGAATGAACCCTCCGGAATTTCATGGGTCTAAATCAGAAGAGGATCCACAAGAGTTTCTTGATGACATCCAGAAGGTAACAAACATTATGGGTGTCACTCCGGTTGAGAGTGCAGATTTAGCCGCCTACAAGTTGAAGAGAGTGGCTTATACTTGGTATCAGCAGTGGAAGGTGTCCCGTTGTGCGAATGCATGTCCAGTGGATTGGAACCAATTCAATACTGCATTTTTGGACAGGTGTTTCCCACTTGAACTCAGGGAAGCCAAGGTCCAAGTGTTCATCAACTTGAAGCAGAATGACATGAGAGTGAAGGATTATGCACTCAAGTTTACTCAGTTGTCTAAGTATGCTCCAGTGATAGTAGCTGACTCCAAGGCTCGTATGAGCAAGTTTGTATCTGGTGTGTCAAATGATATGGTCAAAGAGTGCAATACTGCTATGCTGATGAAGGATATGGACATCTCCAGGTTGGTTACTTATGCTCAGCAGATAGAGGAAGAGAAAATCAAAGAAATGGGAGGAGCATGCGACTCATCTGAGGGTTGTTCTGCAAACTCTCAAGGACCGCCGCCTATTCGCTAAGTTCAGCAAGTGTGAATTTTGGTTGCAATCAATCACTTTCCTCGGTCATGTGGTGTCCAGCGAAGGAATTCAAGTGGATTCTCAGAAGATAGAGGCAGTAAAGAGTTGTCCTAGACCTACTTCTCTGTCGGACATTAGAAGATTCTTGGGTTTGGCTGGCTACTAAAAGAGATTCGTTGAAGGATTTTCATCCATAGCTGGCCCATTGACCAAGTTAACTCATAAAAAGTTCAAGTTCCAGGGGTCAGATGAGTGTGAGAAAAGCTTCTTGGAATTGAAGACCAGGTTGACTACGGCTCCCGTTTTGACTCCAAAAGAGGGTTTATAAATCTACGTGGTTTACTGCGATGCATTCAGGGTCGGCCTGGGTTGTGTTTTAATGCAGCAGGGTAAGGTCATATCTTATGCTTCTAGCAAGCTTAAGGTCCATGAGAAGAACTACCCGACTCATGACCTCGAGCTTGAAGCTATTGTGGTTGCCCTAAAGATTTGGAGACACTACTTGTATTGTGTTCATGTTGATGTGTTCACAGATCATAAGAGCATCCAATATGTGTTCACCCAGAAAGATTTGAATCTTTGTCAGAAGAGATGGTTGGAGTTCCTTAAAGACTATGATATGAATGTTCTCTACCATCTGGAAGGCCAATGTAGTGGATGATTCCCTCAGTAGACTATTTATGGGTAGTGTATCACATGTTAAGGAAGAGAAGAAAGAATTAGTCAGAGATGTTCACAGGCTTTCTCATTTAGGATTTTGCCTTATGGACACGACAAATGGTGGTGTGATAGTCCAGAATGGGTGAGAATCTTCATTAGTAGCAGAGGTTAAAGAGAAACAGGACAGTGATCCTATATTACTTCAGTTGAAAGGTGCAGTTCATCAGCAGAGAGTAGAGGTTTTCTCCCAAGGGGAGATGGTGTGCTTCATTACCAGGGTTGTTTATGTGTACCTAATATGGGTGAGTTAAGGCAGCAGATCCTTATATAAGCCCATAATTCCAGGTATTCTATTCATCCTGGTGCTACTAAGATATACCGTGATATATGGAAAGTCTATTGGTGGAATGGCATGAATAGTGACATTGAAGATTTTGTAGCTAAGTGTCCCAACTGTCAGCAAGTGAAAGTAGAATATCAGAAACCAGGAGGTGTAACTCAAGATATTAGCATTCCTACTTGGAAGTGGGAGGTAATTAACATGGATTCCATGACGGGTTTACCTCGTGCTCACAGACAGCACGACTCCATTTGGGTGATAGTGGATAGAGTTACTAAGTCAGCTCACTTCTTCGCTGTCAAGACTACAGATTCAGCGGAGGACTATGTCAAACTCTACATCAGCAAGATAGTCAGGTTGCATGGGATTCCCTTGTCTATCATATCAGATAGGAGTCCTCAGTTTGCATCTCACTTCTAGAAGTCTTTTTAGAAAGATCTTGGTACTCAGGTAAATCTCAGCACAGCATTTCATCCGCAGATGGATGGTCAGGCAGAGCGTACCATTTAGACCTTAGAGGACATGTTGAGAGCTTGCGTGATCGATTTCAAGGGTAGTTGGGATGATCACCTACCTCTCATAGAGTTTGCCTATAATAACAGCTTCTATTCCAGTATCCAGATGGCCCCATATGAGGCACTTTATGGGCGTAGATGCAGGTCACCGGTTGGTTGGTTCAAAGTAGGTGAAGTATCCTTGATTGGGCCAGATTTTGTTCATGAGGCTATGGAGAAAGTTCAGCTCATCGGAGAAAGATTAAAAACATTTTAGAGTCGTCAGAAGTCCTATATAGATGTGAGGAGAAGGGACTTAGAGTTTTACATCGATGATTGGGTCTTCTTGAAGGTGTCACCCATGAAGGGTGTAATGAGATTTGGCAAGAAAGGGAAGCTCAGTCCCAGATATGTAGGTCCTTACAGAATCTTGAAAAGAATTGGTAATGTGGATTATGAGTTAGAGTTGCCAGCAGAATTAGTTGTGGTTCACCCAGTTTTCCATATTTTATTATTGAAGAAGTGTGTTGGTGATCCAACATCGATTGTGCCCTTATAAAGAGTGGATATGAAGGATAGCCTCACCTATGAAGAGGTTCCAGTTGAAATTCTTGACCGTAAGGTTCGTAGGTTGAGAAATAAGGAAGTCACTTTGATGAAAGTTTTATGGAGGAACCACTCAGTTGAGGTAGCTACTTGGGAAGCAGATGCAGCCATGATGGCCAAGTATCTTCACCTTTTCCCTTCCGACTCAGTTTCAGTTTGAGGTAATAGTTCCTCTCTTGTCCTTCAGTCTCCTCATATGCATGCCAGTCTCAGTATCATGTTTTCCTAGTTATTCCAGTATTTTCAGCATGCTTTCATGTACTTAGAACTGGACTCAGTCAGATATTAGCTTCTAGTATTCAGTTGGTAGGAATTGCAGCTCATTCCCTCTAAACTCAGCTCAGTTAGTCTTCATTCGAGGATGAGTGATCCTAAAGGGGGGATATTGTAACACCCCATAATTCAGACCAGTATTTAAAACCCAAAATGTAGAAAAACTCAAAAAAAAATCATCCTTAGGCAAGCCCCACATGCTGACCCACGGGCATCATGGACACGATGGCCCATCGTGGTCCCTATGGGGAGAGCACAACGGCCCTGCCAACCTACCTTAGCCAGACAGAGGGGTCCCCACAGGCATCGAAAGTCCGACGGGCCGTGGGGCAGCCCATGGTAGACCACCAGTGGCCCTCCCCAGGCCTCCTCATGCTCTGATGGGCTATTACCACGACCGTCGTGGATGCGATGGGCCATGGGAGCCATCGTGGGAACTGACCAGGGGACCATCCCCAGCCTTTCCTCCTCTGATGCCCAGGCCGATGGGCTGTCGCAAGTTCGATGCCTGTCGAGTAGCCCATCTGGCAGAATTTTTTTGCAGTTCCTTCTTTTAGGTTTAGGGTATTTTGGTCTTTTCCCAATTCTTTAAACTCCGATCCTAAGTCCTTTTGGGAGTAATTAGAGGGTTTTCACGCTTTTTCCCTCATTACTCCTAAACTAAATTGACACTTAGCAGTTTCAACAAGAAAAGAAGCGTTTCCTCTCAAGAATAAGCAAGAGGGTTTTCTTCTAGTTCAGCCCGAAATCCAAAGGTTCAATCGTAGACTCTTCTTCCAGGTTTGTGAGATTTCACTAGTGGGTTCCTTTCACCTATTAGTCCCCTAAAATTTAGTCTGTTCTTCTGCTTCTCCATGAATTATTCAGACCTAGGGTTCCTAAATCCTAGGGATTCATTGTAACTCAACTATTAAAGTTCATGTGGTATTAATTACACATTTCTTGGAAAATTAGAATAGTCCCATGTACAGAACTCAGTAACCCTAGCTTGTCTTAATTTTAGTATTCATAAATTAAGCTTGCTAGGCAGATAATTAAGATTATTATGCTTTAGAATTAGAATGCCATCAGTTTAAGTATATATATATATATATATATATATATATGTGCATTCTCAGATAATTGTCAATATTTGAGCTATCCAGTGTTTCAGCTTGCATTTCATTGCTTATATTTTCGTTGGGAGTAGACTTAGTACCGAGAAGATGACATGATGAAGGCTTAGCTATCAGATTAGGCTAAGACCTTTAGTAGCAGTCCGCCAATCCCAGAACTATGGTGCCACCATAGGTATAAAGAGGGGTCAGCTATCAGATTAGGTTGCACACCTATGACCCTTGTGGGCATCAGTTTAGTGGATCCACGTCAGACTTGTTCGTACCCTTGGTAAGGTATGAACACCCTTCCACCCAGGGTTACAGGATGTCCCCATAGTTAGCTCATCTTGGGGTATGTCGGTAATAGTATCTCCCACAGTCAGACTCGGCATTGCATTGACCATGTATTCAGTATTTAAGTTCATCTTAGCATGTTATGATATTCATGTTCAGTTACTTGGTTATTGCATTTCAGATACTTTCCAGCTTATGTTTCATGCTATGTACTTCCATATCATTATACATGTTTACAGTTTGGGTTATGTATCCCGCATGCTCAGTACATCAAAACTACTGACGCATACTTTTGTGCTACATCATTTTATGATATAGGTTCAGGCGCTCAACATCCAGACCGTGCTTAGCTCAATTTCCAGTCCTTAGTCAGCAGCCTCATTAGTGAGTCCTCATAGTTCGAGGACGATAGACATGCTTTTATCTTTCAGTCTTTACTTTTCAGTTTCAGGTTATTAGAGTTAGTTGTGGGCATGTCCTAGCAACTCATATCAGCTAGAATCGTTCAGACATAGACTAGATTCAGCTATTGGGTTGTTAGTGTTGTTTTCAGACTTCATTAGACTCCTATATAGATTACATATACAGACATGTTTTGGGTTCTTTCCCACTTCAGATATTAAACTATTTTCAGCTTCTGCACAGTATACGGTTTGATTGAAATTGTCTAGATATGCCAGACCATGGGTTAGCATAGAGTCACTCGTGATACTAGACACCATGTTACATCTAGGGGGTAGCCTTGGGGCATGACAGTGAGTAGTAGTTTTGATTTTTTCCCTATTGAAGAAGAAAACATAAGGGATGCTCGTGAATAGACGGTGTTGTAGAAACCAACTACCTTATATAAAAATCATGATGCCAAAATCAAGCGAATGATACTAGAGTTGCAAGGAAGAGTCCAACAATTCATCTTGAAGGACTCTAGTTAATTCTAAAGTGAGGATGTTATGAAGGAGGCAAGTTTGAAGGTGGAGATGCCCAAATCCAACTCCAACCACTTTTTGACCTTGAGTTTGATTGAATGGATAAAGTCAAAATAATCAAGCTTTTGGAAGAACTTGGAAGGAGGATGGATCAAGGTTTATCCGGTCTTAAAGTTGTCATGGAAGAAGGAAAAACGACCTTACTCACTTGAAGGCAAAAAAGTGCAAAATAAAAAATCATGAAAATGGTCTCCTCATGTTCACATCTTCACCCTTCGATTGTCATCGAAAGTTCAATTTAAGTTTGGGTTGAAGGTTTAAATCATCCAAATGGAGGTCCAAATAGTGACATATCTTGCTTCACGCCGCGATGTTAAATTGCGTGCTTGATGGGAGGCAACCCATCAGTTTTATGCTTTACTTCACTTTTGTTTCTTTTTGATTTGTTTTTAGGTGTCCAAGGAAAGGAGAAGAGGAACCAAGTGTTGAAAAGTACCAAAAAATGTGCTTTTTGCGCATGGAAGAGTGTCCATTGTATATGCCATTGCACAAGCAAATAGTAAACTAAGCAAAAATACTGGCATGAGCGAAGGAGGTGCATTTAGCACCTCCCAAAGTGCCCATTGCACCCGACTTCATATGACAAAATAGTGCACTGGGAAGATTTCTAAAAAATCAGGTGTTGCTAAGGCATCGCGATCGCGAGCCCTGACTCTCGCGATCGCGATGAGGTAAATTCTCGCTGACTCTTCACAACTGCGTGAACACTTTGCGATCTTGTGTAGTTGAGTGATTTTAACTCATTGTGATCGCGTGATAAGGCCATGTGACCACGAGGCAATGAACAGTTTTTAGGTAAATAAAAGATCAAACAAGTCATTTCAAAAGAAAATTTTGCTTTGGAACTTGGATACTTTTCTCTCCCAAGGAAAGAATAAACGTCTATCAATTCAATTTTGTAGTCTCTTCAAACATCAAAGGTATTTTCTCCATAACCCATTCTCTTCTTGGATATTGCCCCCATTTGTGCTTAAGTTAATGGCCATATGAGCCCGTAGTAGTGTAAATGTGAGGGAGGGTGATTGGTTTATTGTGTTGAAATTCTTGGTTGAAATCTAAATGAAGATGTTAAGGGGTTGTTTGTTACTATCATGATGTTAAAAATCTTCCCCAAAGGGGTGTGAAAGGGAAGAAAATAGGGTGCAAAGAACCTGTTTGAAAAAATGCCAAAATGAAAATTTTCTGGGCAAGAAGATAACCCTCGCGATCGCGAGGAAAAAATATTCTGAACTTCACAATCGTGATGCCCAATTCAAAGATCGTGATGAAGTAATTTTCTGAAAAAAATAATTGGTCTCTGCAATCATGATGAAATATCCCGCGATCACGATGACCAATTTTGGCAGTCCCTGAAACAGCATTTTTTCCCAAGCCCTATTCGGGCTCATTTTGCCTCATTTCTTTGGCCTAATCATGTCCCAATACATTGCTTTACATGCCTATATTAGTGTTTGTCAATTTTGTTCCTTGTGTAGGTAATTTAAGCTTGAAAATGGCTGAAATTAAACATGAAGATGCCAACCAAGTGGACGACGAGAAGTACTTTAACCAAGGAACCTTCGTCTCCCTCAAGTTCTCCCAACTATATGACTGTCACTTGATGAAGCCAATCACGAGGAAGCGAGGTACTATGTTGGATGGGTTGGAAGAGAAATGGGCCGACTTTCATGAGAAGTTGGTTACAAGTGGATGGCTATGCTTCGCCGTCGAGCCCATCAAGGTGAACTTTGCCGTGGTTCGTGAATTTTATGCTAGTGCGGCTAAGACGGACTTTGCCAATAACTTGGTTGTGCAGGTTTTAGGCAAGTTGGTTTGGTTTGATCCAAAATTGATCAACATATACTATAACCTCCTAAATACCGACAATGCTACATACAAGGCCCGAGCTACAGAAATGGGGACCAGTTGGCTTGTGGAGCACTTACATGATGGCACGGTCCTATAATGGATAGCATTGAATACGAAGATTGAGTCTTCTGAGTCTAACCTTAAAGTCCACACTTGGATTTTGATTATTTGTGCCCGAGTTATGCCTTCTAATTATGAATCTGATGTGACCATCGATAAAGCAAGGGTCATTTGTGTTATGATGGAGGGTCTTCCGGCGAATGTAGGGCAACTGATCATGCAAGAAATTCAACAAATGTTCCTTGATGGTAGCAAAAGTTTGCTCTTCCCTTTATTGATCACTCACTTACGTTATGAAGCCGGGGTTGCAAAGAGGGATGGTGAAAATGAGAGGAAGCCCAAAAAATTGATTTACCCTCTAAGGAAGATAGGAGTCATGCAAGCATCGAAGAAGAGGATGATCGATGTAGATTCACCCTCATTTGGTCTATTCTCTGGGTCTAGCGAGGCACTTAAGTCAACTGTTGCTGCTGAGGCTATTACCCCCTCAGAATTGGGCCCTCGACACTGTGCCACATCTCTATCCAAGTCTATGGCATGGATGCCCATCTTCGCCAGATTGTAGCAGGCCTACCTTCAGGTCCGGGTGAGAGTTCCACCACACCGGCACCTGGTCTGTACTCTGCCACTAATCCTAGTGGCCCTACACTAGCTAGTGTAGCGAACCAGCAGTAGAACATCAAGGAGAGGTTGGATAAGGTGGAGAGGCAACAGAAAAAGCAGAGGGACCATGATAGAAAGCAAAGCAAGTTCCTCACAAAGATGATGAGCACTCTAAGGAAGCTATATGGGTCTGAGGATAATGCGGATAAGGCAGATTGGGTCCTTTTTGGGCCTAGCAGCACTAGTTCTGAGTGATACACCCTTCAGGGAGCTCCCTCAAACTCTTATCTTATTTTGATGTAGAGAGGGCACTGCACTGTGTTAGTTGGGGGTGCCCGACACTATATCTAGCTTGTCTTGTTTTTATTTTGGATATTGTTGTGCCCTTTTTGGGCTTATTTTGATTATTGGATATTTTGATACCCTCGCCGGGTTTTGTTTTGCTTGTTGCTATGAATAGAATTGATGGTTTAGGTTGTAGTTTATTTATTTGTAGCTTCTTTCATTTCTTTTGGTTTGTTAGATGTTTTGGATCCAGGGGGAAGTCTGAGTACCCGTAGGCTATATGGAACTTGTTAGAGTTGGGAACACTACATCATATGTGTCGACATGTGAACCGCATAAGCCACTGCTTGGCCTGTGCGTTGCATGTGCGACCCGCACATTAACATGTGTGAATTATACGTGCTTATGCATTGGGATTGCTGTGTTGATAAACCTTGAGCAACCACATCGATTTAGATTGATGAATTAGCCCAATGATAGACTGAGTGACGTCATTCTTAAGGGCAAATCATAGTCTTTTGAGATAGTGGAAGTGATTGACTTGTTTGGTACTAACAAAGTTAGTCTTGCATGCTAAGTGAAATAGGCATACCCCTCTGAAAAAGTTTTTATGAAAAATGCATGGCAAAGAATGATATTTGTGACAACTCCTTTAATCTTTTTGTGAATCTTAACACATTAGTGGTGATAATTCAGAATTGGAAAATGTGTCTCTTTTTGTTCTTGTTTAGGAGGTAAAAACTGACCTTTCTTGAATGATTCGCATACCATGTATGGTGAGGAGTAGTTGAATAATTCTTGTGCTTGCTTGTGTTAACTAGAACTTGCCCGATTAGTCGTTTAATGTTAGTCTCAATTGCATTGGTTGGAGACATGATTTTAGGCCTTCTTTGTGATTGTTGAAGCCTACTTAGACTTAAAAGTTCACCATTGCACTCAAATTGTATCATTAGTCACCCCTCTTGAGCCTAATACCTTTTCTTTGGCAACCTCGGTACAAGCCTTGAACCATTTTGAACATGAATCCCTCTCTTGAACATGTCCCTCCTTGAACTCTACATGTGTGAAATCGAGGCTAAAAGCCTAAGTTTGGGGGTTGATTAGGGTACCTTGGAGGAGTGTTATATGAGTTTATCTTGGTTTGTTGCCTAAAAAAATTGTCAAAAATAAGGAATAATGTGAAAAAGAAAGCAAAGAAAAAAGGAAAAGAGGAAAGGAAAGAAAGGGAATGAATCCTCCAAGATGAATAAAATGATAAATTTGAGCACCAATTGAAATGAGTGAAATGGTTTCTTGTATTGAATGAAAATAAAAAGAAATGGCTTTGGTTTTGAATTGAAAAGGTTGTGTGGAGTTCGAGGGGATGTTGTCACTTGAATCCAAATGCATACCCTACCCTTCCTCAAGCCTACATTACAAGCTTAGATAAGTCCTATGAGATCTTCGACCGATTGTTTTGAGCTAGCGGCAAATGAAAATAAGGGCAAGCCTATGGTTGATACTTGTTGGTACTTGAAATTCCTTGTGAGTGTGAGTGTTTTTGTATTTTTCCCTTGTGATGGCCTTTGTACCTAATGTGTTTTTAGGACTTTCGTTCTTGTGAGGGAATGCAAAGTAGGATAGTTGGTGACATTGATAAACTCCAAAAATGAGTCAATTGAGCATGTTTTGGTAAGCTAGTGGTTTGAGTCACATCTTGAGGATTAGTTGTTCTTAATTTCCATTGCATCCTTGATTTGTGTTATGAATAAAGAGGAATGTTTAGACTAAATTGTCATGTGATTAACTAATCATTAGTACCAACTGAATTCATATTTGGTATTTGAAATGGGTTTTCCTTGGCTTATGGTATTGTCTTTGCACTTGTGTGGTGTGCCTCTTGAGTTAGAATTTTTAGTTGCTTGAGGACAAGCAATAGTTCAAGTTTGGGGGTTTGAGAGTTACTATTCTACCTACTTATTTAGCTTTTAATCTTATGCTTTTGCTGATATAAAGGGGATAAATAGTGCAATTGACACGAATTACTTCTATTTTACAGGTTTATGTGTTTTAGAAGTATTCGAGAAAGATTCGAGTGAAAACTAGTCAAATAGAGCAAAAAGAAGCTACTGATCACTGGCATCAAGTTGCCATCGCGACCACGAGATACAAGGCACGCGACCGGGATGCACAAAGAATCAAGTTGGCTATCGCGATCGCGAGCTACAAGGTACACGACCATGATGCATAGGGAATTAAAGCCAAGCGACTGTGAGAGTGAAGCCACGCGACCGCATGGAAGGAAAAGACAAAGCCTCGTGACCACGAGGATCGGTCACATACTCGTGATGAAGAAGTTGTTAGCTACAGGACAGATTTGGAAATTCCCACTTTTGGAAACCCCAATCCACATTAAACACTTGTAAGATATCTTTGAAGCTATCTTTAGTAAATTCGACAATCCTTGACAAGCTTGCGGAGCAAGTTCATCAATCAACACCATAGGAGTGAAGATTTGGATGCTCTTTATTGTAAAATCTTTAGTTTCCATTTTTCAACTCTTATTCTTAAATTGCGAATTTGTAGGTGTGATTGTTGAATTGAGATTTGGTTTTGATATTAGACATAATACTTGTTTGGGTATTGAATTCATGTTTTATATTTTCTCTTGCTTAATTATTGATGTGCCTGGATTCTACGGCACATTTGACGCCTTTAACTAAGAATACTCGCAAGTTTTTGAGCAACTTTTGTGTCTTTTGATGTTTTTATGTTGTATTTGCAGGAAATGTAGACAAGGATAAAAAGGAAGTAAAAATACTCAAGCTAAGTAACAAAGGTTGAGCTTGACGGAGGACCTGACGGCTCGTCACACAGGTGACTAACCGTCAGGAGAGCCACCAAACCTGGCAGCAGCTAAAGGAGCCACTGGATAGCAGCGACGGTTGGCATGACGGCCCGTCACACCTTTGACGGACCGTCAGCCAAGCCATCAAGTGAGAGCTCAAGGAGAGCCTACACTGGATAGCAGCGACGGTTGGCGTGATGGCCCGTCACACCTTTGACGGACCGTCAGCCAAGCCTTCAAGTGGGAGCTAAAAGATGGCATGCACTGGATAGTGGCAACGGCTGTGAGTGACGGCCCATCACAGTGGCGACGGTCCGTCAGGCGACTCGTCAAATACCACGCGGATTCCGAAAATCCTATTTTTGGACTTTATTTCCTGGACTACTATAAATACCCTGTGTTAGGTTTATTTTATTCATTGATTACCCAATAGTTCTAGGATATTTTTAGTCGACTTTTGAGCGAGTTTTTGGAGAGAAAACACGACACTACACGTTTTTCTTCTTCATCATCTTGTTCTTCCATTGTTCTTGGGATCTTGGTTTCTTGTTCTTGGATAATTGAAGCTTGTGTTCATTATATTGTAAGAATCTTTTCTCTTTATTATGAATATTATTTTCTTCTCTTCTCCTAATAGCATGAGTAACTAACTCCCACAACTAGGGTTGTGGGAGCCATGGCAAAAGTAGCAATATAGATTCCGGGTAGCGTCGGGTTCAATATTTATGTTGTCACGTTATTAATCATTCATTATTAACGTTTTCTAGTGGTTGCAAACATTAGAACATGCCTAGGTTTAATTTGCTTGAGTAAAGAGATTAAAACCGGGAAATTTGACTAACTACGAGGATTCGAGACCACCACTTCTCGTCTTATGATTAATGTTGTAACTAGATTAATCTACTTGATGTTTAGGATTGAAATATAAAAGCTCACCTTTTCAAGTTCGAGAGAATTGAAAAGGAAATTCGTCTATTTGGTTGAGAAATTTTTAGATGATACCATTAATTCAATCACATCGTGACATACATATAGAAAGAACCCGGTTAAGCTTTGAGTCGACATTATTACGACGCCTTGGTGAACACTCCCCTAGTTCACTCTCATATTGATTATTAATCGTACATTCTTATTTGCTTTGATCAAATATTGTTCACACAAACCCCCCCCATTTACCAGAAACTATTGATTACTAGTCATTTAATTCACTAACGACTTAATTTGCACCTTATTCCCTGTGGGATCGACCCCAACCTCTGTTGGGTTCTATATTTGACGACGACCGCTTACGCTTCGTAATTGGAGTTGTAATTTGGGCGTATTAAATTTTGGCGCCGTTGCCGGGGAATTACGGTTGTTTATTAAGTCTGGTGTGTTTATTTGACTCTTAGTCATATTTCTTGATTTTACTTTTATTTGTTGTTTTTGTTTTCTACAGGGTACTGCGTTGTGCATGCCAAGTACCCGACGCTCGGGTGAACCAATATTACCCTACGACCTCGAGCTCGCAAGAACGCTAAGGCAAACCATGAATGCACAAAAACAGAGGCAGCAAGGCTCGCTGCAGAACAGCAGGCTCAACAGGATCAGCATCACTTGAATGCCGATGATATAGAGGATGATACTGCATTAGACAGAGTTGGCGCTACAGGCGCCATTGTTCTTCCTCCACTAGCGCCCGGGGCCAAGTTCAACATAACTAGCACAATGCTCCAGCTGTTGAACTTAAAGGGATTGTTCCGTGGTATGGCTGGTGATGATCCAAACCGACACCTGATGAACTTTGTGGGTATCTGCAAGTCGTTCGAATTGCCTGGAGTAAGTCAGACCGCGATTAGACTCAGGTTGTTTCCATTGTCTCTATCTGATGAGGCAGCACTATGGTTGACAGAGCTAACCCCCGACTCTATCACAACCTGGGGAGAGTTAAAAGGAGCTTTCCTAGAAAGGTTCTTTCCTCCCTCTAGGATGATACAGTTGAGGGATGAAATTAGCAATTTCAGACAACAACCTCATGAGGCGTTACATGAGACGTGGTTGCGGTTCAAGAAGAAGCTGACATAATGCCCTAACCATCAGTTGACCGACAATTTTCTGATGCAGACATTTTATAGGGCACTAAATTCGGCTACCAAGCCGACACTGGATAATGCAGCAGGTGGAGCATTTATGGGTCTCACTTTTATCGATGCCACAGCTATTCTGGACCGGCTCACTAAAACCAATAGGTCCTGGCATACACGGGACACAGAGATGGCTGCTAGCACTCATGCAGTCGGTATGTCAGCAGAACAACGCAGGAGAGAGGAAGAGCGGGACCAAGATATGGCCCATCTGAAAATGCAAATGGACCTATTGACAAAACATTTCCTGTCTGGAGACATGGAGAAAGTGAAAGTTGTGGGTTCCCAAAGTAGAGCAGCAGAGTTCGAGTCTGATGAGGAGGCGAATTATTTGGGGGGTTTCCAGGTCAATGGCCAGGGAAACCAAGGTCGGAACTATCAGAAGGACAACTACTATGAAAAAGCTGGCTACAGAGACCGTGATCAGAGGAACTGGATGAATAAAACAGATAGAGGTGGGTTGTACGTACCACCTGGTAACCGAGAAAGAAGTAGCAATGATACAGGGACGTCCAAGTTAGAGAATATGATGGCAAAGATGTTGTTGAAGGTAGAATCTACTGACTCCGAAGTCAAGAAAATGAAATATGAATTATCATCATTGAGTCAGTTGGTTAATTCTCATTCCACCTCAATCAAGCAGTTAGAGCAACAAATGAGTCAAATCACGGCGTCTCTAAATCAAAGGAAAGCTTGAACATTGCCGAGTGACACCATTCAAAACCCGAGAAACGACGGAAATTGTATGGCAATCACCACCAGAAGCGGTAAGACATTAGCGGAATCACATCCGGTAATTCAGACCCAGAAAGGTAGCGTTGCTGAGAAAGATGAGTTAGTAGATGCTGAAAATATGGTCGATGAGGGTGTGAAAGTGTCTGTTGAAAAACCCGGTACGGAAGAAGATGCTACTCAAGTGCTCACGGATAAAAGCAAGGAAGTTGAAAAACTTCCAACTATGATGCCTCGGCCACCACCTCCTTTCCCACAACGGTTGAAGAAGAAAGTGGAAGATAGAAAGTTCCTGAACTTCATGACCATGCTAAAACAGATATCAGTAAACATCCCTCTCGTGGATGCGCTTGAACAAATGCCCGGTTATGCCAAGTTCATGAAGGACTTGATCACAAAGAAGAGGTCGGTAAGTTTTGAACCGGAAGACAACCTCCACCATTGTAGCGCCATTTCATCAAGGTCGCTAGTCCAAAAGAAAGAAGACCCGGGTGCGTTCACAATTCCTTGCACCATAGGGGAGTTTAACTTTACAAAGGCTCTTTGTGACTTGGGGGCTAGCATAAACTTGATGCTGTTATCCATCTACCGGCAGTTGGGCTTAGGAGCCCCCAAACCGATGACTATGAGATTATTGATGGCTGACAGATCGGTGAAACGCCCGGTTGGTATTCTGTATGATGTACTTGTGAAGGTGGGGAAGTTCATATTTCCGGCAGACTTCGTGATTTTGGACTGCGAGGTAGACTTTGAAGTCCCTATTATTTTGGGACGACCCTTCTTGGCAACCGGAAGAGTATTAGTAGATATGGAGAGCAACGATTTGACTTTCAGGTTGAACGATGAGGTAGTGAAGTTTAATGTGTGTAGATCAATGAGGCAATCGAGGGACAATAATGTCATCTCGGTTATTGATGTTGTTGCAGAATCTGATGTGATTGTTTCTGTTGAAGAGAGACTTGCTGTAGAGACATTGGCAGCAGTCATGATGAACTTCGATGATGATGGCGTCGAAGATTATGAGGAAATTGTAAATGTTGTGGTTGGAATGGGGTCGTATGGTTACGCCCCAAAGAAATTGGATCTCGATTTAAAGAACAGACCGACACCTCCTGCAAAGCCTTCTATTGAGGAAGCGCCGGTATTAGAGTTGAAAGAGTTGCCAGGTCATCTGAAGTATGCATTTTTGGGTGACAAAGATACCTTACCTGTAATCATCGTGACAGACCTTGTGCAATCTCAAGTTGAAGCTTTATTATCTACTCTGAGGAGACACAAGAGAGCAATCGGCTGGACCATTGCAGATATTATTGGCATCCCACCAGGTATTTGTACTCATAAGATATAGCTAGAAGAAAATTGCACTCCCACCACCGAGCACCAGCGGAGACTGAATCCGCCAATGCAAGAGGTGGTGAAGAAAGAGATCATCAAATGGCTCGATGCTGGAGTGGTTTACCCAATCTCTGATAGCAAATGGGTAAGCCCAGTGCAATGTGTTACTAAGTAGGGAGGAATGACTGTGGTAGCAAATGACAAAAATGAACTGATTCCATTAAGACCTGTCACGGGCTGGCGAGTCTGTATGGATTACCGGAAGCTAAACTTCTATACTCTCCGTGATCATTTCACCATGCCCTTTATGGATCAGATGCTGGATAGATTAGCTGGAAGAGGTTGGTAATGCTTTTTAGATGGATATTCGGGGTACAACCAAATAGCTATCACCCCGGAAGATCAGGAGAAGACCACTTTCACCTGCCCCTATGGTACGTTTGCTTTTAGACGCATGCCCTATGGTCTTTGCAATGCTCCTGCAACATTCCAAAGATGCATGATGTCTATCTTTTCTGATATGGTGGAGAACACATTGGAAGTCTTCATGGATGACTTTTCGGTAGTAGGTGATGCATTTGATGATTGCTTGGCTAATCTGGGTCAGGCATTGCAAAGGTGTGAAGAGTCAAACCTCGTGCTGAATCGGGAGAAATGCCATTTCATGGTGAAAGAGGGCATTGTATTAGGGCACAAAATATCGATGAGAGGTCTAGAGGTGGATAGAGCCAAGATAGAAGTCATCGAGAAACTACCTCCACCCATTTCAGTAAAGGGTGTGAGGAGCTTTCTTGGTCATGCGGGTTTCTACCGTAGATTCATCAAAGATTTCTCTAAGGTTGCTACCCCATTGTGCAAGTTTCTTGAAAAGGAGACAAAGTTTGTATTTGATGCTGTGTGTTTGAGGGCGTTTGAATGCCTGAAATAAAAGTTAGTGGATGCTCCTATTATAATTGCCCCGGATTGGTCCAAACCATTCGAAGTAATGTGCGATGCGAGTGGTGTTGCGCTTGGAGTTGTTCTGGGATAGAAGTGAGATAAACTTTTCCACCCCATCTATTATGCTAGTAAAGCATTGAATGGGGTGCAAAAGAACTACACAGTGATTGAACAGGAGCTGTTGGCTATTGTATACGCTTTTGAGAAATTCAGAGCATACCCACTGCTTGGTACTGACGGTATGAGTGACGGACCGTCACGGACTTGGTGGATCATCATTTCAGGCCGTCACCCACGAGACTCACAAGGGATCACTGCCTAATTGTGACGCACCACGTGACGGACTGTCAAGTAGTTGACAGACCGTCACACCAGGCCACCGCATCAGGTAAGTTTTTTTTTTAAAAATCTTGGGCGACCCGACCCAAAACCAAACCGACCCGCCCGGTTATATATTAAATCATCTTCACCTTCATCCCACTCATATTATACTCTCAAGCTCTAACCCTCCATTAAAACAATAATCCTCTTTTCCCCAAGCAAGTCCCAATCCCCATTGTCCTTTCTCCACCTTGTCCAAAACGCAAGAAACCAACAAATTCCCGCTAAGTTGTCCATCGGTTCACATAAATCAAAAGGGAATAGCGATTTCTTCTCACTAACAAAATCAAGGTATGATTCTAAACTCTTCCTCGTTGGAATTATTGAGTAGCACCGTACGAATTATCGGAGGAACTTGTTGGGTTTGTATAGTTGTGAAATTGTGATAATGTAAATGTTGTGTGGTATGAAAGGGTGTTATTGTTGTTTGAAATCGTAGTGTGACATGGGTGAAGTCTTGAGTAACCCATGAGATCAAATACATGATGGGTGGTGACTTTGGGAAACCAAATCCCACAAAGAAGGAGAAAACCCGTAATCGAGCACAAGGTGTTCGAGGAAATGCCTCAAAGAGAGTGACACACGGTGTCTCAACTTGAAGGTTGGCACGATGGCCCGTTACACATGTGACGAACCATCAGTTAAACCGTCAGGTTGAAACAGTTCACTGTCTAAGAGTGACGGCCGGTGTGATGGAGTGACGGACCGTCACCCATACGGTCACTCCAATACAGTGGCTACAGTTTAGTATATCCTTTTCTCATGTGTTCGAACTTGTTCTCGTGCAGGTACATGGCCCCCAAACAACAACTGCCTCGCAGTCAAGCACAAAAGAAGAAAGAAAGGATCGCTACAACTCGGACCCTAATTGATGAATAGAGTAGCGATGAAGAAGCAGTTGCAGCTCCGACTTACCAAACTAGGCTAGTTAAACGAAGAACCACCCAAGTCTCCCAGACTGAAGAGGAGAGTGGGTCATCTAGCAGTGAGTCGGGGAGCGGTAGTAGATCAGACGAAAGTGGTAGCTCCAGCCCCAATCCGGAGGATGTAGGTGGTCCTGAAACTAGATGACAATGTGCGGGTCGCACATGCAACGCACAGGCCAAGCAATGGCTTATGCGGTTCACACGTCGACACGTATGATGTAGTGTTCCCAACTCTAACAAGTTCCATCTAGCCTACGGGTACTCAGACTTCCCCTGGATCCAAAACATCTAACAAACCAAAAGAAAAGAAAGAAGCTACAAATAAATAAACTACAACCTAAACCATCAATTCTATTCATAGCAACAAGCAAAACAAAACCCGGTGAGGGTATCAAAATATCCAATAATCAAAATAAGCCCAAAAAGGGCACAACAATATCCAAAATAAAAACAAGACAAGCTAGATATAGTGCCGGCCACCCCCAACTAACACAATGCAGTGCCCTCTCTACATCAAAATAAGATAAGAGTTTGAGGGAGCTCCCTGAAGGGTGTATCACTCAGAACTAGTGCTACTAGGCCCACAAAGGACCCAATATGCCTTATCCGCATTATCCTCAGACCCATATAGCTTCCTTAAAGTGCTCATCATCTTTGTGAGGAACTTGCTTTGCTTTCTATCATGGTCCCTCTGCTTTTTCTGTTGCCTCTCCACCTTATCCAACCTCTCCTTGATGTTCTACTGCTGGTTCTCTACACTAGCTAGTGTAGGGCCACTAGGATTAGTGGCAGATGATAGACCAGGTGCCGGTGTGGTGGAACTCTCACCCGTACCTGAAGGTAGGCCTGCTACAATATGGCGAAGATGGGCATCCATGCCATAGACCTGGATAGAGATGTGGCACAGTGTCGAGGGCCCAATTCTGAGGGGGGTAATAGCCTCAGCAGCAACAGTTGACTTAAGTGCCTCGCTAGACCCAGAGAATAGACCAAATGAGGGTGAATCTACATCGATCTTCCTCTTCTTCGATGCTTGCATGACTCCTCTCTTCTTTAGAGGGTGAATCAATTTTTTGGGCTTTCTCTCATTTTCACCATCCCTCTTTGCAACCCCGGCTTCATGACGTAAGTGAGTGATCAATAAAGGGAAGAGCAAACTTTTGCTACCATCAAGGAACATTTGTTGAATTTCTTGCACGATCAGTTGCCCTACATTCACCGGAAGACCCTCCATCATAACACAAATGACCCTTGGTTTATCGATGGTCACATCAGATTCATAATTAGAAGGCATAACTCGGGCACAAATAATCGAAATCCAAGTGCGGGCTTTAAGGTTAGACTCAGAAGACTCAATCTTCGTATATCAATGCTATCCATTACAGGACCGTGCCATCATGTAAGTGCTCCACAAGCCAACCGGTCCCCATTTCTGTAGCTCGGGCCTTGTATGTAGCATTGTCGGTATTTAGGAGGTTATAGTATATGTTGATCAATTTTGGATCAAACCAAACCAACTTGCCTCAAACCTGCACAACCAAGTTATTGGCAAAGTCCGTCTTAGCCGCACTAGCATAAAATTCACGGACCACGGCAAAGTTCACCTTGATGGGCTCGACGGCGAAGCATAGCCATCCACTTGTAACCAACTTCTCATGAAAGTCGGCCCATTTCTCTTCCAACCCATCCAACATAATACCTCGCTTCCTCGTGATTGGCTTCATCAAGTGACAGTCGTATAGTTGGGAGAACTTGAGGGAGACGAAGGTTCCTTGGTTAAAGTACTTCTCGTCGTCCACTTGGTTGGCATCTTCATGTTTAATTTCAGCCATTTTCAAGCTTAAATTACCTACACAAGGAACAAAATTGACAAACACTAATATAGGCATGTAAAGCAATGTATTGGGACATGATTAGGCCAAAGAAATGAGGCAAAATGAGCCCGAATAGGGCTTGGGAAAAAATGTTGTTTCAGGGACTGCCAAAATTGGTCATCGTGATCGCGGGATATTTCATCATGATTGCAGAGACCAATTATTTTTTTCAGAAAATTACTTCATCACGATCTCAGAATTGGGCATCACGATGGTGAAGTTCAGAATAATTTTTCCTCGCGATCGCGAGGGTTATCTTCTTGCCCAAAAAATTTTCATTTTGGCATTTTTTCAAACAGGTGCTTTGCACCCTATTTTCTTCCCTTTCACACCCCTTTGGGGAAGATTTTTAACATCATGATAGTAACAAACAACCCCTTCACATCTTCATTTAGATTTCAACCAAGAATTTCAACACAACAAACCAATCACCCTCCCTCACATTTACACTACTACGGGCTCATATGGCCATTAACTTAAGCACAAATGGGGGCAATATCCAAGAAGAGAATGGGTTATGGAGAAAATACCTTTGATGTTTGAAGAGACTACAAAATTGAATTGATAGACGTTTATTCTTTCCTTGGGGGAGAAAAGTATCCAAGTTCCAAAGCAAAATTTTCTTTTGAAATGACTTGTTTGATCTTTTATTTACCTAAAAACTGTTCATTGCCTCGTGGTCGCATGGCCTTATCACGCGATCACAATGAGTTAAAATCACTCAACTCCACAAGATCGCAAAGTGTTCACGCAGTTGTGAAGAGTCAGCGAGAATTTACCTCATCGCGATCGCGAGAGTCAGGGCTCGCGATCGCGATGCCTTAGCAACACCTGATTTTTTAGAAAACTTCCCAGTGCACTATTTTGTCATATGAAGTCGGGTGCGATGGGCACTTTGGGAGGTGCTAAATGCACCTCCTTCGCTCATGCCAGTATTTTTGCTTAGTTTACTATTTGCTTGTGCGATGGCATATACAATGGACACTCTTCCATGCGCGAAAAGCACATTTTTTGGTACTTTTCAACACTTGGTTCCTCTTCTCCTTTCCTTGGACACCTAAAAACAAATCAAAAAGAAACAAAAGTGAAGTAAAGCATAAAACTGATGGGTTGCCTCCCATCAAGCACGCAATTTAACATCGCGGCGTGAAGCAAGATATGTCACTATTTAAACCTCCATTTGGATGATTTAAACCTTCAACCCAAACTTAAATTGAACTTTCGATGACAATCAAAGGGTGAAGATGTGAACATGAGGAGACCATTTTCATGATTTTTTATTTTGCACTTTTTTGCCTTCAAGTGAGGAAGGTCGTTTTTCCTTCTTCCATGACAACTTTAAGACCGGATAAACCTTGATCCATCCTCCTTCCAAGTTCTTCCAAAAGCTTGATTATTTTGACTTTTGCCATTCAATCAAACTCAAGGTCAAAAAGTGGTTGGCGTTGGATTTGGGCATCTCCACCTTCAAACTTGCCTCCTTCATAACATCCTCACTTTAGAATTAACTAGAGTCCTTCAAGATGAATTGTTGGACTCTTCCTTGCAACTCTAGTATCATTCGCTTGATTTCGGCATCATCATTTTTATATAAGGTAGTTGGTTTCTACAACACCGTCTATTCACGAGCATCCCTTATGTTCTCTTCTTAATTAGGGAACAAATCAAAACTACTACTCACTGTCATGCCCCAAGGCTACCCCCTAGATGTAACATAGTGTCTAGTATCACGAGTGACTCTAAGCTAACCCATGGTCTGGCATATCTAGACAATTTCAATCAAACCGTATACTGTGCAGAAGCTGAAAATAGTTTAATATCTGAAGTGGGAAAGAACCCAAAACATGTCTGTATATGAAATCTATATAGGAGTCTGATGAAGTCTGAAAACAACACTAACAACCCAATAGCTGAATCTAGTCTATGTCTGAACGACTCTAGCTGATATGAGTTGCTAGGACATGCCTACAACTAACTCTAGTAACCTGAAACTGAAAAGTAAAGACTGAAAGATAAAAGCATGTCTATCGTCCTCGAACTATGAGGACTCACTAATGAGGCTGCTGAGTAAGGACTGGAAATTGAGCTAAGCACGGTCTGGATGTTGAGCGCCTGAACCTACATCATAAAATGATGTATTACAAAAGTATGCGTCAGTAGTTTGGATGTACTGAGCATGCGGGATACATAACCAAAACTGTAAACATGTATAATGACAAGGAAGTACATAGCATGAAACATAAGCTGGAAAGTATATGAAATGCAATAACCAAGTAACTGAACATGAATATCATAACATGCTAAGATGAACTTAAATACTGAATACGTGGTCAATGCAATGCCGAGTCTGACTGTGGGAGATACTATTACCGACATACCCCAAGATGAGCTAACTATGGAGACATCCTGTAACCCTGGGTGGAAGGGTGTTCATACCTTACCAAGGGTACGAACAAGTCTGACGTGGATCCACTAAACTGATGCCCACAAGGGTCATAGGTGTGCAGCCTAATCTGATAGCTGACCCCTCTTTATACCTATGGTGGCACCGTAGTTCTGGGATTGGCGGGGTGCTACTAAAGGTCTTAGCCTAATCTGATAGCTAAGCCTTCATCATGTCATCTTCTCGGTACTAAGTCTACTCCCAACGAAAATATAAGCAATGAAATGCAAGCTGAAACACTGGATAGCTCAAATATTGACAATTATCTGAGAATGCACATATATATATATATATATATATATATATACTTAAACTGATGGCATTCTAATTCTAAAGCATAATAATCTTAATTATCTGCCTAGCAAGCTTAATTTATGAATACTAAAATTAAGACAAGCTAGGGTTACTGAGTTCTGTACATGGGACTATTCTAATTTTCCAAGAAATGTGTAATTAATACCACATGAACTTTAATAGTTGAGTTACAATGAATCCCTAGGATTTAGGAACCCTAGGTCTGAATAATTCATGGAGAAGCAGAAGAACAGACTAAATTTTAGGGGACTAATAGGTGAAAGGAACCCACTAGTGAAATCTCACAAACCTGGAAGAAGAGTCTACGATTGAACCTTTGGATTTCGGGCTGAACTAGAAGAAAACCCTCTTGCTTATTCTTGAGAGGAAACGCTTCTTTTCTTGTTGAAACTGCTAAGTGTCAATTTAGTTTAGGAGTAATGAGGGAAAAAGCGTGAAAACCCTCTAATTACTCCCAAAAGGACTTAGGATCGGAGTTTAAAGAATTGGGAAAAGACCAAAATACCCTAAACCTAAAAGAAGGAACTGCAAAAAAATTCTGCCAGATGGGCTACTCGACAGGCATCGAACTTGCGACAGCCCATCGGCCTGGGCATCAGAGGAGGAAAGGCTGGGGATGGTCCCCTGGTCAGTTCCCACGATGGCTCCCATGGCCCATCGCATCCACGACGGTCGTGGTAATAGCCCATCAGAGCATGAGGAGGCCTGGGGAGGGCCACTGGTGGTCTACCATGGGCTGCCCCACGGCCCGTCGGACTTTCGATGCCTGTGGGGACCCCTCTGTCTGGCTAAGGTAGGTTGGCAGGGCCGTTGTGCTCTCCCCATAGGGACCACGATGGGCCATCGTGTCCATGATGCCCGTGGGTCAGCATGTGGGGCTTGCCTAAGGATGATTTTTTTTTGAGTTTTTCTACATTTTGGGTTTTAAATACTGGTCTGAATTATGGGGTGTTACAATATCCCCCCTTTAGGATCACTCATCCTCGAATGAAGACTAACTGAGCTGAGTTTAGAGGGAATGAGCTGCAATTCCTACCAACTGAATACTAGAAGCTAATATCTGACTGAGTCCAGTTCTAAGTACATGAAAGCATGCTGAAAATACTGGAATAACTAGGAAAACATGATACTGAGACTGGCATGCATATGAGGAGACTGAAGGACAAGAGAGGAACTATTACCTCAAACTGAAACTGAGTCGGAAGGGAAAAGGTGAAGATACTTGGCCATCATGGCTGCATCTGCTTCCCAAGTAGCTACCTCAACTGAGTGGTTCCTCCATAAAACTTTCATCAAAGTGACTTCCTTATTTCTCAACCTACGAACCTTACGGTCAAGAATTTCAACTGGAACCTCTTCATAGGTGAGGCTATCCTTCATATCCACTCTTTATAAGGGCACAATCGATGTTGGATCACCAACACACTTCTTCAATAATGAAATATGGAAAACTGGGTGAACCACAACTAATTCTGCTGGCAACTCTAACTCATAATCCACATTACCAATTCTTTTCAAGATTCTGTAAGGACCTACATATCTGGGACTGAGCTTCCCTTTCTTGCCAAATCTCATTACACCCTTCATGGGTGACACCTTCAAGAAGACCCAATCATCGATGTAAAACTCTAAGTCCCTTCTCCTCACATCTATATAGGACTTCTGACGACTCTAAAATGTTTTTAGTCTTTCTCCGATAAGCTGAACTTTCTCCATAGCCTCATGAACAAAATCTGGCCCAATCAAGGATACTTCACCTACTTTGAACCAACCAACCGGTGACCTGCATCTATGCCCATAAAGTGCCTCATATGGGGCCATCTGGATACTGGAATAGAAGCTGTTATTATAGGCAAACTCTATGAGAGGTAGGTGATCATCCCAACTACCCTTGAAATCAATCACGCAAGCTCTCAACATGTCCTCTAAGGTCTGAATGGTACGCTCTGCCTGACCATCCATCTGCGGATGAAATGTTGTGCTGAGATTTACCTGAGTACCAAGATCTTTCTAAAAAGACTTCTAGAAGTGAGATGCAAACTGAGGACTCCTATCTGATATGATAGACAAGGGAATCCCATGCAACCTGACTATCTTGTTGATGTAGAGTTTGACATAGTCCTCCACTGAATCTGTAGTCTTGACAGCCAAGAAGTGAGCTGACTTAGTAACTCTATCCACTATCACCCAAATGGAGTCGTGCTGTCTGTGAGTACGAGGTAAACCCGTCATGGAATCCATGTTAATTACCTCCCACTTCCAAGTAGGAATGCTAATATCTTGAGTCACACCTCCTGGTTTCTGATGTTCTAGTTTCACTTGCTGACAGTTGGGACACTTAGCTACAAAATCTGCAATGTCCCTATTCATGCCATTCCACCAATAGGCTTTCCATATATCACGGTACATCTTAGTAGCGCCAGGATGAATAGAATACCTGGAATTATGGGCTTATATAAGGATCTGCTGCCTTAACTCACCCATATTAGGTATACATAAACGACCCTGGTAATGAAGCACACCATCTCCCCTTGGGAGAAAACCTCTACTCTCTGCTGATGAACTGCACCTTTCAACTGAAGTAATATGGGATCACTGTCCTATTTCTCTTTAACCTCCACTACTAATGAAGATTCTGACCCATTCTGGACTATCACACCACCATTTGTCGTGTCCATAAGGCAAAATCCTAAATGAGAAAGCCTGTGAACATCTCTAACTAATTCTTTCTTCTCTTTCTTAACATGTGATACACTACCCATAAATAGTCTACTGAGGAAATCATCCACTACATTGGCCTTCCAGATGGTAGAAAACATTCATATCATAGTCTTTAAGGAACTCCAACCATCTCCTCTGACGAAGATTCAAATCTTTCTGGGTGAACACATATTGGAGGCTCTTATGATCTGTGAACACATCAACATGAACACCATACAAGTAGTGTCTCCAAATCTTTAGGGCAACCACAATAGCTTCAAGCTCGAGGTCATGAGTCAGGTAGTTCTTCTCATGGACCTTAAGCTGGCTGGAAGCATAAGATATGACCTTACCCTGCTGCATTAAAACACAACCCAGGCCGACCCTGAATGCATCGCAGTAAACCACGTAGACTTATAAACCCTCTTGTGGAGTCAAAATGGGAGCCGTAGTCAACCTGGTCTTCAATTCTAAGAAGCTTTTCTCACACTCATCTGACCCCTGGAACTTGAACTTTTTATGAGTTAACTTGGTCAATGGGCCAGCTATGGATGAAAATCCTTCAACGAATCTCTTTTAGTAGCCAGCCAAACCCAAGAATTTTCTAATGTCCGACAGAGAAGTAGGTCTAGGACAACTCTTTACTGCCTCTATCTTCTGAGAATCCACTTGAATTCCTTCGTTGGACACCACATGACCGAGGAAACTGATAGATTGCAACCAAAATTCACACTTGCTGAACTTAGGGAATAGGCGGCGGTCCTTGAGAGTTTGCATAACAACCCTCAGATGAGTCGCATGCTCCTCCCATTTCTTTGATTTTCTCTTCCTCTATATGCTGAGCATAAGTAACCAACCTGGAGATGTCCATCTCCTTCATCAGCATAGCAGTATTGCACTCCTTGACCATATCATTTGACACACCAGATACAAACTTGCTCATACGAGCCTTGGAGTCAGCTACTATCACTGGAGCATACTTAGACAACTGAGTAAACTTGAGTGCATAATCCTTCACTCTCATGTCATTCTGCTTCAAGTTGATGTCCCTGAGTTCAAGTGGGAAAAACCTGTCTAAAAATGCAGTATTGAATTGGTTCCAATCCACTGGACATGCATTCGCACAACGGGACTCCTTCCACTGCTGATACCAAGTATAAGCCACTCTCTTCAACTGGTAGGCGGCTAAATCTGCACTCTCAACCGGAGTGACACCCATAATGTTTGTTACCTTCTGGATGTCATCAAGAAACTCTTGTGGATCCTCTTCTGATTTAGACCCATGAAATTCCGGAGGGTTCATTCGAGTAAAGTCCCATATTCTAGCTGCAACAGTGTTAGCCTGAGGTAGAGCTGGTGCCACAGCCCACTGATTGACCTGAGCTGTCAGAGCCTGGGCAAGCACTTGGAATGCATCCCTGAATTCAGTATATGTGACTTACTCATTCAATGGGTTTGCTGGTGCTGGCTGATTTCTGGCGTTAGCTCTTTTGGGAGGCATTTTCTGAAATGCAAAGAGCACGAGTTAGAAGGAGGTTAAATAGAGTTCATACTCTATAGCAGGAGCTGGAAAAAAAAGAAGGAAAGTTGTTCCTAATGACATCTCATAGCTCCTCCCCCATAAGTGTGGCGCACTTCACACCCATGAAGGAGGCTCTACTTGACGCAGCTTTCAGACATCCTAGGACACTTAAACCTGATGCTCTGATACCAAGTTTGTCATGCCCCGAGGATACCCCTAGACGTAACATGGTGCCTAGTTTGACGAGTGACTCTAAGCTAACCCATGTTCTGACATATCTAGACAATTTCAATCAAACTGTATCGCTAGAAAGAATGGAATAAAAAGGTGAAAAAGGATGAACGAAGTATAGTTAAGTGGAAATAGTAGGTCGGTGATTCCAAGGAAGGTTTAGTCACTATTCCCCAAACGTATCCTACCTGCACCCGAAGCCTCATTACAAGCTAAAACAAGTCTTGTAGTGATCCTGAGGGACTTTCTGAAAAACTGAAATAGAATAGCAAGGGCAAGCTTATGGCATCGCATGTGCATTGTTTGAAATCATTTGTGAGTGTGAGCGCCTTACCTAGTCCCAAATCTTGTGTGTGGGACTTCTTTGTGGTGAGGGCACTAAGATCTCTGTATTATCTATTGACTATTGGGATAGCTGTTGTGTGTGTATGTAGAATATTCTATCATATCGGAATGACATGTTTGGATCCTTGCAAGTTAGCGTTTCATACATTTGTGTGCTACCAGGGGGCTTCATGTAAATTGAAAAATGTTGAGTGGCCATGATTTGCTAAGGATTTGTGTTTGTATTCTTAGTTGAGTCGTCAGTTTATTTTGTGTCATGTTGCTTGAGGACAAGCGAACGTTTTAAGTTGAGGGTGTAAAATTTGATACGCCCAAATTACAACTCCAATTACGAAGCGTAAGCGGTCGTCGTCAAATATAGAACCCAACAGAGGTTGGGGTCGATCCCACAGGGAATAAGGTACAAATTAAGTCGTTAGTGAATTAAATGACTAGTAATCAATAGTTTCCGGTAAATGGGGGGGTTTATGTGAACAATATTTGATCAAAGCAAATAAGAATGTACGATTAATAATCAATATGAGAGTGAACTAGGGGAGTGTTCACCATGGCATCGTAACAATGTCGACTCAAAGCTTAACCGGGTTCTTTCTATATGCATGTCACGATGTGATTTAATTAATGGTATCATCTAAACGTTTCTCAACCAAATAGACGAATTTCCTTTTCAATTCTCTCGAACTTGAAAAGGTGAGCTTTTATATTTCAATCCTAAACATCAAGTAGATTAATCTAGTTACAGAATTAATCCTAAGACGAGAAGTGGTGGTCTCGAATCCTCGTAGTTAATCAAATTTCCCGGTTTTAATCTCTTTACTCAAGCAAATTAAACCTAGGCATGTTCTAATATTTACAACCACTAGAAAATGTTAATAATGAATGATTAATAACGTGACAACATAAATATTGAACCCGGCGCTACCCGGAATCTATATTGCTACTTTTGCCATGGCTCCCACAACCCTAGTTGTGGGAGTTAGTTACTCATGCTATTAGGAGAAGAGAAGAAAATAATATTCATAATAAAGAGAAAAGATTCTTACAATATAATGAACACAAGCTTCAATTATCCAAGAACAAGAAAACCAAGATCCCAAGATCAATGGAAGAACAAGATGATGAAGAAGAAAAACGTGTAGTGTCGTGTTTTCTCTCCAAAAACTCGCTCAAAAGTCGACTAAAAATATCCTAGAACTATTGGGTAATCAATGAATAAAATAAACCTAACACAGGGTATTTATAGTAGTCCAGGAAATAAAGTCCAAAAATAGGATTTTCGGAATCCGCGTGGTATTTGACGAGTCGCCTGACGGACCGTTGCCACTGTGACGGGCTGTCACTCACAGCCGTCGCCACTATCCAGTGCATGCCATCTTTTAGCTCCCACTTGACGTCTTAGCTGACGGTCCGTCAAAGGTGTGATGGGCCATCACGCCAACCGTCGCTGCTATCCAGTGTAGGCTCTCCTTGAGCTCTCACTTGACGGCTTGGCTGACGGTCCGTCAAAGGTGTGATGGGCCGTCATGCCAACCGTCGCTGCTATCCAGTGGCTCCTTTAGCTGCTGCCAGGTTTGGTGGCTCTCCTGACGGTCAGTCACCTGTGTGATGAGCCGTCAGGTCCTCCGTCAAGCTCAACCTTTGTTACTTAGCTTGAGTATTTTTAGTTCCTTTTTATACTTGTCTACATTTCCTGCAAATACAACATAAAAACATCAAAAGACACAAAAGTTGCTCGAAAACTTGCGAGTATTCTTAGTTAAAGGCGTCAAATATGCCGTAGAATCCAGGCACATCAATTATGTGGGTCTATTGAATCCTCCATGCTTGGATTTATAGTTAATGGTTGCAAACATTGACGTAGCATTCTAATTGAGTTCTTGCTTGAGAGAGGAGCTCCTTAATTCAAGAAGGTTCAATTGTGGGTATTTGGGATTCCACCCTAGATTGAGGCTAGAAATAGCTCAATTTGCCAGAAAACCCCATCTATTAGTTGGAGCAAAAGATAGTCAACTCACCCAAGTTATATTGGTTGGTTATTGTTCACTCATGTTGATTCAAGAGAATACACGAGATATATGTTTGATTGGTCGGAAGAGGGTTAGGCATACCCTTAGCCAAGACTACCTACGTGTTAATTGGGTGCAAGTCTTGTGAATTGAATTCTCATTCTCAACTCTCCCTTGTTATCTTTGCTTGGTATAAGCAAGGTGAAAGTCATTGATCAAATCTATCTTTTGTTTGGTTTTCTTTTATCTTTTAGTTTAGTTAAAAAAAACCAATTGATATATTTTCCCTTTTGTTCATTGAACTTCAATACGTTGCTTTTATGCTTTATTAGCTCAATCGCGATTACATTTTTCTCTGTGGGATCGACCCTGACTCTCGTCGAGAATATAAATATATTTTGCTCTGACAATCACAATCACCTCCATTGGAGAGTGTATTTGAGCATAATTAGCTAGTAGTACCTTTGGTTTGGATCCCGAGGCGCTCGAACTTGTTTCGGGTGCTTGGTTAGGAGTTTTGGGAATTTTAAGCTAAGGGTTGACTTTGGTCAATATTCAGTCAGGACGACCTCAGTTAGCTATTTTGATGATTCTATAAAGTCAGGAATATCATTTCCAGTTGAATAATATATTTGGCTTTTGTTGATAGGGTTGCAAATGATTTTTGAGGGGTCATTCGGGGTCATTCGGGGCATGAGCTATTTTTGTGCTTGTTACTGATGTTGCTACATCTGGTGCAACCGCTCCTGCAAAGCTCTGGTCGCTTCTGCAGAGCCTTGGTTGCACCAGCAAAGGGGGAAGGACCCTGGGGTGGTCACTTCTGCTGTTCTTTTCCACTCCTGCATCATCACTCCAGCGGCAAAATTCTCATGCCTATGAGAGATGCAATATGCACTCAGTCTTGTGCTTGCAAAGTTTTTCTGCTGCTACAAGCTCACGCCTGTGAAGAATTTCCCGCTCTAGTGATGCCACAAATTTGAAGTGGCTTCTGGTAAAGCAAAAAATCTTCCACCATTGTGATGTCGTGCCTGCGGTGAATCCTCCACCACTGCGATAGATTGCTGAAGTTTAATGACTTTTTTTCTTCATTTCACTCTCATTTTAGTTCTAAGTCTTGGGAGCTCGATTCTCGGTAAAAAAAATTCCTTTCTTGGAGGATTTATTAGTAGGTGAGTTCCTTGTATTCTCCATAGCTTTCTCTCCCTTTTTAGCGTTATTTTTGTCATTTATCCGTATTTTTGATGGTAAATTCTTGGATTTTTTCCCAAATCAAAGTAAGCTTTTATTGACGAGTTAAGCTCCTTCTTCGACCCCAGTTCCATCCAAATTCTGGGCATGGGTTTCTTACCTCATGGTAAGATAATTGCGAAGGAAAATTTTAGAATCATCGATGCCCTTCGAGGATCAATTTTTAACCTGATTATGGCCTAAAATTTAGATCCTTGATATGGGTGTTGTTAGTCTCGTATTTATGCATAGATTATAATATTAATAAATTGGGAGCATTTTGAGGCTTTACGTAAAGAAAAACCTGCTACTTGATGATTTGGGTCTGCAGTTCGGCCTTGAGGTAGGTTAGGATTTTGCTTCTTTTAAATTTTGCTTGAGTAAATAGTATATCATATAAATTTCATGATGGGTAAGCGAGACGTTGGTTAGAAATAGAAAAGAATTATTTTATGAGTTCATGGCCTATGTAGGGAATTTAGTGAAAACTTTAATTTGAGATCTATAATTTAGTTTACTTGCCTAGTTTTATTCATAGATTATGGCTTGTGGGTATGATGGGGAGATGGAGTCCCTTATTAAATTATGCAACTTATGGCCTGAGTGTCGTATCGAAAGGTGATTTTGGATTATTATAGCTATATTGTGATTATTGCTCTATTCTCTTACATCTGCACATTCATATTCGTTCATGTGCATGGATCACAGTATGGTACTACTGGGAACATTGTTTTTTTTAAAGGAAATTATAACTCTTTTTACTAAGTCTGAAGTATTCCAAGCTCTCTCTCTTTTCACGGTCTGAGGTAAGATTTCAATCCTTTTCTACTTTTACTTATTTTATTACATCCAGGGTGAGATTCTTGGCGGGTTCAAGGTAAGATGTCAAGCTTTTACTATTACTATATCTGAGGTGAGATTTTGGATGGGTTCGAGATAAGATTCTAGGCTTTCACTACATTGGCCATCATATTGCATTGCATCATATCATACTGCAATGCACCTTATATTATTATCATGTGTATTATTATTATGTTGTGTTATAGACTGTTGGGACTTTTCTACATGGAGGGTTATATTTTTATAATTTATATGATTTATCTGTTGCTTGAACTCGCTTGGCCTATGATGCCTATTGAGTACTTATGTTTTATGTACTCATACCATACTTTTGCATCCTTTCCTGATGCAGATCCTAGCTCTAGCCATCACCACTCACTCTACTCGTTCCTGGAGGTTTTACTGATCGGATCTGCGGTAAGCTTCTGGCATCCGGTGGCTTATCCATTTCTTTCATGTTTATACATTGTTTTTATTACTAGTTTCCTTTGGAAAGTTATGTATTAGACAAGTTTCACTCTTTCATATCAGTGGCTCTTGTACTAGTGACACTGACTCCAAGGATGGTTGTATTTGCATTTCTGCTACTTTTGGGCCTTAATTTTGTATGTATATATTTGTCCCATTTATTCTATTTGTTCTTCTTTCACCACTTATTTAATTGTTAATTTCTATGTTTCTCCATGGGTTCTGGTTTACCTACTGGAGGGTTATAGTAGGTGATATCGTGGCTCAATTTTGGATCGTGACAATGTGGTATCAGAGCTTTAGATTCATTAGTCTCACAAGTACAAGACAAAGTGTCTAGTAAAATCACATGGATCGAGGGAAATTTATAGTAATTCTTCTTCTTTGAGGGAAATTTATAGTGTTGAAATCTCCCCCACCACCCAAAGACCAGAAAATAGTGCTCTCACAGACCCCAATTCCTACCAAACTTCCTCCCTTTCTTAGCTACTATTTGGAGCATAAACTCCGGACATATGCCAAATGAAATCTTGTGTTTTATCACAAACTTACATGTAATAGTGTATGCCCAAGTGTCACAAATCTCCTATTCCCATATTCTACTATCACATAACAAAGTGATAACCCCTTGTTCCACTTACTTCTAATGCACATACTTTTTCCATCTATTTGCTCATAAATATTTGACAAAATTTATTATATCTCCTTCGAATTTTGTTTCCTGAAAAGCAGAAAATATTTGCTTTCTAATTATGCATCAAACTTTTGATTATGAGTCTCTTCCTAGTGATACGTTCAAATTATACCTAGTAATAAGTGCAAGACAATCGTTGTCAAATATAGTAATCCAACTTAGATTAAGGTTGAATTCCACAGGGAATATGGTATGAGTGATAACACATAATGTAATTTAATTTACTTTAATATACCATATCCTATTCCTTAACTGGTTTACAAGACAATGTATATTTCGAGGATGCAAAATGAAAATTCTTTGGTTTAACAATAATTAGTAAGAACCAGGACCGCTTCCCCTTGTAATAGGTTGTTTCTATCAGTTATTTACACCAATACAGTCTTTTGTAGGTTATTAAAGGTTGGCGATGATCTTACACTATCATTGAATATCTCCTGATAGTTGAACCATATTTTCCTCAAGTATTTTCCCAAATATATTTAAGCGTATTTCAAATTTGATCATATTTCGCTAAGTGAATCCTTCATATTCTTACGTGAATCCATTAAACAAGGTATAGAGCCTAGATTTCTTAATGGCTAATTCTTTCCAACCCGAACTCGCCTTTCCAAGTAGAAACTAAGGTTTATGGCATTAACTAATATTTATGATCGTTAATCGTCATTTAGAATGAGAATTAGACAACCACTTGTAACCTATTCAAGCCTATATTGTTATTCTTCAACCCTAAGAATACCCCATTACTTTGTTTCATAACCCTGGATATGGGTTTAGCCACTCATGATTAAAGCAAGAAAAGTAATAGATATTGAAGAAAACATATTCGCGTATCAATTGAATTGAAGAAGAAACATATTCTTGAAATTCTATCACAAGTAGAACCCCAAAGCAATAAAAATGATATAAGTGTTATGTTCTGTGTAACATCAAGTACCATACAAAAAAAACCTAAGGATGTTATTTATAGCTGAGTCTAAATCAAATCCTAAATAGGTTTGGAGAATATTTTTGCATCACTTTCCACAGTTCCCTTCACATTTTGTAATGTGTTTTGATGGTTCGTGCTCCTCAACCGTGATAAAAATCACTTGTTGCATCATTTTTGTTTACGTAGAGTGGAAGGTCCTATGGTCTGAAAGTAGCTTCCACAGTCAGTCTTCTGAGCCATGACAACTTTCAATTCCAACACAGGTTTTATCTAGCACCTATGATTTCTTTTACGGCTCATGCCCCTCTTCTACAATTCGTACAATGAACCATTGTGCAATTCCAATTTTTATGCACTTTTGTTTAGCACCCATGAAGCACTCCACAACTTATACTAAAGTTTCACGACTTGTGCTCAAGTTTCACAGTTCGTACTCAGGTAGCTATGTAGGCATAAGAAACAGTCATCAAACCTAATAAGCATGATGTCATACTTTGAGCCAAACAGGTCAATATATCAGTTCAGTGCACACAATCAGTAAAATTTCTGAGGGGGGTCACATACTTCACAAAATAGAATATTCACATGATTTATTCTTTCAGTTACAATAGTAATACAACCTAAGTCATCATGTTTTTCTTCAACCCAAAAACACATAACAACCTATACTAAACATGCCAGTTTAGTAGAAATCAAATGCCCTCGAGGAAAGAACATGGTGAAGAAAAACCCAAGGGCAGATGTTCAGGCAGCCCACCCCCAACTAGAAAAACATGCATTGTCCCCAATGCATAAAAATAAAGACAGGGGGAATGGGACTAACGTGTGGCACCTAGGCGCTCTGGTCCAGAGTCTATGTCTTAGCTGCATATGCAGCTAGGGTTACAATGTGAGACTCTCCTAATGGGTCATGGTCTTCTGAAACATGTGCAATGATGAGGCACCCTAATCTTTGGTGAAAGCAGGCTCATCCCTATACCTCTGCATCGTGTGCTTGAGTCACCTCGCATCTTCTCTCTCTAACTCAAGTGGCTCAACTTAGTATCATCATCCTCTCTTAGCCTTTTTCCAACATCTCTCGGAGGTGAATCATCCATCAGACTAACAAGCTCCCACGGTCTATGATTGGGTAGGACTATGGGGGGTCCTTATAGATGGAGGTAGATTGTGATTGCAACTCCTAGATGTCTTTTTTAGCCCGAGCAACATCAACACGTCGTGTTGTCATATCAGCAGGCTGGCCTTCCATGGAATTTTCATTAAGTATGATATCAAGGCCACCAACCCTAGCATGTAACCTCTCTAAGGACACTTGCAACGGGGCAAGTAGAGTCTCAATCTCCTTCCTCACAAAGGGTTTCAAATCTTAAAGAAGGAGTTTCACCTGCCTCTTTGTATAGTCGACCTTATAGGCCACAGATCTTAAACTCTCTAGTCAAGGCATACGCTGTGAAAAGTGTGGGAGGATGGACAAAAGAGGTACCTAGAACTGTTGTGGTGTGCAGGGCAATGGTAGTGGAAGTAGTGTCTAAGAGTGGTACCCCCATTGGTATATTTGTCACATCTTTCATGGTCCCTCTGAGACCGAATCATCATGCTCACCTGCCAAATCAAATGGCAGCTCCATGTATGTATCCTCCAAAGTGGAAACAACTTTCCTACTCATGGCTACCTAGTTCATCTAATCTCTACACTAAGCAATATCTTGGACCTGATTTTCCCCTACCGATTAATCAAAATTGGTGAAAAATGAAATGTTTTCCTGTCTGCATAAGTGAGTGATCAAGAAATGGAAAGAGAGTGTAGTGTTCATCCTTTGTGCCTGCTCCTGAATTTTCGATGCTATGATTTGGTCAAAGTCGATATCGAACCAGGATATGATACTCTCCACTAGAACAGCTCTGTCTAAAGTCAAATAATCATCCCCTGTAGTAGCTAAAGGCCTCATATGTACAATAGCCCACCAAAACATAGCCTCAAGGCTAAGCAAACCTTTGTATATATTGAGCTTAGGTTCCTTCAGCCACGAGGGTTCCTTTTAAGTAAGAACCGATGCGAACCATGCCTATGATGTTTTTTGAACAAAAATCTTATGATTAAACTTTGTGTTGCTGGGACTATAATATGGACCAAAGTAGAATGGATTAATGGTCCATTAAGAAATATCTATCATGGTCCCCTAGATCCCTACACTATCTAGGGTTGGTTGATTCCTAGTTGGTACCCATGGGCTCTTGGTGTTATTGAGAGTACTAATTGAATTGAACAAGAAATGTGTTCTTGAAATTCTATCACAAGTAGAGTACTAGAGCAATGAAAAATGATAAAATTGTTATCTTTCGTGTAATGACAAGTACTATATAAGAGAGACCTAAGGATGTTATTTATAGCTGAGTCTAAATTATATCCAAAATGGGTTTGGAGAATATCTTTGCGTTGCTTTCCACGGTTTCCTACATGGTTCATAAGGCATTTTGACATTTCGTGCTCCTCAACCGTGATATAAATTACTTGCTTCATTATTTATGTTTAAGTAGTACGGGAGGTCCTACGGTCTGTAGGCAGCTTCCACATCCCATCCTTTGAGCCATGACAACTTTCAATCCCAACACAGGTTCTGTCTAGCAACTGCGGTTCCTTTTATGTCTCATGCTCCTCTTCTATGGTTTGTACAACGAACCGTTATGCAGTTCCATTTTTATGCACTTTTGTTTGGCATCCATAAAGCACTGCACGACTCGTACTAAGGTTCTGCTGCTCGTTCTTGGGTTTCATAATTCGTGCTCAAGTTTCACAACTCATATTGAGTCTTTTTCTGCATAATATCACCTTTTCATGCACTCAATCTTTTCACTTGAAACTAAACAAAAAACGTATCATATCACATAAAATGTACTCAAAAACTACAAGAATTCCTCATTAAAAAGCATCAAATGTAATGTAAAACCACGACGCATCACCTAGCATCATTGAAACCTCTCACATTCCAAGAGACAAGATTAACCTTCATTAATTTGGTCAATGTTGCATCCTCCCTTGCTCCTCGTACCATAGTTTAGAAAATTATTTCCAGATTTTAGCCTCTTCAATTCCAATGATCCTTTTGTTTTGATTTTCACCAGATCAAAGCCTTTGCTGCTACAATAAGGCTTTTTCTCTTCCCATCAATCTTGATGAATAACTCATCCCCTATCTCCTCACAACCATTGAAATGGACCCCAAATTCCTCACTTAGTCTGATTATGTTTTGCAAACCTAGAGAGAATATGTATCAAGAATAGGTTCCATATTTTCTGTCAATTCTGTTGAATTCAATGGGATTGCCTCCTCTACATTCAGGGCTCCAATTTCCTTCCTTCCTTCCTCTACATGTTCAGCTATCTCACTCTTACTATCCATATGGATAATAGACATGGCATCCTTACCGACTGGACTCTCAAGATGAAAGAGTTGATCATCATCGTCTTTGTTACTAGAGTGCATAAGCTCTGGCATGAAGAGCTAATATTTTATCCTCTGTTTTGTCAAAAAGAATAGTTGGGCCTATTCTGATAGGCATTTGTTTCATCAGTTAGAGGATCATTTGGGCTTTTGGATTCCGTTAAATTTCTAAAGAAATTAGCCATTTGGGCCACCAGGTCTTGCCTTAATTTCCTCCAGTCTAACTCCTTTCTTTTCCTTTTCATTAAATCAAAGTCACGTGCTAAACCATGTGTCTCTGACCCCACTTTCACTACATGTGGGATGTCACATGATTGGCCAGCTGAGAAATTCAAATGTTGTTGGACTCTGATGTTCCCACATGTCCTATCACCTCATTGAAACCTAGCTTCCTTTGGAATTGATACCTCGTCTTTTCTCACCTTTAATCTCGCCTATTTCATATGATTTTGGAGCTTTACTTCCTCCTTTGTTTAGATCCAGCCACCGCAGAGCTGTCTGATTTCTTAGAATTTCTTTTGGGACCAAAATTAGAGTGGAAAATACCAGTTTGATTCACACCTGCTCCAAATCTTCCGTTATCAAGTTTAACATCGGTAATCGACAAATGAGATGTAACTTGTGGTTCTTCCATAACCAACTTCCTTTTATAACATGGTCTACATCCATCTTTATGGTAATTGTCAAAACCCAAGACCAGGCCCTGGAGTAACAGGCACTCAGGCCAAATAAAGGCACGAGAGAACCTCTTAGCATATCATTATGAGCATTTCAATAAAACATTTGCGGAAGAAAGACCCATTTGAGAAAACCATTTAAAACATAATTAAGAATTTACCAAGTGTTTGGAATAAAAATATTTAAACAACATCTACATAGGTCTACGAAGCCTCTAACATAAGAATAAAAATCTATGCCGGGACATCAGCCCCATAATACCATAAAACGGATAACTAAAGTTTAAGAATAAGGATTTAATTTCCTTCCGGGAGATGGAGGGATCACCACTTGCTGAAGCTGTCCTGAAGGATCTTAATGCTGCACAGAACAACAAGAATGTGACTCTGAACCTACATCATGAAATAATGTAGCGTCCGGGGATGGTCAGTACGATGAGTACTAGTATGTGACCCAGGGAAAAGGACAAAATAGTTTATAAAGCAAATCATAAAAATAGTAACATAAATCATAATAGAGAAAATATGGGACAAGTACTCAAAACATTTCACGAAGCCATTTATTAACATTAATTCTGAAGTAGATGGTATCACTGAGATTCTTTACATCACGGGCTATGTGGGTCTGACTATAGCTTGATCGGTAGAGCACCCAATCCATGTTTGTTGCACGGACTAAGGCATAACATATCATATCATATACTACATACTACTGAGTGAATCAAACATACAGTGGTTATCCATATTTCAGGACAAACCATACCCGCGTCGATAAAACATGGTTTCAGGTGATGAGCCTTTCGAACTCATACCTTCTCGGTTAACCATCTAATTCCCTTTAAGCCCATTTTTTAGTCTTCTTAAAATAATAGGTAAACCATTCTAAGGAACATTTATCATTCTTAAGGCATTCGTTAAAATTGATATCGTCATACCAAGACTTGCAAGTCATACATATCATGCCATATCCGTCTCATACAGTCGTACATCATTAGACCCCTCATTTTAAAGATTTAAACACATTTAACATATTTCTTAAAGGTTGAATATTTCATATTTAACTAATAACACTTTCAAAAACCAAGGGATGTAGTAATTTCCTTTTTTTTTTCTCACCAAAGATCAAGATTTGAATAACAAGGTGATTTATAAAAGAAACATGACTCAATAAACTTTCATAAAAGCAAAGTTTCATATTTCAAGCAATAATCTCAATTTTCAAGTTCAATTAACTAAAGAGTAATTTCATAGAAAATGGTTCGCAGCTTTAAGTTAATTCTACTTTAGAAAACTATTCAACATACCCACATTCAAAACTCACATAAATACCACTTTTGTAGTTAAGAAATCAACCACTAATAGATTTAGTTGAAAGTGGATTGTTCAACATACCTTGGAGAAGAAGGATTTGGAAAGCCCTCCCTCGGAATCCCTAGAATTTCTTAAAGAATCGCTCTTTGAAGTAATGGGGAAATAGAGAGGAGATGAACTTATTTCTTTCTGAGGGAATCTGGCGTATGAGGCTATAGGGGAGGTTAAAAGTCGTGGGTTGGGGTTAGGGGTTTAGAAAATGACAAAAATACCCCTCCAGAAATGAGAAAATAATGAAAAATAAGAAAAGTTGTCAGTCGAACAGACCCTAGGGAGCTGCGCCACTAAGAGCGCCACATGCCTCACTTTTCCCCTGTTCTGATGTTATGGGGTTGGTGCCTCGCGCCACTAAGCGCGCCAGATGGATAAGATGTTCAATAAAACATGCATAATTTTTTACTCGAGACTCTAATTGATGAATAGTTGGTGGCGTTGGAAATAAGACTCGAAAACCTTTAATTTGGTGGGTCATGGGACATGTAACTCTTCATATAATGGGAGGAATGATGGTTTGAAGTTGACCCTTGAATGAACTTATGCGAAAACTTAATCGGTAGAGAACCTTTCAACTTAGCTTTGTGCTAGAGGTTCCTTAGGACCTTAATTCACACCCAACACTCTTCCCACACATAGTACTGGAGCTTAACACCTAGGTACAATACAATCTTTCGGGTTCAGGTCTAATTACACGCGAAAAATAATTAGAATCTTAGCTAAAGTTTGGGGTGTTACAATGTCTCCCTGTTGGGATCATTTGTCTTCGAATGAGGGTTGTTACTAGAAGGAATTTTATGTACTGACTGAAAGTAAAGGCTTCTTGCTTTATGGAATGATTAATTGCAAGTCTAAACTGAACTAATTACTTTTGACTGATAGGAACTATACTTAGCAACATGAACCGAACTGAACATAAATCCCTTGGGCTATTTGGAACTAATATTTATCAACTCTGAACTGGATTGATATGAGGAGCCTCATATAAGCTATAAAGAGGCGACTGAGCACTAATTATGAGTGCAAGGAACTAGCATAGACACGATTCATTTCATGAGTAACATGAGTCCTCTGAATGAGAAATACCGACATGGCCTAAGTATACTAGTCATCTGACATGGGTTCATGGAGTACAAACAACATGGACATGGAAGTAAGTCTCATTCGATATGAAGCTGCTAGACATGGAACCTGGGTACACTTGGCATGGAGTAAGAACATGACTACTCTCACCTCATATGCTACGACTGACAGCTTTCCAGCTTAGCAACACTTTTCAACTACATAACCTTTTCTGAATACTACACACCGTTGCTTACGACTTGAAATTTTTCACATTGGCGCATATAGCTACTAAAGTTTGCATCTAACATATTGCTTTCACCCTGTTCAAGCCTAACTTGAAGGCATAAAGTGCTACATCTAACGTGATCCTACTAGTCTGAATTATGAGATTCTATGTGTTATACCCCTTTAGGAACCTTTCTCCCTAAACATGATCTGCTCTGAGGCTTACTCTAAACTTGTCAAAGTCTCTTTTTTACATTTAGATTTATCCTCCAAGAATACTACTTCTCCTTATCACCTTAATCAACCAAGCTCAAGCTTCAACAAGAACTCACTTGTCATCTAATGCAATCGCCCACAAGTATTCAACATCATATTCAAGCCTATTACTATATTCTCTTCCCAGCTTCTTCGTAGCTAAAACTATCAAAGAATTCTCTCAAGCATCCCCACAATCAATAATTCTCGAACTTTTACAAGGAGATACCATATATTCCCATCTAACTATTACACATAACTAATCCTCATCTTGTATCTCATCCACACTTAACAACTTAGGTGACACAATCATACCGTACTAAAAAGGGAACATCTACTGCCTTCCATCTAGGCCACTACTTAGCTTCCTTTATTGACACTTTCCCCAACATAAGCTAAATATTACTAAAGGAGTAGAGTGAGAGCATAAACTGCATGACATGCAAATAAAGGCCTAACTCTTGACCCTAAACATGGGAGTATGAACTGAACATCTTTAACAAGAGCATGAGCATTTGGGGATACATAGATGATGTTCAATCCTAACTTATACTTAGCATGACCTTGTCACTCAAGATGAGATTTGGGGAATCCAGTGCGATGGGCACGAGAACTTCATATAATAAACACACAAGACATGAATTGAGGGTTGTTCTGAGCATAGACATGCCATAACCATCCATATCCATCTAGGGTGGACATACACAAGGCTTAGAGCAAGGAAATCGTAAGCACGAATGTTTCAAGAAGTCTGATCTGAGTATGTACATGACGTAGAATGATTTCAATATCCATTTTGGGCATATCATAAAGCTTAAGTTTATAGGACTGAGCATAACATGAGATATGGGTTCATGAATCATGAGAATCATAACATAGACCCTAGATCCCTAGAATCTTAGAGAATGATTTACATCGCTAAGAGACACTATCTCTTCTAGTTCAAAGGATAGAACATAGACAAGAGACTACATAGGAAATTTGGTCCTCAGACATAAGCATGGTTCAAAGGCATAAGACATGGGTAGAGTGTCCTCTTAAGCTGAAGTATAAGGAATATGCTAGAATAAGAATGGATTACTATGACAGGCATCGTAACTCTTTTATGAAACTCATCACCACTAGAAACTCAAGGCTTTCCTTAGTTTAACACCTCATCATATCCCCCTTAGCTCAAAGGTCACCATCTTAGGCATGTAGACCTATTCTCCAAGAAGATCTATAAGTACAACACTCGGCACTGCGGGATATCACTATACACATGAATGCTAATCTCCCCCAGATATTATATTTGGAAGATACTAACTCCTTTTTAGGCCATTCCTTTCAGAGACACTACTTTTAACTTACTCTAACCTCTATAGTCATTATCCTATAACTTATACTTTCATTAGAGCACATATCCACTCCCTCTAATGCCTAACAACCTGACCTCTTCTTCTTAGTCTACTAGCATCACACCTCCAGTATCATATCTGCCCAATTCAACGAAATTTTAAAATTATACCAAGAGGCTCAATAACGTTCCTTTAGATCTTTAATTCCCTCAATTCAATTCCAATGAACACCAAATATTAACTACTAAGTCTCCTCCATATAAAGTAACTCAATAATACTAACTAGGTACCCATAACACTTATAAACTTAAAATCGAGTACACCTTGTTCTTACCAACCTAAGGCTCATATACATCTAATGACTTAGCCATAATTCACTATTTCAATACTAGCCCTCATATAAATCATGCTTACACATTCAAACCTTCCATAAGTTATCAACCTAAGCTCTCTCATGCACCATGTCAAGCCTACTAGATTAATCTCATAAATGTAATATTATCATCCCTAACTATCATTCTTTCTACCTCGATGACCATCCATGACTCAAGCTTAGTGTCTAGCACTGGGTGAAGTTAACATCACAACTTAGCATGCTATTCAGGCTTACAGATACAAGATAAAAATTAAGAAATAATGGTCCACCAAAATTTTTGACAGAGGTCAATCTTAATTTTACAATATAACCCATTACAGTACATTAACACATTCTCCTTTCTCACGTCACATCTACTTACCCATGCTTACATTTAAACTACCTTCATAGTTCTATAAACATCACTGAGTCTCCCTCTCCAAATTTCCCCAAATTAAAGTCTAGGCTTATAAATTCGTAACCACTCTATCCTTCCATTCACAACCTTTAATTGATCTATACTACTACAATAACAAGCCATCATAAGCCCTTTCGTATTTCAAATAAATTCAAAAATATCTTATCTAACCAATCTTCTTCTACTGATTTCCATAAAATTTGCTAATCTTGCCACATCGTAACCAACACCATACGGGCATACCACATCCATCACTCACTTAATGGGTACAAGATTGTATCTACATTTTTCGATCAATCATTACCTGCACTCTTCGACTTCTAAACTAATGACTCCATATCTCTGGCTCTAGGATCATCTTACTGCTCATATCTCATAACACCCTAATTTATACTTTCGCCCGAATGGCAATACTATCCCAATATTCAGATACATATCTTTTCCCCTTAAGCGGGACATCTGCCACAAAGTTTTTGAAAGGGTCTGAAAACACGTCTTACCTTGGCTCAAATGCATGATTTATGAAGATAGGGGTTTACACTTACAATCAATAGACTTTGATGCACTAATGGACTCCTCTCAAGTCCTTGTGTAGTTTTGTAACCTTTTTGATGACTCAACCTGATAGGATCACATCGTAAGAAATCTGATCTTTTGTACTTCTATCACCTTGAAAATGAGGCATAGCCAGCGGAGTTAGAGCAAAGTAGGAATCTGGATAAGTTTCATATGGACAACACTATTGCACGATCTGGAGTCTGAAAGAATGGGAAACATTTCTTAAATGCCCTATAGCCTCCTGATTATAAGTGTGGTGCAAAACACACATATAAACAAGACTCCACTAGACATAGCTTCATAGACACTTTAGGACACTTGAACTCTATGCTCTGATACCAAGTTTGTCACAACCCAAGATCAGGCCCCGGATGTAACAGGCACTCATGCCAAATAAAGGCCCGAGAGAACCTCTTAACATATCATCATGAGCATTTCAGTAAAACATTTGTGGAAGAAAGACCCATTTGAGAAAATCATTTAAAACATAATTAAGAATTTACCAAGTGTTTAGAACAAAAATATTTAAACAACATCTACATAGGTCTATGAAGCCTCTAACATAAGAATGAAAACCTATGCCGAGACATGACCCCGACAATACCATAAAACTGATAACCAAAGTCTAAAAATAAGGATTTAATTGCCTTCCGAAAGATGGAGGGCTCTCCACTTACTGAAGTTGTCCCGAACGATTTTAACGATGCACAGAACAACAAGAATGTGACTCTGAACCTACATCATGAAATAATGTAGCATCCGGGGATAGTTAGTACGATGAGTACTGGTATGCAACCCAGGGAAAAGGATAAAATAGCTTATAAAGCAAGTCATAAAAGTAGTAACATAAATCATAATAAAGAAAATATGGGACAAGTACTCGAAACATTACACGAAGCAATTTATTAACATTAATTCTGAACTAGATGGTATCACCGATATTCTTTACATCACGCGCTATGTGGGTCCGACAATAGCTCGATCGGTGGAGCCCCCAATTCATGTTTGTCGCACATACTAAGGCATATCATATCATATACTACATACTGCTGAGCGAATAAAGCATACAATGGTTATCCATATTTCAGGACAAAATCATACTCGCGTCGGCAAAACACGGTTTCAGGTAATGAGCCTTTCGGACTCATACCTTTTTGGTTAATCATCTAATTTCCTTTAAGCCCATATTTTAGTCTTCTCAAAATAATAGGTAAACCATTCTAAGGGATATTTATCATTCTTAAGGCATTCATTAAAATTGGTATCGTCATACCAAGACTTGCAAGTCATACATATCATGCCATATCCGTCTCATACAGTCGTACATCATTAGTCCCCTCATTTTAAATATCTAAACATATTTAACATATTTCTTAAAGGTTGAAGATTTCACATTTAACTAACAACACTTTCAAAAACCAAGGGATGTAGTAATTTCCTCTTTTTTTCACCAAAGATCAAGATTTGAATAACAAAGTGATTTATAAAAGAAACATGACTTCCTGACTCCAATATGTCCCAATAAACTTTCATAAAACAAGGTTTCGTATTTCAAGCAATAATCTCAATTTTCAAGTTCAATTAACAACTAAAGAGTAATTTCATAGAAAAGAGTTCGCAGCTTTAAGTTTATTCTACTTTCGAAAACCATTCAACAAACCCACATCAAAACTCACATAAATACCACTTTTGTAGTTAGGAAATCAACCACTAATAGATTTAGTTGAAAGGGGATTGTTCAACATACCTTGGAGAAGAAGGATTTGGAAAGCCCTCTCTCAAAATCCATAGAATTTCTTGAAGAATCGCTCTTTGAAGTAATGGGGAAATAGAGAGGAGATGAACTAATTTCTTTCTGAGGGAATCTGGCGTATGAGGCTATAATGGAGTTTAAAAATCGTGGGTTGGGGTTAGAGGTTTAGAAAATGACAAAAACACCCCTCCACGAATGAGAAAAAAATGAAAAATAAGAATAGTTGTCCGCCGGACAGGCCTTGGGGCGCCCTGCCACTCAGAGCGCCACAAGCCTCACTTTTTCCCCGTTCTGATGTTATGGGGCTGGTGCCCCGCGCCACTCAGCGCGCCAGACTGATAAGATGCTCAATAAAACATGCATAAATTTTTACTCGAGACTCGGATTGATGAATGATTGGTGGCGTTGGAAAGGAGACTCGAAAATCTTTAATTTGGTGAGTCATGGTACATGTAACTCTTCATATAATGGGAGGAATGATGGTTTGAAGTTGACCCTTGAATGAACTTATACAAAAACTTAATCGGTAGAGAACCTTTCAACTTAGCTTTGTGCTAGAGGTTCTTTAGGACTTTAATTCACACCCAACACTCTTCCCACACATAATACTGGAGCTTAACACCTAGGTACAATACAATCTTTCGGGTTCAGGTCTAATTACACGCGAAAAGCGATTGGAATCTTAGCTCAAAAGTTTGGGGTGTTACAGTAAGTCAAATAGAAACTGATTGCGTCCCATCTCATAGATGTTGACGTCGTGGAGATGCTTTCAGGTACTCAACCACCATTGTTGAATCTCCGACAAAGTGACGTTTGTAATCTCCGTTGGAAGGTTGCCAACAACACTCCTAGCTAGCAAGTCACTCTGGATTTCCCGGCAACATCAGTGATAACTAAAGAGTTCCCTTTTCGATGAATTTTCACAACATTCATTTCCCTTGTAGACGATTTATTGTTCCTGATAGTATCATCATATAATAGTCCCTTCACTGTAATTCGATGCATTAAAGACTCTTTCCTTTTCATTTTAACATTTATGAATCTCGTTATTTTTGTGGCAATGTCTAGCCACCCTGAATTAAAAACCCACTCAGGGATGATGTTAATTGCTTTCCTTTTTTGCATATTAATAATACTGATATAACAACCAAATTTGTTGAAATTTCTTGAGCAGAAAAAATTTGAGAAATGGTCGTGTAGCTTCCATCTTTTGACTGAGTTTCCTTTTCGAAGCTTCTCTAAGAACATGGACTATCCATTCCATCGTCGTCTGACTGAAGCAAGCTCTTGTCATCATATCTCGTCCTTTTCCACCCAATCGTACTAAATCTCAATTTTAGTGACCTTTCTTGTGATGTCGTATGATTTGAATCCTGCTGCAAAATAAATAACATCATCACCCATATTTGAATCGAAAAGAAAAATAGTTGAAGAAAGTGAGAAAGCTAGGTTGGTTTACGTGAAGGAATATCACCAAAAAAAGGACTCTAGAGGTTTACCTAGGGAAAAGGGCTTGGAAGCATTTTTTAAATTATTCTATATGTAATCATTTCTACCTTCTTCAGGTTTATATACAATATATTTGTTTTAAGATTGTCACACATTTAAATCACATATATTGAATTTTTAAATTAACAAATATGTAAATAGTAAAGTTGAAAAAAGAAAAAAAAATGCTTATGGAGAGAGAGGAGGGTGGGTTGAGATTGAAAAAAACACCCACGTGGATTGAAAATTTGCAGGTTAAGCCTCAACCTGCTTATCCCGCCGCATTGTCATTCATAGGCGTAAAAGCCGAAATTCAAAACAAAAATGAAAAGAATGAAATTGGGAGAAATTTGGGCTAATATTGAAGAAGAAAAAACAGCAGACTTGATGAGAAGATGAAGGCAGTCGGAAGTGTATTCTTTGAAAATCTAGAAGAGAATAATAATGACTCAACCATGAAATTGGAAAGCCAGTGAACTGAATCCAAGATTTGTGCAATTTGAAAGAAAAGCAGACCGAAAACTTTAACACATATCTGAAGAGAGTATTCTGAAAAAAAAAGAAAAAGAAATGGGTTAAGACTCCCGGTTCAGTGTTTGGATCTTGCTCTTTCTTTGAAGCTAGAAGATGGTATAGTCAGAATAGTCCCACTCAAATCATTCTTGTGGAATTATCATGGGGGCATCTGACAAGCAGAATACATTGGATTACATCAACCAGATGTTTCCCACAGGTATTTTACTTGTTTACATTTCTCAACCTATATATATATATATATATATATATATATTATACGCTTCTCTGTATCAAATATATTGAATTACGCTTTGTCAACAAGTTTGCAGAAGAAGGGTTTTAGGCCAATGATGCTGATGTTCTGAATCTGTTTCCCCTTTTCCGTTTTCTCTTTCTTTCTCTTCCCATCTGAATTTAGACTTATCCGGAAAAAATTCTGAATTACAGCCTTTGGTTAAGATTTCGTCTTGAATTGTTAATCTGAGACAATTACGTTAGCTATATCACATTCATATCTCGTCTTGAATTGTTAATCTGAGACAATTACGTTAGCTATATCACATTCATATCTGGTCCTTACTATTAAATTGTGGCATATCTATTAGTTTTGAAAATGGTTTGATTTGTAGCTGGGACATATAACCTTGTCTGACACTATTGATTGAGGCATGAACTACTTAATTTTATTGTATTTTTATTTTTTGGTTGGTTTCTCATTAAAAAGTATATATTTACATCAACAATCTATATTCTACAAAATACAGATTATTCTTTTACACCAAATATTACTTTGAAACAGAATGAAGTGCTTCACTTTGGATTTTCTAAACCCTTAAAAGTTTTGGTATTCTTTCTCTTCTGATCAACCAAAAAATCCAAAGAGGATGATGAAATTTAATATTATCGAGTTAGTTAGGTTGATGAGTATAGAAAAACTATCTGCCTAGAAAGACCAGAATAGAAAAACTCCAAATGCTTTTAAGGTTTTATGTGGAAAGGATCAAAGAGATTTGATCATTTATAGATGGATTAAGAACTTTTTCTTTGAAGTTGGTAGTTGTTATTTTGTATAATCTATCTTATGAAAATTCAAATGGTAAAGTTAAATGGATTAACATATTTTTCTCTTTTAGGTAGAAGTTCTTAAGAGGATATTCACTAAAAGGGTAACAGGACATTGAATTTGGGATAGAGGGAGTTGGAAGTTGAAGTCATTTGTGTCTTTGCCATATTGCAGATGAATCACTAGTACAGGTCCTTCTGGCGATCTAGCATAATTGCAATGTGATGCTATTGTTTCTAATATAATTGAATACAGGAAATGTATGATAACTTTATATAGGTAATCAAAAAAAATAAAATGATAACTTTATATAGTTGTTTCTAGATGGAATTAACATTTGTTAATAATAGTTGAGAAGAAGGTGAGTTTTGGTCACTGACCAATTGCTGTAATGTCAATCAAAATTGGGTCTTAGTATCCAGTGAAGTAGCAATATGACTGCATTAAGGTTTATGCTCGTTTAATAACAACGAAAAAGTCCGAAATGTAAGAATTAAGATTTTACTGATGATCCATTGTGTAAGGCTTATAGCCTTCAAAATTTTAGAGATCTAGGTGTAGTTATTACTACAATTATTCAATAGCATATGTCTCGATTATAATTACGACCTGGAATCATTATCATGCTTTAGCTTAAGCATGTTGATCTTAGTTAATTTTGTCCCACATGGTTGTTGTGCAGAAGCATCTCTATCTGGCGTTGAGCTCCTTATGCAGAAGATACATAGTGAAGTTCGTCGTGTTGATGCTGAAATATTGACTGCTGTTCGGCAACAGGTGAAATGTTTGCATCTCTTTTCTCGTTCTCCATTCTTTGCCTAGCTTTCTTCAAGTGCAGATATTTACATATGATTTAGTCATGTTATATGACTACTGATTATAACCCTTAGACTGTAAGTTCTGATGCTTCAAGAAGAAAGCTCCGTGTAAACAGACACTATCATTCCTTTGTTCTTGTACTTTTTACTCAGTTAACTGATAAAATCTTGATTATTCTAAAAATTTAGAAGAACTACTCTCTAATGTTACACCATATAGAAGTATAAGATAAAAATTTCTTTATCATACTGGAGTAGGTGATGTCAATCATCTATGCCTTAATTCCAAACTAGTCGGTGTCGGCAACTTCTATATCTTTTCCACTCTATTCATCCGTAGTTCAAACCATATAGGAATAAATGATAATGGAGAAAAGGTGATAAGTTATTTCTAAATGTCCATCATATGTTCTTTCTCCAAAAAAAATCCATAATGTGGTTCCATTTTGTTTCTGATCATGTCTAGAATTACCAAATGGAAAATTGAGGTTAATTGATTAGTATTTCAATAAATGACCAAAGCTAGTTGAGAATTTGCTACAACTGTCAGATAGATTATATAAACTATTATGATTGTCCACTGTTGCTAACAAGCTAAGTTGCTCAGACTCGGGTGCGGGTATCCGATACGGGTGCGGATCCGAGAGTTGGATTCGGCAAAATCTAAATTTTAAGATTCGGGGGTACGAATCCGAGCATGGATACGGGTGCGGGGATTCGGCTAAAAAAATTCAATATTATAAAAATAGAGTTATAAAATCTTTTAGTTTTTGATTGTATCTTCCTAGATTTGAGTGTATACTTGGATATAAAATCTTTTAGTTTTTGAAAATAAAATTTACATATTTAAAAATTAAGTAAAAAGTACTTAAAGCTATAATAATTAATAATTAAAACTATATAAAAAGAATATGAAAAATTATGAATAAAATTTGTTTATTTAAAGTATGTACTCATTTGCAATATATAAAAGTTAAGTGAAAGTGCCTCACTTACGTGTCACAACTCCAAGTAGGGAAATAAAGGAAGTAATTTATTATGTTCAATTTATAATGTAAGTCCCTTAATTACAACTTAGACTGCAGCTCTCTTCTCTTGGTCGCGTCTCTTTCTTCTTCTTCGTTCTAGGTCATCTACTCATCTTCCCCAGACCACCTCTTTCGTCCTCAAAAAAGAAAAAGAAAGCCATTCAACTTTCTTTACAGATCGCTGCCACTATCTATTGGAAGTTAGAACACAACTCCTTCAAAAAAAATTCTCTCTTTTTGGCTTGAAACATGAAGCAACAAATATATACATCAATGGGAAAAGCTAAAAAGGATTAAGGACTATAATATTGTCTTAAATTTGTTCTTTTTTTAAATTTTAAAAAATCAAATTCTCAATTTTCCCCCCAAATTTGTTCTTGACTCTGGTCAAAGTATCCGGATGGGATTGACCGAATCCGAGACGCATCCCGCACACCCACCCGCACCCGCACCCGTGTCGCGTCGAGACGGGTTCGGCAGCAAAAACGAAGAGTCCGCGCAACTTAGCTAACAAGGCCTAGCCCAAGTGACAAAGCTAAGAGTCTAAGACAAAAAAGACCTTTAAATCTATGGATTCAGTTCTTCAAATACACTTTTTGATTTTCTCAAGTGTAAAATGATTATAAAAAAGATGCCCCCTGATATTTTTGTAGAACCTGTTGTTTTGAGTCTCTACTTTTTATATAGCACTTGCTTCAATTAAATTAATACTTTACCAAAAGGAAATTTCTTGGACAATCTGTAATTCTGTATCATGATGTAGGTGTGGCGGTAAATTATGTACCTCTAAGATTGCATTAGAAGTACTTTTGTTTGAGTTTATTTTGCTAGGAATTCTTCACCAGCAACGCCTCAATTTCAAACAAGCTAGGGTCGGCTATATGAATCCTCGTTGATCATGTTTCTCCATTTAAACTTATCTCATGCCATAAAAAACAAACAAACAACATATCCGGTGAATTCCCACAAGTGGGGTCTGGGGAAGGTAGATTGTTTGCAGACCTTACCACTACCTCGTGGAGGTAGAGAGGCTGTTTCCAAGAGTCCCTCAACCCAAGTGCAACAAATCCAAATATAAAAAGAAGAAAATAGTGAAGAAAGCATAACAGTTAATAAGGAAAGCAGTGCAGATCCTGCACGAAAGAAACAATAACAACAACAAAATAATATGGTGATTGAAACACAATAAACAACATATGATGATAGATAACAAAAGCAAGAACTACAAAGGTGCGACTAATACTACGACAGACATCAACAACCCTAAACCTTCTAAAGGCAACACAATACTCTACTCCTTACTAACCTTCTACCCTAATACGCGACCTCCACACCTTTCTATCTACAATATGTCCTCGGTAATACGAAGCTGTGCCATATCCTGTCTAATCACCTCTCCCCAATACTTTTTAGGCCTGCCTCTACCTCTCCGCATACCTACTATAACCAGCCTCTCGCACCTCCTTACTGGGGCGTCTGTGCACCTCTTCTTCACATGCCCAAACCATCTTAGTCTCACTTCCCTCATCTTGTCCGCTACGGAGGCCACTCCCACCTTTTTACGGATAACCTCATTCCTAATCTTATCACTCTTAGTAAGCCCACACATCCAGCTCAACATCCTCATATCCACAACGTGCATCTTCTGAATATGGGAGTTCTTAACTGGTCAACACTCCACCCCATACAACAAAGATGGTCTAACTACCATTCTGTAGAACTTACCTTTAAGCTTAGGTGGTACCTTTTTATCTCACAAAACTCGGGAGGCAAGCCTCCACTTCATCCATGCCGCACCAATGCAACGTGTGACATCATCATTGATGTTCCCATTTCCCTGAATATAGACCCAAGATACCTAAAACATTCTTTCTTGGGGGAATTGGTTGTGTGTCAAACCTCACTTCCACGCTTGCCTCATGCATTGCATCACTGAATTTGCACTTCAAATATTCCGTTTTGGTTCTGCTCAACTTGAACCCTTTAGACTCAGCGTATGTCTCCAAACCTCCAACCTAGCATTAACTCCGTCCCGAGTCTCATCAATCAATACTATGCCATCTGCAAATAACAGACACCATGGCACCTTTTCCTAAATAAACCGCATCAACTCATCCATCACCAAGGCAAATAGGAAAGGGCTAAGAACTGATTCGTGGTGCAACCCCATCTCAACTTGAAAGTATTCCGAGTCTCCTCCCACCGTTCTAACCCGAGTCTTGGCCCCATCATACATGTCCCTTATCGCCTTAAAGTAAGCCACTGGTACACCTCTATTGCCAAATAAAAGTAAAAGTAAAAGTAGAAAACGAAGGCAAATATATATAAATAATACTCTCTCCATCCCAATTTATGTGACACTCTTTCCTTGTTAGTCAGTCCCAAAAAGAATGTCATCTTTCTATATTTAGTAACTACGTAACTTTAAAATGCCCATTTTACCTTTAATGGGAGATTTATGGCCACACAAATATCTATGGTTTATTCCGGACCATAAGTTTCAAAAGTCTTCCTTTTCTTTCTTAAAATTTGTCCCCAGTCAAACACCATCACATAAATTGGAGTTAATTCCCTGAATGGTCACCCATGTTTTGGGAATTGCCTACTAAAATTACTTTTGTTTCTTTTAGGACTAGATTATCACTCACTATCACTATTTTCCTCAGAATATACTAAACACCACAAAACCCTCTCTCTCCTAGTTGGCATGTCACGTCACATTAAAATTTAATTTTTGATGATAAATTTATTTAACTCATTAAAACCCATTTATCCCAACATAACTCATATTTAATACCCGATTTAAACCCGGTTAAAAAACATCCAAGGAAGCGATTTTATACCCGATGAAACAAAGGAAAGACACAAAGGTTTTTATACCCGATTTTATATCCGTTATTCTCGCGGTGTTTGGGGGATTTTGGATAACAAGCAGATGTTTCCACAACTTCTTTGAAAATTATGGCTAACTTTAACAACCAAACTAGCTAGTCCATAATTAGAAAATAAAGTATAAAAGAAAAGCTATTATGTTCAACTAATTAATATTATTTGTTCACATCATCAATGATCTTATAATTTCCAAATATACTTTCCAAGTACTCAGATGGTTTTGACTTTTTTTTTGAACAGTTAACATATCTATTATATACAAGAACTACACCGAAGGTGTACCTCAGTAATACTTACAAGTAGTAGTCTAAATAGCAAAACATACCACCTAGACCCCTCATAAGCAATCTAAGACATCAACAATCTTCTCTGCCTAATGGGGGTAAACATGAATACACCAAAAGTAAAAGAGCACTAAACATGTCTTGATTTAGGACAACTTGTCTAGTCATCAACCATGTAAAGCATGCCACCTTGTATGGAATCTTAACTTTCCATATCATATTCCTAGGCCAAAACCGAGGCTGAGACTTTGTGTTGTAGAGACATTTGTAAGCAGATTTGATAGAGAACTTCCCTTGCTTATCCTTTAGCCAGACTAGTCTGTCCTCATTTATAGAGAACTCCTTTGAATTGTGCTGTAGCATTCCATCAACCTATCCACTTCCCCGTCATTGAAGTGCCTCCTAAAACTGAGATTCCACCCTAAGTTGTCAATTGCTTCCATAATTGTTGCCATCTTCTTTTTTTGACGTTGGTAATTGTTTCTATTTCTGTAAAACAGTACATAGGTTTTACTGAAACCATATTTACAAAAGTTCTAAATCTACTGTCCTATCCCTATAATGAGTCTAAGACATCAATGATAGAGACAATATCATTAGAATATATCTGATTACACCAAAAGCATAAAGTTAAAATGCAGTTCAGCTTTACTTGCTGCATGATGCTCTCTATATTCTCAAAAACTCTTAAGGTTCCTCTCCTTCCAAATTGTCCACCAAATGGTAGCAGGAACTATTCTCCAGTTGTTCCTATTCTTGGCATGTACTCCTTCTTGGCATGTACTCCTGCATCTTCCCAGCTGTGTAGCGTCTCTGTGATTCTCCCAGGCATAGTCCAAGCAATGTTTTTGAGGCCAAGCAATAGCCTCCACAGTTGACTAGTAACCTTACAATGTATGAATAAGTGAACCACTGTTTCTTGAGGCAATTCTCTGATTATCCCCTTTGAACCATGTGAAGCTAGCATTTTCTAATTGAAGATCAATTAAGTTTATATCCTCAATTAGATCAGAAAATTCCCTCATACCCTTTGTCCTTCTAGTGCAATTTCTTTTCTCAGAAGCATATCTGGCTACATCGAAATCCCCACATACAGCCATGGACCTTCAAATAACCCTCTTACAGAACCAACTCCTCCCATACCATTCTTCTTTCCCTATAGTTGCCATCTTCTGTTGGTTCAAGTTGTAAATATCAGGGACCATTTGCTTTAAAGAATGTTGACCAGCCCAGACATCATTCCAGAAAGATGTTTTTCCTCCATTACCTACTTTTATCTTGGAATTTTGCAGAATTTTTGGCCATTGTTTCCTGATGGATCTCCATAGTCCAACACCACAGGGTTCTTCACTTACTTGCTATGTTGCTCGGACTCTTCAAAAATGTCAACGGGTGCGTGTCGGATTCGCCAAAAGTAGTGTATTTTTGGAGAATCCGACACGGGTGCGGCATCGAAAGTGAAGAGTCCGCACAACTTAGCTTCCTTGGTAGTCCACTGGTCTTCGTTCCCATATCTTGTCATAATAGTTTCTTTCCACAATACTTGTTGATGTGAAGCAAATATCCAAAGCCATTTCAATAGAACACTTTTGTTTTGTATTATCAGGTTCTTGATTCCCATTCCACCTATCTGCTTATTGGTTATGATGGTCTTCCAGTTTACCAAGTGGATCTTTTTTGACTCACAGTTTCCTTGCCAACGGAAATTCCTTCTGATAGTATCCTACTTCTTGATGACCTCCCTTAGCATGGGAAATAAAGACATCATGTATGTTGGCATGGCATCTAAAACACTGTTAACTAAAGTTACTCTCCCTCCTAGAAAAATTATTGCTTTTCCAATTAACAAGTTTTTTCTCACACTTCTCCAACACTGTATTTATTCTGAGAGGTACTCTTAGCACCCAGGGGCATACCAGGGTATGTTGCCTCCAAGTAAGGTAGTAGGAAGCTCACCTATTCTACCTTCCAAAATATTGGCCAAACTATTGATTCTTGGGACTTCATTAACTGGATACACAGAGCTCTTCCCCCGGTTAATGTGAAGTCATGAGATACCTTCAAAGAGGATAAAAATTACATTGAAGAATTTCAGTTGATCACCACCTGAATCACAAAGCTAGTGTATCATTAACATATTGAAGGTGAGATACTGAGAGTCCTTGATTGTCATCAACATTAACCTTGAAACCCCTAATTCTGTTATTCACATGAGCTGTTCTCAACATATCATTAAGCCCTCCCATTTGCCAGAAGGGAAAGGGGGTCCCCTTGTCTCATCCCTCTCTCACAAGGGAAAAAGCCAGAAGGTGAGTGATAGAAACTGTGATGAAGAAGAGAACATAATGAAACTTTACTGGTTAATTAAAGTGCAAGGATCTTAAACACAATATTAACCAATAACAATGTTCGTATGGAGTGGACAAATCTCCAGATACAAGATAATAATAATTCCTTTTTTCTCCCAGAATTCTTCTAGATACCTATATTTAAACTAAAACACATAGATAAGCAGTTATAACTGCTGGTAACTACTATAGATAACTGCTGCTAGTATATTTTATCCTATCTGAAACCTAGAAACTAAGATAGAAACAGAAACTAAGGAGCAGTCCTATCAGTGCATCCCCCCTGAAAAAATCGCCTTCTCCTCAAGGCGAAAAGAAGGAAACTGTGCAGCTAACATATCATAATTATTCCAACTTGCTTCACTGAGAGGTCGACCAACCCATTAAATCAATAACTCAAGTTGCGGATTGGCTGTTGGGGTCCCCAACGATGAGCCAAAACTTGTTCAGGTGAAATAGTGAGCTCCCTTCATCATTTCATGGTAGTTCTGGTGGCTGAGAAGGCAAGTTAGAAGAAAGGCTAATTGGGAAGATGATGTTGTGTGTGTTTTCTGAGGAACACCTTGCAGTGTGTTTTCTGAGGAACACCTTGCAATTTATAAGTTTTCCCATTCAATTGGAAGATCAGTAGCTTTTCGTTCCAATTGGCTTGTATTGTGTCCAGCGATGCTAGCCATTGTATAGGATCAAGTTAGAAACTCTGTTGCATTTAGTAATTTCATGATTGGCTATCTGGACACCAAAGGTAGGGATAGATTGGACTGCCAACCTAAGTTCCATGACAATTTCTTCTGCAACAAAATTATGCGTCGAACCACTATCCACCAACATTAGCACTTTACGCCCGCAAAGAGTGCCTCAGAGTTTCAAAGTGGAAGCAGATTCTTTGCCCAAAAGTGCATGAAATGAGATTTCTGCCAAATTAGTAGGGGGTATGTCTCCATTCTGGTTAGTTCAACACTCTCCATATTGTTCTCCTCTTGCATTAACTCCAAATGTGCAAAAGTTCCAGGTTTGCAACGATGACCAGGGAAAAACTTGTCTCGACAACGGTAGCATAGGCCTTTTTCTCAGCGAATTTGTTGTTCAGAATTTAGTGGGTGAATGTTTGAAAGCGATGACTGTTGAAAATAACGAGTAACTGATGGTAAGATGATTGGAAATTAAAGGATTCTTGAGCCGTTGGAGAGGAAGTTCCAACTGATGAAGGTCGTGATACAGAAGGCCAAGCAGTTACCTTACTGGATCGATTTGGTCCATGTTTTCCTTCATATTCTAAAGCCAGACTCATTGCCTTATACACAGTTCGAGGCTTGTGACTCCAAACGTCCACACTGAGGTCTTCTTTGAGCCCACTAAGGAAAACTCCAAGCAAACAGTGTTCTGGCCAATTTTGCTCACGCGCTGCCCGTTTTGCAAATTCTTGCCTATACTCAAACACCGATCCAGTCTGTTGGATACTATACAGATGTTCATCTGGATTTTGAAACTCAGCGGGTCCATAATTTTCTTGCATAACTTTAACCAACTCATCCCAGTAATAAATGATCCTTTCACTGTTGATCCAAGCAAAGAGATCCAATGCATCTCCTTCCAAAGACATCGAAGCCACATCAACCTTGCAATCATCAGGTGTTCGATAATTTTGGAAATACTTCTCTGCTTTCAGAATCCAACCTCTAGGATCTCCTCCCTCATACTTTGGAAATTCCATTTTTGTGTGTGAACGCTTGTAAGTTTCTGGATGTCTCCGAGTGCTATCAATCTCGCCCTCTTCCAGTAATACTTTTCCTTGCTGATTTTGACTGTTTTGTGCTTTTAGTGCAGCCACATCAGCAACCAAAGCGTCTATGGCTCCCAATTTCGCTGCTACAGTGGTAGATTGTTGGCCGATTTGATTAGGAGTTGACATGATAGTTTGCTGTGGGAAGCGTTGGTTCGTGTATTAACCATGTCAAATCTTACTTCTCTGATACCAGTGATAGAAACTGTGATGAAGAAGAGAACATAATGAAACTTTACTGGTTAACTAAAGTGCAAGGATCTTAAACACAATATTAACCAATAACAATGTCCGTATGGAGTGGACAAATCTCCAGATACAAGATAATAATAATAATTCCTTTTATCTCCCAGAATTCTTCTAGATACCTATATTTAAACTAAAACACATAGATAAGCAGTTTGGTAACTACTATAGATAACTGCTGCTAATATATTTTATCCTATCTGAAACCTAGAAACTAAGGAGCAGTCCCATCAGTGAGCCATTGATCAAGACTGAAAACTTGACTGTGCTGGAGCAAAATTTTATCCACTTAGTCCATCTGTAAACCCATCTTCTCCGAAGTCTTCCTCTTCCAAAGGAATTCCTAATTTAAGTGATCATAAGCCTTTTCTATGTCTAGCTTGCACAGAATCCCAGGTACCTTGGAGATTTTCCTCACATCCACACATTCATTTGCTATCAGAATAGCATCCATAATCTACACCTTTGATGAATGCCATCAGCTGGGCATCCACCAACTTAGACATTACTTTCTTGAGCCTTTCAGTCAGGACATTGGAGATGATTTTGTAAAAGCTACTTATCAGGCTGATAGGTCTGAAATCTTTCAGCTCTTTTTGCTCCCACCTTCCTTGGAATCAGGGCAATGAAGGTAGCATTAAAGCTCTTTTCAAAGTGACCTGGTTTCCAAAAAATCTGGACAACAGCTACCACCTCACAGCTTACCACTTCCCAGCAATGGATAACGAAAGCCATGGTAAATCCATCTGGACCAGGGCTGCCCCTGCATATGACATAACACATTCTTTTATTTTCTGTTCTGTAAATTGACTCTGTAGCATGATATTGTCTTCCTCATTTATCATAAATTGTTCTCAGGGATTAAACTGTGGTCTCCATGTTTCTGTTTCTGTGTATAAATTCTGATAAAAGCTGGTAATCTCCTCTTTGATCTCTGTTGGTTCATCTACTATGGCCCCATTGATCAACTGGTTGTCTATGTTGTTGTACCTCTTGTGACAGTTAGCAGTTTTATGAAAAAACTTGGTACTTTTGTCACCTTTTTTAAGCCATAAATCCCTGGATCTTTGCCTCCATGCCACTTCCCCCCTTTTAACAATCTCCTCAAGTTCCACAATTAGTACAACCCTCAAGTAAGCCTCATCACTCGTCAACAGTCTTTGGTCTTGAATCACATCCCAATCAGACAATTGGTTGAGGATGCTTTGGTTTTGCAATTCCAGATTGCCTTGTACTGTTCTACTCCATTCTTTTAGCTTCCTTCAAAGATTTCAACTTATAAATAAGATATAATCTGGTCTACCTTCATACACCCAAGTGTTCCACCAGACTTCAACTTTATCCTTAAATTTTTCTGTTTGTAGCCACCAATTCTCAATTTTGAAATAGGAGTTTATCCTCTCCCAGTTACCACATTCCAACATCAAAGGATTGTTGTCAGAAGTGACCCTTTGTAAGATTGATTGCTTGATATTCCTAAAGGAAACTTCCCATTCTTCTGAGATCAAGAATCTGTACATCCTTGCAGCAGTGTCATGGTCTTCACCTCTCCTCCAGGTAAACCTGCTGCCTACCAGAGGTATATCCTCCAGTTCTATGTCCTTTATAAATTCTGAGAAATCATTCATAGCTCTATTGACTATATTACAATTCTGTCCCATCTGACTATATTGAAATCTCCAGCAATCATCCAAGGACCCCTGAAAATGCTTTGACTGCCCCCAATTCCCACCACACCTCTTCCCTCTCCTGTCTATCATTAGGAGCATAGACTAGCCTCCAGTGAATTTACAAGTTATGCAATAAGAGCCCACCTCAGAGATTTCACCCTCCCAAATATTGCTATTCCAAAGCACTACTACCACTAGCCTCCAGTTAAGCAAACTTCACCCACCTATTAGGCCATAACTCTTTTACAATACTCCTTATATCACCTACCATCTTAGACACTTGAAAACAGTACACATCTGCCCTCCACTTACTCACCATATTCTTTATCATCAACCTCTTCCCATCAATTTTCATGAATAGTTCCAAAGCCACTTTCTCACAACCCTGAAAGTGGACGCCAAAATCGTCGCTCAATTTGATAATATTTTTATGAACCTATACTGGAATGTCAAGGCCAAGTTCCGCTATCTGTGCTTGGTCTGTTGAATTCAGAGGAATTGTGTCCTCAATGGTTAAGTTGTTGTCATCCTCCTTAACCTCTAGTCGCACATTCTCATTATCCACTGTGTCCTACCAGCGATAGAGGATCACTAATTGGAATAATTGACATCACATCGTCATCTCTTTGCAGATTTTGGTCCACAGATAAGTTTTGCATGGTAAGCACAAACTCAGGGAGTGGAAGAGTATAACTGCCTCATCAATGCTAATAATGCTACCGTTTTCCTTTCTGGGCCTCGATTCCACCTGAATTCGAGGTTCAATTAGATCTTCCTCGTCTCCTTTTAGCACCTTCACTCATCATGGTTTCACATCTATATAGCGATGCATATGGAGGTTGACGCAAGATATGGTTAAACCATTTCAGATGACCTTCTCTCATTTTATTCTCAATGTGTGCTACTTGCACCTTCTGACAAATGTGGTCATTTTTAATCTTGTCTAATCTTGTATGACTGCACATCCATCTTAGCATCCACATCTCGAGGACACTCATCTAGCAGGTTGCACTCTAGTGGCCTAACATTCAGTACCATATAACATTGTCAGTCTTATAACTGTTCTGTAGAACATACCTTTCACTTTGGTAGGTATCGTTCTATCACATGACACCCCATTAACACTTCTCCATTTCTACCATCTGGTTTTGATTATATGGGTAACATCTTCACCTATCATTTCGTTCTTCTGGAACAATGTGCCTAAATATCTGAATTGCTTGCAGTTTGCTAGGAATTTACCTTATTGAAGAATTTGTTAGGAATTCTTCAATAATGTAAATTTAATAGACTTATGCACCCTATTTTATTATGCATTTCCTTTCTTTTTACTCTTTTGTCTTTTATTTGGTGATTTTTTTTTGGAAACTGGTAACTTTCTTTTATTTGGTGAATTTTGAAGGTAAGAAATACAGCAATTTTGACTTTCCCTCTTAAGAGAAAAAGAAGAAGAGTGAGAGGAGAGATGAGATACGTAGAATGTCAAATTCATCAAGATCACCTTATTTAAGCAATTGCTATTATTATTTCTCCTGATCAATGAGAGTTCATGATGTTTGTTCTTTTTATTTTAATAATCATGGTAAGAACTATGGTTTTTCTGGCCTTTCACTTTTTCATATTTCAGAGTAACTCTGGAACCAAAGCCAGAGAAGATCTTGCTGCAGCTACGAGTGCTGTGCAGGTATGTTCTTTAGACTTGTTCTCTTTCTATTGTATGGCAGAAGCTTTAACTCTGTGAAGAATAAAACCTGTTAGTTCTAGATACAGCAAAATCGTCTGATATTGCGATCTGTGTGAGATATTTAGTGGCTTCTTATTCACTATGACTTTTTTAAACCAGGAACTCATGAATAAGATTCGAGAAATTAAAACCAAAGCAGAGCAAAGTGAAACAATGGTTCAAGAAATATGTCGCGATATTAAGAAATTGGATTTTGCAAAGAAGCACATTACAACAACAATTACTGCCCTTCACCGCCTAACCATGCTAGGTTAGTATCATTTTTCACTGTCAAAGTTCTTTTGATTTTTCTCTGTTTTGTGCTTGTAAGAAGATTTTAGGCTGATCACTTCCTTCTCCATGCTTAAAAAGTACATTGTTGATGAAACAAAATAAATCTTTTACTATTTCCTACACTATATGCACTTTGCTGTCCTTGGAAAGTGGTATCTGAATAGGAGTCCTCTATCTGCACAAGCTTTTTTGCTAGATGCTAGGCTGCATCTGGATTAAATAAAATTTCAAATTTGAGCATGCAGTTTGACACCTTCTAAGCAAGGTGGATGCCGTGGAATAATGAATTGGTGCAGAAGAAAAATCCGTTTAGAGACTTCTGCCTTCATTTTTTTCAAGAATATTTAAAATCAAATCTTGTCCATATTTTTTGAGGAACTAGGAGAGACCCATTGGGTGTTATCCAAGTGTTTTGCCCTCCTTTAGTCTCTATATCTTTAAGTGCTTATTCGCGAGATGGCTGAATCACAAATATACCCTTCGTTTCATTTTGGGCTCAAAAATACCCTTGCCGTTAAAATGAGAGACCACAAATACCCTCCAACTTAACACCCCCTTTAACTTGATGACATGACACCCATGTGGCAGTCCAACTAGGACAGGGCCACTTCATCTTGGATGCCAACTAGGATCCACCTAAGCACACATAAATTCATTAACCACTACTGTCCGACCCATTTAATTGCTCACTTAATTGCCCGACCCATTCTCAATCAAAGGGTTAAGGATGATAGACCTAACCCTCATTTGACTAAAACACTTCAAAAAAAATTCTGATTTGGGTGATTTTCAAATGTGACTAATCTAGATGAAAATTCAGGTCCCTTAATGTCACTCCCTGAGGTTACCCCCTAGACGTAACACGGGACTTGGGACCACAAGTTCCCCAAGCTAACCCTTAGTCATAGCATTCTCAAGCATAACAAAAGATAAGCGGAAACATAATAGATAAAGTCGGAATAGCATAAATGGATAATCAAGTCAAATAGGAATACAAGATCCATAAGAAGACTCAAATACTGTCTATGTCTGAAAAGCCTCTACTCATGACATAAAGAGTTGCTAGGACAAGACCCTAGCTAACTCGAGGTACGGAAATGAAAAGCTAACACAAGCTAATAACATGACTAGCCCTCGACCTAGGAGGACTCACCAACAGCTGGCGGATGGAGTGGCCTGGAAGCTCTAGCCACGTGCCTGGGATGGGACACCTGAATCTGCATAATCAAAGGATGCAGCGCAAGATATGCGTCAGTACTATAGGATGTACCGAGTATGAGGGATATGCATAAACGTCAAGAAAACATGCCAAGTATACTTAACAATCGAAATCATACTTTAGAAGTAAGACTGGATGCAAATGACACTATGAAATGTCATAAGCTGAAGACATGATCATAAATAATAAGTCTGAAATCTAACCAAGAGTCGAATACATTTTAAAAGCATAAACTGTTTCTATGGGAGGTTCTCTAACCGACATAGACCATGTGAGCTACATGGAATCCGATGTATACGCCCCATCGAGAGGACCCAATATACCTTGCCAGGGTATAAAGGCATGACTGTGGCGTGATCACTAAATCTGATGCCCAACAGAGGGAACTTATAAACCTACGGGGGCACGTAGTTCTGGGACTAAGGGTACTCTCACCCTGTCCAACTCGGTGCTAAATACTACTCCCAAAACATACTTATAGCTCATATAATACTGGGGCATATCTGATGCCAAAACTGATCATAATTGGTGACATATCTGATGTCAAAACTGTTTGAAAAGCAATAAAACATATCTGATGCCATGCAATTCAAAATCATACATCTAAAGACTTAGCATAGCCATAATTCAAATCACGCCTTTCCTTTCTAAATTCATACTTGAAGAATTAGGCATGCCATTTCATAAAATACATAAGGTCATGATATCTAATCATGTCAAATTTCTCTTGAAAACATGCAATTCAATGGAATCATGCTAGAAATCAACTTTAGAGCTTGGGCTTTTAAAACCAATGAAGGAGTCATAATCAAATCATAATTAGGCAATAAGAAACCATGGATTTAAGCATAGAAACTGATTTCATAAGTTTTCCCCAATTTAGATCAAAACCCTAATTTCACAAGCTCATAATTTAACATAAGAATTGGGGGTCTTGGGCACAAGGGTGAAAGGAACCCATTGTTGAATACCCACATACCTTGATTGAAGCTAACCCACTTGAATTGAAAAGACTTAGGAGACTTGAACTTGGAGCTTGAGACTTGGAGCTTGGAGAAGAACTTTTCCTTTTTGGGAGAAGAATGAAGATTTGAGAAGGAACTTAGGCTAATGAGGGTGAAACCCCTTCTTGACATAGTCAAAACGACATCATTTAGGAGTTAAAAGGCTGGGTAATGACTAAAATACCCCTGGGACTTAATTAAGAAAAAGCTGATTTAAAAACCCGGCTTCAGGTTCCACGGGTCACTTCCACGAACCGTAGAACTAATCACGGCTCGTGGACTGGAGTCGTGATTCCTGAGCCAAAGTTTCAGGCTGCAGATGAGTTCTTACGACTCAACAGGACGACCCGTAGAAACTTCTACGAGTCGTGGAACCAATTCGTGGTTTCAGGGAAAATGACTACTCTCTGTCTGATTCCCACGGGTTGGTTCCACGACCCATGGAAGATTCCACGAACCGTGAGACTGACCCGTGGTTCTCAGACCTGAGGGTGACCTGCAAGGCTGGAATCACGAGTCCCTTCCACGACTCGTGGAACTTTCCACGGCTCGTGGACTTGACTCGTGATCCCTGGGAGTTCAAAATTTCAGCAAGTTTTCTGAGTTTAAAAGCTGGATCGATTTCCGAGGTGTTACAATATCTCCCCCTTGGGATCATTCGTCCTCGAATGAAGACTAAGCAAGGGAAACTGAAGAGAAAACAGCCCAACCAGCAACAAAACATGGAAATCAAGGAATAAACATGAAAACTGAACTTTTCAACTTGAAAACATGATAAACTAACTTCGGAAAACATGGATGCATGCTAGAATCATAAAAGGAACTGGTGGAATAGAATCGGAGGGACATACTAAGGAGGAAACTAGTAACTCAAGCTGGAACTGAATCGGAAGGAAAGAGATGAGGATATTTGGCCTTCATGGCCTCTTCCGCTTCCCAAGTAGCACCCTCTACAAGCTGATTCCTCCAAAGGACTTTCACCAAAGCAACTTCTTTGTTCCTCAACCTCCGAATCTGATGATCAAGGATCTCCACGGGAACCTCCTCATAGGTGAGATTATCCTTCACACCCACATCCTCCAAGGGAACAATCAAGGCCGGATCACCAACACACTTCTTCAACAAGGAGACATGGAAAACTGGATGAACCGCTTCCAACTCTGTTGGCAAATCCAAGTCATAAGCAACACTACCAATTCTCCTCGAAATCCGATAAGGGCCTACAAAACAGGGACTTAGCTTTCCCTTCTTGCGAAATCTCATCACACCCTTCATGGGTGACACCTTTAGGAAAACCCAATCATCAACTTCAAATTCCAACTCCCTCCTCCTCACATCCGCATAAGCTTTCTATAGACTCTGAGCGGTTTTCAACCTCTCCCTAATAAGCAGAACTTTCTCCATAGTCTCATGAACCGTATCTGGACCAATCAAGGCTGTCTCACCTACCTCAAACCAACCAATAGGAGATCTACATCTCTGACCATAAAGTGCTTCATACGGAGCCATCTGGATGCTAGAGTGAAAGCTGCTGTTGTAGGCAAACTCGATAAGAGGTAAGTGATCATCCCAATTTCCTTTGAAGTCAATCACACAAGCTCTCAACATATCCTCCAAAGTCTGAATAGTACGCTCTGCCTGGCCGTCTGTCTGAGGGTGAAAAGCTGTGCTAAGCTTCACCTGGGTACCAAGACCTTTCTGAAACGATCTCCAAAACTGAGATGTAAACTGAGGACCTCTATCAGAAATGATAGACAAAGGAACACCATGCAATCGAACTATCTCTCGGATGTAGAGTCTGGCATAATTGTCTGCTGAATCAGTAGTCTTAACAGCCAAGAAGTGGGATGACTTGGTCATCCGGTCGACAATCACCCAAATGGAATCGTGTTGCCTACGAGTACGAGGCTAACCAATAATAAAGTCCATATTGATCGCTTCCCATTTCCAAGTGGGAAGGTCAATATCCTAAATCTGGATTGATGCAACATATGCTAATACTACTTCCCTGGGACTTGTGGACTTGACTCGTGATCCCTGGGAGTTCAAAATTTCAGCAAGTTTTCTGAGTTTAAAAGCTGGATCGATTTTCAGGGTGTTACACTTAATCTCCTAGTTAGCTTTGGCTTAAAACTTGCTCTGAAAACCACATTCCAAATAATCAATCTCACGCCTACTTCCTGGCTCCTTTGTTTCTATTGGAACACTCTTTGATAACGCTCTTGGCATATGTTATAGATGCAACATATGCTAATACTACTCTGAACATCTCATGTGAAGCATTCTTCCCATTTGTATTAATCATCGTTCATGCCAATTCTTCAGTCCACTTCATAGCTCCTCTGTTGCACCCATATGCCAGCTGAGAAGTCACATTTGAAAATCGCCCAAATCAGTTTTTTTTTGAAGTGTTTTAGTCAAATGAGAGTTAGATCTATCATCCTAAACCCTTTAATTGGGAATGGGCCGGGCAATTAAGTGGGCAATTAAATGGGTCGGACAATAGTGGTTAATGAATTTATGTGTGCTTAGGTGGATCCTAGTTGGCATCCAAGGTGGAGTGGCCCTGTCCAGTTGGACTGCCACGTGGGTGCCATGTCATCAAGCTAAAGGGGGTGTTAAGTTGAAGGGTATTTGTAGTCTCTTATTTTAACCGCAAGGGTATTTTTGAGCTCAAAATGAAACAGAGGGTATATTTGCTCTATTTCAAATAGTTCGAGGGTAGTTTTGGCCCTTTTCCGATATGAAAAAGAAAAATATCGGACTATGCGTAATTCAACTTTAGCACCCTTAATGAAGTATTTTCCCTTGTTACAGAACATACTCATATAATAAGCTTAAGATTTTCTATGAAATTACAAAAAAAATCATCTAAGCAGGTATAGCCACTTATAGATGGTGTTAGAAGCATTATTACATCTCCCTCACTGGGTGCGTAAAGATTTAATGTTCTCGAGTTATTCCACTCGTTTTATGCTTTTGGACTGAACACCTGGATTCTTTCGTAAGGGTATCATAGTAACTTCATTTAACAACTGTCTTCTCTCTACATATTCCATTGTGATGGGCATTTCACTCTTAATTGAGTCCATCGAGCTGGTGTGTGATTCTTTATCTCAATTTAGCACGGTAAGCCACTAACTCTACTCCAAGCTCACTCCTTAGTCCATTAGCCTACTCTGTATCTATCTGCTCCATGCTCACTCCTTAGTTTGTTTGTGCTACTCTATCTCTCTACTCCAATCCCCTTGTTCAGCTTGTTGAGCCACCCCTACTTCCTCAACCCAAATAAGTATAAATAAAAATAAAAAGGATCCAAGAAAAAGAGAGACAAAAAAGAAGATAAAAGTCTCTAATCCATGTTTAATCACTAGAATCAGGTTACACATTTGGGAGTGTTAGAGATATATCACCTGTTCTTCATCAGTCGTGTAAGGGTGTCTATAGCGATTGTAATGATCAGGAGTTATTCCACCCAATACCTTCATGTTTTGGACGTTCTGATAGAAATGCTTAACATTTAGTTCGTGACCCTTCCCCAGTCCTTTCTGTCCCTCTCCTGTATCTAGAAGATCTATTAGCTCCTTCAAAGTCAAGTCTCCCTCTAATATTTGATTTTTGACTTATTGGTTGATTAAGTTCCCTTAAATACGTTCTTTCTATCATATTGGTCTATCCACTATCTTGAAAGAATCCAGAAGTAGAACTACAAAATTGAGAAATAGATTCTTGAGTCTATCTTCTGTTCTTGATATTTGTTAAATAAAATTTCACTAGTTAAATCACGGTATTGCTTGCCCGTCTTTGTTTCTCGTTTAGTGCTTTTTATGTTGACTTTGCATTCATTTATTTTAGATCTTTTGTTGTTCTAGTGTTAGTTAGTATACCCTGCATTATAGTAGTTTATAGATTATAGTGGCTTTGGTGAATGATGGTAGAGTCAGATCATGTCCTCGGGAGGGGCGGGGGTCAAGGGTGGCAAGGGAGTCGCTAGACTTAGAGTTGGGTCTTGGAACATAAGGACTTTGACGGGGAAGTCTATAGAGTTGGTGAAGATTCTCAAAAAGAGGAAGATCAATATAACTTGTGTCCAGGAGACCAAATGAGTGGGAACTAAGGCTAGAGACGTAGACGGGTTTAATTGTGGTATTTAGGAGGCTCGATAAATAGAGAGTAGGCAATTTAGTAGATCGAGAAGTCAGGAAGCTAGTGGTAGAGGTTAGGAGGGTGAATGACAGGATGATGATGATTAAGCTAGTTATCGAAGGAGTTACCTTGAACATTATTAGTGCATACGCACCGCAAGCGGGCTTGGATGAAGAGGTTAAAAAGCATTTTTTGGAGGATTTGGATAATGTAGTGATAGGTATCACTCACTCCGAGAAGCTGTTCATTGGAGGAGATTTCAATGGTCACATACGGACAACTTCAAGGGGTTATGACTATGTATGTGGCGTTTTTGGTTTTGGGGATAGAAACGAAGGAAGTATTTTGCTATTGGACTTCGTTAAAGCTTTTGATTTGGTGATAACTAATTCAAGGTTCACGAAGAATGAGGATCACTTGGTAACCTTGCGTAGTATGATGGTTAAGAATCAACTAGATTACGTATGGTGGTTGAGACTCAACTAGATTACTTACTCAGTAGAAAGGGTGATAGAAGTCTATGCAAGGACTGCAACTTACAGCCTAACATAAGCTCTTGCAATGGATATAGAGATTAAGTGGAAGAGGATGAAAGGGGCTTTGTATGACCTACCACGGATCAAATGGGGTGGCTTGACTACTGCAGAGCTCATGAGATGGGGGACAAGTTGATGGTGATGGGGCTTGGTAGAGTAGTAGGGATGCGAAATGTATGTGTGATAGGAAAACTAGTTGCATTAGGGAAGTAGATAGAGAGGTGCTGGGGTCTCGAGGGGTGATGCTGGTAGACACCGAGGGGATTGGTGGTGGAATGACGCAGTCCAAGGGAAAGTGGAAGCCAAGAAGGTTGCTTTTATGGAGTTGGTGGAGCAAACATGAGGTGGAGAAGAGGACAAATAGGGAGAGGCATAAGGCGGTGAACAAGGAAGCAAAAATAGTCATTACAACGGCTAAGACGACAACTTTCGAACGTTTGTATGAAGACACTACAAGACAAAGGCGGGGATCAGAAGTTGTATAGGTTCGCCAAGGCGAGAGAGAGGAGGGCCCGAGACTTGGAGCAAGTGAAGTGCATCAAAGACGAGAAGGCAAAGTACAAGTGGAAGAGGAGCACATTAGACGTAGATGGAAGACATACTTTTATAGACTCTTGAATGATGAGGGGGACAAGAATATTGTGTTGGGTGATTTAGAGCACTCTGACTGTTGTCGATATTTTGGGTATTGTAGGGGTATAAAGGTTAAGGAGGTTATTATTCATAAGATGAGAAGGTGGAGGTCGACTAGGCCGGTGGAGGTCGACTGGGCCAGACGAGATCCTGATGGAGTTTGGGAAGAGTGTAGGCAAGGCAAGTATGGAGTGGCTGACTGGCTTGTTCTTACTTCACCGCCGAGAAAGGAAAGAAGACTTCCATCTCCAAGTTTAACTCAGACGTAGCTCCCTTCTTTAACGTCATTTTTAAGACGACTAAAATGCCCGAAGAATGAGAGTGGAGTTCAATGATCCCGTTGTACAGAACAAGGGTGATATTCATAATTGCAACTATAGGACTATCAAGTTATTAAGCCACACTATGAAAGTTTGGGAGAGGGTGGTGGAGTTGATGGTGCGGAGTAGCGTGTCTATTACCGAGAACCAATTCAACTTCATGTTGGGGAAATCAACTAGAAAAGCCATTTATCTCATAAGGAGATTGGTGGAGGAGTATAGGGAGAGGAAGAGGGACTTATATATGGTGTTCATTGACTTAGAAAAAGCATACGCCAGTCTCTAGGGGGTTCCGTGGAGATGTTTGGAGGCCAGATTACATTAAGGCGATTAAGAACATGTATTATGGAGTCAAGACTTGGGTAAGTGAAATGGGAGGCAACTTGGAACCCTTCCTAATCGTGATAGGTTGCACCAGGGATCAACTCTTAGCCCGTTCTTATTTGCCTTGGTGATGGATGAATTGACACGACATATCCAAGGGGAGGTGACATGGTGTATGCTATTTGCAGATGACATAGTATTAATTGACGAGATACACAACAGAGTTAATGATAGGTTGTAGGTTTGGAGACAAACCCTGGAGTCTAAGAGGTTCAGGTTGAGCAAGAGTAAGATTCAGTGACGTAACGCGAGAGGTAGGTGTGGAAGTGAGGATTGATGCGCAGGTCATCCCCAAGAGAGGAAGTTGCAATTATCTCAGGTCAATAATTCAAGAAAATGGGGGGATAGACAAGGATTTTACACATCACGTTGGAACGAGGTGGATGAAATGTAAGCTCGCATCGGTTGTCTTGTGTGATAATATTGTACTGCCAAAACTTAAGTTTTATGGAGTGGTGGTTAGACCAACTATGCTGTATGGACTGAAGTGTTGGCCGGTCAAGAACTCACACATTCAGGAGATGAGAGTAGTGGAAATGAGATTGTTGAGATAGATCTGCGGGCATACTTGGAGAGATATGATTAGAATCAAAGATATTCGGGTCAAGGTGGAAGTAGCCTCCGTGATGGACAAGGTGAGGGAAGCGAGACTGAGATGGTTCGGGCACATGTGAAGAGACGATGCCCCGATGCCCCATTGAGAATGGGTGAGAGGGTGGATATGGGGTCTGAGGAGAGGTAGAGGCAGGCCGAAGAAATACTGGGGATAAGTGATTAGAGGTAGAAGGTTAATAGGTAATCGAGCGTTGACTAGTTTTCCCTTCCAAGTTGTGTTAATGCTTTTCTTCTACTATCTCTGCAATTTTATTGCCACTTGTTGTTTCCTTTTGCTTCGGTTATCGTATTATTTGCTATCGTTTTGTCCTTTTCTCTGTTATTTTCAACATTTCTTCACTACTGTATTTCATTTCCAAACCTAGTTTGTATTGTTTTACTTGAGCCCAGGGGTCTTTCGGAATAATCTCTCAACCTTCACAAGGTAGGGATAAGGTTACACTGGGTATATTGTTGTAATTTTTCTAATTTCAGATTTATCTGAGCTCGAAAGAGCCTTATCCATTTATCCCATATGACATAACGATCTGATTCCATTTGAAGCACTATTTGATGCAGCTCATCTGGCGCTTTTGCTGCATTTGAATCGCCTTGTATGATTCAAAAGCTATTAACTTTTGCCAAATGGTTGGTTGAAAAATAAAAGTTCATAGAGGTAAGGTTTGTAGGTGTAAATACATAACTGAAATGAATGGGAACTTTAGAGACTGCTTTCCAATGGTTCATGCTGCACAAGGATCTTTATCTATGTTCCATGACATCATGTTCCCAGCATCAGATACTTTACTTTTTTCTTTGGATGAATCGGCATCAGATACTTTACTAGTTATGAGAAGACATAGAAATTCAAATGTGTGTTACGGAAGGATATGAGTGTTGTACCCTACATGGATACTAGCACAAATTCCTCTCAAAAGTGATCATGGTTAATGAAAAGGAAAAATATACTTACTTTTTTTCTACTTTTATTAGTAATTGAAGTTATGTGATATGAGTTATCAACACAAGAGCATCTATGCATGCTTAGTCTAGCCTAAAAGATACATTATCTCAACGCGTTTCTCCTTATAAAAAAAATCATCTCAATGCGATTCTTTTGTCCTATAACAGTCTCTGCAGTAGAACAACTTCAAGTAATGGCTTCCAAACGTCACTATAAAGAGGCAGCTGCACAGCTTGAGGTATTTGGCTGTTGCTCTTCCACAGTATAAACTTTTCATTATTTAACCTTCACCTATAAACTTTTCAATGTTACCTTCACCATCGCATGACAACTTGCTACTATAATTGTTTCTTGTAAAACAATGCATGTTCTGCACTAGGTTTAGTCATAATTGAAACTTCGGTTGTTGCAAGATGCTTGCTGAACCAGAGTTGCTGGATTCTATAAGAAAACTTCTCAGTTGACCAATTGTTCTTAAAATATTGGTGTACAAAAGGAGGTTTTTGTGTCATTTTGTTATTTTTTGGCTCACGGATTTACTATTTATGTGGTCGATGTCATATATTGGGTATGATTATAATCTTCACTTAGCGTAAGGATTCATCTGGATGCTGGTGATTTAAAATTATACGTTACTACTCTCAGACTTAATTTTTGCTCCGTAATAAGTTGAAACTCTAATACTCTGTAATTGTCACTAAAAATATAATGAATATGGTAATATATATTATGTTTTCTTGAGAAGAATTACTCCTATACTTGCTTATTTCAATTGAAACTGCACTTGTTCTTGTGAGCATCCCCTTTCTCTTCCCTCTTTTTGTGAGGTGAATTTAAGTTGTCTCTATGCAGTAGGTTTTCTTGAATACTGATTTGTTAACAAATGTTATTATCTCTCTTAGATATGCATATCTCGTTGTAATTTGGATTGGCTGAAACAACTGTACGATGTTATGCATATCACTAAACGCCCTCAGCAACCAACTAACACACACTTTCTTCTTTAATATTCTAATGCTGTTGCTCTCCCTAAATAAGATGGATATGCCTCTAATTCCTATCTTGTGATGTTTCAGGCTGTAAACCAGCTCTGTAGTCATTTTGAAGCCTACAGGGATATTCCTAAGATTACAGAACTTAGAGAAAAGTTTAAGAGCATCAAACAAGTTCTCAAGTCACATGTGTTCTCTGACTTCTCCGGGTTTGTACTAGAAACTCTAGTAATATTACTGTCGGACATGATTGGCAAACACTTCTAGAAAAGAAAATATCGTACTCTATTGGATTGGCTTCAATTAACTTGTCTTCTTCCGCCATGGTAGCTCATATGTACCTTCGTCAATTCAAGAATCAATATTCTGTTCGTGTCCTCTCTTAAAAGTTGTTGTGATAGGTTCTCCTGAATAAGAGCTCTTAGATATAAGAAAAGACGAGAAAAGATTTTTACTTAAGATTTCAAACACATTGAAATTGTTTCTAGGTTTCTATTTAGCACTCATTATGATTATGATTTGTTTGCTAAAGGTACCTCTTCCCTATGCATGATTGAGCTACTTCTTGTGCCATAGGAATTATAAATAAATGGAGGATCTGAGTTCCCCTGTTGGCATGTGTCTTGCTGGCTCAAGTATCCCCATCTCTATCTCTCTCCACCAGAAAGTTACTGTAGTTACCTAAAAATCAATTTTCCATTCCATGCTAGTATAACTTTATTTAACATCTGTGGTTGTCTAGTGTGCACTGCACTCATGGAATTTTCTGTTGACAAATTCAGGTAGTACGACACTACTACGATAATGTGCAAGTTATTATTTCTTTAATCTGTCTCTTTGAGTTAAATCAAGTCTAGTTTTCTTTTATCCAAATTAAAGTAATCAGAACTCGTAAAACATTTCCTGCTTCTTAATTTTGTTCTTCTTGTTATCAAGTACTCTAGTTGTCTAGCACAACCGCTGACATCCCAGTCTTTGCCAGGTTTGTGAAACACCTTGTATAAGAAATGGTGACCAAAGTTTCTGGTATTCTTTTATCCAAATTAAACTAGTCAGAGCTGATTAAGATTTCCATCTTCTTAATTTTGTGCTTCTTACTTTAGTAGGGTGACACAGTCACACAAGTTCCTGCCTTGATAAGTTTGTGAAGCACCTTGTCAAAGAAGTGCTGCTGTTTAAATGTTTTTTTTTTTCGGAAAATGGTAAGGATATATTATTTTTTTGAGAAAGGTAAAAAAGCAAGGAGATATTATTTACAAATAATACTTATAAAAGGATAGTGTTTGCATACGTGCCTGTATCCTGAATTAATGAATATATATATTTTAAAAAAATATATAAATAATATTAAATATTTTTTTTTTAAAATTAAATAAAAAATTATAAATTCTTGAAAATGATGAATGCTGAATTATTGAACTTATTTAGCTAACTACCATCTGAATTGCATTTTGTTCCTAAGCATGTTGCTGTATAAGTCCAGCCAACATTGCAAAACTTAAGTGAAAGTTTACTCCTTTGTCAATAATAACTTACCATGTTTTCTTGTGAATTTAAAAATAATAAATCAATTCTACTACTAATTCATTAGTATAAGAATTTGAGAGGTTAATCTCAAAACTTGTTAAAATTTTGGATACATAAATTATAATAAATTCCTTAGAGCTTTCCATGTATACATTAAAATCCCAAACACAATTGCAATTTAATTAGTTAACAACTATTGTTGAGGAAAAAATTTACTACAACTTCATCATGTCCCGACCGGGGACCAGTCCCTAGACGTAACGGGCAACCCAGACCAATGAAGGCCCGAGAAGACCCCTTAACATATCATCATGAGCATTTCAATAAGCATTTGCGGAAGAAGACCCATTTGAGAAAATTCATTTAAAACATAGTTTAAAGTTTGCCAAGTATTTGGAACAAAATATTTACACAACCTTTACGTAGGTCTACGAAGCCTCTAACATAAGAGTGAAAGTCCATGCCGGGACATGACCCGACAATACCATAAGACAAAAACCAAAGTCTAAAATAAGGATTTAATCGCCTTCCGAAAGATGGAGGGCTCACCACTTGTTGATGCTGTCCCGAACGATCCTAACGATGCACAAAACCATGAGAATGTGTCTCGGAACCTACATCATGAAGCGATGTAGCGTCCGAGGACGGTCAGTACGACGAGTACTGGTATGCAACCCAGGGAAAAGGGACAAAGCAGTTTATAAAGCAAGTCATAAGAATGATAACATAAATTATAATAGGGAAAAGTATGGGACAAGTACTCAAAACATTTCACGAAACCATTTATTAACATATGTTCTGAACTAAATGGTATCACCGACTTCCATTTAAACACCACGGGCTATGTGGGTCCAATCAACGCTCGACCGGCTAAGCCCCAACCCATGTTTGCCGCATGAGTCGAGATTAGATCATAATCACATCATATACTTCATACAGCTGAGCGAATCAAGCATACAACGGTTATCCATATTTCAGGACAAAACCATGTTATCCATATTTCAGGACAAAACCATACCTGCGTCGGCAAAACCGGGTTTCGGGTAATGAGCCTTTCGGACTCATACCTTCTCGGTTAACCATCTAATTCTCCTTAAGCCCATCTTTTAATCTTCTCAAAACAACAAGTAATCCATTCTTAAGGGACATTTATCATTCGTAAGGCATCCGTTAATTTAGTATCGTCATACCAAGACTTGCAAGTCATACATATCATGCCATAACCGTTTCATACATTCTTACATCGTTAGTAACAACAAGTAATCCATTCTTAAGGGACATTTATCATTCGTAAGGCATCCGTTAATTTAGTATCGTCATACCAAGACTTGCAAGTCATACATATCATGCCATAACCGTTTCATACATTCTTACATCGTTAGTCCCTTCATTTTAAAGATTTAAATACATTTAACAAATCCCTTAAAGGTTGAAGATTTCATAATATCTAAACAATACTTTCAAAACCAAGGAATGTAGTAATTTCCTTTTCCTCACCAAAGATCATGACTTGAATAACAAGGTGATTTATGAAAAGAAACAAAACGTCTTGCCTTCAATATGTCCCAATAAACTTTCATAATAGCAAGATTTCATAGTTCCAGCAAAAATCTCAATTTTTCAATTCAAATAACAATTAAAGAGTAGTTTCATAGAAAAGGGTTCACAACTTTAAGTAAATTCTCCTTTCGAAAATCATTCAACAAACCCACATTCAAAACTCACATAAATACCACTTTTATTGTTAGAAAATCAACCACTAATAGATTTAGTTAAAAAGGGGATTGTTCAACCTACCTTAAACGTTTGGAGGATTAGTGATCAGAAAGGAGAGAATTGGACTTGATTCTTGAGCCAAAACCCTAGAAGTTCTTGTGCTTGCTTTGGAGAAGGAGAAGAAGAATTTTGAGAGGTAGTTGCGTATGAAAATTCTGATGGGGAGAAGGGTTTTTAATCGATTGGGGATAAGGGAAAAGTGGGAGGGACGAAATTGCCCTTAAAGGGGCTTTGCAGGCCAAAGGGCGCACTTAAAGAAGGGCTGCAGGGATCGCACACTAAGGAGGACGCTTTGCGTGCCCAACAACGTGCATTGCCTTGCCTGTGCGCGCAGATGCACGCGCTCACACACGCTTTTGACCTTGCTTCGCTGTCTCGTCATGCACAAAGTTGCCTCGGGATGCTACCTCCACAACATATAAAGGGAAGCCCAGTGCACTACAGCTCTCGCTATGCGCAGGGTCCGGGGAAGGGCCCGACCACAAAGGTCTATTGTATGCAGCATTACCTCCACAACATATATATATATATATATATATATATATATATATATATATATACACACACACACACACACATACACGAATCATTTCAAGATGATTTCCAACTAGTGCAAAGGCCAACCAAGTTCATTTAGAGTCCGAAAAGGCAACACTAATCTATACGAACACGAAGATATTTTTGGGGTGTTACACATCATTTGTTGGAAAGTAAATTTACTTTTTTGGTACATTTTTTTGTGGTAACTGAGTTTCATTTTTAACCAAGAAGTGAACATTATAGAACAAAGCAGGCTGATCCTCTGCTTTCTCAGTAGCAACATGCTGCTAGTTTACAAAAGGAATACAAGAAGCACCTAACAACAGTGAAAGCATTTTAAACAAAGAGATATTCTATATAGAGGATATGAAAAAGTATTAAGACTAAGTAAAGCAGTCTTCGACAGCCCAATTCTGCCTCCCCTGATATGAGCATGAATAGCAATCTCCCTACAAATATTCCTTGTTGGAACCTCAAGTTGTTACGCTCCCTCCAGATGATATAGAAAACATAGCAAAGCAGTACACAACAATTGAGCAGCTGCCATTCTTCCTCTTAGCTATCGGGCAAGGCCAGTTCAATTCAACAGTCCAGGCACCAATAGTTCTAGGGAAACCTAGCCATACTAGCAGCCTATTCCAAACAGTCTTTATAGCACAACAATCAAAGAAAAGATGATCCAATGTTTCTCTGGCTGTTGCACTGTCTGAGGGAACCAACAACAAGAAACCCAGTGTACTCCCACAGGTGGGGTCTGGGGGAACCAGAATCCTAATTTTCAGCAATCTATCAACTGTGGCTAGAATATGGATAGTCTATTCTAGACAGCTAACCATAGGATGAACTTAAATATGGGGAACAAATGTGTATGCAGCACTACACTCTTACGGGCCACCTTTGGATATTGAGGTATAAGGAGCAAATAAGCCTTGTGTATTTCAAACTTACCTTTACTATGCAAGCTGGCCAGTCTGGTGTGCAGATTACCATGAAGTTGGCCATGCTGCATTGGCAGGTCTCTAGTTTGAAATATTTTCCTCACCACCCAAGCAGCAGACTTGGGTATAGCAGCTGATTCTAGTGGTCTGTTCTTGATTTAATAACTGTTGATCCATTTGATCCACAAACAATCCTTTTTAACTGCAATAACCCAGAGTTGCTTCATAACAGAAGCCTTATTCCATATAATCAAGTTCAGGATGTTGAGTCCACACCTCACTCTTTCCCAGGAAATTAAGGCTTTCTTTGATACAATAGCTGCACCTGTCCACAAGAAAGATCTACAAATAGCATCCACCATATTCATTATCTTCTTGGGGAGTATGAAAATTTAAGCCCAATAAGTTTGGACGCCAAGTAGTACAGCTTTAATTAATTGGACCTTACCAACATAGGATAGAAGTCTAGCAGACCAACAAGTAATCCTGGCAGTGATCTTTTCAACCAAAGGCAAGCGTTGACTTATAATGAGTTTTTTGGATGATAGTGGGACACCTAGATATTTAAAAGGAAGGGTGCCCTCAACATATCCCAGCTCCTGCAGTATCACCTGTTTTTCATCCAGAGTCGGACCCACATGTTATGGTTGGGGGTGATTACCACTTTATCATTGCGCACAACATGAGGGATATAGGAAATAGGCTTACCCATCTGAGAGTTCCGATTGTGAATGAGTGGCTTTACCTCCAGCAGAGACACATCTGCAAGCTTCTCCGCAGCCGGAGTTGTGTTCTAGGAGGTCCCAATTTCAGACTGGAGCCTTCAAGGCGCATGCAAGCCCACTTGTTCTTTTCCCTTGTGGCCTTTAGTAAATTGTGGTAAGGCCTGTGAGAGCTGGTTGTCATCTTTCTCGTCCACCTCAACTCCCTCTTGGATAGCCTGAACTGTGAAGGGAGGAAGCTTCCGAATGTCAATGGCTGAAGATGCTGTTGAATGACACTTGCAGGGGTCACCACTAGAGTAGTTGTCGTCGCCTGAGTTTTCCGCCAGGCTATGTTTCTAGGTTTCAGTGTACGTTAGCAGCCTCCCTTAACGTCTGCTGAGAGAAATGAACATTGAATCGATGTTTACTTATCTTCTTTTTATGGTACAAAATATTAAAGGAATAGTTTGATTACTGAAATTCCAATACTACATGTTTTAGCGAGTGCACTCATCTAGTTCAAGGCAGCACGTAAACATTAACACGATTAAAACATTGGAAAATCTAGGAATAAAATTTTCATTAAAGAAGAAGCACCCAGTGAAGTTTAAAGTCTAAATTGGAACTTCCAGTTTATTCGTTACTGAAAATATATCAGAATAAAACTGTATCTTTTGTAATCATCTATACTATATTAAAAGTGGGAAGTCCCAAAGTAGAAAATTGAATTATCATAATGCCCATATGTGTATATATATATATATATATATATATATATTATGTTTACTTGATATTGCACGTCTTTATTCATTCTTGTTTCCATCATTTTTCTCAACTTCCTTTCATCACTTACAGTTTAGGCACGGGGAAGGAGACAGAAGAAAGTAATCTCTTACAGCAGTTATCAGATGCATGCTTAGTTGTTGATGCTCTCGAGCCTTCTGTTAGAGAAGAGTTGGTGAAATTTTTTTGTAATAGAGAACTCACCTCGTACCAGCAGATATTTGAAGGAGCAGGTTTGTCTAACTGACCATATCTTTTGTTACTGCCAAGTCTGATTAGTCCCTAAGATAGTTGGATGTCTGTGGTTCCTAACTGCCTATTGCATTTGCAACTACAGAACTAGCTAAGTTGGACAAAACCGAAAGAAGATATGCTTGGATCAAGCGTCGGCTAAGAACAAATGAGGAAATTTGGAAAATTTTCCCTCGTTCATGGCACGTCGATTATTTGCTTTGCATACAGTTCTGCAAGTTGACAAGGTTGGATATTTTGATTTCTTTTCACCTTTTTTCTGGTGAAGAAAGCATGATTACTTCAATGAATCTAAGCAGTAGTGGGGTGTACCATGTTGAAACAAATTCTTCTGTGGGGATTCCTCCCCACATCTTATATACCTGAAAAGCTCACACCGTCCTGTAAACTTTTCCTCAAATTGCATTGCCTCCTCCTCTACCTTTCAAAGGAATTTTCAATGGCATCATCATGGTTATTACTAGTAAAAAGTAAAAACAGTGTCTCAGACATTGATTCCAAGAGGAGACTAATTTGCCCTATTCTATCTGACAATGCCCTTTCTCATTAGTAGAATAACGTTTAATTGCAGTAAATTTCTTTACAAGATTTTTATTTGTGTATTCTTCCGTAATAACTAATAAGATGTTGTCTTTGCTTTCCTCCTATTCTCTCGACCTTTCTTTTGGCTCACTCTCTTATTTGCATTCTAGGTCTCAACTTGTGGAAATCCTTGTTAGTATGAAAGAAAAGCCAGATGTAGCAACCTTATTGACAGTAAGTTTCTTTCAACTGTTGGCTTTATCATTTTGAACTTATCTCTTCTCATGACAGAGTAGATGAATAAAACTGCGGCCTTTTTAAGCAAAATCCTCAAATTCTTCTAAGGTAATGAATAAATCAGAAATTTCTTTCCTATTTTTTTTACTAAGCTTGTATGTGAAAAGTGTGACAAATAAAGACTTGTGAAATATTATTAAGATGCGTAAATTAGTTATTACACATAGCCCTATTTATAGATAATACATTAGGATACTATACACAATCCTATTCTAATATTCCCCCTCCAGCTGGTGCATTTAAGTCATATGTACCAAACTTGTTACAGATGTTACTATTATACACACGAGGACTAGTGAGGGACTTGGTGAAAATATCTGCAAGTTGATTACTCGACGTCGCAAATCTTGTAACTATATCTCATGAGAGTATCTTTTCTCCGACAAAGTGACAAACAATCTTAATTTGCTTAGTCCTCTCATGAAAAACCTGATTTGATGCGATATGAAGGGCCGCTTGGTTATCACATAAAAGTTTCATCTGACTGATTTCTCCAAATTTTAGTTCTTTGAGCAACTGTTTAATCCAAACTAGCTCACAAATTGCTATAACCATGACCTAATATTTTGCTTCTGCACTAGATCGAGGAACCACACTCTATTTCCTACTCTTCCGGGACAGTAAATTACCTTATACTAAAACACAATATTCGGATGTAGATCATCTATTAGAAGGTAAACCTACCCATTCAACATCTGTATATGATTTGTTCATGGCTTCGATCCTGAAAGAGTAGTCCTTTGCCTGGAGCTGACTTTATGTATCGAGAATGCGGACAACTGCATCCCAATTACCATCACAGGGAGAATCCATAAACTGACTTCCAACGCTACATAGAAAAAGAAATGTCAGGTCTAGTCACTGTGAGATAGTTCAACTTACCAGCTAGTCACCTATATCTTCTGGGATGAGTGGCAGTCCCTATCCTGGCAGGAGTTCAACATTCGGATTAATAGGAGTGTTAATAGGTCTATATCCCATCATTCCCGTCTCCTCATCAATGCCGAAGACATACTTCTGTTGTGAAATAACAATACCTAATTTAGAATGAGAAACCTCAATACCTAGAAAGTACTTTAGTCTGCCGAGGTCTTTAGTCTAGAAATGCTAAAAGATATTTTAAATTAATAATACTATCCTGATCATTGTTGGTGATGACGACATTGTCAACATAAATCACCAAATAAATACACAAAATTGGAGGAAAATGTCGATAAAACACAAAGAGATCAGCTTCACTACGAGTCATGTCAAACTCCTGCATTACTGTGCTGAACTTCCCAAATCAGGCTCGAGGAGACTGTTTCAAACCATAGAGTGACCGACGCAATCGATATACAAGACTACTAGACTCCCCATATGCAACAAAACCAAGTGATTGCTCCATATAAACTTCTTCCTCAAGGTCACTATTGAGAATAGAACTCTTAAATGTCCAATTGGTGAAGAGGCCAATGGCGAACAACAGGACCAGAAAGGCGAGCATATGATATTTTGGCCATGAGACAATTTCAAAAAATATTTTAGCCATGAGAGAGAAAGCACTGTACTCAAGCCCAAATAACTGAGTATACCCCTTGACAATAAGGTGAGCCTCAAGCCAATAAACTTGGCTGTCCGGACTATCTTTGAGCATTAACCCAACGACAACCAACCATAGATTTACTTGAAGGAAGAGGAACAAAGTATCAAATGCCACGCACATGTAAAGCAGACATCGCGTCAATCATAGTCTGTCACTACCCTGGAAGAGAAAGTGCTTCACCTATAGACTTAGAGGTGGAAATAAGGAACAAAGATGATACAAAGGCATAATAGGGTGATGATAAACAATGACAAATTAAAAAGATATAATGAGGGTTAGTATTACAAGTGGATCGTATACCTTTTCGATGTGCAATCAGTTGACTAAGAGGATACAAGTCTATAGTAGGTGCAAGGTTTGGCGCAGGATGTGAATTTTCTGAGTTTAATACCAAACTTGGACAACGATGATAGGTCAAGAGTGGTGGCATTGTGGTTGGAGATGTAGAAGTAACTCTAGATTCCTCAAAAAATCGATATAGGTAAAAGTAAGGTCAAGACTCAAAAAATGTGACACCGGCTCACATAAGGTACCGATGAAGATCAAGTGAGTACCAACGATACCCCTTTTAAACTCAAGATTAATTAATAAAGACATTTGAGAGCATGAAGGGCTAATTTATCTTTTTTAGGGGCTAAGTTATGACAGAACATGTGCTCCGAGGGACATGCTGGGAAAGAGAGTGCAGAGTTGACTGAGGAAATAACAATGAATAAGGAATCTGATTCTGCATCGAAAATGAGGGCATCCGATTAATTAAATAGAAACACTTGAAAACTACATCGCCCTAAAAACGTAGTGGAACAAGAGATTGAATGAGAAGAGTGTGAGCAGACTTAATAAGGTGTCTATTCTTCCTCTCTGCTACCCATTCTGTTAAGGGATGTATGGACAAGATGTCAGATGAATAATCCCTTGGTGAGTCATAAATTGCTGAAAATGGGAGGATAATTATTCCAAGGCATTATCACTACAAAAAGTACGAATAGAAACACCAAACTGATTTTGTATTTCAACACAAGAACTCTTGAATATAGAAAACAACTCAAAACAATCCTTCATTAGGAAAATACAAGTACATCTTGAATAATAATCAATGAAACTAACTAAATAATGAAACCCTAAGGTTGAATTTGCTCTACCAGGATCACAAATATCAAATTGAACCAATGAAAACTAGACTCTAAGACTATGTGGAAAGATAATGCAGGTGTGTTTCCAAGTTGACATGACTCACAATCTAATGTAGATAGACTAGGCACCATCTTTTGTTGCTCGAATAAACTCTAATATCACAATTGTGTATGAATTAAGTTTGGAGGATCTGTTATTGGACATTTTGTGATGGAACTAGGAAATCTAAGGTAGCAGAGGCCTTGTGATTCATGCCCTGTGACAATTGTTTCTCCCGTACGACATTCATGCATAATAAAAGAATCATCAAGAAATATTATGACACAATTTAGGGAATGAGTCAAAAGCCACCAAAAACTGGCGAAATGCTCTTGAAAAACCGATTCACTTAGTGAGACATAAGAGAGTGGGATTTCGTGTGAAGGGTGAAATCTGGAGATCTAACGATTGACTGAAGCAAGATTTAAAGGACAACTAGGGACAAAGAACATAGGTTAGAGTAATAGAGGATAAGGGATTAGTTTATCTTCCTTTTGCTTTTGTTTGGATACCATTGGCTAAAGTAATAACAGGAAGAGACTGTGAATATACAATATTTGACAAAAGTGATTTATTACCAAAGATATGATCAAAAGTTCCCGAGTCCACGACCCACGGTCCAAGGGTACTAGATTGTGAAATATTAGCAAAAGAATTACCAACAACAGAAGTATTACTTCTATAGATGTCTGCTTACTTGCTCGATAATAAAGGAATCCATTATGTTCACCTTCGTATAAAGAAAACCCCTTATAACCTGCAGTTTAGTCTAAGAAACATGAGCATTCCCGGGTGGTCAACCATGCATTGAGTAACATGCTTCACGAGTGTGTCCAGGCCTATTATAATAACTACAATTAGATTGAGATCTTTCAAAATGACCTCCTCCTCGTCGATTTTCCATAGACTAGGATGTTCGATTTTCTGTTATCTGAGATGTGAGAACAGAGGAGTAAACGGTTGGTGACGAGACCCGTCTGTGACTAGGAGGCATGGCTAGGCAAAGTAATTCACAGAATAGTAGTTCATCAACTGTAGGAACAGTAGGACTAGCCAAAATCTAATCACGCACCGAATCTAAGGTCATTAGGATGTCCAACAAGTGTAAGAACCAGAAACATCGTCTGTCATTGTTCTTGTTATTTTTCAACAATAGCGATGACCGGCATGATGTTGGGCAGTGATTGACATCAACCTCTCAAATTCCTCCATGACTACCTGTACCTGTCCACAAGTAAGTAGACATATCTGATTTTTGTTTCTTTAAGTTGTCATCCAAGATATCACATCATAAAAGCGAGATATGTCATTAGTTTATAAAGCGCGATCCTTTTCCTAAACGGAATAACATGTCTGTATTGGGCGAAACAAAGGGCATCAACTTAGAATCAATAGATCGTCACAAGAGACTACATAATTGAGCGTCACCCTTCTACCACTGTGCTTGGGCCTTTTCATTCACGACACTAGCCTTTTTCGTTAAGTGATCTTGAACACCTTGATCCTTGCACCACAACTCAAACAAGGAAGCCCAAGCTAAATAGTTTGAACTTCCCATTTACTGTTTTGAAGTGATCATAGGACTTGAACTCTCCATACCTATATATTTGGAGCCAAAAATATCATACCCAAAGGACATTATTGGCAAATAGCCACAAGTACTATCTATTATGCCTGAAAGTTGTCGCAAAAGGGTCTAGAAAGCTGCTGGTTGTCTTGATGTTCAGAAAAGGTAGCTGGAAAACTGATTGGAGTGGCCGAATTAGGGTTCCGATGGTCGGAATCTTTAGAAAAATATCACAGGTTAATCAAAATTCTTGGACGACCCTAGGAATAGAAGATCGTTGGAATCTCGCTGAAAAAGATCTCACAAGCCTGGCGCGTGTAGCAGACGTGTCACCGGAGACGCAGGTCGTGCTGGCATGTGACGACGATTCTGACAGAATAGTTTTCTGGGATTTTGCTGTCAGAGTTTTCTCTACTTTGTGGTGATTTCGGATTTTAGAGAAGACCCACCGAGAGAGAGTGATGCATAACAGCCCTAGCAGTTACCGGAAATTGAAGCACGACAACTGTATGACTGAGTTTTCTTTCCCTAATATTCTCACCAATACTCTGATACCATGGGAGAATAAAGACTCAGGAAATATTACTAAGATGCGTAAACTAAATATATCACGGAGCTCTATACATTACAATCCTTTTTCATGTAGGTTACTATACACAATCCTATTCTTACAAAAAGTTATAGAATCTTGATTTTAGTATAGTTTATACTTTTTTTTGTCCCCCTCCCGCATCCCTAGCTATTAAAACAAGATGTTTTAAACATTTTGCCTATGTCTTTTCTGATTACCTTCGTCACTTCTTAACTAACTTGTATTCTTCAAGTCCTTTTTTATTTAATGTGATGCTTGAGATAAACAAGCTTTTGACTTTTTTAACTAAATGGACTAATTATTGCTACCACATCTTACCGAGCCTTTCGAAAACTAGAAGATGATAGTTCATGATAAATCTCCATGGATATTTACTTTACTCCTTATGCTGTACCAAATCTGCACTCGTCTATCAATCAATAACTCCCTCACCCATTCATAAAACAAAGTATAAAGTACAAACACACCGTCACCTGTTTCTCTTCCCTCTTGGAAAGTTCTCTTTTCCTCCATTTTGGCAGAGGGTTATATCAAAAATCACACATCAGAAGAAATAACTTTTGATTGGAAGTTGAAAAGCAACTTCACTTTTTTAGCTTTTTCATATACTACTTTCTCGGCACATGTATGCAACGATCATGATATATTTATCTTTATTCCTTAAAATTGTAAGCTCCTTTCCATAAAAAAGTTGTTTAGTGTCAAACTAGGATATGCGGTAGAACAATGGATGATCTATTCTCTTTTTGTATAACTTTATCAAGCTTAACTTCAAAATATGTAAAAGCAACATGCAGTTATATGCTCAGATATTTTTGCAAAATTATTTGCCTTCCTCTGACTCAACTATAAATAATTCATATAATTCAACTGAAATTTTAGTGGTTGCCTATTTTACATATGCACTTGCGCCTCAAAATATTGGAGGTTCATATCGAAACTTCTTAGCATGACAAAAGTTGCAGTCAGGATTTTTTTGCAACTTATGAATATATAATAATAAAATTATATTCTCCGATATTCATATTGGACAAATATTATACAATATCAAAACCTAATATAAATTGTAAAATATAATAAAAATAAAAGAAAGTCAATTTATAAGCTATTGCACACATGTCTCCATTTATTGAATGTGTTTATTAACAAAAGAAATATGAATACTTAAAAATTTTTATATATTAAAAATCACATAAATATTTGAACCAAGTTATAAAATAAGAAAATTATGGAAAAAAAATTGTAAGTAGAATTTTGATCATGACAAAGCAACCAAAACTTTAAAAAAGGAACATACACGAAAATATAATCTATGAGTATCAGGTGATATACCATCATATCACTATACATTCGTCATTGGAAGCAAATATTTATTGTCATAAACTTAAAGCACTTCTAAACACAAAAAAGATATAACTAAAATTATAACGCTAGACGAATTTTTCTGCCAAATTCAAATAAAAAAGTTAGATACAATAACAAAAGTTACAATTATAAGGCTATTAGAAAAGTAAAATATGAAATTTTCTTCGATTGAAGTACATTCTACCACACTAAAAAAATTGCATGTGTAAGAAATATCGTTATCATTCTGTAGTGTCATCTCTACATGTCCTTTCATTACCCAAGCAACTTTACATTTACCTTATAAATTTTCATTGTGAAACTTTTATAACATTTGATCATCTATAAATATCCAAATACCTAGCTACCTCTTCCAGGCTTGAAACAGTTAAACACGTTAAAAGTGTAGGCTTGTAATTGGTTTCTTTAACTAATTTCCACTCTTCTTTTTTCCTTTCATTAGCATTGATGTGGCTTTTATGTGATCATATATGTTTTCCTTATATTTCATGTACTTCACTCTTATGTTCTTCTACATAGAACATGCACAACAGTACTTTTATGTACATTCAAACAACACCTTGCGCTAAGAAGGAATACAAATTAAAAAGGAAATCCACAAAAAAGAGGGATATATAGGAATATTATACGCTACGAAAAATTCATTGCCAGAAGTTATACAAAATAAAGATGACTGTGAGAAATATAGGAGAAAAATATTATTGAATTGTGTATCTACATTATTACACAGAGACCCTATATTACAATCCTTTACCAAGTAGGATTCTATATACTATTCCTATTCTAACACTCCCCCTCAAGTTGGTGCATACAAGTCATATGTACCTAGCTTGTTACAGATGTAATTAATACGAGGACCGGTGAGGGACTTGGTGGAGATATCTGCAAGTTGATTACTCGACTTCACAAATTTTGTAACAATATCACCTGAGAGTATCTTTTCTTTGTCAAAGTGACAATCAATCTCAATGTGCTTAGTCCTCTCATGAAATACGAGATTTGATGCGATATGAAGGGCCACTTGATTATCACACACAAGTTTCATTTGACCGATTTCTCCAAATTTTAGTTCTTGATAAGATCCCAATCGAGGATACCAATTGAAATCTTTCAAGCCACACTCATCTTTGGAGCACAAAAGGGAGCTTGAAAGAGCCTCATTACACTCCAAATGAAGCAATTCCACATTTGGATGATTGCTTGGAAGCAAGAGGGAGAAGACAACACGAAGATGGTTGTTGGCCTTGCTGCCGGAGAGACGTGCGGCCCAACTTGCTGCAGCAAGTCTCCATGTGCGTTTCGCGTGTCCTGGCACAGGTGACATGTGACTCAACTATGTGCAGCAAGTCCCCATGTGCGTTTAGCACATCCTGGCGCAAGTGCCCTTCCAATGGGCCGATTTTGGTGTCTTCTTAGGCCACTTTTGGGCCTTATTTAAAATAGCCACTTTTGGGCTATGTTTGTAAGAGGCAAACTATAAATAGATGCCTTAGCCATTTTCATTCCGCAGATTTGATGAATTGAGATTTGAAGAACTCTTTGAGAGTGTAGCTTGTTAGCTTGTAGAGGGTGGATTCCTTATAGTTTAGCTTAGTGTAGCTAGTGTTAATCTAGGTTAGTAATGGGTGGATTCCCATTGTTGACCTAAAACTCCTTAACCGCACACAGTTGAGTCGTATGTCACCTGTGCCAGGACATGCGAAACGCACACGGAGACTTGCTGCAGCAAGTTGGGTCGCACGTCTCTCTGGCAGCAACCATCTTCGTGTTGTCTTCTCCCTCTTGCTTTCAAGCAATCATCCAAATGTGGAATTGCTTCATTTGGAGTGTAATGAGGCTCTTCCAAGCTCCCTTTTGTGCTCCAAGGGTGAGTGTGGCTTGGATCCTTTTGTGTAGATCTTGAAGCGTAAGTCTAGCATGAACGTCGCCGGGCGATATCGTATCAGTTCTCTCAGCAACTATTTGATCCAAACCTGCTCACAAATTGCTACAGCCGTTGCTCGATATTCTGCTTATGCACTAGATCGAGCAACCACCCTCTGTTTCTTACTCTTCCCGGCTACCAAATTACCTCCTACTAAAACACAATATCCGGATGTAGAACGTCTATCAGAGGGTGATCCTACCCAATCAGCGTACGGATATCCAATGATATGCTCATGGCCTCGATCCTCGAACAGTAGTCCTTTACCTGAAGCTGATTTTATATATCACAAAATATGGACAACTGCATCCTAATGACTATTACAGGGAGAAGTCATAAACAGACTTGCAACACTCACAGGAAAGGAGATGTCATGTGTAGTCACTGTGAGATAATTCAACTTTCCATAGGAGTGTCAATGGGTCTACATCCCATCATTCCTGTCTCCTCAAGAATGTCTAAGGCATACTTGCGTTGAGAAACAACAATGCTTGATCTGGACTGAGCAACCTCAATACCTAGAAAATACTTTAGTCGGCCGAGATCTTTAGAAATGCTGAAAAAGATGTTGCTCAAATTAGTGATACCATCTTGATTATTGCCGGTGATAACAATATCATCAACGTAAACCACAAAATAAATACACAGATTTGGTGCAAAATGCTGATAAAACATCGAGTGATCAGCTCCACTACGAGTCATGCCAAACTTCTGAATTACTGTGCTGAACTTACCAAACTAGGCTCGGGGAGACTGTTTCAGACCATAGAGTGACCTGTGCAATCGACATACAAGGCTACTAGACTCCCCCTAAGCAACAAAACCAGGTGGTTGCTTCATATAGACTTCTTCCTCTAGATCACCGTGCAGAAAAACATTCTCAATGTCCAACATATGAAGAGGCCAATGGCGAACGACATCCATAGATAGAAAAAGATGGACATATGCTATTTTAGCCACGTGAGAGAAAGTGTCACTATAATCCAACCCAAATATCTGAGTATTCCCTTTGGCAACAAGGCGAGCCTTAAGCCGATTAACCTGACTGTCTGGACCAACTTTGACTGCATAAACCCAACGACAACCAACAATAAATTTACCTGCAGGAAGGGAAACAAGCTCCCAAGTACCACTCGTATGTAAAGCAGACATCTCGTCAATCACAGCCTGCCTCCATCCTGGATGTGAAAGTGCTTCACCTGTAGTCTTAGGGATGAAAATAGAGGACAAAGATGATACAAAGGCATAATGGGGTGATGATAGACGATGTTAAGTCAAGAAAGTATAATGTGGGTTAGGGTTAGCATTATGAGTGGATCATATACTTTTTTGAAGTGCAATTTGTTGGCTAGGAGGAGGCATGTCCGCAGTAGAAGCAGGGTCGGGCGCATGACATGAATCATCTGGAACAGATGCTGGACGCGAACGACGATGATAAGTCGGGAGCGGTGGCACTGTAGCTGGAGATGTAGAAATAACCGTAGATTCCTCAAAAGTCAGTATAGGTAAGACCTGAGGTATGGGTAAGACGTCAGAGATATCATGATGATCAGAAGATGTATAGTAAGGTTGAGATTCAAAGAATGTAACATCGGCAGACATAAGGTACTGACGAAGAACAGGTGATTAACAACGATACCCTTTTTGAACTCGAGAGTAACCAAGAAAGACACATTTGAGAGCACGAGGGGCTAATTTTATCTTTTCCTAAGGCTAAGTTATGAACAATGCATGTGCTCCCAAAGACACAAGGGGGGATAGTGTAGAGATGTGGCTGAGGAAATAGTATGGAATCGGGAACCTGATTCTGAATGGAAGATAAGGGCATTCTATTAATTAAATAGCAAGATATGAGGACTGCATCGCCCCAAAAACGCAACGGAACATGGGATTCAATGAGAAGAGTGGGAGCAGTCTTAATAAGATGCCTATTCTTCCTTTATGCTACACCGTTCTGCTGAGGGGTGTACAGACAAGATGTCGAGAGAATAATTCCTTGGTGAGTCATAAACTCCTGAAACTGGAAGGATAAGTATTCTAAGGCATTATCACTACAAAAAGTACGAATAGAAACACCAAATTGATTTTATATATTGCAGAATACGAGCAACTGCATCCCAATGACTATCAAAGGGGTGAGGTCATAAACTGACTTACAACACTCACATGAAAGGAGATGTCAGGCCTAGTCACTGTGAGATAATTCAACTTTTCAACCAGCAGTTGTTGAACTTTCCATTAATGGTTCTGAAGTAATCATAGGGCTTGAACTTCCAATTTTCGTATTTTTGGAGCCAACAATATCACACCCAAAAGACATCTTGTGAAATTTGACTTGAAAGCAGCACAAACAGAGATCTGGATGTCCGACAATTCTAGTCTCGCTGGAAAACTCGGCGGAAAAGAAAAAAATGATTGGATCTTGAAAAGAATGGTATGGGTCAGCTCAGAATCTCTATGCCACGTTGATAGAAAAATATTACTTCAAAAAAATGCGAAAAAGCCTGAAATCGCCGAAAAAAGGTGCTGAAGTCGCCGGAACCCTAATTCCAGCTATCGGAATCTGGAAAAAATTGTCGGATCTGGTCGGAAGACCTGGAAGACTCCAGCAGAAGAAGAATATAATTTTTTGTGTGATGTGTTCCCACTGCTTCATGTGTATTATATAAACATATATACTTAAATCTATTGGAACTGAAACTTAAGTGTTAGAGCGGTAAAAGTCCCACATTGGTTGGGGAATGGACTGGTGGTTTGCTTATATGGACTTGGAAAATCCTCCCCTCATGAGCTAGCTTTTGGGGTTGAGTTAGGCCCAGGTGCCGTATCTTTACCTGGTATCAGAGCCAGACCCATTCCAATTCTTTGTTCACCGATATTGGGCCCCCATATTAAATTGTCCACGCTCCAGTTAACTAGGTCTGGGCGTGCGGGGAAGTGTTAAGAGTCCCACATCGTATATGGAATGGGTAATTGGTCTCCTTATAAGGCTTGGACAATCCTCCTCCCTTTGAGCTACCTTTTAAGGTGTGAGTTAGGCTTAGAGCCAACAATCAAATGGGTCCAATGATCCTATGATTCAACGATTCAATGGTTCCTATGGTTCATCGAAGTTGAAGACAAGGTCAAGGCGGTTTCAAATCAATTTGCAACCAATTTGATGATAATGAAGATTTTTGTCAGATACTACACGTGGAGAAGAAGTTTCAAGTTTCAACCATATTTTCAACATACCTGCTGCTGCATCTTTAAAAATAAAAACAAAAATATTTTTAAACCATTTTTAACCACAATATTTTAAATCTTATTTTTAACCATGGCAAGCAGCAGTGATGAAGATTATGTAAAGAAGAAGATGAAGGTTATTTTGCCAAAACTTCAGGCCAAGGGGAGATTTGTTAGGGTTTGCCCTGAATTTCCTACTTTATCTAAATTATAACATAATTGTGTTTTACCTTGAAAAGGTGTTCTTGGTGGAAAAGATTTCCTTGTAGGAAAAGATCTCTTCCATAATTGGTTAATTCTTTCTTGGAGGAGAAGTTTTGGACTTCTATAAATAGAAGATTTTAATTCTCATATACAACACAATAGCATCCACAATGTAGTCTTTAAAAGAGTTTTATTTATGGGGAGATTTCTCTCCAATAATTTAGGTTTTATATTATTTTCTTATATGTAGGTCGCTTGATCAAACATTATCAATATATTATGGTTGTTTTAGTATAGTTTTTCTTTGTCATCTGATTTATTGTCTTGATGGTTTGCAATTATTAGCTTCCGCGTGACGCCCTCTCGATTTCGATCCCGACAAGTGGTATCAGAGCCAGGTCCATCCCTGTTTGGGCTCCCGGTCCACGCTCCAGTTGGGCCCTGGGCGTGAAGGGGGGTGTTAGAGTGGGTAAAAGTCCCACATTGGTTGGGGAATGGACTGGTGGTTTTCTTATATGGACTTGAGCAATCCTCCCCTCATGAGCTAGCTTTTGGGGTTGAGTTAGGCCCAGGTGCCATATCTTTACATTAAACATAAAATATAATAAGGTAAAAACCAAAACAAAATCAAAGTTACCATTGAAAGCTTTGTAAAGTTACAAGCATCATCACAAGGTGAAGCTAAAAGAGGTGGTATATATTGTCAAGGTACATAGCCATATATCTTTTAATTATGTGTTGATTATTTCTATCCCTTCCTTTGGATTTTTTTTTTGGGGATAGTAAATCAAAGAAATAAGAAAGTAGAAAGAGAGAGAGAGAGAGAGAGATTGAATAGATTAATGGAGACATGCAACACAATGATTCAAAGAATAGAGTTTGAAAATTTGCCTGAACTGTTACAACTGTTATGAAAGGGTGTTTAGGTTATGTATGCTTTAGTTTTTTTTTTTTAATCAAATAGGTATTTAGGTTAATAAGGAGGGTATATAGGTAATTTAACTTTTAAGTATAGGAGTTCCTTCTTTTAATATAATATAGATATAGATTTATACATCAATATCTGTCTTTATGTTGACTTTGGAAGCTGGAAAAGCAACTTCACTGCTTTATCTTTTTCATATTGTTTACATCAACATTTGTCTTCATGTTGATTTTTGCTTGTATTGTTTGGAAACTCTTGTGGTTGCACTTTTAGGCTCTGCAGCGCACTTTGGAGTTTGAAGAGGAGTTAGCAGAGAAATTTGGAGGTAGAACCCGCAGTAAAGATGCTGTAGATGACAATGAAGAAACAGAAAGGAGTGGAAACAAGAGTCGGACAGTTTCAGACATTCGGAAAAAGTATGAGAAAAAGCTTGCTGCTCATAATGGTAGTCAACATGAAGTATGTGTCTGAGATTCATTCTTTAGTTGTAACATCATGCCAAGGTGGATCTGATAATGCTAGTTTGTACAGTCGCTTATACTGCCTTGTGTGTCTTGTCAGGAACAAGATGGACAAAAAGATTCATCAGTGCCGGGAGCTGGTGTATGCAATTTCTACTCTCTTGAAAATATTGGTTAATTGTGGTGTATTTCCTCTCTTACCTGGTTAGCTAAGACTGGAGGTCCACATCATCCCGTGCTGGATAAATATGTTGCTTCAGCTCTCGTATCAAGGAAAATGCGATACTAGGATTTTGTTAGACTCGATGCATGATTATCTCGAGGGATGAGCTTCTTGGACCATTACTGTACAGTTTTGATATGGCGATAGGGAATCTTTTCATAGATCATATTTGCATTATGCACAAGATTTTCGATAATTTTCCTGAACACATTCTTTTAGTCAGAATTTATTAAGTTGATATTCTTAACCTGATACAAGAGCTGCTGATTCAGAAAATTGCTTCAATTCTGATATGGAAAAATCTAGTACAGTAACATTTTTACTGCATAGACGTGCTCTCATAGTGCATGCATAGATCTCTAAAATTACATTTATATGGACATGTCATTATGGAACACCACTTGCTTCTCTGCTAGCATGGTGACTTAGTAGTCTTACCAAAGTTTCTTGTTCTGCTTTCTAGACATGAAACATTATTCTTTTCATTCTGGTTTTTCTACGGCTTTCAAGCAGGTGCATGATATTATGTTTTGTTGCATGTCAGTTCAATTTTCGAGGGATCATCTCGTCATGCTTTGAACCTCACTTGTCAGTTTATGTAGAGCTGGAAGAGAAGACTCTCATGGACAGTTTGGAGAAAGAAATGCTGGTACAAGCATCACTTGCAATAACTGTTCATTGTGTTGCTTCTCCTTAAGTAGATCTCCCCTACTGATAAAAAACTTGTGTCTCATACATAGGAAGAGACATGGGAAATTGAGGAGGGAAGTCAGACTAATATTTTGTCTAGCAGCATTAAGGTAAAGTATTCAGTATTTTCTGTAGTTCTGCATCAGGGAAATTCGAACAGTTTATTTAATTGAGCTCCTATATCTTCAAATGCTGCATCATCAGTAGAGCAGATGTGATTGCAGAAACATTGCATAATCTTTAGAGACAATATGATTGCATTAATGGTACATTATTGAATGCTGGGTAACCCTCTGTTTTATGATTTTTCTGTTCACCATGACTTTTCATCATTTGTTAGTGTGAGGATGTTGCTTCTGGTAACTCTGTCGGTGTCTCTCTCTCTACCTTTTGTATTTCCCACCATTGCTCTACTCTATTCTGTCATTTGTTAAACAATCTCTCCCCTTGTACTAAGCAGTTGACATGGATATATCATGGGTTTTATCCAACATGACTGAGGTTTGATGCCTTATGAGTCAACTCTTTAATCACTTCTAATCCTCTCAACGAGAGGAATACGTCATGCCAAATGAAGATGATCTTCTAAGGCTCTAAATTCTGATCAAGAAGATGCTTAAAAATTGTAGTGTAAAGCTATATGGTAATTAGATTTATCTCACCTGTTCTGATTGCACTAGCTTGTTGCCTTTTGTTTTCTTAAGGTCTTTGTAATCATCAGGAGGAGCTTGAAGCGATGCAGTGCTTTGACAAGAAACCAGACATTCTTTAATCTCTTTAAGGTGCTTATTCTAGATTATATGATAATGTTTGCTTCTTGGCGTAGTATACTTTCTTTAGTTTGTGAAATTTGATAAAAAGTTTATAATAAACGAAGAGAGCTTCCTGTCAGCTCTTAAATTATGTTTTTGATGATTGAGAGTTGATTTATTTTTGAATACAAATGAAATTTCAGATGGCAGCATTCGATAGTAATTCACCTTGGTAACAAAGGGTTAGGACCCTAACCTTTCTAAATTTGGAATGACACCTTATGTCATTCACTTGCAGAAATTTACAAATCCTCTAGAATATATTCATGTATGTAATGACCCAAAACTGATATATGAGTGCAGAGGCTTTACACTTCTGGATCAAAGAGCTAGACGAAGGGTCTACATTAACTAACACTGTTGATATCTTTGTAATAGGTATTTCAAAAAGTTCTTAAAGCTTATGCTACAAAGCTTTTCGCTAGATTGCCAAAGGGCGGTACAGGAATTGTTGCAGCTGCCACGGGAATCGAAGGACAGATAAAGGTATAGTGTCAATTGTCACCTGGAAGCTTGGCTATCTTTTTCTGCTACTAAATTCTCCACTTGCTACCAATGAAATATTTTCTCCAGACTTCGGACAAGGATGAAAGGGTTATCTGCTACATAGTAAATACTGCAGAGTATTGTCACAAAACGGTCAGTTCTCTCCTTGTATGGGTGATTTAGGTATTAAATTTAATGACATATCCAGTTCTGCGTACTAAATTTGAATTCCTTTAACCAATGATGGGAAAAGGTGCAGAACTATGTGACCTTCTTTAGTGCATTGTTGAGTTGGTAAAGGTTAATGAAATTTAAACTATAACCTAAGGTGATGAGGAACAGTTGTCATAGAAATTCACAGAGAAATTCCCAAAAAATGCCATTTTCTTTTCTTCTGTCTCCCCAAACTCACGATAAACTCCATTTTTATCGTGTTAGCAGTGCGGAGAATTAGCGGATAATGTGTCGAAACTGATTGATGCTCAATTTGCGGATAGAGTGGATATGTCTGAAGTACAGGTAGAACATGCTCTTTGGTTCGATTCATAAACTTTCTATGTGGTGTCATTGCTTTAGCGTTTAAATCCATTTTCAGGATGAATTTTCAGCAGTTATTACAAAATCATTGATTACATTAGTGCATGGAATTGAAACGAAGTTTGACTCTGAAATGGCTGTAATGAGTCGGGTTCCATGGAGTACTCTTGAAAGTGTTGGTGATCAGTCAGAGTATGTTAACTACGTCGTAGTATGCCACCTTCAAACAGAAATACTTGTGAGCATTTCTTCAAAGCTTGTAAATTTTTCTGCAGCTACGTCAATGGCATAAATTTGATCCTTACCAGTAGCATTCCAGTGCTCGGAAGCCTTCTCTCTCCCATTTACTTCCAATTCTTCCTGGATAAGGTGACAATATTTTTTATTTAAAAATATACAAGGCCTTATCTGTGTAAATATCTTGGTCTCTGCATCATTTCTCAAACATTGAACTCATGTTTTCATCGTTATGCAGCTTGCGTCATCTCTTGGTCCACGGTTCTGTCACAACATCTTCAAATGCAAACAGATATCAGAGACTGGAGCACAGCAAGTACTGATAATCCTTATTTATTATCACTTCAGTTATACAGTTTTCTCAGCAACATAAATCTTGACTGGGTGAGCCAAGCTGGCTCTCTTACTACCGGAGCAGCTTGAGTTTACTAGTGTACAGCTTACTAAGTGTGTCAAATGGTGATCATCTTAATGTAGTTTTAAAATAACTGTCATGAAATCATTACAGATGCTTTTGGATACACAAGCGGTGAAGACTATTTTGCTGGAAATTCCTTCTCTGGGAAAACAAGTAAGATTGCCAGCATTTTCAGAAGTGTGGATCCTATTTTTTTTTGGTTCAGTCTGTTTTATTGAATTGTAAACTGACATTTTGTCCCTACACTATCCTCTTTCACATTTCTATTTCTATACTTTGGGGCAACCGCATATTTGCACTTTATTCCTGAAGTGATTTTATAGTTTTGATGATTTAAAATGGCTCATTGCTGAAACTGAATATGATTGATCCTAGAAAGAGAAATAGGCAAAGATGTCCTCATTTGAAATATTCAGTCTGCTGATGAATATGAAACTACACTATTACAGAAAAAGCAGTTATAATATCTCTAAATCCTTCACAGAAAGTCTTCTCCATTGTCACTAGTATTTTGTGCACTGAGTTCGTCTTCTTGTAGTTATTGGCTCCACTAAAAGCCTTCTTGCTACGTTTCTGGATGCCCTTGGTATAATAGTTTAAAACAAGAACATAACTTAATTTTTTTTTGAATTTCTCTATTTTGAACAGACAGCAGGAGCTGCTAGCTATTCAAAATTTGTCAGTCATGAGATGAGCAAAGCAGAAGCATTATTGAAGGTCAGTGATTGTCTGATTGATGCATGTTGGTCTGAAATGAGGCTCTTGTATTCCTTCCTCTGGATAGTATACTGAGTTTGCTTTATTTAAATAGGTCATACTGTCTCCAATAGATTCTGTGGCGGATACATACTGTGCACTGCTGCCAGAGGGAACACTCACAGAGTTTCAGCGTCTTTTGGAGCTTAAGGTTCTGCTATTCATTTTATTCTCCAGATTTTCTAAATCTAAAATGTTATTTCCGAGGTTTCCATGAGAGAAGCAGTTTGCTGGAAGTTTTTATCCGTTTAGAGCATAATACCAAGATTAAAATTTGAAGTTAAATGATCACGTTTGACTGACTGGTTTTCATTGGTTCTTAATGCTCTATATAACTCTTGCTATAGAGTATAAATTAACGGTTTTGATGCCTAACATGCCAGACAAATCATGTTATATGGTCCTAGACATGGTTTTGCTTGGTCATAGTCTATTTGCTTTCGACTTTGATAGAGTGCTCTTCAAGATTTTTCTTTAGAGATTATAACCCAAAATTTAGTGCGAATGATAGAGACGTTAATCTTCAGTTCACTTTTGTATAAAGGCTGTAAGTTGCTGCAAGAAGCTCTCAGAACTGAATCAATTTAATACAGAAAGCTTTTATAGTGATATTGAATTTACATTCATATTCTGGGGCATGAGAGCTGAAACATGTGTTGCTCACATTTTTTTATTGATTGTCCTCGTGCTTTACTCATCTGCTCACAATTGAATACACTTTGTGATTGCAGGGCCTGAAAAAAGCTGATCAGCAGATCATACTGGATGACTTCAACAAACGTGGATCAGGCATCTCTCAGCCGACCATTATGGCCCCTTCAGTTGTACCATCTCCAAACACCTCAATAGCACCGACCATAACTAATACAGCAGCATCACCTGGGGCCATCTCCTCAAGAGAAGATGTGCTGACCAGAGCAGCTGCTCTTGGAAGAGGCGCAGCTACCACAGGCTTTAAGAGATTCCTTGCTTTAACAGAAGCTGCAAAAGATCGCAAGGATGGGCCATTCAGGAAGTTATTCAATGGATGAGAACCATTTTCCGAGCTCATCATTTTTGGCAGGTCTTTTTCTTTTTTAGCTTCTTTGTATCTTCCCTATACCCCATTATTGTAATATCAACTGTTCATTGATTTTTTCCAGGAATAGCAAAAGCTATTGGACATTTTTTTTTTGCGGTGTAAGATTGTAAATTAGAGTTTATCATAATCAGTATCATATTGTGTCAATTTTGAAATTGATACCAGAGCCTTTTCCACTTTTAAGGCAATAATTTCCAAAATGTGCTGCCCGGAAGTACATGTTTTATTCGAGTCAAATCACCTTCTCTCCAACCTACAAATATGCAAAAGATCATTTGCAAAACAATCTGATCTGTTTTCTTATCTTGCAATTAGGTCTATTGGCTGCACGAAAGGGACCTTATTCATTCCCAGTCATGACTGATTGATTTTTGCGGACAATATTCTAAATCTCCCATGGATAAGATGCTTATGTCCCTGTAGAAACAATGTACTTACAATTGTCTGTCATCCTTTCTTAGCACCATGTAGTGATGACAAATGGGCGGAGTTGAATTTGGGCAGGTTAAAATAGAGACCATTTGTACAAATTCTCTTATTTTGGAGTGGGGTGTGATTTTTACTCCTCAAATCTGTGGTTTTAAAGTTTTACCCTTCACACTTAAGGTAACAAACAAGTGGTAAAAAATGTCTCTGACACTAACACAAATCACTTTTCATGTGGTGAGTTTATATTTTCGTATTATAATGTCACAAGTTATGATGTAAAAGGCATAAGAAGTTATGCCCTTGACACCAAACATAATATCTCACAAGTTATGATATGTTGTATGCCGGGGGTGGGTGGGTGGATGGGGGTGCATAATGTGTTTCCAAAGAGAAAATGCAACACATAGACCCACACATATACTCTTTATCATTCTAAATTTAGCCACCAAATCTATCTCCATGAAAAGGTCAAATAATATGTCTCAAAGGACATAACTTTAGTTTTCGAACACTACAACAAATTTTGAAAAAAAAAACTATAACATAATATTTGCAGAACCTATGTCGAAGGAGGCAAAAGTTCTCTAAACTTATGTCGAGAGAATTAGGACTGGATAAATAGATACATTGGTCATTTTTTTTTTAATTAAATGAGCAGCATAGACAAAAAGACCATCAGATTTGTGGGCAAAAATTAAATATCATCCTGAAATAGGGGCAATTTGTGTTAAAACTTTTCAAAATAGATTAAACAAAATTGGATTGTGTTGCAATCCTTTTTTTTTTTAATTGACTTTGGTCCTTGGACCGGATTTTATTGATATGAAAATAAATAATGTAACAAAGACCCAAATAGGCCCAAACCAAAATAAAAATGCAAAACAACAAAATGAACGGACCCAATTGTGACCCAGTCCAAATCTAATTTGGAAACTCTACATACACCCTCATCCGATATTTTGACTTTGTTGGCCCTTTGTTTTAGAGTTTTCATCCGGCATCCTTTGCTTTTCTGCTCTCCTCCAATCTCATCTCCGAGATTGGTGTATGTGCATGACAACCTTCATCCTCTCTATCTGTTGTGGTCTGCAACTTTGAATCAGTAAGTTCTCTGAGAATCGATTCATTTCGTGATAAACTTCCTTTTTTCTGACAACCATTCGACTGCAAAAGGAGCTTAAGATCTGCTTCCTGCATCTTGTGAATCTTGCTGATCTTGTGGGAACTGATAGCCTCTTGACCCTGTAGTATTCTTACTGTCTTGTTATAGCTCATAAGATTGTTGAAAACTGTATGTGATGTAGTAATTTTGAAATTCTTTGTCCTTTTTAATGTAGACCTATGATGAGAGTTGTTAAATATAATGTTCTGATGATTGTAGTTACCTGATCTTTGCGGTGAGTGAATGAATCTAAGCATCGGTTTATTTTCCTTGTTTTACCCTAAAATTAGGGCATTGATATATCCAAATTGATGATTTTTCTTCCTGTAATAGGCAATTCTGCAAAACCCTTTTTTATATTCTACCTTCACTTTCAAATGCCAAATTAGCTAGGTAGTCTGCCAGGTGGTTCCCTTATCTATATATGTGAACAAAATTAACCTGGCAATGTTGCATAAAAGCCCATATATCCTCCACAATGATTATGATTTGCCATGGTATATGCCAAATACCATCCAATATGTTTTTCATCAACACTAAATCTGTTTCGAAACATATTTGGACAATATTCTCTTCCACACAATGAGCTAGTGCCTCCTTAATAGTTGTAGACTCTGCTTTAATGTTAGTGCCTTCATTAATCTCCTTTGCTTGTGCACATAATAAATCTCCCTCTGAATCCTCAAGCAAAAGCCATATGAGCTCCTACATGGGTTACCTCTACTACACCATCTGTATTATATTTGATAGTAGGAGGTTTACAGATTATTCCCTTAAAGTACAACCTTGGTATGTATCTGCCTAGTTAGTTAGTGAGCTCTTGCCAAATGTTTGGAATATGATTTAGACTTGGAAACATTGTCTTACACAGATGGCTTATAGTACTATTGACTTTGTAGATCAGACTGTTGTAGGATACTTGTTTCCCATGCCTTAGACCGTTCCTCCTATTTCGCAATTCCCATAGAATGATTGTTGGCATAGCAATCATGAGTGGTTTCAGTTTTGTCTTGCAAGACCATGTTCACCACTTAATGATTAGTTGTGAAAGCTGTAGGTTGGCACTGTTCATCTCTGCACAAGAAGAAAAGTACCTCCATAGGTAAGAAGCTAGTGGAGATGTTAGAAAAATATGCTGCACTGTCTCATGTCCAGGTTATGTGCAACACCAACCCCTAGACACCAAATTCTTTCCCATCCTCTGGATTACATCATCTATAGGTATTCTATACTCCCATGTTCTTCAAAGGAAGAAGAAGATCTTAAAAGGAACTTTCTTTGGCCCCATGAACTTGGAAACTTGCTCCTCTTCCTCTCCGTGTCTAATGTAAGACTACGCAGATCTCACAGTAAATTTCCACTTTTCTCAGCCATCCACCATGTCTCTTCTAGAGCCTTTGTATCTATTGGAGGAGGGATGGTTTGACATATGTGCTTCACTATCTCCAATGAAAGCATCTATGTCAGATGGTCCATGTTCCAACGAATATGATTATCAAACTTCTTTATTTATATCTCCTTTGTGTCTATGGCCTCTGGTAGTGTATGATGTGAGGATCCTAGAGTTGTGCAGTTGTCATACCAGAAGATGGAATTTTCACTTCTAACTTGCCACCAAATGTGATGTTCTACCAATTTTCTCATTGCAATCATCTTTTTTTCATACTATTGAACTATACCTTGCATGAGCAATCACTGGGTGGTTCTTCTTGCAGTATTTGTTCACCATAAATGATGTCCACTAAGAAGGCCTTGTTCTAAAGTTCCACCATATCTGGCAAAATAAGGCATTGGAGACATAAAACATTAACATGAAACCAACCCCTCATTCCTCCTTAGGCAAACACAGGTCTTCCCATTTTACCCCATGCTTACTCTTTGTCTCTTGAGTTGTTCCAGAAAAATCTAGCAAATATCTTGTAAATCTGCCTTATAACTCCTTTAGGGGTGGGGGGGGGGGGGTTCACTATAGATAGTAGATGCACATGCATGCTTTGTCGAACATTCTGAACAAGAATAGTGCTCCTTCCGAAAGATAACATTCTTCCTTGCCAAGAATGAAGTCTTTTCCTAATTTTAGTCACACATGGATCATAATATGCTATCTTGTTCTTGCTATAGAACATGGGGCAACATAAGTTCATTAAAGTAAAAGTATCTTACCTCACTTTTATCACCCTCTTGATCCGCCTCATCCATCTTTTGTTTGTCTTCTCATGAACATAGAAGGCACTCTTCTCTAGATTAATTAGTTGTCTAGAACACCTCTCATATTGAAATAGTACTCCTTTTACCATTTCCGAACTGTCCTTATCTGCAGATGTGAACAAGATAGTTTCATCTGCATAAGCAAGATGATTTATCTTTGGACTCCATTTAAGAACACCATAAGGGACAAAACCAAGATTCTGAAATAATGCATTCATACATCTTGTTAGAGCTTCCGTTGCAATTACAAATAGAGCAAGGGATAAGAAATCCCTTTGTTTGAACCCTCTAGTTGATTTAAGAAATCATGAGCTTGCCTATTCAGAAGTATTGAGTATCAATTATTGTATAGAAGTCTGTACATATTTAACAGAACCCAAACTGTCTAAGTATTTTGGTCAAAAATAACCAAGACACCATATCATAGGCTTTTTTCATATCCAGCTTGACCACCATATTAAGAATCATAGATATGATCCTGATGTCCTTGATTATCTCCTGTGCCAGAAGGACATTTTCAAAATACTTCAACCTTTTAAGAAACCTATCTGGTTGTTTGAGATGATGCCTGATAGAACTTCTGTCATTCTTTCTTGTAGAACCTCAGAGATGATTTTATTAGTAAAGTTACTCAAACTTATAGGCCTTACATCCCCAAAGTTAGTCACATGATCCTTTTTTGGGAGAAGAACTAGGTTTGTAAGAATAATGAATTTAGGGAGATCTTGACCCACAAAGAATGCTCTCACCATTAGACAAATGCCCTGCTTAACAGTTTCCCAACATGATTGATAGAACAATCCTGTAAATCTATCTGGGCCACTTGAACTCTCCCCACTCAAGATAAAAAATACTTGCTTCACTTCTTCTTCAGTAGGTAGACCTGTTAATGCATCATTCTCTTGGTCGGTAAAAATTCTAGTAATATTCTGGATGATGTCAAAATTTGTTGGCCTGCTTCTACTGTGAATAATTTCTCAAAGAACCTCATCGCTTCATTTGTTTTATCCTTGGTTGATGTAACCCATGTTCCTTTAGTAGTTTGGATTCTTTCTATTCCTAGTCTCTTCCTTCTTCTTGTAATGACCGGGTCCATCGTTACGGATAAACTTTTCGTGTCAAGTTTCAGGTTAGAAAACTTTCGGGTTTGAGAGTTAGAAATTCTGGACTAGGCTAGTCTCAGATGGTTTCTGAGCAAGGTATGGTCTAGGACAATTTGGGTAAAGATTGGTTAATGTATCTTGTAGTGAGCTAGTTTTTCCGTTAGTCAAGACATAGAGGAGTCCGTGGGACTTTTCGAAAGTGAATTCGAGTGAGTAGAAGCCCCGATATCGAGGTTAACGTGAAGGGATTATTCCATAACGTTGGGAATTTAAGGTGTGTTGTAAAATGGGCACTTCTGGGGGATTTTATGACTTTCTGACCCGTGTCAACTGCCATACCGGTTGACACAGTGCGGTAGCGACCACCGCTATAGCAGAATAATTTCCTCTATAGTGGAAGTCAACTTTGGTCAGCACCGCTATAACGGTCTGTTCCGCTATGCTGGCGGCGCTGTAGTAGTGTACGGACCGCAATAGCGGACTGACTCAGGAATTAATGCAGAAACTTTCCCAAAACGTTTAATTTTTCCTCAAGAGCATTTTGGAGAAGGGAAAGAGCGATTTTGGCGATTTCAACTATGTTCTTCATCATTTTTTGTTCCAAAGGTAAGGATTCCACTCCCCTAACGTAATACTATCTTTCCTATGTTGTAGAATTGCTAGTTGTGGACTTGGGGAAAGGTTTGGGTTGACCTAGGAATGGTAAAATCTGGGGGAAAAAAGGGATTCTAGGGCGTAAAAGTGTCACGCCCCGAGCCTACCCCCTGGACGTAACACGGGACCCAAGATCACAAGTGATCTCAAGATAACCCTCTGGAATTAGCATGACTTAAAAACTGACAAAACATAATGACAGAAGCTTAACTGAAGTAATGAGAAATTCAACCTGTTTATATAAGTAAAAGTCTAAGGATGAAAATCTGAATACAACTGAATGTCTGACTCTATGTCTGAAAGCCTCTACTACTAGCGAGTTGCTGGGACAAGCCCCCAGCTAACTCTAAATACTGAAATACTGAATACACAATCTAAATACTGAAATGAAACTAAACTCCAAATCCTCAAAGGAGGAGGACTCACCAAGCTGACTGGATGTGCTGCTGATCTACTAGCCACAGACTGGGGAGCGAGCTACAGAATCTACATCATAATAGGATGCAACACAAAGAAGTATGCAGTCAGTACTATGGAATGTACTGAGTATGTGAGATATCCATAATCATGATAAAAACATACTTAAAACATGCTTGAAATGAGTTCGTGTATGTAGAGAGATAGCATAAGAAAATATCAAGATATAAGACATAAAATGTGAAATAAAGTTAGGGTTCAAAGTAGAGTATCATATAACTTATTAGCTTGAAAATAAACATGCGGGAGTTTCTGTTAACCGACATTAAACCATACTGAGCTATATGGAGTCCAGTGTCATGCACCCATACTAAAAAAGGCTGTCCTAACCGGCCAAAGTTAGAACCATGTCATACCAGGATCCTGTCATAAGCCACAGAGGGCACCTACAGTGGCACGTAGTTCTGGGACTAAAGGTACTCTCACCCGGTCCAACTCGGTGCTAAATACTACTCCCAAAACATAAATATATATAGCATAAGGCTCACATACATGTGACATATCTAGATATCAAAACTTGTTCATAAACATGTTCATACTCCGGATCTTCATACTACTCACGAACCTTGGTTTTAGAAAGTGATTCATGAGCATTGATGGTACATTGGGTGTCTTGTCTTGCATAATAGTTCATAACTTAGAGATTTGCATGGCACTAGTTCAATTTCATAGTAACATAGATTTTCATAGAACATAGGAACTAGGCATGCACTTGCTTGAAAAATTCATGAGAATACATGTTATCAATTTTTTAATTTTTCTTAAATCAAACCATGCATGTAGGATTTACCATAATTAGTGTTCAATTCAAAATAGGAGTTCATATGTAAAAACCCATGCAAAATCATACAATTTAGCAGTACTTTCATAATAAAATCATGAGAAGACAATTTATAGCAAAACCCATAAGATTGGGTAAGAACCCTAATTTGAAATTTCATGAAATTCAAAATAGGAATTTGGGGTTTTGGGAACAAGGGTGAAAGAAACCCATTATTAAATACCCACATACCTTGATTGAAGCCAACCCACTTGAAATTGAAAAGAAGAGGAGGCTTGAACTTGGAGCTTGAAACCCTATCTTGAAGCTTGAGAAGATGGAACTCCTTTTCTTCTTTTGGTAGTTGATTTAAAGATTGGGAGAGAACTTAGGCCAAGTGGGAATAAAAACCCTTCTAAATAGACTTAAAAAGACTTAGTATAGGAGTTAAAAGAGTGGAAAATTTAAAAAATACCCCTGGACTTAAATGACGGACCGTCCTGTGACTCGTTGTTCCGACTTTAGGATATGAGGATCCTCTGATCCTCAGGGATTATGAGTGGAAGAACGGGTCATGGAATAGGTTGACGAGTCGTCAACCCATTCATGGAATTTAGAGGATTTGGTTTCTTTCTGAAGGTGATTCCACTGGTTACAGGATGGACCGTCGTTTAAAACGATGGCCCGTCAAGTCATTCATGGAAACTGGGTAGAAAAGCTGAATTTTGACAAACTACGGGTCACTCTACTGACCGCGATTTTGGTCTACGGGTCGTGAACCAACCAGTGGTTTTGAAGATTAAAATTTTAAGGTTCAGGTCAGAAATCACGAGTCACAGTACGGACCGTGGTTCAGAACCACAGTTCGTCATCCCTGTCCGTAGTCACTGACAGTGCTGCAGTAAATTGCTCATAACTTTTTACTCTGGACTCGGATTAATGCGCGGTCGGTGGTGTTGGAAAGAAGACTCACAAAAATTTAATTTGGTGGGTACTATGCACCTAAATCTTTATATTTTAGGAGGAATAATCGATTGAAGTTGACCCTAATTTAGTCTTACATAAAAACTTACTTGGGTGAGGTGCTTGCAACTTAACTTGATGATAAGAGTTTCTTATGAAAGTGATTCGCATCCAAAGCACTCACCACACTAGGGAAATGATCATTATACTCATAAAAAAGGTTCGGATATTAGCTTAGGATTTTTGGGGTGTTACAATATCTCCCCCTTGGGATCATTCGTCCTCGAATGAAGACTAAGCAAGGGAACTCTAGAGAGAAAATAGTCCAACCAAAAACAAAACATGAAAAATGAAGAATACACATGAAACTGAACTTTTCAACTTAAAACATGACTGAATCAACTTCGAAAATATGAATACATGCTAGAGTTTTTCCATTCAATGCTAGGACCGGTTATGATAGAAAATAAGCAAGAGATTCTGATTAAGTTTCTGAAGCTGAAACCCCCTACATTTTAGGGTACTGATAAGAAAGATGCTTATGAATTTATCTTGGACTATTATGAGAGGCTTCATAAGCTCGGCATTGTGCAACAACATGGGGTTGAGTTCATCACTTTTCAGCTGCAGGGTGATGCTAAGCAATGGTGGAGGTGTCATGTGGAATGTAGGCCATTAACTTTGCCTCTGCTGACTTGGATGGAGTTTCATGCTCTCTTCTTAGAGAATTATGTACCCCGTACCTTCAGGGATCGTAAGAAGGACGAGTTTCTAGCTCTTGAGTAGGGTAACATGTCAGTTTCAACATTGAGGCCAAGTTTCATGCCTTGTCCCATTTTGCTACTTAGTTGTTGGGCACCGAAGAGGAGAGGATTTAGTTGTTTATGAAAGGTTTGAATACAGAAATGGAGATGTTCTCAATGCACATGACTTCAGCAGTGAAGAGCTTCAATGAGGTCACAGACTATGTGAAGAAATTGGAAGGGGTTGTTAAGTAGGTCGGGCAGGCTAAAATGTTAGCCAAGAAGTCCTGGAATGATGGAATTTTTAGTTGTTCATACTCCAGGGGCCATAATCAGCAGGTGTATTCTGCTAGTCTGATTCAGTCATCCTTGATTGCTTCTACAGGTGGTCGTCCTAGAGCCAGTCAGTTTTCAGCTCCTAGAGACCAGGGGACTTCCTACACTTCTACCAGCAGGCCCACTCTTGACCGCGAATGTTTTTATTGTGGTGATCTGGGTTACTTCAAGAGGGATTGCCCTCACAGGCAAATAGGTAATCAGGCTCAGCAGCAGTCTAAGGCTGTAGTACCAGCGGTTAGATGTGGTCATGCTAAGGGTCATTCACAGGGTAGGCGAGGTAACTTTTAGGGAGGCTAGAGAAACAGAGAAAATAGCGGCACGGGCAGGGGAGCAGCGTATCCAGCCAGGAAAGTTGCTGGGATTGATGACTGGGCCCATTGTCATGTTTTTCTGGGGAAGTCTGTGATAGGATGGCTTCTGTACTATTTGATCCAGGTTATTCTTACTCTTATGTGTCTGTGAAATTTTGCCTTGGGTCTGGAGTTGATTTGTAATGTCCTTGATTCCCCTACCCATGTTTCTATCTCGGTTGGAAGTCTGTAATAGTGACTCATATTTATCGTACTTGTCCTGTGGTGTTTGTGGGATTGCAAACTTGGGTAGATTTGGTTATTCTGGATACGTAAGACTTTAATATTATTTTGGGCATGACCTGGTTGTCTCCTTATCATGCAGTATTGAATTGTAATACTATGACTGTGGCTCTAGAAATTCTGGGTAAGGATAGGCTAGAGTGAGAAGGTGTGTACAAGCCTATGACGGCTAGGATCATATCATTTGTCCGAGCTAGGAAGCTAGTGGGGAGAGGCTGTTTGGCCTTCTTGAATTATCTCCAGGATGATAGTGTGTAGTCACCATCGATTAAGTCAGTTCCGGTTGTTTTGAAGTTTCAGGAGGTGTTTTCGGCAGACGTGCCTGGTATGTTTCTGAATAGGGATATTGATTTTTGTATAGATTTGGAGCTGGGAACTTGCCCAATTTTCATTCCTCCATATCGTATGGCTCCGACAGAGTTGAGGGAACTTAAGACTCAGCTTCAGGAACTCTTGGATAAGGTTTTTATCCATCCCAGTGCTTCACCTTGGGGTGCTCCAGTCTTGTTTGTGAAAAAGAAAGACGGTAGTATGCGGATGTGTATAGACTACAAGCAATTGAACAAGGTTACCATTCGAAACAAGTTTTTTTTACCCTGTATAGATGATCTCTTTGACTAGGTGTAGAGTTCATCCGTGTTTTTGAAAATCAACTTAAGGTCAGGGTACCATCAATTAAAGATTAGGCTTGAGGACATACCTTAGACTGCTTTTCAGACTCGGTATGGGCATTATGAGTTTCTAGTGATGTCGTTTGGGTTGACTAATGCGTCGACAATATTCATGAGTTTGATGAATGGGGTGTTCAAAGCTTATCTAGATTCGTTCGTCATTGTGTTTATAGATGATATCTTGATCTACTCCAAGAGTAGGGAAGAGCATGTTGAGCATCTCTGCATTGTGTTGGATATTTTGAGGCACCAGAAGCTATATGCAAAATTTTCTAAGTGTGAATTTTGGTTGACTTAAGTCGCTTTCCTTGGGCATGTAGTGTCAGAAAAAGGGATGATGGTGGATTCCCAAAAAATTGAGGCAGTTAAGAGTTGGGTCCGACCTAGCTCTGTGACTGAGATAAGAAGTTTTATGGGGCTTACAGGCTACTACCGTAGATTGGTCAAGGATTTTGCATCCATCGCTACTCACTTGACGAGGTTGACTTAGAAGGAGGTATCGTTTGTGTGGTGTAACAAGTGTGAGGAGAGCTTCCAAAAGCTCAAGACACTTCTTTCTACAGCTCCCATTCTATCATTGCCGGTTGAAGGTAAGGATTTCATTGTATATTATGATGCTTCACATTTGGGTTTGGGTGCTGTGTCAATGCAGGACAAGAATGTTATAGCATATACCTCTAGGTAGTTGAAGGCTCATGAGGAAAATTATCCAACCCATGACTTGGAGTTGGTAGCGGTGGTTTTTGCACTCAAGATTTGGAGACACTATCTCTATGGTGTCAAGTGTGAAGTGTTCACCGATCATTGTAGTCAGTAACATGTATTCACTCAGAAGGACTTGAATCTGAGGCAGAGGAGGTAGATGGAGTTGTTAAAATATTATGATGTGACCATCCAGTATCATCCAGGTACGACTAATGTGGTGGCAGACGCATTGAGCCAAAAAACAGTCAGCATAGGCAGTTTGACTTGTTTGGGGGTGTCCAAACGACCATTGACAAAGGAGATTCAGGCTCTAGAATTTAAGTTCATGCAATTGGGAATCTCAGAATAGGGTGGGGTGTTGGCCAGTATTGAGGTCAAATCTACTTTCATAGAAGAAATAAAAGCCAAGCAGTTTAAGGATGCACAGTTGAACAAGCTTCGGAGCAAGGTAATATCCGGAGAGTCTAGGGATGCCACATTGGACTCTCGCAGGGTGATGAATTTTAGAGGGAGGATTTGTGTTCCTCGGGTTGATGAAATAATTCATAAGGTGTTAGCAGAGGCTCATGGTTTGCGGTATTCGATTCATCCAGGCATAACCAAGATGTACATGGATTTTAGAAAACTTTACTGGCGGCTTGGGATTAAAAAAGACATAGATGAATTCGTGTCCAAGTGTCAGAGTTGTCAGCAGGTCAAGTATGAGCACCAAAGTCCTGCAGGACTACTTCAGAGAATGTCCATTCCCGAGTGTAAGTGTGAACTGATGGCCAGTATTCGTGGTGGGACTTCCCAAAACTTTGGGAAAATATGGATCTGTTTGGGTCATTGTGGACAGGCTAACCAAGTCAGCTCATTTCATTCTGGTTATAGTGGACTATAATTCACAGCAGTTGGCTTTGATCTATGTTAAGGAGATCATAAGCCTGCATGGGGAACCACTATCCATCATTTTAGACAGGGGTACACAATTTATCTTTAAGTTCTGGGGTAAGTTACATGAAGAGTTGGGCACTCAACTCACTTTCAGCACAACATTCCATCCTCAGACAGACGGTTAGTCGGAGAGGACAATCCATGTGTTGGAAGACATGCTGAGAGCATGTGTGATTAACTTTGGGGGTTATTGGGACCAGTTTCTACCATTGTGTAAGTTCTTATACAAAAATAACTATCACTCCAGTATCAACATGGCACCATTTGAGGCCTTGTATGGGAGGGGATGTAGATAACCCATAGGGTGGTTTGAGAAAGGCGATATGAAGCCTCTGGGCATAGACTTGGTAAGGGAAGTGCAAGAAAAAGTAAGGGGCATTCAGACCAGGTTGCTAGCAGCCCAGAGCAGGTAGAAGGAGTACGCAGACTGCAAGGTAAGAGACATGGATTTTTAGTTTGGTGAGCAAGTATTATTGAAAGTGTCACCAATGAAAGTGGTTATGTATTTTGGAAACAAGGGAAAGCTCAGCCCTCGGTATATCAGTCCATTCGAGGTTCTGGAAATTATAGGGCCAGTGACTTATAGGTTAGGACTGCCGCCTAGTTTATCAGGAGTCCATCTAGTATTCCATGTATCTATGTTGAAGCAATACCATGAGTATGGGGAATACATTATTAAGTGGGATTCAATTTTACTAGACAAGGATCTTCAGTACAAATAGGAACTGGTTGTGATTCTTGATCGAGATATCCGAAAGTTAAGGACAAAGGAGATTAAATCTGTGAAAGTTCAATGGAAGCATTATACGGTTGCAGAAGCCACCTGAGAAACCAAGAGGGACATGCGGGACAAGTACCCTCACTTATTTGAGGATTCAAGTACTACACATTTACCTCTTTTATTTCATCTTTTTGGGTTTTAATCATTCGAGGACGAACGATGGGTAAATTGGTATCTGTTGTAACTACCGGTTCCATTATTATGGGTAAACTTTTCGTGCCATGTTTCGGGTTAGAAATCTTTTGGGTTTGGGAGTTGTAAATTCTGGGCTAGGCTAGTCTCAGATAGTTTCTGAGCAAGGTATGGTCTAGGACAATCCGGGTAAGGATTGTGTAATGCATATTGTAGTGAGAAAGATTTTCCATTAGCCAATACATAAAGGAGTACGGGAGACTTTTCGGAAGTGAATTTGGGTTAGTAGAACTCCCGATATTGAGGTTGACGTGATGGGGTTATTCCAGAACATCGGGGATTTAAGGTGTGTTGTAAAATGGGAACTTTTGGGAGATTTTATGACTTTTTGTCCTGTGTCAACTTCCATAGCGGTTGACATGGCACGATAGCGACCACTGTTATAGCGAAATAATTTCTGCTATAGCGGAAGTCAACTTTGGTCAGCACCGCTATAGCGGTCTATTCTGCTATGGTGGCGGCACTATAGTGGTGTACGAAATGCAATAGTTGGGATTTAATGTAGAAACTTTCCCAAAACATTTAGTTTTTCCTCAAGAGAGTATTGGAGAAGGGAAAAGGCGATTTGGGCGATTTCAACTCCGTTCTTCATTATTTTTCATCCCAAATGTAACGATTCTACTCCCCTAACAGAATACTATCTTTCCGACATTGTAGAATTGCTAGTTGTGGACTTGGGGAAAGGTTTGGGTTGACCTAGGAATGGTAGAATTTGGGGAAAAAGGGGATTCTAGGGCGTAGAAGTTCTTGGGTCTTGAATATTATTGTTGGGTTATGACCAATTAACCATAATTATCTAAAAGTATCTGTAAAAGTGATAGACTTAGGTGAATTAATGGTGGGAAATCCTGAGCATCGGTGGAATGATCATAGTTTGGCCTGGGGATTGGGATTTTGCATAATCCGGGCAATTAGTAGGCCATGTGGACTGATTTTAGTATCTTGTAATTATTTTTAGACCAAGAATAGGCACATGCTTCACAACACGGGAATGATTCGGTCCAGTAGAGATTTTGTGTAATTTGAGGTAGGTGATGGTTATTGTTTCCCAATGTGCAATATGTGTTAATGTACTATAGCTTAGTATTATGTGAGTTTGTATGCATATGGTATAAGATTATGAATGTCTACTTATCCGGTTATCAGTCTTGTGAAATGAACTTGTATTATTGCTTGTTGGTTTACAAGTATGCTTTTGTTCATTATTTGTTGATTGATTGGATTTTGTGTGACATTCAGTTGGCTCGGGTACCACGCGTGGTACAGGATACTTATTGGTTGGCTCGGGTACTTTTCCTGGTATGAGATATTTATCGATTGGCTCGGGTACCTCCTGGTACGTGATTCATAATGGTTGGCTCGGGTACCACGCCTGCTACAAGTTTGATTTACTTGCATTAATTGTATTCTTTTGATGGTTCCATGAGTGGACCGGGTTGTACTTTTGAATTGTGAGCATTGCATATGGTCCACGAGAGGTCGAGTGATTATATTTAAATATGAGGTTGGTCTTAGTGTAGACCAGAATTGCATGTTGAACACATAGGTGGTGTCTTAGAGATCCTTGGTTGGTCCAGGTTGTGTAAAAAGGGATATATGTTTATTGTCACTAGGTATTATCAGTAGTTGTTAATTGGTTACATTTGGTTGTTAAGTTAAGGAAGAGACTTGTAGTCTAGTTATATTGTTGACTTGTATTACATATTTACTTCACTTTACTCAGCTTTGGTTTATTGTTCATATCTTGTTTATTGGAGCTGACCGATGATCCTACCAGTACACAGTGGTTGTGTACTGATTCTACACTTGCTTTTCCTTTTTGTGAGTACAGGACATCTTTCGGCGGCTAAAACACGACCTCACTTGTAATTTTGGCGAATTCAGGATTTAAGGGTGAACTGTTCTTCCGTGCTACCTCATTTTCGTCCATGACTAGTTATAGCCCACTTGTTTCGGGCTTAAACACTAATTTTTCCTTTGGGGTTGCATCCCCGTATTCTAGACGATTGGTAGAATATTTTGGTATGGTGACTTTCAGGTTTTGAGGAGGTTTTCCGCAGATTCTTACTTTGCTAGTGTTTGAGATTATGAATGATAGTTTATTTATGCAAACTGATTTTGAGCTATTAGAATGGTTAAGTTTTGGGTCGAAATTTGTTCGCTCATCCGGGGGTTTTAGGTGGGTGCCACTCACGGTGGATTGGGTCGTGAAAAAGATGGTATCAGAGACCTAGGTTCATTGATCTCATCGTACCAAAATGAGTCTAGTAGAGTCTTGCGAAAAGGTATGGAGACATCTGTGTGTTTCTTCGAGAGGCTATAGGACTTTAGGAAACCTATCTCTTCTTTCTTCCTTCGTGCTATAACTTGATTCCAATTGGTATATGGTGATACAAATTGGTATCTAACTCCTTTCACTCTTTGTCTGCAGATGGTTAATATGAGAAACAATGAAGCGAGAGTAGCGGTCCTTCCACCAGGCCCAACTATAAGAGGTAGAGGAAGGGTCAGGGGCAGGGGCAGGGGCTGAGGTAGAACAGCACCCGCCAGGGGTGGAGCTAAAGCAGCTGTAGGAGCACGAGAGGCAATCCCTCTCCCACCCCAGGATCTGACTGAGGAGGAAGTTGAGGTTTTTGTTAAGGAGGGCGCAGGTCAGGCGGAGACGGCATCGGTCGGAGGTGCAGGACTTCCCCTATCATGCCCGAAGTATTTCAGCAGGTGTGGAGCTTTCTTTGTGAACTAGTTTGTGCAGGAACCACCCTCACGGGTAATGCAGATAAGGTTTTGGGCACCCAACTGGCAGTTGCAGCGGCTCCTAGGATGGATGCGGCGTCGGATACTGATGAGTTTTTCCATCCAATGGTAGGACTGGTTATGACAGGGAATAAGCAAGAGATTCTGACTAAGTTTCTGAAGCTGAAACCCCCTATGTTTCAGGGTACTGAGAAGTCCTGGAATGATGGATATTTCTGTGGTTCATACTCCAGGGGCCACAATCAGCAGGTGTATTTTGCTCGTCCAATTCAGTCAGCCTTGCCTGCTTATACAGGTGGTCGTCCTAGAGATAATCAGTTTTTAGCTCCTAGAGGCTAGGGGGCTTCCTACACTTCTACGAGTAGGCCGACTCTTGAACGCGGATGTTTTTATTGTGGTGATCTGGGTTACTTCAAGAGGGAGTGCCCTCACAGGCAAACAAGTAATCAGGCTCAGCAGCAGTCTAAGGTTGTGGTCCCAGCGACTAGAGGTAGTCATGCTAAGGGACATCCATAGGGTAGGCGAGGTAACTTTTAGGGAGGCAAGAGAAATAGAGAAAATGGCGGCACGGGCAGGGGAGCAGCGTATCCATCCAGGAAAGTTGCTGGGATTGATGACTGGGCCCATTGTCATGCTTTTCCAGGGAAGTCTGAGGCTGAGGCATCAAACGCAATGATCACTGGTACTATTCTTGTCTGTGATAGGATGGCTTCTGTGCTATTTGATCTAGGTTCTACTTACTCTTATGTGTCTGTGAAATTTTGCCTTGGGTATGGAGTTGATTTGTAATGTCCTTGATTACCCTACCCATGTTTCTATCTCGGTTGGAAGTCTGTAATAGTGACTAATGTTTATCGTACTTCTCCTGTGGTGTTTGTGGGATTGCAGACTTGGGTAGATTTGGTTATTCTTGACATGTTAGACTTTAATGTTATTTTGGTCATGACCTAGTTGTCTCATTATCATGCAGTATTGAATTGTAATACTATGACTGTGGCTCTAGAAATTCTGGGTAAGGATAGGCTAGAGTGGGAAGGTGTGTACAAGCCTATGACGGCTAAGATCATATCATTTGTCTGGGCTAGAAAGCTAGTGGGGAGAGGTTGTTTGTCCTTCTTGGCTCATCTCCGGGATAATAGTGTGGAGTCCCCATCGATTAAGTCAGTTCCGGTTATTTTGAAGTTTCAGGAGGTGTATTCGGCAGACCTGCCTGGTATATCTCCGAATAGAGATATTGATTTTTGTATAAATTTGGAGCCAGGCACTCGCACAATTTCCATTCCTCCATATTGCAAGGCTCTGGCAGAATTGAGGGAACTTATGACTCAGCTTTAGGAACTCTTAGATAAGGGTTTTATCCATCCCAGTGCTTCACCTTGGGGTGCTCCAGTCTTGTTTGTGAAAAAGAAGGACGGTAGTATACGGATGTGTGTAGACTACAAACAATTGAACAAGGTTACCATCCGAAACAAGTATTTTTTACCCCATATAGATGATCTCTTTGACCAGTTATAGAGTGCATCCATGTTTTTGAAAATCAACTTAAGTCCAGGGTACTATCTATTAAAGATTAGGCTTGAGGACATACCTAAGACTGTTTTCAGACTTGGTATGGGCATTATGAGTTCCTAGTGATGTCGTTTGGGTTGACTAATGCGCCGATAATATTCACGAGTTTGATGAATTGGGTGTTCAAAGCTTATCTAGATTCATTCATCATTGTGTTTATAGATGACATCTTGATCTACTCCAAGAGTAGGGAAGAGCATGTTGAGCATCTCTGCATTGTGTTGGATATTTTGAGGCACCAGGAGCTATATGCAAAATTTTGTAAGTGTGAATTTTGGTTTACTTAAGTCGCTTTCCTTGGGCATGTAGTGTCAAAAAAAGGGATGATGGTGGATTCCCAGAAAATTGAGACAGTTAAGAGTTGGGTTCGACCTAGCTCTGTGACTGAGGTGAGAAATTTTGTGGAGCTTGCAGGCTACTAACGTAGATTTGTCAAGGATTTTGCGTCCATCACTACTCACTTGACGAGGTTGAATTAGAAGGAGGTATCGTTTGTGTGGTACGACAAGTGTGAGGAGAGCTTCCAAAAGTACATGACACTTCTTTCTACAACTCTTATTCTATCATTGCCGGTTGAAGGTAAGGATTTCATGGTATATTGTGATGCTTCACATTCGGGTTTGGGTGTTGTGTCAATGCAGGACAAGAATGTTATAGCATATGCCTCTAGGCAGTTGAAGGCTCATGAGAAAAATTATCCAACCCATGACTTGGATTTGGCAGCGGTGGTTTTTGCACTCAAGATTTGGAGACACTATCTCTATGGTGTCAAGTGTGAAGTGTTCACCGATCATTATAGTCAGTAACATGTATTCACTCAGAAGGACTTGAATCTGAGGCAGAGGAGGTAGATGGAGTTGTTAAAATATTATTATCTGACCATACAGTATCATCCGGGTATGACTAATATGGTGGCAGACGCATTGACCCAGAAAATAGTCAGCATAGGCAGTTTGGCTTGTTTGGGGGTGTCTAAACGACCATTGGCAAAGGAGATTCGAGCTCTAGAATCTATGTTTATGCAATTGGGAATCTCAGAATAGGGTGGGTATTAGCCAGTATTGAGGTCAAATCTACTTTCATAGAAGAAATAAAGGCCAAGCAGTTTCAGGATGCACAGTTGAACAAACTTTGGAGCAAGGTAATATCCGAAGAGTCTAGGGATGCCAGATTGGACTCAGGCAGGTGATGAATTTTAGAGAGAGGATTTTTATTCCTCGGGTCGATGAAATAATTCATAAGGTGTTAGCAGAGGCTCATGGTTTACGATATTCGATTCATCCGGGCGTAACCAAGATGTACATGGATTTTAGACAACTTTACTAGTGGCTTGGGATGAAAAGGGACATAGCTGAATTCGTGTCCAAGTGTCAGAGTTGTCAGCAGGTCAAGTATGAGCACCAAAGGCCTGCAGGACTACTTCAGAGAATGCTCATTCTCGAGTGGAAGTGGGAACTGATAGCCATGTATTCGTGGTGGGACTTCCCAAGACTTTGGGAAAATATGACTCTATTTGGGTCATTGTGGAAAGGCTGACCAAGTCAGCTCATTTCATTCTAGTCAGAGTGGACTATAATTCACAGCAGTTGGCTAAGATCTATGTTAAGGAGATTGTAAGATTGTATGGGGTACCACTATCCATCATTTCAGACAGGGGTACACAATTTACCTCTAAGTTCTGGGGTAAGGTACATGAAAAGTTGGGCACTCAACTCACTTTCTGCACAACATTCCATCCTCAGACAGACGGTTAGTCGGAGAGGACAATCCATGTGTTGGAAGATATGCTGAGAGCATGCGTGATTAACTTTGGGGGTTATTGGGACAAGTTTCTACCATTGTGTGAGTTCTCATACAAAAACAGCTACCACTCTAGTATCAACATGGCACCATTTGAGGCCTTGTATGGGAGGTGATGTAGATAAACCATAGGGTGGTTTGAGGAAGGCAATGTGAAGCCTCTGGGCATAGACCTGGTAAGGGAAGCGCAAGAAAAAGTAAGAGGCATTCAGACCAAGTTGCTAGCAGCCCAGAGCAGGTAGAAGGAGTACGCAGACCGCAAGGTAAGAGACATGGATTTTCAGGTTGGTGAGCAAGTATTATTGAAAGTGTCACCAATGAAAGGGGTTAAGCATTTTGGAAATAAGGGAAAGCTCAGCCCTCGGTATATCAGTCTATTTGAGGTCCTGAAAATTGTAGGGCCAGTGGCTTATAGGTTAGCACTGCTGCCCAATTTATCAGGAGTCCATCCAGTCTTACATTATTAAGTGGGATTCAATTTTACTAGACAGGGATCTTCAGTACAAAGAGGAATCAGTTGTGATTCTTGATCGCGATATACAGAAGTTAAGGACAAAAGACATCAAATATGTGAAAGTTCAATGGAAGCATTATCTGGTTGCGGAAGCCACCTGAGAAACCAAGAGGGACATGCGGGACAAGTACCCTCACTTATTTGAGGATTCAGGTACTACACATTTACCTCTTTTATTTCATCTTTTTGGGTTTTAATCATTCAGGGATGAATGATGGGTAAATTGGTATATGTTGTAACGACCGGGTTCATCATTATGGGTAAACTTTTTGTGCCATGTTTTGGGTTAGAAAACTTTCGAGTTTGGGAGTTGGAAATTCTGGGTTAGACTAGTCTCAAATGGTTTCTGAGCAAGGTATGGTCTAGGACAATTTAGGTAAGGATTGGGTAATACATCTTGTAGTGAGCTATTTTTTCTGTTATCCAATACATAAAGGAATTCGGGGGACTTTTCGGAAGTGAATTTGGGTGAGTAGAACTCCCGATATCGAGGTTGACGTGAAGGGGTTATTCCAGAACGTCAGGGATTTAAGGTGGGTTGTAAAATGGGAACTTCTAGGGGATTTTATGACTTTTTGTCATGTGTCAACTGCCATAGAGGTTTACATGGCACGGTAACGACCACTATTATAGCAGAATAGTTTCGGCTATAGCAGAAGTCAACTTTGGTCAGCACCTCTATAGAGGTCTATTCTGCTATAGTGGCGGCACTGTAGTGGTGTACGAACTGCAATAGCAGGCTGATTTGGAATTTCATGTAGAAACTTTCCCAAAACGTTTACTTTTTCCTCAAGAGAGTATTGGAGAAGGGAAAAGGCAATTTGGGCGATTTCAACTCCGTTCTTCATCATTTTTCGTCCCAAACATAACAATTCCACTCCCCTAACATAATACTATCTTTCCTACATTGTAGAATTGCTAGTTTTGGACTTGGGGAAAGGTTTAGGTTGACCTAGGAATGGTAGAATTTGGGGAAAAAGGGGATTCTAGGGCGTAAAAGTTCTTGGGTCTTGACTATTATTGTTGGGTTATAACCAATTAGCCATAATTCTCTAAAAGTATTCGTAAAAATGATAGACTTAGGTGAATTAATGGTGGGAAAGCCTGAGAATCACTGAAATGATCATAGTTTGGCTTGGGGATTGGAATTTTTCATAATCCGGGCAATTAGTAGGCTATATGGACTGATTTTAGTATCTTTTAATTATTTTTAGACCAAGAACAGACATAGGCTTCACAACACGGGAAGGATCCGGTCTAGTAGAGCTTTTGTGTAATTTGAGGTAGGTGATGGTTATTGTTTCCCAATGTGCAATATGTATACTATCGCTTAGTATTATGTGAGCTTGTATGCATATGGTATGAGATTATGAATGTCTACTTATCCAGTTTTCAGTCTTGTGAAATGAACTTGTATAGTTGCTTGTTGGTTTACAAGTATGCTTTTGTTCATTATTTGTTGATTGATTGGATTTTGTGTGATAATTGGTTGGCTCGGGTACTATACCTGGTATAGGATACTTATTGGTTGGCTTGGCTACCACTCTTGGTACGGGATACTTATCGGTTGGCTTGGGTACCACGCCTGGTATGGGATTCATAATGGTTGGCTTGGGTACTATGCCTGGTATGAGTTTGATTTACTTGCATTAGTTGTATTCTTTCGATGGTTCCATGAGTGGACCGGGTTTTATTTTTGAATTATGATCATTGCATATGGTCCATGAGAGGTCGGGTGATTATATTTAAATGTGAGGTTGGTCTTAGTGTAGACCGGGATTGCATGTTGAACACATAGGTGGTGTCCTAGGAATCCTTGGTTGGTTCGGGTTGTGTAAAAAGGGATATATGTTTATTGTCACTGGGTATTGTCAGTGGTTGTTAATTGGTTACATGTGGTTGTTAAGTTAAGGAAGAGACTTATAGTCTAGTTATATTGTTGACTTGTATTACATGTTTACTTCACTTTTCTCAGCTTTGGTTTACTATTCATATCTTGTTTATTGGAGCTGGCCGATGATCCTACTGGTACGCGGTGGTTGTGTACTGATTTTGTACTTGTTTTTCCTTTTTGTGAGTACATGATATCTTTCGGCGGCTGAAATGCGACCTCACTTGTAGTTTTGGCAAATTCAGGATTCAAGGGTGAGATGTTCTTCCGAGCTACCTTGTTTTTGTCCATGACTATTTATACCCCATTTGTTTCGGGCTTAAACTCTCATTTTGCTTTTGGGGTTGCAACTCCGTATTCTAGACGATTGGTAGAATATTTTGGTACGGTGACTTTCAGATTCTAGGGAGGTTTTTTGCAGATTCTTACTTTGCTAGTGTTTGAGATTATGAATGATAGTTTATTTTATGCAAAATGATTTTGAGCTATTAGAATGGTTAAGTTTTGGGTTGAAATTGATTCGCTCATCGGGGTGTTTGGGTGGGTGCCACTCACGGCGGGTTAGATCGTGACAATTTTTTGGACATAGGCAGGAAAGAATTTGGTATTTCTATCTCTTCCTTGAACCATTTTAGTCCTGAGTTTTGTTTCCAGTAATCTTTCTCCAGGATCAAGTATCTTCCTAATTCTTCCTTTTGTTTGTGTAGTTCTTCCCTATTGACTTGAGTTGGATCTCTTTCAAATTACATTTCATGAGCTTGGATGACCTCTTCCATAGTGGTAATAATGTTATCAAAGTTTTCCTTCCTCCATCTTCCCTATGCCTTCTTTACACACTTTAGTTTATAGTGGAAAATTGCAAAAGGAGTCCCCATAAAGTGAGCTTTCCAGTTTTCTTCAACCACCTTTCTAAATGTTAGGTGTTTACCCAAATATTTAAAATATGAAAGGTTTTGTCAAAACTTCCTGTTTGTTGTCACATTTCAACATTAGAGGGGAGTGATCAAATTCCTTCTTGATGAGATGTTTCACATGAATCTGTGAGAAAACTATCCTCAACTCCTGATTACACAAGAATCTATCCAGTCTCCTCAAGATGGTAGCTTCTTGATGCCTATCATTTCACCAAGTGAAAGTGGATCCTTCATACCCCATATCTTCCAATCCACAAGTGCTTAAACATTGGCTAAAATATGAAATTTCATGATGATACACTAGTAGGCTCCCTATTTTCTCTTCATGTAACAATACTACATTGAAATTCCTACCTACTGACCAAGGTTGCTGCCATTGGTTTGATATATGCTCCAATAGTGTCCCATAAGTTTCTTTTTTCTAGTTGATCACATGAAGTCTATACTAATGTTACAATAACCTCCTTAGTTATGCTTTGATGATTCACCTTTAAGTTAATTGTTGTTGAGTATCTAGTATGATAGAAATTTGCAGTTCTTCAACCTTAAATACCCATATTTTACTAGAACAATTGGCTGCTGCAAATTGGTAACCAAGTCTTATCCTGTATTTTTCTAAACTAGAGACATCTTGAAATGGTTCCATCAATCCTTTAAACAATACCTATTTCTTTTGTTTAGGTTAGTTAATCTCTCAAAAGCTTCTTGAATATTAATTGACATGATGTTCCATACTAACATTTTGTGTATCATTATTGATTGGTTTTGGAGGTTGTCAGCCTCTTGGGTAGAATCCTTAGTGGTGAAGGAGGCTGGTCTGCCTTATTTCCTCCTTTGTTTTTCATAATGCTCCCTTTCAAGTTTGCAGTGTGTTTAGAAGACATATATGCATCTATACTAATCTGATTGATATTATTGCCAGTGTCTTCTTTAGATTCTTTGTTATTTGCTTATGGTATTGTCCTTTCTTCCTCACTCTACTTCTGAGTTTCCTTTTCAGATGTAGACTTGCCTTTTCCTGAATCTACAATTAATGGTGGTTTCTTTACACTTGTATTTTTCCTTCCTCCTCATTGCTAGTATCTCCCTTTATTTCTTCTCCAGAAACTGAAGCTTCTGTAACCATACCATTCTCCAACTTTCTATTTTTGTGTGTATTTTGTGGTGGTTTAGGGAGACATGTTCTCCATGTGTTCACTATATGCTTGTTTTCCTAGGTCCTTGGCCCCATTGCTTTGCATTATCCCTCTTTCAATTAGTGTTTCTGCTCCTTATTCTTTATTTTATTCCTCTTATCCCCTATTCTTTGTTAGAGGCTATTTGTCTACCACTATATCTCCTGATTTTGGTTGATTCTTCTTTTTTACTGCTTTACCAAAGGAATTTCGAACCCAGTCTTTAGTTGTTTCCTTTTTTAAAGCTTAAGCTTTAAGTTGGTCCTATGATGTGTCGCTAGTATTGGTTTGGTCTTGAAGTGATTCAAAGGTGTTTTGTAATTGAGTACCATCTTCCATCTGCTGTGGTCCCTTACTCACATACCTAAAATTGGGATTGGTGTTATAGAACCTTCTGTTTCTCACAGTATTCCAGCCCCCCTACTCTTTTCCCTCATACTACTTCCCACTTGCTAGAATTCTAACAGATTGTGCATCACGAATCTCCTTTTCCTTTTCTTTTTTTGGTATTTGTTGATGCATCCCTTTGGTCTATCTTTCTATTTTTGATTTCGTCGGTGGTCTCAATTTTGGATCCAAAACATAACATTCTTTTTCTAAATGTCCTTATAGCCTACAATTATTACAATACTTTGGCATATAGTTGTATTCTATCTTGATCAAGTTTGATATCACCTCTCCTTGCTATTCTTTTAATTCCTATGTTGATTCTCTTTGAGAGCTCTTTCAACATGTCAACTTCCACCTTTACTTTAGTACAATTGGGACGAGTCTGATTCTTGGTAGCCTTATCGACATGAAGAGGCTTTCAAACAGCAACAACCACAAAAAACAAAGCATTCTTCCAAAGAAATTAGGAGGTATGATGGGAAGGAAATCCAAGCTATTGCAATGAATGTTTCAATCTCAGGATTAAACTAGGGTTCAACTTCAAACCTCTTATCTAATGGTAGTCATCTTTGGATTTTAGGTAAAATACAGGTTTTAATAAAAGATGAATATAATCTTCAAGAAGAATTAACCAAATTAGAAAAATAAACAATTACATAGAAAATCAATCTTAAATCTTCTTTTAATTCACATTATAGCAGTATTATTTTCCTCAACTCCTCCATCTTAGGCGAACTGTATGAGAATTTTGCTACCACTACATATTGGAGTTTTTCTTGTATGATCATCTCTTTAACTTATTCTTCATTTTATTCAATACACGATTCACCATGAATAAATGTGATGGGTTATAGTACTTTTGTTTCATTATTAGTATATATAATGTTAAGATTTAGGGCTTCGACGTAATGGATATTGGTCTGTTGTGGAATATTAATGATGGGATTTAGTGGACCGATCTCTAGTGGAGGCCATGGTGGCCAGAATTATCAAGCAAATTTAGGTTTTAGGCAAATTTAGAATTTTCAACGTAGAGAGCATTTTTGGATATATATGTCTCATCGTCTTGGTTGTGTTTCAATTGACCCATATTAATACAGGTAAAAATAAGTTGGTAAAAAACCCAATCCTAACCCATGTTTTACCTCATATACTAAAAAACTTACTCAAATTTGACTTTAACATCAAAGGCCAATGATATATCATTTATGAGGGTTTAGGTGTAAGTAGACATTACAAAAGATTACTCCATAGATTAGCTTATTGGCAATTATTTAACCTGTGTGAAAAATATAAGAAAAATATTATTGAATTGTGTATCTACATTATTGAACAGAGACCCTATTTATAGACACTATATACAATCCTTTATCTAGTAGGTTTTTATATACTATTCCTATTCCCATTCCTATTCTAACACTCCCCCTCAAGCTAGTGCATACAAGTCATATGTACCGAGCTTGTTACAGATGCAATTAATACGAGGATCGGTGAGGGACTTTGTGAAAATATCTACAAGTTGATCACTCGACTTCATAAATTTTATAACAATATCTCCTGAGAGTATCTTTTCTATGACAAAGTGACAATAAATCTCAATGTACTTAGTCCTCTCATGAAATACCATATTTGATGCGATATGAAGGGCCGCTTGATTATCACAAACAAGTTCCATTTAACTAGTTTCTCAAAATTTTAGTTATCTTAGCAACTGTTTGATCCAAACTAGCTCACAAGTTTCTATAACCATTGCTCGATATTCTTTTTCTGCACTAGATCAAGCAACCATACTCTGTTTCTTACTCATCCAGGACACCAAATTACCTCTTACTAAAACATAATATCTGTATGTAGAACGTCTATCAAGGGGTGATCCTGCCCAATCAGCGTCTGTATATCCAATGATATTCTCATGGCCTTGAGTCTCGAAGAGTAGTCCTTTACATGGATTTGACTTTATATATCACAGAATATAAACAACTGCATATCAATGACTATTATAGGGGGAAGTCATAAAAAGACTTACAACACTTATAGGAAAGGAGATTTCAGGTCTAGTAATTGTGAGATAATTCAACTTTCCAACCATCCACCTATACCTTCCAGGATCACTGAGTGGCTCCCCCTATCCTAGAAGGAGTTTTGCATTCAGATCCATAGTCAATGGGTATACGTCCCATCATTTTTGTCTCCTCAAGAATGTCTAAGGCATACTTGCATTGAGAAATAACAGTACCTGATTTGTACTAAGCAACCTAAGTACCTAGAAAATACTTCAGCTTGCTAAGGTCTTTAGTATGAAAATGCTGAAAGAGATGTTTCTTCAAATTAGTGATACCATCTTGATCATTTTCGGTTATAACGATATCATCAACATAAACCACCAAATAAATACAAAGATTTGGTGCAGAATGCTAAAAAAAACACAGAGTGATCAACTCCACTATGAGTCATGCCAAACTCCTAAATTGCTGTGCTGAACTTCTCAAACTAGGCTCGAGGAGACTGTTTCAAACCATAGAGTGACATGCACAATTGACAGACAAGGCTACTAGACTCCCCCTGAACAACAAAACCAGGTGGTTGCTTTATATAGACTTCTTCCTCAAGATCACCATAAAGAAAAACATTCTTAATGTACAACTTATGAAGAGGTCAATGATGAATGACAATAATAGATAGAAAGAGATGAAAAGATTCTATTTAGCCACGAGAGAGAAAGTATCACTATAATCCAACTCAAATATCTGAGTATTCCCTTTGGCAATGAGGCAAGCCTTAAGATGATCAACCTGACCATCAGGACCAACTTTGACTACATAAACACAATGATAAACAATAGTAGATTTAGCTATAGAAATGAAAACATGCTTCCAAGTACCACTCGTATGTAAAGCAGATATCTCGTCAATCATAGATTGCCACCATCTTGGATGAGAAAGTGCTTCAATTGTAGTCTTAAGGATGGAAATAAAGGACAAAGATGATATACCTTTTTGAAGTGCAATCGATTCGCAAGGAGGAGGCAAGTCTGCAGTAGGAGCAGGGCTGGTGCATGAAATGAATCATTTGGGACTGATACTGGATGCAAACGATGATGATGAGTCAGGTGTGGTGGCACTGTAGCTGGATATGTAAAAATAATCATAGATTTCTCAAAAGTCAGTATAGGTAAGACCTGAGGTATGGGTAAGACCTTAGAGATATCAGGATGATCAAAATATGTATAGTAAGGTTGAGATTCAAAGAATGTGACATTGATAAACATAAGGTATTGATGAATATAGGTGAATAGCAACGATACCCTTTTTGAACTCAAGAGTAACCAAGAACGACACATTTGAGAGAACAAGAGGCTAATTTATCTTTTCCTGGGGCTAAGTTATGAAAAAAGATGTGATCTCAAAGACATGAGGGGGAATAGAGTATAGATGTGACTAAGAAAATAATATGAAATGAGGAACCTGATTCTGAATAGAAGATGAGGGAATTCTATTAATTAAGTAGAAAGATATGAGGACTGCATCGCCCCTAAAATGCATCAAAATAAGGGATTCAATAAGAAGAGTGCGAGCTATCTCGATGAGATTCCTAATCTTCCTTTCTGCTACACTATTCTGCTGATGGGTGTATGGACAAGATGTCTGGAAAATAATTCCTTGGTGAGGGATAAACTCCTAAAATTGGGATGATAAGTATTCTAAGGCATTATCACTATGAAAAGTATGAATAGTAACACCAAATTAATTTTGTATTTCATCACAAAAACTTTTGAATATAAAAAATAACTCAATCTGATCTTTCATTAAGAAAACCCAAGTACATCTTGAATAATCATCAATAAAACTAACAAAAAAACAAAATCCTAAGGGTGAACTAACTCTACTAGGACCCCAAATATCAGAATAAATATTGCTCCCAAGTGCACACGCAAGTGTATTGTGATAAGTCGGTAATCTACCAACTTATTGAGCATTTATCCATGAATTATTGCTATGTTTTGAATAGATTTAGAGGTTCTTATAGCCGTTATTGATGTCTATGCAGGTACTTATGATCAAAGATGGAAAATAAGGAAATGGACCCAAAAAAAGCTTAAAAGGAGTGAAGTGTGAAGTGATCGAAAGAGATGAAGATTCTGCCTTAAACTTTGGCACCTGTGCAACACGCACAAGCCTTGGTGCATTCTGCACCTCGCACTACATGGAGCCTTGAATCGACTGAAGAATCTATTAAGGGGTGCGGTCGCTGTGCAACACGCACAACCCCCTTCGCATTAGGCCTTCCAAGTTAACTGAGTTACTGGTTCAATTGAAGAGGGTGTGCAATATGCACATACTGATGTGCGAACCGCATGTCGCGCCGCACACCACCCGAAGGGCATTTTTATCCAAAATTTAGTGATATTTTGGGAAAGTATTTAAACCCATTTTAGGCGCAATTATAAATACAATTCTTCAGTTCTGAACACTCTTGAACAATTTTAGCTTTGAGAACAAATTTCCTCTCTGAGAAGAAGAAGAGGCTTTCAATCAATTCTCTCTTCCAATTCTTAGTTCACCATTTGTGTACAAAACTGAGCTGGGATATCGAAATTACACTTGAATGAAGAGGAATTTGACTTACCCACTCGGTATATCTCTTTCCTTAAGCATGAGTAGCTAATTTCATTATCTAGGGATTTTGTAGATGATGGGTGCTTGACATATGGGTGTGGGTGGTTCCAATTCTTGCTTATAATTGTTTAATTGACATGGGTTAGTTTCACCACATTTTAACTCTAAAATTGGTGGTTGCAAACATTGATTTTCCTTACTTGGTTATGTTGTTGCTTGAAAGAGAATTTCATGGCTTCGGATGTGAAATTGCTAGTAGGAACTTGGACTTCCATTTAGATTGAGGCTAGAAATAGCTCATATCAACGGAATCACCCATTTAAGGGTCTAGGCTAGAAATAGTATGACCTTTCTAAGCTTTAGCTTAGTTATTTATTGTTAAACCAATGGTGCTTTAACCAAGACTGTTGAATATATGGCTGTTGATCGAGAGATGAACGACAATACTTATAATCAAGGCTACCAATGTCAATGAGTGAAAATTTGCATGAATAGGCAATCACCCTATCCCACACTAAAGCCCTATTTGATGCACATCCCGAGTCGTCTACTCTCATTTGTACACCAATTTTACTTTATCGCCTTACTTGAATTGAGATTTTGTGACAGATATCCCAATTCCCCCCAATCCTTTACTTTCTTGTTTTTGAACATTTACCCTCTTAGTGAAGTCTTTTCATTGCAATCATTATTGTGCTATCTACAAGTCTCTGTGGGTATGACCCCGACATCCATTGGGAACTATAAATGTGTTTTGCTTGATGATCACCGATACCTCCATGTTGGAGAGTACATTTGAGCATTTATCAAAAATGGCGCCATTGTCGGGGACTTGATTTGATAGCCTTTTTGATTGTTGACTTGAAATCACTTTGAGAGTGCTTGTTCTTTTATTTCTTTGTTGATTATGTTGTGATTGAGCAGGCTAGTCCATGAGTGAAGTCAATGACAACGAGAGTGTCAACGGAGGCTTCATGGATGCAGAAGCTTCTGAGCCAGAGATACAAGTGGGAGTAGGTGCAATTCGCCTACTCCCCACAGTGTGAAATGTGGTATTCCACATTACGAGTACCATGATCCACTTGATCCAGATGAAGGTAATATTTGGTGGAGAAGCATATGAAGACGCCAACCGGTATATTCAAAATTTTATGGAGATTTTCCAACGATTCATATTTCATAATATCTCCCAAGAATCCATCCGATTACTTCTATTCCCCTTTTCCTTGACGGGGAAAGCCACGGCATGGTTGGAAGAATTGCCAGACGGGTCTATAAAATCTTGGGATGAGTTGGTTGAGGCATTTAAATCAAGATTCTTCCTTTTGTCTCGCATGATACAACTAAGAGACGAGATTACTAACTTTAGGCAACTCCCGAATGAGCCTCTACATGTGGCTTGGTTGAGGTTCAAAAATAAGCTTGTCTTATGTCCGAACCATGGGTTTACGAATAACGTATTGCTCCAAAGCTTCTATCGATCATTGAACTCTATGAATAAGTTAGTGGCTAACAACCTTAGAGGTGGAACCTTCATGGACTTGCAATTCTCCATTGCCTCGACTTTGTTAGAAAGAATGACCAAGACCAACCAAGCATGGCATACAAGAGAAGCAGATGTGCCAACTTCAGGAGAGCCCTCATCCATCTTGACCAATGAAATGAGAAAAAGGGATGAGGAGCGAGATGATACAATGGAAAAAATGATGACACAAATTGATTTGATGGTCAAGCATGTAATGGGAACTGGTGGTGCTAAGGCGGTGAATATTGTGAGTACACCTGACTCAAAGTGAGTGATGGTGAGCTAATGACAGTTATAGATGGTAAACTATGCTTTGTATCAACGGGTTCTTATCTCGGGTATTATCGCTCGAGTGAAGAGAACCAAGGTTGGATCAGAGATAAGGAAAGGGATGGCAATTGGAGAGATAGAGATAAGGATAGTGATCAATTCAATCACTGAAGCTCAAATCCCTATGTGCCTCCTTATAAAGCAGACTCTCTCTACCAACCGGCCACAACCAACTCTGTTCATTCCAAGTTAGAGGACATATTGTCCTTGGTTCTCAAGAAGGTGGATACAACCAATACCGGAGTGAGTGAGCTAAAAAGTGAAGTTTCAACACTTTATCAAATTGTGAGCTCCCACTAAGCCTCGATCAAATATCTTGAGTCTCAAATGAACCACCTCTCGGCCCAAATGAACTCGAGGATGAAGGGGACGCTGCCTAGTGATATCATCACCAATCCAAAAAACGACTGAGTTTGAGGTACTATCGTTGAGCTGCGACATTAAATCAAGCGCTTCTTCGGAGGCAACCCAAGTTTATTTCCTTTATTTTTGGTTATCTTTTAACGTTTTTGGTATTGTTTTAGGAATGCAAGGAGTAGAGGAATGAACAAGTGTAAAATAGGTTAAGAAATGGGACGTGCGGAGGACCATGTGGTTCACACAACCCATTGTGCGTGTTGCATGGCCCAACATATGCCAAGAATAGAAACCTGGAAAGAAAAATAAATTTTGGAGGTGATGTGCGCTAGTTTGTGCAATTTGCACAAGCCCATGCGCGCATCGCACCTCCATCGAATGGCGAACTAAAAGCCTGGGCAAGGCCAGGGCTTGAAAATGTGAGGTGCAAAATGACATGCAGTCCATACAAGGGCTTGTGCAAACCGTATGTCACGCCATACCAAAGGTAAATTCAAAATTTTAATTGTCCTAACCCATTAACCGACCCGACCAAGAGATGACCCGACTCAAATTTCTTTTTTTTTCTCTTTATATTCCACCACATTTACCATCTTCACCATATTTTCTCTCCAACTTCTCAAATTCTCTTCCAAAACCTCCCATAAATCCCCCTTCTTCTCCCAAAATCTTCCTCTTCTCCCCTATAATCTCCACCACTGCTCTTCCATGCCGCCGCCATTCGTCTCTCTGGGCGAGTTGATTGGGTCACCATTTTTGCTTCTCAAAAGCTCCAATTTTTACTTCTCTCTGCAAAATCTTCTTTAGTGGTAAGTTTTCTAACGTTAAATACATGTTTTTATGGTGATTGGGAACTCATATTATGAAGCATGCTAAATAGATTGCCATGTTGATTTTGGGTGAGATCCAAAAATTTTGGGTCCCCAATTTTGAATTGTGTTGAGAATTTCGCTTAGTGTCAACTTGGTAGAACTTAAATTATGTTAATGCATGTTGATTGGTAGTGATTTTTAGCCTTGAATTCTTTGTTTGGGGTGAAGTCTGAGTAACCCACTTGTAACACCCCAAAAATCAAACCAGCTATCTAAGTTAAAATCTCAAAAAAAATTCATGTTTCAGGAAGGATGGGTCCAAACCACGGACCGTGGTTCGAACCACAGGTAATGGAATGGAACCGTGATTCCCTTTGGTTGATTCAGCCTCTAGTCTAGAACCATGAGTTGGTTCTATGGACTGTGGTTCAAACCACGGGTCTGTCCTATCCACTCGTGGAACTCAGATCAGAGGGTTAGCAAGTCCCTCTGAAGTGATGACTCAACTCTACGACTCGTCATCCAAACAACGAACCGTAGTCTTGACTCGTGGTGTGACCAGGGGTCAACTAAAGTCCCCAGGAACCACGAGTCCAAATGACGATCCATCATACAAACGACGGTTCCATCCTGTTGACTTATGAACTTCCTTCTGCAGCCTGACTTTTCTGTCATAAACCACGAGTTGGAACCACGGGTCATGATTCAAACGATGACCCATAGAACTGACTCGTGATCCCTAACTTCGACCATTTTTTCCAGCTTTGTGTTAATTAAGTCCCAGGGGTATTTTAGTCATTACCCACTCTTTTAACTCCTAAATGATATCATTTTGACTATTTCAAGAAGGGTTTTCACCCTGACCATTCTTTGGCACCTTGTCAACACCTTGACCTTTTTGGAACCTCTATCTTGGCACCCATCCTCTCTAATTGCTTGAAAATGAAATGTAGGCTAAAAGCCTAAGTTTGGGGGGGGGGAGCGAAAGATAACATAGGCAAATGCCTAAGTTTCGTGGTGCATGTAATCAAAAGAGCAGAAGAAAAGAAATGCACTTCAAATGCAAGGTAGCACCTTACTTCAAAAATTGAAAATTGCTCCAAAAGATCAATCTAACGAGCAAATTGAAAAGAAAAAATTGGTGCTACCAAGTGAAGGTGATATAAGGTGTGAATGATCATGAGTTGAAAAGGAGAAATCTTGGGTTGTGTGAGGGAGAAATAAGGTGAAGTTCAAATTGAAAAATGTGAGCGGTGTTTGAAATGAAAACAAAGAGCATTAGGGAGGTGTAGTCACTTAAACCAAATGATATCCTCACCTTATCCCTAGCCAACATCGCAACCCGCAAGTCCTTGGTGATTTCGAGCTTAGCTACTCTACATTAGTGGCGACTTACATGAAGGGCAAGCTTATGGTTTGATGTGTATGCACTTGAAATTCCTTGTGAGTGTGAGTGTTTGTATTTGTCCCTTATGATTGTCTTTGTACATAATGTGTTTTTTGGGACTTTCGTTCTTGTGAGGGAATGTGAATTAGGATAGTTGGTGACATTGATAAACTCCGAAAATGAGTCAAATGAGCATGTTTTGGTAAGCTAGTGGTTTGAGTCACATCTTGAGGATTGGTTGTTGTCACTTGCTTGTTCTTATTGTGCTTTTGCATCATGAGTTTGTGTTTTGAATCGAAGGAAATGCTTAGAGTAAGTTATCTTGTGATTGACTAATCATTAGTACCAACCGGAGTCATATTTGGTGCTTGAAGTGGGTTTTCCTTGGCTTGTAGTATTGTCAATTGCACTTGTGTTGTATGCCTCCTGAGTTGGAATTTTTAAGTTGCTTGAGGACAAGCAATAGTTCAAGTTTGGGGGTTTGATAAGTCGGTATTCTACTTACTTATTTAGCCTTTAAGATTATGCTTTTGCTAAGAATAAATGGAAAAATAGTGCAATTGACATGGATTACTTCTATTTTGCAGGTTTTTGTGTTTTAGAACTGTTCAGGAAGAATTTGGATGAAAACAAGTCAAAAGGAAGCTATTCGAAGAAGCAAGTAGCTGTCAGCAGTACTTGCCTTTGTGAACGCATGGTCCAAGCCGCGAACGCGAAGGCCTACTGAGGAAATGCTCCGTGAATGCGACCCCTTGGCCGCGTACACGAAGGTTAACCAAACAAAGACACTTCGCATACGTGGCCGACCTTCCGCGTAGGCAAAGAAGGAAAGCGGAGAGCTGGGCAGTTTTGGAATTTCACATCCGGAGAAACCCTAATTCACATAAAACACTTCCAAGCCATCTTGAAACACATCTTTTGCTATTTTCACAACTTTTGAGCAAGCTTGGGAGCAAGGTTCATCAACCAACACCATAGGAGTGAAGATTTGGATGCTTTGTAGTGTAAAATATTTAGATTCCATTCTTCAACTCTTGTTCTTAATTGCTATTTATTTGGTGTGTTTGTTGACTTGAGATTTTGGGTTTGTATTAGTGATAATACTTGTTGGGTTTTTGATTCTAAGTCTAGATTTGTTCTTGTTTGATTATTTGGGTCTCTTGAATCTTGCATTGCTAGAATTTATGGTCAATGGTTGCAAAAATTGACTTAGTTTTCTGATTTGGGTTATTGCTCGAGAGAGAATTTCCCTAAATTTGGGAATATTCAATAGTGGGAACTTGGGAATCCATCTAAATTGGAGGCTAGAGATAGCTCCAATCGCGGAATCTCCCATTTAAGGGTCCGAGCTAGAGATAGGATGACCTCCCCAAGTTATTTGGCTGGTTTATTGCTTACTCATGTTAATTCGAGAGATAATACAAGAGATATATTCTTGATTGGTCGAGATACAGTTAGGCATACCTTTAGCCAAGACTACCTAGGTGTCAACCGGGTGTATGTCTTGTGAATTTGAATTTCCATGTCCATATCCCCCCTTGTTGTCCTTGCTTGACGAAAGCAAGGAAAGCCATTGATCAATTTATCTTTTATTTGATTTTCTTTATCTTTTAGTTGTAGTTAAAACCCCCCTTTTTAGATATATTTTCTCTTTTTGTTATTTGAACTTCAATAAGTTGCTTAGTTTCTTTATTAGCTCGATCGCGACTACATTGTTCTCTTGGGTTTGACCCCGACATCCGTTGGGTTTATAAATTTTGTTTTGACTACACGATCGTTGTGACTTCCTAATTGGAGAGCCACGATTTGAGCGTTTATCAACTACCAAGCGGCAAAGGCATATTCTTTTGAGGAGTTTAGCAATCATTTATTGAAATTCAAGAACTATTGTCCCGAGGCAGCCTTTGTCCTCGAGCATGAACTTGATTTTGAGAAGTGGAGCAGGGCATATTTCCTCGGTAATACGTATGATGTGATGACCACAAATATTGTCGAGTCGCTCAATGCTTTGTTGAAAGACGAAAGGGAGTACCCTGTGGCATCCATATTCAATTTGATTGCTAAGAGGTTTGGTGAGAAGTTCAGGGAGAGGCATGCATATGCCCTCAACAATAGGGAGAACAAAATGGTGCCTGCCGCCAAAGTGATCGCAAGGGACAATATGAGCGAGGGCGACTCCTTCTATATAGAGAACGTAAACAGGGACGACAACCAATTCACTGTGTTCGGCAGGGGTTCTACTGCCAAAGTGAACCTACTGAAAAAGTCATACTCTTGTAGGAAATATGACTTGGTCAAAATACCGTGTGCTCACGCGATGGCCTCTCTGTGATCGAAGTACGGTGATGATTATGGTTTGAGCATCTACAAGTACTCTTCGCTTATGTATAAAGTCGAATCCTACCTCCTTGCGTACTCAAATCAATTAATGTTGTCTCTCTAGAGTCCGAATGGTGTGTGCCATAGGAATTATTAGACGTGAATATTCTTCCACCCCTTGTCGATACCAAGCTTGGAAGGAAGAGAAGGAAACGTGTTAAGGGCATCGGCGAGACTTTCAAGACCAAGAGTAGGAACAAGTGTTCACTATGCAAGAGACCCGGACACAAGAGAACTACATGTAATAACAACAAATCCTAGATAGGATCTTCCCACTTTGTTTTTGTAACTCAAGCTAATGTATGTATTTTGAGACCGCTGCAGTTTAGTCTAATTAATTTCATATCAGTTTTATCGACTTTGCTCTATTTCTATAATCAATAGACTAAAATATAGCGTATATTGTGCATAATGTCTATTCGGTTTATTACTACTTACTACATAATATATTATCGATTACGTTGTGAGTCTATTGGCAAACCCTAATTAATCAATTGATGAGATGGACTATTGGGTAATCATAACGCCTCAAAAAAGCTGCTTTACGTCAATTCACAGCTACGTCGATTGGGTAAGCACTACCTACTCGACTTTCATTTCTCCACGTGTAGACCCATCATTGGGTGAGCATATCAAAGGACTTCTATATGGTCTATTTAAAAACCCATCTACTCCAACAAAATCCAAAGTTCCCATCTTCTTCAACACTCAATTTCAAAAAACAGCAGCAATGCCGACTAGAAGGATCTCCCTCCGACCAGTTAGGAGGATGCATTCCCAGTGTCACCACGACCTCCTCCTCATGTGCAACGACTTGGACCTACTCTTTTATGGTCTGGTTCAAGACTGCAAACACCTGAATCGGGAACTCCAACGTATCGCCCATTTTTTTATGGCCGATCGTAGAGAGGCTGAGTCTGGAGCCCAACAACTATATCACCCCCCCCCCCCACCATCTCCTTAGTTTAGATTTTATTTTATGTTTGATTGTTCTATTTCTAGTTCATTGCAAAGAAGCTTTCATGGTTAGGGATTTTGTTAGATGAAAGCTTCTTCTTTTTGCCCAAATTGGTAATGATATTATGTTAAATATGTAGCAATGAATAAATAAATAAATACAACCAATTTCAGTTTCCTACATATTATTGTCATTTTATTATTTCTGAATTTTGCATCTGTTAGCAGTTTATATATTGTCATAGATAATGAATCTGGTCTATAATCGATTAGATGAATTTATACTAAACTAATTAAGCGGTCTATACGGTCTACGCTTGACTGAGACCATTATCCATGCTAGATAGTCTATATAATCGATGGATTCCAATGTATGGGTTGGTGCAATGGTCAAAAAAAATTAGTATATAACAAAAAAGCAAATAACTAAATAAATTATATTATATTGAGGACCATCGATTCAGTCGACTAAAGATTATAGACTATACGCTTTGTCAATAATATACCGTATGAGTTTATAGCCCTTACTAGCATATTGTCAAAAAAAATAAAAAAAATTATTAATAAAAAAATAAATTATTGAAATTTACACAATTAAATGAGTTTAAACAAGTCATATGATCATATAAGAGTCCACGTAAATTGAGAATGGTGATCAGAGATGTGTGAGGATGAGTAGTGGTTATACAATCAACATCCTCAGAGTATTGTTTACCAAAGCACAAGAAGTATGTTATGTGAGGATTTCATTTGTTCAACCACAACTCATTTTCATACATCTTTGATCGTCGTCCCCAATTTATGTGGACTCTTATATGATCATATGACTTGTTTAAACTCATTTAATTGTGTAAATTTTAATAATTTGTTTTTTTATTAATTAATTATTCTCCTTTTAAAATTCTACTAGTTATGGTCTATACATAGGTATCCTAATCTAGTAAGTTTATTATGAATGAAGGTCTTAGTATAGGCGAGACTATAATAGGTCGAGGACCAAACTAAGCATAGTCTCGCCTATACTAAGACCTTCATCTATAATAAAATTACTAGATTAGGATACTTATGTACTATAGACCATAACTAGTAGAATTTTAAAAAAGAGAATAATTAATTAATAAATAAAAAAATAATTGATATTTACACAATTAAATGAGTTTAAACAAGTTATATGATCATATAAGAGTCCACATAAATTGGGGACGATGATCAAATATGTATGAGAATGAGTTGTGGTTGAACAAATGAAATCCTCACATAACATACTTCTTGTGCTTTGGTAAACATTACTCTGAGAATGTTGATTGTATAATCACTACTCATCCTCACACATCTCTGATCACCATCCCCAATTTATGTGAACTCTTATATGATCATATGACTTGTTTAAACTCATTTAATTGTGTAAATTTTAATAATTTATTTTTTTATTAATTAATTTTTTTTTATATAATATGCTAGTAAGGGCTATAAATTCATACGGTATATTATTGACAAAGCGTGCAATCTAGGATTTACAGTCGACTCAATCGATGGTCCTCAATATAAAATAATTTATTTAGTTACTTATTTTTTTTTGCTATATACTAATATTTTTTGACCGTTGCACCAACTCGCATATACCTTACAAATGATGGAGTGTCGATCGATACGGTCCATCATCTACTAACAATATGAGAAATAATTGATTATATTTATGGTCTATGAATGATGTACAACAATAAAAAAACCACTTTTTACAACGATAATAAAGTACAAGTCAAATCATACCAAACGGTAATATCCAACTATTTTTATATAAAAAGGAAGACAATCCTTGTTTTAACTCCCTCATTTTTTTTTGAATTCATTTTTTATTCAATTTTTAAACAAGTAAAATGTCTCAAGCATCTCAAACATCCAATGCAAAAAAGTCTTGCATTTATCATTGTAGTAATCCAGCTATCTTGGGAATGTCACGTACCGATTCGAATCCAGGTCGACAATTCTTTAATTGTGCAGTTGAGAGGGTAAGTACTTATAATATATATATATATATATATACACACACACACACACATATATATATATATATGTATATGTATACATGTGTGTGTGTGATTTCAAAATTTTTTTATCTAAGCAATATCTAATTATTTATTTTTTTGTCTAGGATAATAGCGAATGCTCCCTTTTTAAGTGGCTTGTAGATGCTGAATCACCGACGAGCAGTTTATCGATATCAAATTTTGAAGGCGTTGTCAAATTTTAAATACTACAAAGGCTTTGAAAATTCGAAGAAAATAGCAATTCGCTCATGACATTGATCAAAGAAGCCGAAGAGCAAAGAGATCACTTGAAAGAAATGCTAAAAGAAATCGAAATGGAGAGGGATCAACTAAAACAAAGGTTGATTTTGGCCGAGGAAAAAGAGAATGGCCTAAAATATTTATTCTATGATTTGTTGTTGGTGTTGGCTTTTTGAAAAGGTGTAATAGGAATGTAGTGGGACTGAATAAATAGATGTATACTTTCTTATCAATCGTGGGTACAGTCTATAAATAATAGAGAATTACTTCTATATTATTTATCATCGACCTCTATAAATTATGACAACAAATGATAGCAGTCTATAAATAATTAAGAAGACCTTCTATAATAAAAGTCATCAACTATATCAACTATAAGACAATGCATTAACACAACACACAAGATTTTCACATCTAGAAAACTTTCATAAAGATTAAAATTATTTGTCATCATTGAGTTCTCAAATATATGTTATTCAATTATCCAGAAAAAATTAAATCATTAAAAAGAAGAAAATATTTAATAAAGTATTTAATAAACAAGACATCAATTATTTTGACTGACAACATTCTCATTGAGTTCCTCAACAATACTCATGACATCCACTTTCTTTTTATCACTGTCTTCTTTTTCATCAGTTTCCATCTTCTCATTTTCTTCTTCTTCTTCTTCTTCTTTCTTATCTTCTTCATCTCCTAACTTCTCCTCTTCTTTTCCTTCTTCTTATTCTTCTTCTTCCTTCTCTTCTTTCATTTCTTCATCTGCTGCTGCAAGGTCAATCACTACGACTGCAAGTTCTTCAAAGTTTACTTGACATCGGATACAAGGGGGACTGTCAACATGCACTGCTATATTATTTTGCAAGGATTAAAAAACATATACTAGTTATACAAGTAAATTAATTAGGAAGAACAAAAAATAAACTAGTTTACCTTGTTTTATTTGCTTCTTCTTGTTCTTCTCAATTCTCCTCAACCTCTCCTTGCTAATATAAGAAGCAATATTAACACAGATTTCTTGAGCAAAGCAACACGTTTAAGCAAATCTTTATCATTAGAAGTGCCCAGTACGATTTCCTGTCCACTAGAACTAGCAAGATCACAAGCACATGCTAGACTTGGGACATGATTGTGACCACCCAAATCTTCATCGTTGTTCATGACCTCTACTGATGAAGTGAGGAAAGTCACGCCTTTCAACTCCACCTTCAAAGCATCAATGAATGTGTCTTTAACTTCGTCTGTGTATGGCTTAAATATGTTTATGTAGGTCTGCTTCAGCTCACGAACAGTAGGGATTAGGTATGGGTGCACAATCTATAAAAAATATATAGAAACTACACAACATTCACTAGTTTAAAAATATTATTATATAATAACAAATAAAATTTTACCTTTCTACTCTTTCCTCTATACTTAAATGGGTCGCCTTTCGTTATATTATCGCTCTTCGACGTGTGCCATCTAAGTAAACAAGGAATGGGCAAGGGAGAATTCAGTGACTTTTCGACATACTTTTCAGATGAGAAAAAGACTCATATATCCAAACCTGCAATCAATAAAAGAATTAATAAATGTATAGAGTCTATGTATTATTGCATAAATAGGTAAGAGCCTATAATAAATCGGTAAGATGGTAGATAATAAGTACTAAGAATGCCCAGAAAAAGCAGTATAAAGTGTATGATGCATTATTCTTCTTATCAAAAGCTTTTTTTTGCTTGCTCAAATCAATTTTCTTATTCAAATAGCTCAACATTAGCTCAATGACTCTTTCCCCCATGGATAAATCTCAAAGAAATCTAAATCAGCCGCCATCTTGATGTGGTTTGAATCCACCCTCTTCAACGGATCCTTTGCCAACAAAATCGAGTGCACGAACTAAACTAAAGCACACCTTAACTTTTGCTCCTTATTCAATCGATTATCTTTGATCAAGCTTATCAACCTTGCAGCAGTGATGTTCTTGTTTTTGGTCACCTTGAAATAAAAAATTTCACCATTTTGGAGGACTTTGCTCATTTTTGTTTTACGGGGGTATGTTGAATAATTCAGTCTCATAATCAAAGCAAATTTCTTTAAGTCGAAACAAGTTGGCTTATTATTCACACAGAATCAAATATCATACAATTTTTTATTATTTTTGACACGCCGCAGCAACATATAATGAACCATCTGTCCATTAGATTTAAAATGCTCTAGAAAATATCTCAAGTGTCCACAACAGATTTCTTAAAATCAGCATAGAGCTTTTGCTCAACTACAGTTTTTCTAAAGTCCCGATAAACTGTCATCCTTGCTCTCACAGAAATATTTGCTGAAATAGAACCTAAATCATCCATTCACATAGCTAGGTCATACAACTCAACGAAAATATATCTTGCACAAATTGGCAAGGATAGGGGATCATCATCTCCATCTGCACTATCTCTCCTGTTCTCATCTTTACTACTATCATCACTTTTTCCTTCGCTAGACTCAATATCCTCACTCTCATGGACACTACTATCCTCATATCTCTCAATCTCGGTCATGCTTGTCATTTTTGACTTCGACTCGATGATTATTTTTTTCGTTTTGAAGTTTTGGAAACTTCATCAATTTTACATTTCTTACTGCTACAAGCAGTAGAAGCAGATCCTTTAATGATTTTTCTATCTTTAGTTATACCTTACAATCTACGAGCAAAAATCAATTTGTAGTGATCAATCTATCGATTACTGGTCTATTAACAGAAACAGAGAACTGCTCTAATCAAACATGAAGAAAAAGTAGCAATAATTCTAGAAAAGGAGAATGCAAAAGACAGCAACCAGAACACTATTAAAGTCAAAATGCATAAAAAAAATAAAATCGATAGGCAATATAAACATAAAAATTCAAAAAAAAATCTAACCATTATCCAAAGCAAAACGCAATTAAAGCTGCGAAATCAAGAACATGAACTAGATTTTGACAAATTTAATCAACAACAATCGAATTCTCGCAAAAACTCAAAATTCACTACAGTAAAATGCAACAAAAAAATATAGTAACACTAGGGGTGGAAAATGGATGGATTGGATTGGATTTGGATGGATTGTATATGGATTGAGCTAAAATGGATTGGATTGTAATCCACTCATATAAATATGAGTAAATATGAATTTGATCAAAATGGTTCTAACCCACTTTTTAAAGCCTTCTATATGTTATATGCATATCAACGAGTATGCATATCAACTCGTTGATATTAAATCAAACTATTTAATACTCTAATATAATAAAAGAGTGATTCTACGTAAAAGTCAAACAATTTTTATTTATGTTTTTCAAAAAAAATAAAAAGTTCTACCCGCCTCACATCCACTTTTACCCCCCCCCCTCCCGCCTCACATCCACTTTTACCCCCCCCCCCTCCCGCCCCACACCCAGCCTACCTTCCCCCCTCCCCACACCCTCCACCCACCAACACCCAATTTTTTTTTTCAATAAAAAATAACTTTTATGTTTTTTTCGAGAAAAGAAATCTACCCAACCCCCCCCTCCCGCCATCCACCCACCCCAAAAAAAAATTCCAAAAAATATAATTTATTTTTATGTTTTTCAAAAAAAATTTTACCTCCTCCCCACCACCACCACCTTCCACCAACCCACACCCTATTTTTTTTGTTTTTTCAATAAAAAATAATTTTGTATGTTTTTTTTAAAAAAAAACTACCCCCCTCCCCCCGCCCCGCCATCCACCCACCTCACCCCAATTTTTTTTTGTTTTTCCAAAAAATAAAATTTATTTTTATGTTTTTCAAAAAAAAAAAATTACCCCCCCCCCCCGGGTTTTTGTTTTTCCAAAAAATAATAATTTTACGTTTTTCAAAAAAAAAATCTAACCTCCACCCCTAATTTTTTTTGTTTTTCCAAAAAAAAGAAGATAATTTTATGTTTTTCAAAAAAAAATCTACCCCCCCCCCATAATCCTCCACTCCACCCCCACCCCCACCCCCACCACGCATCCACTCCCAAATTTTTGTATGTTTTTTCGAAAAATAAATAAATTTTTCATGTTTTTTAAAAAAAAATTATTTTTTTCCTGCCACCCCACACCCCCGATCTCAGCCCCACCCACTCTTCAATTTTTTTTAAAATAAATTAATATTTTTTAAAATTAAAAATTAATATTAAATTTTTTATTTTTTAGCACAATTAAAATTTGGGTAGAAGTAAATGATCTATTATGGATCTATATGGATACCCATATTTTATCCATTTTGATAATATTTGTAGGAGCTCTTAAAATAGCTTGAAGCCCATATTTATCAAATTAAAATATGAGTGATCCAAGTCATTAAATATGAATTAAATGGACTAATATATGCTAAAATTGTCACCCCTAAGTAAAACGAAGCTAAAACTGATCGAGGAAGAAGAATAAACTTACCTGAGCACAAGAGGATGAAGATTTCGATTTTGGGAAGAAGATTGGAGAAAAAAAAAATTCAACTCCTTGAGGCAATCAAAAAAAATCGGGAAAAGGAAAGGTTGAGGAGAGAGGAAAGTTATTAAATTAATTTAATAAATGGTGAAATATTTAATAAATATAAAAAGAACTTTGTTGTAACTTGTATTGTATCCCGAAGTTTTTAAAATGTTAAAGAGGCTCATGACTCCACAATCCTATCCCACTTTTTTCTTTTTTTATACCTAACCCTAGAAAATAAAATTAAAAAAATTAAATAAATATGTCATACATTTAAGTTTTCTCAGTGGAGTAGCATTCTCAATAATCTCCCGTTACTTGCTCAAAAGTAAAAAGTTTTTTTTGTCGTTGTAGGGGAAGGCAATACTTCTTAACTCTCTCCGCATGTGCACTCATTGTGCAGGGACCAGACTTGCTTTTCATCTTTAAATTCATAGTAAATTTTCTTATTTTTACTTTTTGACATAAAAGCCATTAGTGATCCTATCTACTACTAAAGCCCCACAAGAAACCAAACCATATTTCTAGCCTTTCTTCTTTTTGACTTGTCTGAATTTTTTCTTTTAATCCCACTTCACATTTGAATATTGTCTTCTCACTGCAACATTCCTAAGAGTTAGTTTTTTCTATTCGTACAATTTATTCTCAGTAATTATATACCAATAGAAAGACCATGGCAATTGATATGATCTCAGAGGCTCCAAGCCTGGTTACAAGTCCAAGAATCTCTTTCTCAGATGATGTCTGCCACAAAGATGCCATTGAAGAATTGCAATATCAATCAGATTCAAATTGTGATTTGGATTTCTGTTTTAGCAACAGCACTAATACAGAAACTTGTTCAGCAGATGAGCTCTTCTTGGATGGCTTAATTCGCCCACTTCAACTACAAGAAAAGTTTGTCACTTTATCCAAGACTCAAACTTTAGCTTCTTCTCCAAATCCAAATGAAATCCTGAAACAAAATGCTTCAACTACTAGCAGTACTGTTCATGAGCAAAAGGATCAAAACAAATCCTTTTGGCGCATCAGAAGAAGCACTAGTCTCCATGGCAATAAGAAAAGCTCTTTTTGGTCCTTACCTTTACTATCACGCAGCAATTCTACTGGCTCAGTGCCTAATTCAAAGAAGGAAGGTCACAAACAGAATGCACAATTCAAACAAATGAAGAATATGAATCCATCTGCAGCTAGTTTTTACACATCACAAAAGCCTCCACTGAGAAAGAATTGTGGTAATGGGGTTCGCATTAATCCTGTTCTGAATGTGCCACCTATTTTCATTCCAAAGGCTACTGCTAATCTCTTTGGTTTCGGATCTTTCTTTGCCAATGGAAAAGAAAAAAAGAGTAAGAAAAGATTTGTGTCTACTCTCTACTTAGCTCTCTCTCTTCTTTATAAATTAAGTATTCAATTCCATCATATACATTCTGTTGAAATCATACGATTTGGTATCATGACTCAGGCTGGCATAAAGAGATTATTTATACCATGTAAAAGGATTATATTAAAAAATAGATAATTATTATTATGATTCACTAGTAGATCTTTATTACGTGTCTTTAAAAGTTTCTAATCATAAATATTTATTTATAAAAAGAATAAGGATATATGTGATTTGTCAGTGTAGCACCCTAGGATATTCCGATATCTTGCTTATAAACTATGGTTTGATCATTTGATAAAATTGTATAAGAATTAAGAAAATTTTGATAGTTTTCAAAACTTGTTAAGTTTTATATTTATGAAAAAAATATAACTTAAAAAACCTAAATTATATATCCAAATAAAACTTCAATTTCAAATCATGTCCAAACGGGTTAATGTTCGTTATCCTTGTGAACCATCTTTGGTCATTTAACAGATGATAAGAATCTGTACTCAGGATACTTGCAGAAGTTGGGGGTACTTTTTGTCCCTCGTGTCTATCTAAATAAACAATTAAAGTCACAAAAATGTTAAAGATCTAATAAAATAATAATAATAGCGCGTACTAAATACTAAATAGGCGATGAATGGAGACAGTAATAAGAGGATTTGGTGGATTGAACTAGCCATTAGGAATGTCCATAAAATATCTAACTGTAAATATGCTTAGGGGACACAAAGAATGTCAGGATATACTATTAACCATGCGTTTTGATATAGTATTATTTATTGAATGGTTATTTATTTATTTATTTAATTCAATAAAGTGTTACATTAAATAGATCATTTTGTCATATATGTGTCTTCAACTTATATTCTAGATAATTTAGTGTATAGAGTTTAAGCTTATGCACAGAAGATTAAATCATCGGTTCTTATAACTTAAAGTTATAGTTTACAATCGTAGATGAGAATTTGGACAAACCATCAGAATGATTGTAGTACGAGATTAAAAGTAATTTATCTTGATTACGAGAATGGTATAGTTCTAACTTCTCGTGCTAGTGCATTTTATATGTATTGAACAGGACCGAGTAGAGATAGATGTTTTAGACTGACCAATAAAAATATATTCTATAAACTATTAAATGTACTTATATTCTCAATCTTGATATAACTATTATGAGCTGTATATATTAATTATCGTTTTGATTTATTAAAAGGCGAGATCCTGAGATGGGTCAATATGCCTGATAGATTGGATGATAATAATATATATTGGTGAAATAATAAGTTAGTTGATAGAATCCATGTCGCGATATAGAGATTGATGATACGCCTTTTATGAGAAGCTTATAAGTTTTCATGTGTAAACCCGGCCAGTGGATTTATGAATCCGACATATGAAATAAGTTAAGTATTGCTCTAAAGAAAATTAATCATTGAATTAAATTCGTCAGTAATTTAATTTATTGATTACTATCTGTAATCTTAACATGGGGAATTACATAAGTTTTTAATGAAAAAATTTGAAATATAAATAGAGGAGTGCAATTACGAATTTCTAGTGGAATGATTTGTAATTTATTATGGTAAGAATAATTCAAATTAATATTTTGAATTATTTCCATAATAGGGAGTCTCAGTAATTAATTATGTGGTCCCTGCAGTGCCCATATTTAACTAGAACTCAGAATCCTATTTTCTAGGGGAGAAGAAGAAAGTAGCGTGTGTTCTTGTTCAAAGAAAACATGTAGTTTCTTCTCCGTCTTGAACTGGGAAAAAGTTCCTATAAGTAGGGATTCTTCCAACCTAGAAAAGACAATTAATTAGTTTTCTAAACAATACTTGCCCACCTAAGTATTGAGAGAGTTCGGCTGTGAATTTGGGATCACTGTAGAAGACCGTAAAATTGGAGTCGAACTTGCTTCAAGATATCTGTTCACGCTTCAAGAGGTAATTCTTGATTAATTTACAGCACGCTTTATGTGTATTACGTGTTGATATTTGTTATTTATTATTCATGTAAGCAGTAAATTCATAAAATGCTTCCGCTACGTATATTATTTTCGAACAATTGACATCAAGAGCCTTGCTTGCATCTTTATAGATAATGTAAACACGATAGTTATGTGTGCGATATTATATATGATTCGTGAATTGATTACATGAAAGAAATCATAGAATAGTGAAATCCTTTTATACTGTTGTCAGTGCGTTTTGACGAGACAGTTTAAGTTTCATATGTCTCAGTTTATTAATAAATTAATGAGACCAAAGTAAATAGAGGGTTTCTTCTTTCTGGGTGGCGACAGCATGTTAGGCAACATGTTGGTGATTGTTATTATTTTTTATTTTTTAAAAGAAAAACAAAAAGGAAACGTGGAATGGAATTTCCTTTTAAAAGGAATTTCTTGTTTTATATGTTAATAAGAACAATGGTCACTGTAGGTCTCAAGTTTCATATGTACGTAATTGCATATATATGTGTGGGATAGTATTCAGTGAACTGTAAAAGTTTGAATTTTTTCTTATAAATTTGGTACAGAGAAAAAAAAATTATTTTGGTGATAGAGTTTTTCCCCATGATTATCAAGATTAAATAGTAATGAAGTATTAAGCTTATGTGCTGGCTTAGACTTTTCTCTATATCGAATTAATTTAATATAAGTCATTACGTATTTAATCGCTAGTTTGATAATCTGTATTAACTCTCCTAAATTGAGTAATATATGATTGGATCAATGTAACTAGAGTTTTGATTTTCACTTGACTTAGACTAACAGTATGCTCTCAATCTGAGTTAGGTCTGTAAAAGTTTATGGGGTGAATAATCAGTCATTATATATGTGTATTGCATAAATAGTTCTCCAGTCTCATCGATTGGCTATTTGAGATGCATGAGTATATATATGAGATGATATACAGAATGAACTAGAGAATTTGGTGTTAATTTTCTGGATTTTTTTTTCATTATTAATTCTTGATTCATTTTTTTGTACTTTAATCATATTACGTGATAAGAATTATGAACGTATTTTTTTTTTTTTGGTGATAAGGGTTATTTCCCATAATTACCAAGATTAAATAGTAATGAAGTATTAAGTTTATGTGTTGGCTTAGACCTTCCTCCATATCGGATAAACTTAATACAAGTCACTACGTATTTAATTGCTAATTTGATAATATGTATTAACTCTCCTAAACTGAGTAATATATGATTGGATCAATGCAACTAGAGTTTTATTTTTCACTTAACTTAAACTAACAATATACTCTCTATCTGAGTTAGGTCTGTAAAAATTTATGGAGTGAATAATCGGTCATTATATATGCGTATTGCATGAGTAGTTCTCCAGTCCCATCGATTGGCTATTTAAGATGCATGAATATATATGTATGTGATGAGGTTGAATTTAATTATTCAAGATTATATGACTGTTTTATTGATCTATTGTAAAAAATAAATCAATCTTAGATTCAATATGTTTCCTGTTACCTCTCTTAGCACTATTATGAGTCAAAATAAATTTGAGGATCATAACTTTATTGAGAAAGGTTCTACTTCTAAACCGAAAGGTGAAAAGAAGAAGAAAAAGACTCACAATGCTAAGAAAGTTGTAGCTCTAACTGGAGGCATGAAAAAGCCTAACGGCAAGTGTTTTCATTGCAAGATGGCAGGCCATTGGATGGCACATTGTACAATTTTCTTATCCAAGAACAAAAACAAGCTAGATAACTCACTTTTACTTGTCGTTGAAACGTGTTTAGCGGTTGTTTCTACCACATCATGGTGTGTAGATTCAGGAGCCACTGATCACATCTGAACTACTTTGCAGGGGTTTCAAGAAATGCGCAAGCTGATTAGAGGTGAACTTAGTGTTTTTCAAGCAGATGGCTCAACAGCTCCAGCTTTAGCATTAGGGAATATTAGTATTTCGTTTGGTAATGTTAGAGTTTTAATTTTAAAAGACGCATTATATGCACCTGCTGTTAGGAAAAATTTAATTGGTGAAATATGCCTGATAGATTGGATGATAATAATATATATTGGTGAAATAATAAGTTAGTTGATAGAATCCATGTCTCGATATAGAGATTGATGATACGCCTTTTATGAGAAGCTTATAAGTTTTCATGTGTAAACCCGGCCAGTGGATTTATGAATCCGACATATGAAATAAGTTAAGTATTGCTCTAAAGAAAATTAATCATTGAATTAAATTCGTCAGTAATTTAATTTATTGAGTAGTATCTGTAATCTTAACATGGGGAATTACATAAGTTTTTAATGAAAAAATTTGAAATATAAATAGAGGAGTGCAATTACGAATTTCTAGTGGAATGATTTGTAATTTATTATGGTAAGAATAATTCAAATTAATATTTTGAATTATTTCCATAATAGGGAGTCTCAGTAATTAATTCTGTGGTCCCTGCAGTGCCCATATTTAACTAGAACTCAGAATCCTATTTTCTAGGGGAGAAGAAGAAAGTAGCGTGTGTTCTTGTTCAAAGAAAACATGTAGTTTCTTCTCCGTCTTGAACTGGGAAAAAGTTTTTATAAGTAGGGATTCTTCCAACCTAGAAAAGACAATTAATTAGTTTTCTAAACAATACTTGCCCACCCAAGTATTGAGAGAGTTCGGCTGTGAATTTGGGATCACTGGAGAAGACCGTAGAACTGGAGTCGGGCTTGCTTCAAGATATCTGCTCACGCTTCAAAAGATAATTCTTGATTAATTTACAACACGCTTTATGTATATTACGTGTTGGTATTTGTTATCTATTATTCATGTAAGCAGTAAGTTAATGGAATGCTTCCGCTGTGTGTATTATTTTCCAACAAAGACAAGAGGCCTTCTTTTGTGCTTGTCCCTTTTGTTTCTTTCATTTGAAATATTTGATTTAAAGGGTTTCTATTATCAATTTCAAGATTACTCTTTTTGTCTGTCTTTTCGTAAGATATGATATATTTGATTACGTTCAAACTTTTGACGAGTGGTTTATGGTATTTCTTGCTTTTGTATATTTTCGTTGGATTGAGACAATAGCATCTTCAGTAATTAGAAATTTCATTAACAGTATTTAATCTTTCAAGAAGTAACAAAAAGAAATTGATGAAGGGTGCATCGAAATTTGAGTAGGTGTATCATAGATTTTAAATAAATAATAAGGACACTTGTAATATAACTAACAATTGTATAAATCAAAACAAACGTAAATTTAATGACTTAACAAAAGAAAATGCTACAAATGAAAATATAATCCGAATGTATTATTCTCTATGTTCCACTTTGTATGATGCCGTTACTATTTGGAGTATCAACTATCATGGCAATCTTTCTTTTAATGAAATTTTTTTACATGCCTTTTAAATATTTTTAATTGTGAATTATTGTTACTTATAATACTTTTTGTTGTAGTTTCTAAATATATAAATTTTATTTAAGAAAAATTTGAAGATTTTATGTCTAACTTCACATAAAAAATTAGACAATTTAACCTTCATACTTTGAATCGTCTCACATGGAACGAGAAGAGCACTACAATTAAACCTGACAAGGTTTCATTGAAATATTATACTCCCTCCTATTTTAAATTGATTGACCTGTTTTAACTTTGGCACGAGATTTAATAAAATAAAGAAGACTTTTGAATCTTGTGGTCATAAATTAAAGATATGTCAAATGTACCAAAATGCCTTTTAGTCTTGGAGTCTTAAACATGCTTTGTGAAAAATTTGAAATTAAAGAGTTGCTAAAAAGGAAAATGGTCACTCCTTTTTAAATCAGACTAAAAAAAAAAAAATCAAACAAATTGAAACAGAGTAACAATATTATTCCTAGAGATTACCTATATTTTAATTAAAAAAGAAACTACCGAAGAGGTTTTTTATGGTTTGCTTTTTTAAAGAAAAATAGAATTTGTTTATTAGTTACTTAATTAGTATTTATTAGCTATTGCTCATTTTCTAATGTGTACTCTTTCTTAATTTTTTTATTAATTAAAAGATTCAACCAAAATGCTGCAACGGAGAAGCAAACCTAAAAGGATTAAAAGAAGGGTAACTTACCTAAAACACACATCTTTGGGAGTTAATTACTCTTTTTCCCATCTCACTTCGCTCGGATACATCGCCCCAAGGCGTGATACATCACCCCAAGGCGTGATACATCGCCTCACCTCTGGATAATTACCTTTGATACATCGGGGCGATGTATCACGAGGTCAGGCGATGTATCACGACCTGAAGTGATGTATCAGAGTGTTTGCATGTGGTATATTAAGTAATTAAAATAAAGTAGTGAAAGAGTTAGTAAATATGGTAAGGAGGTATGTCTCTTTTGGTAGTTTAACCTTAAAAGAAAGTTAGCATGCAAATGCAGCTCTAGAGACTCGAAGCCGTAGTTTTCAAAAGGCAAAATTTCATAAATAGCTATAGTTTGCTAAATTATTCAGGGCCCATAGCTTAAGTTTAAGCGTAGCTAATTTCAAGTTTCAAAATCAGCCCTCAATTTGTATATAAACGCTTATATACATATATACCATAAAAATAGATTCCTAAAAATCAGTTAGAAAAATCTTTTTAAAATGAAAATCTCCATAAATCATGCGTCTTTTACTCTCACTAATATTCTCTCTTCATAATTGACTGATACAACTGAAAAATCCCAAATACAAATAACCATTCATATACTTTGCAATTTCATATACTCATGTGTTCACCATCTACTGTATATATGTATTTGAGATTCAAGTTAACTAAGCATATACATTTCAAATGTATATACTGATATGTATAAATCTCATATACATTTTAATCTCAAAAGTTTGAATCTCAAATACATTTGAATCTCAAAGTATGAATTCATATACATTTGAACCTCAAAAGTATAAATCTCATATAGGTAATATATGTTTCATTCCCCCAAAATGTATATATTGTTATAACAAAAAATAAAGCATTCCAATTGCATATACATATATGCATTTTAGTTGGCATATACTTATATACATATATAAACATCACTAAAGAAGGATAAAATTTTAGAATTTTTTTTTTTAAATGTAAATCTCCATAAATCATGGGGGTGGGGCGTGAATTCCTCCGGAAATTGAGTGAGAGGGAGTTTGAGAATATGTAATATACGTTTACTTCCCCCAAAATATATATGTTGTCCAAAATAATAGCTACTTGTTCTAAGCTATACCTATAAAATGTAATTATGTGAAAGTTAACCTATGTCCTGTAACTAAGCCCTTCAATATTCTATGTCCCATAATTTTTCCTTTTCAAAATAATTTGAACGCTCTTTGTTACTGGGCTAGCCCACTTCATTTGTGCTAAGATAGTTCAAATTAGAATATATTCTCATATTAGACAGTATTTGACCTATATAGTTAGATCTCTCTATAACGGTTCCTCTTTATAACGACATTTAACATAACGTTCTAATTTTCTTCAGAATAAATTTTTCATGTTATATTTTACTTCTCTATAATAACATGCTACCTATAACAATAATGACATTCCTTATAGCAATACACTCTTTGTAAAATTATTCATCTATAACAACCAAACACTTTTTTTAAAAGTAAAATGTGGCCAGAGCCACCATATAATAAATAAAAATTAGAGGTCTAAAGTACAAACAAACCAAAGAAAAAGATTAGGCCTAGCGTAGGTCCAATCCAAAAAAGGGATAGAAAATACAGCGACATAAAAAAGACAAGACCATCGATTTAGATGGCTTCTCCGCGATTAGGAAAGTTCCAGAGCCTCAACTTGTCATCGATGAGTCTCTAGAGAAGATGCTGGTGGAGCAAGCATCCGGAGAAACTAAGGTTAGATTAGCTCTATCTCTATAGATTCGTCATGGGTTTCAGGCCAAAGCACTTGGGTCGATTTGACACTGACACCTTCAATCACAGGTGTCGTGAAACCGAATCCATGGAAGGCTTCTTTATGCAAAGGTTGAAGATCCAAGCTAAGATAACAAATAGGTTTGAACTTCCCCTAACTTCTCACAAAACCATTCATTCAAAATTGATGACCTATTGATAACTAATTTGTCACGCCCCAAACTCAGGGAGCGCAACTGGCACACGATGCCAAAACTTAGGCCAAAGCTGATCCTGCTGAGCCATTTGTCAATGGTGCATAGAAACCACACACAATAAAAAAAACAGGCATATCTCCGCTTAAAAATCAGCCCTCTGCCAGGAAGGCACATGTCAACAACTCTACAAATACAATACTCGGCAGGATAGGGCCCTAACCTATCCAAAAGTTATAAACAACAAAAAAGCAAACCTTTGAGACTCTGGCGACCCCTAAAAGGAAAAGAGTAAATATATCTACTGAACACTCGATTATACTACATGGAAAGTTTGTCTGGTTATTGCTCAGGATCATCAGGCATGAATGTAGTGCCCCTAGACAATAAGGCTTTAGTATAAAATAATGTACCAAGAATGTAAGGCAAACTGAAAACTAAAACTGAAGTGTAAGGACTGAACAAAAAGGGCAAGAGTAAGCAGAAGTACAACACCTTACCTTCCTGCAATAAGGTAACATTTAAACACATAGAAAACAATAATCTAACCCTAAATTCATTGTTGGGAGTTCTTGGGAGCTATTGATACATAAAAAGGATCCTCAAGAGGTTTACAAGAACATATGGGTACAAGGAATACCTTTCAAAATCTCCTTTTTCTTATGGAGATTATGCAAATAGAGGATTTCTATAAGTGAAGTGTTAAGGAAGATAGGAGTAGTGGTGGAGGTAATTTATTGCTGCTGTGATAATTCCAGTCCAGAAACCTTCGAACATCTGTCAATTTTTTCCCAATGTCTGCTAGTCTCTGGAACATATTTGAAGTAGATGCAAATATTCAGGGTCCTTTTCTATAGCTAAAGGACACTATCTTTAAATGGTGGAATGTTGATTGTACTGCTAAGCTAAAGCCTCTATACAAGGCCCTACCATCTCTTATTCTCCGAAAGATTTGGAAGAGGAGAAACATAATCTCTCATGGGGAAAGATGTACTACTATGCTATGATGATGGAGATTAATAGAAATGTTCACTTGTTGGCCAGTAATAGATACACTTGGTTGAAGTGTATCCCTAATAACTGGTCAATGATTGCAATTTTTTTTGAAGAAAACAATCCTCTCATTAAATGCAAAGTGGTGTGTTAGAAACCTCCAGAGGAGGGATCATACAATTGCAACTTAGATGGGCCACTAAAGGCAACCCTGGACCTAGATCTAGTGCATTCTTTATAAGAGATGGAGATGGTAACCTGATGTATGCAGAAGCTAAAATATTGGAAGATGGTCCTATCTTGGTGGCTGAAGCTATTGCTTTGAGGATGGGACTGGACTACTGTCTCAATCATAATCTCCCACCACTCATCCTAGAAACTGATTCGTTAATTCTCAAGAAGGTCCTGGATGGAATTTGGGAAATACCCTGGTGTATTGCTATGGAAGTTAAGAAGATTAAGCTAATGAATGCTAATGATAATATGGAAGTGGTGCACAGTTTCATAGAAGGCAACATGCTTGTAGATTTTTTTGCTAATCAGGTTTTCTATTTTGCAGGTACACAAGTATTAACAAAAACATCATATCAAGACATCCCAGCAGAAGGAAAAGCAACTATCAACATGGAAAATACACAAACCTTAAATCTCATAATCAGAAGGATTCACAAAAGGGGTTTCAACAATCAGAAGGTAAACTAACTACTCACAAGGGATATATCTTAAAAGGGGTAACACTCTCAAGGATATTGCAACACGAGAAATTGATTATCAAGCGGGAGTTAGGCATCTCAATTCAAATAGTTGGACTCACCTTTTGTAGATCTAGAGTTGTATAGTTGGAGAATGTACCTCTGGTTCTTCTGTCTTTAGCAGTGGTATTAGCCCCTCGAAGGCTCAACCTGCATAGATAAGGGGAGCAAGAGTAAATCCTACAACTTTCAGTCAGTGTTTTGTTCATGAAGGGAAGGAGAATACTTACCCGGATGATAGCAAATCAGGCATGACTTCCTTGAGCTGAAAAAGTCTTTGATGGTGTTTGATTCCATGGCACTTGTGAGATTTTTTAGTATGTTTGTTGGAATCTACCCAAGCTTAAGCATCCCTCAAGTCTGTGTAGCTACCTAGGAGTTGGTTGTGATTCTTGTTTCTCCGATTCTTGCCTTTCAATAAAAGAACCAAGTTCTTTGGCATTGGGGATTTTTCAGGAAGATGAAGAGGATTACTTTCCCTTTTGGGAGTTGTCTTTCAACAACTCTCTTCTGATGTCTTTTGGTTTTGCTTTTCTTTTGTTATTTTTATTTTTCTTGATCCGGTTGAAGACCTTTGGGCCTAAGACAGGATTAAACTTGGGCCTTGGCCCATATTTGTATTCCTTTTTGTTTTATTAATAAAAGGGCCTGTTGGCCTCATTTAATTAAAAAAATAATAACTTGAGTCGACCCTCATAAGCTCGGTAGGTACAAGTAGCACACAATCACTATAGGTCCTACAAGCACAAACAATCACTAAATACTCCTACAGGCCCCCTTACGTAGACCCTAGTGATAATTTGAACTGAACTGTCTGAATGTATATATGTCGTTAGTACATATATGGTACAATATAACTACTGCCCCGTAGGTACAGCCTGCTCACTCCGTAGGTATGGTCTTCCCAGCCTGTAGGCACTATAATATAATGTAATTGTTGTCTCATAGGTATAGCTTGCCCACTTTGTAGGTACGGTCTGCTTGGCCCATAGAAATCATCTTGTAGGCTTTAAAACACTGCAGTGTTAGTGTCTGCTGAGGCAAAAACAAGCTCATAGGCGACAACCAGACAATAAAATAACACAATAATAGCAAGTAATTACAGGTGACCTCAATACAATCACAACATGCTTTTCTAGGACACTATGCAAGGAATAGAGTGTTGTTGATAGCCACAATATCATGTTGTGATTCTATAAGGCCACAGGTCGAATAGCGATGTTATATAGGTTATAACAAGCTTTGTCCTTCAAGGTCATGCCAGAAAGTGAAAAGGAAACCTTAACATACCTTTCATCAAAGCTTCATAGGTGTCACTATAAAACTTAACCAACTAACTGTAACACAATAAATGCGAGAATCAACAAGGCTGCAAAAATGAGCCATAGACAATTGATAAGGCATTGATGCCACACTCACAACCAAACAATTTCAAAGCATAAAATAAGGTCAATAACAATAATAAACAACAGCTAAATCCAATAAAAATATGCCAACAACATCTCGAAGGAGCGACGAGATCCTGTAGAAATATAACAAGGAATACATCACACCGATCAATTCGATAATCATTGTATGCGACACCGATAAGAATCACACCAGACTTCAGTCCCACCCACACCTTAGAACCATCAATATGCAATAGAAATAAAAAAAACTCAATAATACAAAGGGTTTTCCTAGAGCCATGATATACAAAACACTACTTCATGGCTCACAAATCTAAAAAAAGGATACTAGAACATGAAATTACAAAAGAGGGTTGTAGGAGAAAGATTACCTCAACAAAAAATATTTGAAATACCAAGCTAAGCAATTTTCCTCTATAGTAAAAAAAATGAAGCCAAAATTGATGAGAAAAATATACCACAACGATGAGCTTGCAATGTAGAGTAACTTCCGTTAAACATATGAGTTGAGAATCTTAAAATCAATAGAGAATTTGTGGGGTTACGTTCTGATTTTGGTTTTTTTTAGATGATTTATATGGAATAAAAATAAAGAAGAGGGTGTTATATAAAGCATCACTAATTTAGGGGATAAGGGGACCCACCGAAGAACATAACCCTTATGAATAAGGTCTATATCACAATTTTAGAAAAAAAGAAGGGTAACTTTCCTGAATAATGTTTATAGTTTCATGCTTATAGAATATGGTGCACACCACATGTATAAACAAGACTATGCCATACATAGCTGCCATCTCTTTAGGTTATAATATTGCTTTGATACCAAGTTTATCACGCCCTAAACTTGAGGGGTGCAACTGGCACCTGATGCCAAAACATAGGCCAAATCAGACCCTGCTGAACCATTTTCCAATGATGCATAACAGTCACACGCAATTAAGAAAATAAATAAGTATATATCAGCTTAAAATTCAGCCCTCGACTGGCAAGGCCCCTGTAAATAGCTCTACAAAGAACATAGCAACTCCCAATAGTTCATGTAAAGAAATAAGCAGGTAATACATAAGTTCTATTTAGGCCGTTGATGCCGCCATGATTCTAGGAAAGCATAAATGCTATGCGAGCCTTCAAGGCCTCTAGGATCTCTATATAGAAGCTAAAAATAGGTATATACAATATAAGCTATGCCAACAAGCTGCTAAACTACCAACAAAAACAACAACAAGTCCCAACTGCCAGCAACCAACAAACTAATAAACATATAATGCCAAAATGGTCACCATCGTAGCTATGCAATACAATAGACTAAGCTGTGATAAGTTGGTAATCTACCAACTTATTGAGCCTTTAATCATGAATTATTTCCATGTTTTAATAAGATTTAGAGTTTCTTATGGCCTTTATTGATGCGAATGTAGGTACTCTTGGTCAAAGGTAGAAAATAAGGAATTAAACCCAAAAGAGTTCAAAAGGAGTTAAAGTGTGAAGGTGATCAAAAGAGATGAAGACTGTACCGAGAGGTGCAGCCACTGTGTGACTTGCATATGGATGGTGTGGACTGCACCTCCCTTTTCACAACACTCAAAGTCCTTCGCACCTTATGTTTGAATTGGATATTTCTCCAAAATGCAATGAGCAAAATAAAAAAGAAAAGAATTGGTGCTACCAAGTAAAGGTGATACAAGGAGGTTGAATGATCAAGTTAAAGGGAAGAGCTTGGGTTGTGTAAGGGAGAAATAATATGAAGTCAAAGTTTAAAAATATGAGTGGTGTTCAAAATGATAACAAAGAGTGTTAGGGAGGTTTAGTCACTTGAGCCAAATGCAATCCTCACCTTATCCCTAGCCAACATCGTAACTCGCAGGTCCTTAGTGATTCCAAGCTTGGTAACTCTACATTAGTGGGGAATTAAATGAAGGTCAAGCCTATGGTTCGATATGTGTGCACTTGAACTTTCTTGAGAGAGTGAGACTCTTTGTGGTTCTCTTATAATCCTTGTATTGTGAATTGCACATTTATAAGTAGGATTCTCTCTTGTGGTGAGTGGCATCATACACTCAAATTGAAACATGAAGTCTCTATTTCAATTAAGAGGAAGAAACGAGACAAGTTGTTTGGCGAATCTCAAGGCAAACCTTGATGGTCCGTGTAAATGACTTGAGAAGCTTGATCTTGTTTTGAATGGAAACTTCCCCTATTTTTCAATGAGAAGTGAAGTTTCTTTGATGAATGATTTGAAATGATCAATTGCCTTGAAAATATGATTGTCCAAATTGAGATGAGCATTGTAGTTGAGTCTTTTTGTTTGAATCATTTTGTTGTTATTTTTCTTAGTTTTTAGAGTAGAGTAATCTTGAGTGCAACCCATGTGTTTTAGAAGAATAATTCATTCTTTACTTCGTGAGTATTTCTCTTGAGGACAAGAAATAGTTCAAGCTTTAGGGTTTGATAAGTTGGTAATCTACCAATTTATTGAGCCTTTAATGATGAATTATTACCATATTTTGATGAGATTTAGAAGTTCTTACGGCCTTTATTGATGCAAATGCAGGTACTCTTGGTCAAAAGTGGAAAACAAGGAATTGGACCCAAAAGAGCTCAAAAGGAGTTGAAGTGTGAAGGTGATCAAAAGAGATGAAGATTCTGCCGAGAGGTGCGGCCTCCGTGTGACACACACAATGGCTGGTGCGAATCGCACCTCCCTTCGCACAACACTCGAAGTCAGCCAAAGTCACTCATTCACTAGAGTGGAGCCGTGTGATGCACACAGTGGCTTGTGTGAACACACATTGCACCACATGTTTCATCACACGTCTCTCGAAGGACATTTTTGTCCTTTTTATTATGACAATTTAGGAACCTTGTAAATCCCAATTTGGGCATTGTACTCAAAAGTTTTTACAGTTCTCAATAGGTTTTTGAATACTTTTCCATTGAAAAAAGTTCCCAAAGAGGATAGAGAGTACTTGCTATTTCTCTTTTTCAACCTTGTGAATCCACCATTATTGTACAAATTGAGCTTGGATATTGGATAATTAGCTTACAATGAATGGAAATTTGGATTACCCAATTGGTATAATCTCTTGTTCTTTAGCATGAGTGGCTAGTTTTCTTGTCTAGGGGTATGTGTATGATGGGTATTTGAATTTGGGTATGAGTCTTGTTTAATTGTGTTTATAATTGCTAAATTGATATGGGTCTATTGAATTCTCCATGTTTTAACTCTAAAATTAATGGTTACAAATATTGATTGAAATTACTTGGTTGTGTTCTTGCTTGAGAAAGAGGTTCATAATTTTAGATGAGAATTCAATAGTGGGTACTTGGGATTTCCATCTAGATTGAGTCTAGAAATAGTTCAATCGCCGGAAAACACCCATTCAAGAGTCTAGGCTAGAAATAGTGTCTTTCCCAAGCCTAAATTGGTTGGTTTGTGTTGAACCTATGGTGCTTTAATAGAGACCATAGGAAATATGTTTGGAAGATCGAGAGATTGAAAAATATATCAAAAACCAATGCTACTCATATCGTTTATTAAGAATTTGCATGATTGAACAAGTACCATAACTCATGTTGAATCCCATAAAAAACATACCCCTAATAGTCCTCTCTCTTGACTACAAATCCGTTATTTACTTTGCTTACATTTTGGAATTGCAATTGTGACAGGTTTCCCAATTCTCTATTTTCCCCCAATTTACTTTTTATTGTTTTTTGAACGTCTACTCTATTAGTGATTGATATACGATAATCTTATAGGCGACTCTACCATTCTCTATGAGATTGACTATGACACTCATCGGAAATAGAAATATTGTGTTTCTTTGACGATCACTATCACCTCCCTATGGAGAGTGTTACTTGAGCATTATAAAAAATGGCACCATTTTCTGGGAATGGTTTTTGGGTAGCCTTTTGATTGACGTTTAAAATCACTTTGTGAATTTTTGTTTGTTTTTACTTTGTTTTGCTGTTGTTGATTGTTGAGCAGGCCTCCCATGAGCAAAGTGGGCGATAAAGAAAGCGTAGAAGGATTCATAGACGCAATCCCCAAACCTGAAATTCAAGGAGGAGTAGGTGCAATCCGCCTACGTCCCACGGTCGAAAATATGGTGTTTCATATCACGAGTATCATGATCCACCTTATACAAATGAAGGGGTTATATAGAGGGGCTGCACATAAAGATGCAAATAGGAACATTCAGAACTTCATTGAGATATGCCAGTCATTTATCTTCCACAACATCCCCCAAGAATCCATCCGACTTCGCTTATTTCACTTCTCCCTCACGGAAGAAGCAACGACATAGTTAGAAGAGCTTTTGGAAGGCTCAATCACCACATGGAATGGTCTTGTCGAAATATTTATGGTGAGATTCTTCCCTCCCTTAAGGATGATGCAATTGAGGGACGATATCACCAGGTTTTTCTAACTCCCGGATGAACCTCTACATGAGGTATGGCTGAGGTTTAAAAAGAAACTTCTGTTGTGCCCCAATCATGGATTGTCAGATAATGTCAGTCTCCAAAGCTTTTATAGGTCTTTGAATTCAATGAACAAGTCTGTGGCCAACAACCTTGCGAGTGGTACCTTCATGGATCAACCATATGGTATCACCTCAGCTTTTCTAGAAAGGATGACCAAGATGAATTGTGCTTGGCATACAAGGGAGGTCGATGTTCCTACTACGGGGGTGACTTCATCTATCATGACAAATGAGATGCATCGCAAGGATGAGGAGAGAGATAAAACTATGGCAAAGATGCTAACATAAATTGATCTATTGCCTAAGCACATGATAGGGGCCGGAACTACTAAAAGTGTAAGTGCTGTGAGTACGCCCGAGCTTAAAGCAAGTAATGAGGATGTCTTCACCATCATGGATGGGAAGATTTTCTATTTGTCGATTGGTTCTCGGCCCGAGTATTATCTCTTGAGTGACGAGAAATAAGGTTGGATCAAGGCTAAAGAGCGAGATGGCAATTGGAGGGACTATGACAAAAAAGGTGATAGATACAATCACCGGAGTTCTAATCCATATGTGCCTCTCCTTATCAACCCACCGTGAGCAACCTCAGTCATTCAAAAATAGAATATATGCTGGCATTGTTCTTGAAGAAGGTAGAGACAATAAATAGTGGGGTTAATAAGCTAAAAAGTGAGGTGTTAACGCTTTCCAAATAGAGAGCTCACACTCGACCTCAATCAATCATCTCGACATGCAAATAAACCACTTGTCCACCCAAATGAATCCTTGAATGATGGGGACACTCCTTAGTGATACTACGACAAATCTGAAAAATGATGGCCATGTCATGGCTATTGTCACAAGGAGCATAAGAGTGAGTGGTGTAGTGAAGAGGCCTAGTACTGAGGTTGTTGTAGAAGCTACGAATATAGGAGAAGTGGATATTATGATTAAAGACAAATATGATGGAGAGCCGAATGTTAGGCTGAAGCTTAGTGCACCCAACATTCTTGTGCATGATGAAGTATGTGAAGAGGAGAAGCAGGCTGATGCTCCTTATCAAGTGGCGATAGATATTGAGAAGGACACTCCTAATATTCCAAATATGTTGACCACACTACCTAAGGGACCTCCTCCAAACCCACAAAGATTGGACAAAAGAAAGGAGGAAAATTAATTTAAGAAGATTGCCGACATGTTCATCAAGCTTTCTATTAATATCCCTTTGGTTGAGGCCTTAATGCAAATTCCCGGGTACACAAAATTCATGAAGGATCTTCTCAAGAAGAAGTGTGTGGTTGACGTGGGTACTATGGAAGTCTCACACAACTGTAGTGCTATGATGACAAGCAATGTTGCTACAAAATAGGAAGACTCGGGTTCATTCACCATTCCTTGCACTATCGGCATGTTTGTGTTTCAGAAGGCTTTGTGTGACTTAGGGGCGAGAATCAACTTGATTCCCCTAGTTATCTTTAAGAAGTTAGTCTTCAGCAGACCCAATCCCACACCTATGCAATTTCTCATGGATGATAGGTCTATCAAGCATCTGGTAGGGATTCTATTTGATGTATTGGTCAAGGTTGACAAGCTTATCCTACCGGCCGATTTTATGATCTTAGATTGTGAGGTAGATATTAAGGTGCCCATCATATTAGGGTGACCATTGTTGGCTACGAGGAGAGCCTCAGTTAATGTTAAGCTCAAAGAACTCAAATTCCAATGGGGAGCGAGGAGGTAACCTTTAATGTATGCCAACCTACAAAACCTCCAAACGAGTTTCGAGTTGTGTCCGTAATTAATGTTGAGGTCAATATTCTGGATGCCCATGAGGAGTGTGTGATGAAAGAAGGACCTAAGCCTATGATATTGCCACCTTGGCAACAAGATAATGCTATGAAGATGTTGATGAAGCAATTCCCCTGCTTGGGATGGGGCCACACCAATTAGATTGGCTTGCTCTCCAACAATGATTGAGGATTGAGGTACTATCGTTAAGCCGCGATATAAAATAAAGCGCTTCTTAGGGGGAAACCTAAGTGTTTTTACTTTATTTTTGTTACCTTTTGTTATTTTTGGTGTGTTTTTAGGAATGCACGGAGAGAAAACATAGTCAAGTGGAAAAAAAGATAAAAAATGGGACGTGCGGAAGCGAATGTGGTTCACACATACAAATGTGCATGTCGCATGAGTCAACTCCCTTCAAACCAGAAAATTGGAAGAAAAATTATAAGTTGGAGGTGACGTGCGCTGGGCTATGCATTTTGCACAGGCCATTATGCGTGTCGCACCTCCATCGCATCACAAAGCATAAAGTTGGGCAAATTTTGGGAAAGAATTTGGCTGGTGTGAAGTGATGTGCGAGCCACACATTGTCTTGTGCAAATAGCATGTCGTGGCGCACCAAGGTATGTTTTTAAATTTTTTTTGACCTACCTATTGACCAACCCGACCCGGAGACTTTTCTTCTTCTTTTTCTTTTTATAATCCATCACCCTTCTTATTCTTTACCATATTATCCCACAAAATCCTCCTTACCTCTCTTATAAACCCTCTAAAATCCCTAAAATTTCCACCAAAAATCTTCCTCTCTCTCACCCAAATCACTCTGCTGCCGATTTCCACCAAGTCGCCGCTGCCTCTCTCGGATCAAAAAGTGGTTCTCCAATATAGCACTTCAAAAAGCTTACAATTTTTGCCTCCTAATTCTAATCTTCACTTATGGTAAGTTCTCTGATGTTAAATGCGTGTTTTTGTATTTATTGAGAACTCATATTGTGAAGCATGCACATTAAATCTGCCATGTTGATTTTGGGTGAGATCTGAAAATTTTGGGTCCCTAATTTTGGGTTATGTTATTTTTGCTTAGGATTAACTTGAAGTTATGATGATTCATGTTGTTTGTGGTAATTTTTAGCCTTGAAAATTTGTGTTTGGGGTGAAGTCTGAGTAACTCACTTGTGTCGATGCATGATTTGACCCTATGATAGATTGGGTGATGTCATTCCTAAGGGCAAATCATTGTTAGCTATTAATGTTTGGGGCTGAAAGTGTTACTACCATTGTTCCCTTGTGCTATTTCAAGTGAATATGCTATTTGGGCTAATGTTCTTGGTAGGGGATATAAAATTATTGTTGTTAAATGTGCCTCCTGATTTGTTAATTGAAGGCTTGATGTTCCCAATGATAGACGGCGTTACGTCCTTCTTAAGGGAAATTGTTAAGCTCTTTTTTTGTTTTGAATGTGTTGAGATACCGGGGAAGTCTGAGTACCCGGATGATTTGGTTTGGTCATATTATGTTTAGCCCTATTATTAGTTGTTGGTGTTTGTGTTTGGTGTCGAATGCATATCACAATATTGCTCTGCGAACCATATGCGTAACACACAAGAACATAAGGAACAAAAAAGTTCTAACTTTTTCCTTGTGCATTTCTCATGCGACGCGCAGATCTTTATGTGTGCAACACACAAGATGCCGTAGCTCATTGATAAAATATTACCAGTTGACTGGACTACGGGGTGAAGTGCTATGCGACACGCACAATGGCTGGTGCAAATCGCATAAACCTTCACACTCCAAAGTAGAATCAAACACAGGTTCTGGTAGCTTATGCAATGCAACGTGCGACGCACAGTTCTCCTAGAGCGGTGCGCACAAGGTTCGCACAAGCCATCAATTACGTGTTTTGTTTTTCTTCTTCTTTGTATTCCATTTTAACTTCTTTTAGCTTTTCTTGTTTTATGTATGTAAAAAGTACAAAAAGATTTTTCTTTTACTTTTATTACTCACAATCTTCATGTGTAGACTATGTCTTCTAGCAGGGGAATCATAGGGCACAACCCAAAGAAGCTATCAATTACGGAAGTGGAGAGAATTTATTTTGGGGTTGAGAGTATGAAAGCCATCTATGACCGTGATAAGAAAATAACCTTCAACACGGAGATGAGCTTCAACTTAGCAGCAGTCATGGGTGATCTACCCATTATCCCCCAACAGTTCACCGACTGCCAATGGTACCTATTCCAAGATGTACCCGGAGGGTACTGTGAGGAGGTGGTTAGAGAATTCTTCACTGCCTATCAAGCCACACAGGATTATAAGGGGTATAAGGGGAATGTGGAGAAATTCCCTAACTTAGATTAAGTCATTTTTCGGGGCAAGAAAGTTTGCATCACTTCGGCGGATATTGTCACGACCCAATTTGTCAAGTCATGATGGCACCTACAATCACCCAGTAGGCAAACCAATTCCCGTAGCCCAGAATGGTTAGTAATGGGCTACTACCTAACCAAAACACACCAGCAAGTAGAAATAAGAGAAAGCAAAACTCGAATATAAATACATAAAGGAAACTACACCAACCCCAAGACTTGGTATCAATAATACAGAAGCTTCTAATAGGATACAAGTGCTAGTAGTAACAAAATACAACATAAATTGCCTCCGAAAGTACAAGGAGCAACAGTACAACAGATGAGATGTAGACAAGCCCCGACCGTCAGGCGCTCACCCTAGTCTCAAAGATCCAAAAGCTGCACGAGTCTGCAACGTGATCAACGGCGAAAGCTCAGATAATTTCTGTATAAAAAAGTGCAGAAGTGTAGTATGAGCACCAAAACCATGGGTACTCAGTAGTTATCATAGGCCGACTGAGCGCATATAAGATATAAAAGCAGTAAGTAACAGATAGCAAGAAAGTAGTCACTGAGGCAATAAGCAAGGCACAAGGAGCTAGCACAGATCATCCATAACCAAGAGCTTCAAGTAACACATGCTAGCACAAAGATACAATCACACAGAATCACTAGTGAAGGAAAGAAGAACGCACCTGGAGTCCTTGTACAACGATATAAGTAAGTAGAGAGAGAGTTGAGAAAATGGCGGTATACCGGTAACCTCAAGTAAAAGGAAAAGATGGAGAGCAGTCTAACATACCCAAAATGGAATCAACAAGTATAAGAAAATCATAACACCGATCCAATCACATGATAGCATAACCAGGGAATCACCTCACAAGTACCACCCTAGGATGAAATAACTAAACCACAATAACCGAGAGATACCACTCAGCTTCCCACAAGAATAGAACCAGAGTCTCACACTCTGCTCAGAAGGCCACACAAAAGTGCCTCAATAAGATAGGACTCCCTATCCCTCAGAATAATCAGATATCCCACAACTGAACATCATTAATCCTTCACTAACCGAGTGCCAAGACAAGCTTTAAATAAAGACAGGAGTAAATATAGTCTACCTACAGTCCCAACGGCCGCCCATACAACCGAGGAACACAATCAAGTGAAAGCAAACCCTTCAGCATCCCATACTACTGGAGCGTACACTGAACACACAACAAACAAGGATGGAATCCAATGCATGATATGAAATAGAACCTCTGTATGTACCTCCTCCGGTGCCAATCGGGCCCACCAGGCAGGTTCCATGGAAGGACTCAGCTTGTATACCTCTACTCCACCATATACCCTTCCCTCCGGCGCACGCAGCCCGAAGCCCCAGGCCTAGAGCAGCAAGGTCCATGGAGGTCCCCGACCCCATACTAAAACTCAGTATCAAGATATGTCTTCCGGAAGCAAGTTCAGGATCAAGATAGAGACCCAGTCTCAAGTATGCATGCGCAGACCACGTCCAGGACTAGAGTAGTAGAAAATGTCTCCAAGGGTGCCCGGGCGTAACCGGGTCTAAAACTGTAGTAAATCAAGTCTAGTGCTCCGCCCTGCAGAGACTAGTATCAGTAATAAAATCAAGTCTGGTGCTCTGCCCCGCAGAGACTAGTATCAGTAATAAAATCAAGTCTGGTGCTCTGCCCCACAGAGACTAGTACCAGTAATAAAATTAGTGCGAAAACATCCAAAAATCCCCTTTTCTATCAACAACAGTACCAAAAACGGGCCCCCAAGGCCATGCAAATTTAGGAAAACTATCAGTAGTGGCTCACAACCAAAACTGTAGTAAAAAATGCAGGGGAAAACCTTTTTCATGGATGATATGCTCGCACACAAATATAAAAGTATCCCAACGGCTCACAACAATTCCTATCAGCCCTGCACAGGCCCAATAGCTACTCAGCAGACATGACCAACCTAAAAGGATAATCTCTATGTCCGGGATTCGCAGACATTCCCAAATAGCCCACCATCTATGATCCAGAGTCAATACAAGGCCACACAGGACCACAAAGGTATGATACATTACTACGCGAATACCACAAACAACGTATGAAATAGACAGATGAAAGGCAGACAAGGTCTGGGGTACCAACCTATAACAACCCATCCAAGGATGCTAATTAATGCAGTTATAGCATATATACGCAGAGTCTAGATAGGGAAAAACCATAACCTACCTGTCATCCGATGACTAGATGAGGGAACGGCATCGTCCAGACTCGAATAGCTCCAAGAAGCTCTGAATCACACAAAACAAATACTTTCAACTGAAGCCCTAAAGGCGTTTCTATGAAGCCTGACCAACCAAGGTAATGGAACAATTGCTAGAATCGACGAGGCTCACCAAAATAACTCCATAGCTACTACCAAATACTTAGAAAACACCTGATGGCTCGCTGCATCAACACCCAAGAAGATACGCCATGAAATCGACGGGGAAAACTATACCAAAATGACGAGCTCGCGACATAGAGCAACTTCCGTTAAACTTCCGAATTGAAAGGATCAAAGTCCATGGATTATTTATGGACTATCCCTCTGACTTTCTGAAGCTTTTGGGTGATTTTTATGAATTACAACGAAGCTGGAACACCTTTTATAAAGCAAAACCGACTTAGGATGCGGGCCCCACCTTGACGTGTCTGCTTGCACGGTCTTACGAAAACATGAATATCTTTCTATTCTGAAGTCGTATGGACAAACAGTTTAGTGCATTGGAAACTAGACTCGTAGACCTTCGATTTGGTATATTGGGGTCCCACTAACGTTTAATAGATAGGGAGAAACATTCCAATACATTTAACCCAAATTTGAAGAGAATTCCTTAAAGGAATTTACAATAACGTTTTCCGACTTTTGTTTCGCAACTTGCTTGAATTCAAAACTTATCATACGCCCATTTTGCCATTATAATACCTCATAACACATCCTTCTTAGTATATTAGACACTATTAGTCTTACCCCAAAGTCACGGGTTACTTTAAACCTTCAAACGGGCGAGGTGTTACACGAGGCATTTCTTTAACTCAAACTTTCGAGTAAGGAGTTCCTTTAACCTAGAACCTTGGTTTAATTCTTTGATATTACCAAGAATGTTGTCGAAAGTCAACGATTTCCAAAGTTGAAGCTCTAAAATGAGGAAAGTCCATAAAGACCAAACAAATGGCCCGGGCACCGAACTACCGGTCCCGACAAGCCATACATGACTTGGGCCGCTACAAGTAAGCTCTAATGGTACAAGAAAGGAAAAAACGTGTAAATGACCGAAAAGGGTCATTACATTATCCACTACTAAAAAGACTTTTGTCCCCGAAAGTCAGGAAGGAATAAAATACCAGAGATTTAAGGACAACAGATACCACGCCCGTACTACTCTCTCGGACAACCTGGGTAACCTTCACGACCGGACGGCACCCAATAGAACAGAACCAAAGAAAGCAACCAAGCCTTAATTTCTTACTAGCCAAGCTAGATTTCAACATCCAAAGATCTACCAACCCAAACTGAACCTCGAGAATCTTAACCAAAAATCACAAATCACCTACACAATACCAAAACTAGAGCACCAAGGCTATCAACACACAAAACTCGAATCCTTAAAACCACACCAAGTTTACCAGAAAATCCATCAACCCAAAATTCTAACTCATGAACCCGCTGTTCCGCAAAAGCCCCCCCTTTTTTATATTCTGAACTGAATCCTTTAGCACCACAAAAAGGAATCTGCATACAAGCTGAACACTCAAACCACCCTCGAAGCATCAACTGACACACCAAAGATCCATAGTTCCTGCTTATACTTTACCACAAACGAAGTCACCCATTGTACAAATGCGTTTTAAGCCAAGATACAGGCTACTAGCCTTTGCCATCCAAGATAACAACCCGTAGAATATCATTGAAACTAAAGTTACCTGCCTTGACTGACCACCAACCAACGAACAAACATTTTTTCTAACATCAAATTCGCTAACTGAACCGTGCCAGGCCTGAATCAGCTGAAAGTGAATGAACCAGGGCAATCTGCCCAAAAGATCCAAACCAAAACCATGATCCTGCAAGAAGTGTGGTAAGCCTACCACGAAGTCTGTAGCCATGAGCCAAGCTCCCAACTCTAGAAAACACTACTGCTACTCCGAACACTCGATCACCATTTGAATGTGAAATTGCCTTACGAATCTCACCTCAGGAAGAAGTCCACCATGCCACAATATCAAGTCCAAACACCCCGAAGGAAAAGGAAAAAGGTGCCTGGGGTTCAAAGTTACCATCTAGCCATAGAAATTTTTGCATATACTTTCAACTCATTCCTTTGGCTTGAATCAACCGCTCTACTAGTTCTGCGAACAACCAACCACTTCGAAGCATATATCATAATGAACTACTCATCCATACTGGCCGAGTCTAACCAACACTAGAACCCCAAATAAACAACTACTCCGGAGGAATCAATTAAACAAGATTTCAAATCCTGGGCAAACAAATGGCTATTATCAGTCTCTACGTATCATCAGAGCTCAAAGTAGCCTCGCTAGTCTTAACCCGCACAAGCTGACCACATAAAGCATACACCACTGCTGAAGCTCAAACTTACGCCGCTGATTCTGTCCAACCATTGTAGAAGAACCTCGTACTAACTAGAACACTACTGAAATCCAAAATATCTCGCCTCTTGCAGAGGTTAGCCAAGGACTAAGTGTCCAAATCCAATAACCACATCCACAACTAAAGTAAAGAAGCTAAGTTGCCCGCACCCACTGCCTCCCGGCACTAGGATGCTGCAACAAAATAGAAACTTCCACAAACCATCCGATGTAACCTACCAAGTTATGATTCTGAACACCGACTTTCAAAACTACCAACTAAAGCCTTGATCGAACCAGGATGCTGCCAATGAACCCGTAAGAACCCAAGCCAACTAGGCCTGAATATGCAAATTGCCAACACCGTAGTTGCTACTGAAACAAAAACCAATCGATGGAAAACCCACGGCAATGTGTAGACGGCTGGATCGAATCACCAACACACAATCCCAAAGAAAACCTTCATCGCCACCTCAGGCAACTACGAGGACACATAAACACATACAAAGAGTTATCTCCCTTCTTTTTCAACTAAACAAAAATGCTTCCTTAGCACATACTAAACCTTACAAATCCTTTCTCGAATAAGAACCTGAAGCCATTACCTTACTACTCATAGCTACATGTCAAATTCAATAAGGCAGGAGAAGGATGGGCCGGATGCCCAACTCACCCGAAATGCTTACAAATACAACCTAACCACGAGGTTACGATCAACACTTAGTCGGAAGTGCTTAAAGTTAAGACCCAATCACGATGCCAACATCCAGAGCTCATCGAACAAACTACAATCAAGATTCATTCCAACTGGCATCAGTCAATTTACCGTCGGGGAATAGAATGGAGCGGACTAATACTCTATTCGACTAGAGGAAGAATCTTTATTAAATAGGTGCCTCCCAAGCGCCGAGGGATCTAGGGATACAACAAAACACCCTGCGGACCAGAAAGTAGAGGAGACTATGGGAACAACCCACATACTGGCCAACCTCCTAAACTAATCAATAAAGAGGGTCAACTCTAGACACTCGGGAGACCAAGCCAATCTATGCACACTAGCATAACCAATATGTCCCAACTGAGGCAAAATCTCAACTCTGGCCCAACTATCGGTAATACACCGAACCATCACACGGATCTCTAGCCACGCTAGATAACGGCCTAGGAAACAACCATCTAGGACCGCTCAACAAGGGAAACCCAACCAAAAGTCCAGAATCACAATGAAAGAGGGGTAACCCAACTAGAAATAGAATAACAAGAACTACCCACGAGCTACAACTCCGGGAAAACACCTCTCAAGGCTAACTTACCCCCATCCACTACTAAAGAATAAACTACCAATAAAATAACACATCGGTACTATAATTCGGGTAGCCAAACAACTTAAACAAATAACATGTAGGCATATAAGAAAATAAATGACAGAAGGGATAGAATCGCAACGCGAGCAGGACTATCATAAGTTGAAGGTAGCAAAAGCCTAACCTGGAGCAAGGATATCAGGAAACTCTACCTCTGGCCCACCAAGAGGAGTATCAAGCTGATGGGATATAACTCTGGACTGAGTAGTCGAAATAAAGGCCTAACCGGCCCTCGCCGGGGACAATATCTATAAAGGTAACCAATCTCTCCACAATGATAACAACCAAGATATCTGGGATACATAATCCTGGGGAAATTCCTAGAAAAGTGCCCATGCTCACCACACCAAAAATAGCCTATACCAGATGAAGCCCAACGGGAAAATCTCGCCTCGTACTCCAATACCGACAGACAAACCTGCTGAAGAACTAGAAGCTCAACTATAACTGAAGCACCACTTACAGAACCAGGTACTGGAACACTCACCGGAGGACTCAGAGTCCTAGCCACGGTGTCCTGAAGCGCTGAGGTCGCTATAAATCCAATCAAAGGTTGGGCTGACCCCACACCCCCTATCTAGTGCAATAAACCCTAACTCTGGAGTCCTGGCGCAAATAGAAGCACTGAAGCAACAGGCACAGAAGCCTCGGAACCAACCTCTATCGCACTCGTATGAGGCATCTTAGAATGAATGAATAATTGAAGTCTAGAAGTCAATAGAGCCAAGAACGCACGATGAGGAGCCAAGAATATAAAACTTTTCCTAACAATGCCCTGTAGCCTCCCGCAGATAGGATACGGACGTCATCGTACCAATCCACGAGACTCTACTTAGACACTTACTTCTGTACCATGACACCGGTGAACCTAGAGCTCTGATACCAAGCTGTCACGACCCAATTTCTCAAGTCATGATGGCACCTACAATCACCCTGTAGGCGAACCAATTCCCGTAGCCCAGAACGGTTAGTAATGGGCTACTACCTAACCAAAACACACTAGCAAGCAGAAATAAGCGAAAGAAAAACTCGAATATAATACATAAAGGAAACTACACCAACCCCAAGACTTGGTATCAATAGTACAGAAGCTTCTAATAGGATACAAGTGCTAGTAGTAACAAAATACAACATAAATTGCCTCTGAAAGTACAAGGAGCAACAGTACAACAGATGAGATGTAGACAAGCCCCGACCGTCAGGCGCTCACCCTAGTCTCAAAGATCCAAAAGCTGCACGAGTCTCCAACGTGATCAACAACAAAGCCTCAGCTAATATCTGCACAAAAAAGTGCAGAAGTGTAGTATGAGCACCAAAACCACGGGTACTCAGTAGTTATCATAGGCCGACTGAGCGCATATAAGATATAAAAGCAGTAAGTAACAGATAGCAAGAAAGTAGTCACTGAGGCAATGAGCAAGGCACAAAGAGCTAGCACAGATAATCCAAAACCAAGAGCTTCAAGTAACACATGCTAGCACAGAGATACAATCACACAGAATCACTAGTGAAGGAAAGAAGAACGCACCTGGAGTCCTTGTACAATGATATAAGTAAGTAGAGAGAGTTGAGAAAAATGTCGGTATACCTCTAACCTCAAGTAAAAGAAAAAGACGGAGAGCAGTCTAACATACTCAAAATGGAATCAACAAGTATAAGGAAATCATAACAGCGATCCAATCACATGATAGCATAACCAGGGAATCACCTCACAAGTACCACCCTAGGATGAAATAACTAAACCACAATAACCGAGAGATACCACTCAGCTTCCCACAAGAATAGAACCAGAGTATCACACTCTGCTCAGAAGGCCACACAAAAGTGCCTCAATAAGATTGGACTCCCTATCCCTCACAATAATTACATATCCCACAACTGAACATCATTAATCCTTCACTAACCGAGTGCCAAGACAATCTTTAAATAAAGACCGGAGTAAATATAGTCTACCTATAGTCCCAACGGCCGGCCATACAACCGAGGAACACAATCAAGTGAAAGCAAACCCTCCAGCATCCCATTCTACCGGAGCGTACACTGAACACACAGCAAACAAGGGTGGAATCCAATGCATGATATGATATGATATGAAATAGAACCTCTGTATGTACCGCCTCCGGTGCCAATCGGGCCCAGCAAGCAGGTTCCATGGAAGGACTCAGCCTGTATACCTCTACTCCACCGTATACCCTTCCCTCCGGCGTACGCAGCCCGAAGACCCATGCCCGGAGTGGCAAGGTCCATGGAGGTCCCCGACCCCATACTAAAACTTAGTATCAAGACATGTCATCCGAAAGCAAGTTCGGGATCAAGATAGAGACCCAGTCTCAAGTATGCATGCGCAGACCACGTCCAGGACTAGAGTAGTAGAAAATGTCTCCAAGGGTGCCCGGGCGTAACCGGGTCTAAAACTGTAGTAAATCAAGTCTAGTGCTCCGCCCTACAGAGACTAGTATCAGTAATAAAATCAAGTCTGGTGCTCTGCCCCGCAGAGACTAGTATCAGTAATAAAATCAAGTCTGGTGCTCTGCCCCACAGAGACTAGTACCAGTAATAAAATTAGTGCGAAAACATCCAAAAATCTCCTTTTCTATCAACAACAGTACCAAAAACGGGCCCCCAGGGCCATGTAAATTTAGGAAAACTGTCAGTAGTGGCTCACAGCCAAAACTGTAGTAAAAAATGCAGGGGAAAACCTTTTTCATGGATGATATGCTCGCACACAAATATAAAAGTAGCCCAACGGCTCACAACAATTCCTATCAGCCCTGCACAGGCCCAATAGCTACTCAGCAGACATAACCAGCCTAAAAGGATAATCTCTATGTCCGAGACTCGCGGACATTCCCAAATACCACCATCTATGTTCCAGAGTCAATACAAGGCCACACAGGACCACAAAGGTAATATACATTACTACGCGAATACCACAAACAACGTATGAAATAGACGGACGAAAGGCGGACAAGGTCTGGGGTACCAACCTATAACAACCCATCTAAGGATGCTAATTAATGCAGTTATAGCCTATATACACAGAGTCTAGATAGGGAAAAACCATAACCTACCTATAATCCGATGACTAGCTGCGGGAACGGCATCTTCCAGACTCGAATAGCTCCAAGAAGCTCTGAATCACACAAAACAAATACTTTCAACTGAAGCCCCAAAGGGGTTTCTATGAAGCCTGACCAACCAAGGTAATGGAACAATTGCTAGAATCGACGAGGCTTACCAAAATAACTCCATAGGTACTGCCAAATACTCAGAAAACACCTGCTGGCTCGCTGCATCAATACCCACGAAGATACACCATGAAATTGACAGGGAAAATGATACCAAAATGACGAGCTCGCGACGTAGAGCAACTTCCGTTAAGCTTCCGAATTGAAAGGATCAAAGTCCATGGATTATATATGGACTCTCCCTCTGATTTTCTGAAGCTTTTGGGTGATTTTTATGAATTAAAACGAAGATGGAACACCTTTTATAAAGCAAAACCGACTTAGGATGCGGGCTGCACCTTGACGTATCTGCTTGCGCGGTCTTACTAAAACTTGAATATCTTTCTATTCTGAAGTTGTATGGACGAACAGTTTAGTGCATTGGAAACTAGACTCGTAGACCTTCGATTTGGTATATTGGGGTCCCACTAACGTTTTATAGATAGGGAGAAACATTCCAATACATTTAACCCAAATTTGAAGAGAATTCCTTAAAGGAATTTACAATAACTTTTTCCGACTTTTGTTTCGCAACTTGATTGACTTCAAAACTTATCATACGACCATTTTGCGATTATAATACCTCATAACACATCCTTCTTAGTATATTAGACACTATTAGTCTTACCCCAAAGTCACGGGTTACTTTAAACCTTCCAAACGGGCGAGGGTTTACACGAGGCATTACTTTAACTCAAACTTTCGAGTAAGGAATTCCTTTAACCTAGAACCTTGGTTTAATTCTTTGATATTGCCAAGAATGTTGTCGGAAGTCAACGATTTCCAAAGTTGAAGCTCTAAAATGAGGAATGGCCATAAAGACCAAACAAATGGCCCAGGCACCGAACTACCGGTCCCGACAAGCCATACATGACTTGGGCCGCTACAAGTAAGCTCTAATGGTACAAGAGTGACCGAAAAGGGTCATTACAGATATAAATGCCATTTATAGAGGTAACCCAATTGATCCTGCACCTGCACTCTTGGCTAAGTTGACTGCTAAATCAAAGCCATATCAGGAGGCCATTCCAATTATTGCTCCTAACACTCCTATATGGGCCACTATAGGGGGTGATATATTGAGGTGAACTCTATACTTCGAGGCCCGTCTCTGGTATGACTTTGTCTGCAACCAATTACTACCCTTGCAGAAAGATCATAAAGTAACCCAGGATGGAGACATTTTTATGGCTGCTATTATGATGGAAGAACATGTCAACTTTAGGGAAATTACGCCTATGGTGATAAGGAGGAAAGCACATAGGGGGTTGACTCATTTCCCTACTCAGTGCTCCTCAGCAAGCTATGTGCTAAGGCCTCTATCCCCTACTTTAGCTGTGACATGCTTACCCCTGCCACTGATGTTCTTGACCTTGACAAGAAAACATATAGGGATGCTCCTAGACTTAAGAGGCAGAGATTGCAGCCTCTCAAAGATATTTAGGCTGAGGACACTGATGTTGAGGCCACTTCTTCCTCCCCTAGATCATCTTCAATAGCACATACTCTCGCAGTGTACAGAAGTCCTACAACTTCTTAACCTTAGGCACCCTCACCTTTTCATCGACCTTAACCAGAGAGGGGATCTACAATATGGTTAACCTAACCTATAGTCATGATAGACAGTTAACCGACTTAGGTAACAAGCTACCATGTTTAATTGAAAAAGTTGTCAAGAAGGCCATCAAGGGAATGATGGATAGCGTGATCAAGCTCTTCCAGAGGGTGGATGTGTCACACCCCGATGTCACCCCCTAGACGTAACACGAGACTCGAGACCACAAGGATCTTAAGATAACCCTTGTCCATAGCATTCTCAAGCAGAACAAAAGATAAGTAGAAGCATAATACGGAAATCCAATAAGGGAATGTCAATAAGTGTCTAAGAGCCACATAACATACAATATCCGAAAAGGGAACATGAATACAAACTATGTCTAAAAGCCTCTAGTCATAACATAAAGGGTTGCTAGGACAAGACCCTAGCTAACTCGAATTATAAAAGTAAAGATAACATAAGGAAAAGCATAACTAGTCCTCGAACCATGAGGACTCACCACAACTGACTAAGGAAGTGACCTGAGACTCTAGCCACGAAGCTGAGAAGGGGTACCTGAATCTGCATCATCAAAGGATGCAACACAATATGCGTTAGTACTATGGAATGTACTAAGTATGTGAGCAATGTATGATCATGAAGAAAATATGCTAAATATACTTAAATAACTAAAATCAATCTTTTAAAGATAAATTGAACGCAAAGATTCTAATACTTTCCATAAGCTGAAACATAATCATAAGTAATAAGTCTGAAATATGAATAAAAGTCAAATACAAGTTTTAAAAGCATAAACTGTTTTATGTGGGAGGTTCTCTAACCGACATAGACCAGGTGAGCTACATGGAATCCGATGTATCCGCCCCATCGAAAGGACCCAATATACCTTGCTAGGGTATAAAGGCATTACTTTGGCGTGATCACTAAAACTGATACCCAACAGAAGGGACTTAAGACCTACGGGGCTACGTAGTTCTGGGACCTTTTGGGTACTCTTACCCTTTCCAAATCGGTGCTAATACTACTCCCAAAACATACATATAGCTCATATCAAACTGGGCATGTCTGATGCCAAATCTGTTTGAAAAGCATAAGGGTATATCTGATACCATGCAATTCACTAGCTTAGGTGGTCATATCTAGATGCCAAACCTTTCTTAAAAGATAGGGACATATCTGATGTCCAAATCTTTCATAAAGCATAGGGACATATCTGATGTCCAAAAACTGTTGGAAAAGCATAAGGACATATCTGATGTCGTGCAATTCACAAGTCATGAATCTTAAATCTTGGCAAGACCATAATTCAAAATATACTTTTCTTGCTAAATTCATACTTAAGAATTAGTCATGCAATTTCATACATACATTGAGGCCATGATATCTAATCATGCCAACTTTATCTTGAAAATATGTAAATTCATAGTTTCATGCTAGAAATCAATATTCATGCTTGGGATTTTAAAACCAATGAGAGAATCATAATCAAATCATGAGTAATCAAGAGGAAATCATGAATTTAAACATAGAAAATTATTTCATAAACTTTCCCCAATTTTAGATCAAAACCCTAATTTCATAACTTCATACTTCAAGATAAGAGTTGGGGAATTTGGGCACAAGGGTGAAAGGAACCCATTGTTAAAAACCCACATACCTTGGTGAAAGATTACCCACTTGAATGGAAAAGAATTAGGAGACTTGACTTGGAGCTTGGAGACTTGAACTTGAGAGTAATTTTCCTCTTTGAGTGAGGAATGATGAACTTAAGTGGGACTTAGGGTAATATGGGTAAAAACCCTTCTAAAAGTAGTCAAAACAACTTCACTTAATACATAATAGGATGGGAAATGACCAAAATGCCCCTAGGAATTAATTGGGAAAAAGCAGGAAAATGGTCAACTTTCGGTGACCAAGACTAAGTCTACGAGTCATGGTTGAATGATGGTTTGTCATTTGGAGTCATAGAACTCAGGCTGGAAATTCAAGTTGCAGCTTCACTTCTACGGGTAAACAGGACGGACCTGTAGAAGTAATGACAAGTCGTCATTTGGAGTCGTCGTTCACAGGAGCTAGGCTGACTTGGTCAAACCACGACTCAAGACTACGGCTCATCATTCCAATGATGAGTCATAGACTTGACTCGTAGTTCCTGAAGGGGACTTGGGAAAATGTAAATCCTCTGAAGACATTCCACGAGTCAACATGACGGACTCGTCATTTGAACGATGAGTCATCGTTTGGACTCATGGTTTCTGGGAACACTTTAACAATTCTCAGGTCTAGTTCCACGAGTGGAACTATGACTCATAGAATGGACTATGGTCCATAGAACCCACTCATGGTTCTCAGACCAGAGGCTAAATCAACATAGGGCAATCCCACGAATCTATTCCATGAGTCGTGGTTCAAACCATGATCCGTGGTTTGGACCCGTAGACCCTGGAACTTTGAAAATTTCTGAAGTTTTTATCTTGGATAGCTGGATACGTGTACGGGGTGTTACAATATCCCCCCCTTGGGATCATTCGTCCTCTAATGAAGGCTAGACAAGGGAAACTGAGGGGTAGACAACCCAACCAAACATCAAAACATATAAATCAAGGGGTAATCATAAAACCTGATCTTTTAAACTTGAAAACATGATGAACTAACTTCGTAAAACATGGATGCATGCTTAAATCATGAGAGGAACTGATGGGGTAGAATCGAAGGGACATACTAAAGAGGAAACTAGTACCTCAAGCTGGAACTGGATCAGAAGGAAAGAGATAAGGATATTTGGCCTTCATGGCCTCCTCCACTCCCCAAGTAGCACCCTCAACAAGCTGATTCCTTCAAAGGACTTTTACCAAAGTGACTTCTTTGTTTCACAACCTCCGAATCTGACGATCAAGGATCTCCACGGGAACCTCCTCATAAGTGAGACTATCCTTCACACCCACATCTTCCAAAGGCACAATCAAGCTCGGATCGCCAACACACTTTTTCAACAAGGAAACATGGAAAACTGGGTGAACCGCTTCCAACTCCGTTGGTAACTCCAACTCATAAGCAACACTACCAACTCTCCTCGAAATCTTATAAGGACCTACAAAATGAGGACTAAGTTTTCCATTCTTGCCAAACTTCATCAGACCCTTCATGGGTGATACCTTAAGGAAAATCCAATCATTAAATTTAAATTCTAACTCCCTTCTCCTCATATCTGCATAAGATTTCTGTCGACTCTGAGCGGTCTTCCACCTTTCCCAAATAAGATGAACTTTCTCCATGGTCTCGTGCACAGAATTTGGACCGATCAAGGATGACTCACCAACCTCGAACCAACCAATAGGAGATCTACATCTTCGGCCATAAAGTGCCTCATATAGAGCCATCTGGATGCTAGAGTGGAAACTGTTGTTGTAGGCAAACTCGATAAGAGGTAAGTGATCATCCCAATTTCCTTTGAAGTCGATAACACAAGCCTTTAATATATCCTCCAAAGATTGAATAGTACGCTCGGCCTGGCCATCCGTCTGAGGGTGAAAAGTTGTGCTAAGCTTCACCTTAGTATCAAGACCCTTCTGAAACGATCTGCAAAACTGAGATGTAAACTGAGTACCCCTATCAGAAATGATAGACAAAGGAAAATCATGCAATCAGACTATCTCCCAAATGTAGAGTCTGGCATAATCATCCACTGTATCTGTAGTCTTAACAACCAAGAAATGGGATGACTTGGTCATCCGGTCAATGATCACCCAAATAGAATCATGTTTCCTTCGAGTACGAGGCAAACCCGTAATAAAGTCCATATTGATTGCTTCCTATTTCCAAGTGGGAAGGTCAATATCCTGAAGCATACCACCTGGTCTTTGATGTTCCACCTTTACCTGTTGACAGCTGGGACACTTAGCCACAAACCCAGCTATGTCCTTCTTCATAACATTCCACCAAAAGACTTCCCGTAGATCACGGTACATCTTAGTGGAACCCGAATGAATGGAGTATCTAGAAGTGTGAGCCTTAAACAAAATCTGTTGTCTCAACCCATCAACATCTGGCAAACATAAGCAACCCTGATAACGAAGCACACCATCTCCCCCTTAGGAGAAAACCACAACCCTTTGCTGATGAACTGGACACTTAAGCTGAAGTAGAATGGGATATTAGTCTTACTTGGCTTTCACCTCAGCCACCAAGGATAATTCTTCACCATTAGTCACAATCACACCACCTTCGGTCGAGTCCATAAGGCGAACTCCCAACCGAGCAAGCCTATGAACTTCTTTAACAAATTCCTTCTTTCCATCTTCAATTGAAGCTACACTTCCCATGGACAACCTACTCAAAGCATCCGCCACAACATTGGCCTTACCCGGATGGTAGAGCACACTCATATCATAATCCTTAAGGAGCTCAAGCCATCTCCTTTGTCGTAAATTCAATTCATTTTGAGTGAACACATATTGAAGACTCTTATGATCGGTGAAAACATCCACATGCACACCATACAAGTAGTGCCTCCAAATCTTGAAAGCAAAAACCATGGCCGCTAGCTCAAGATCATGAGTAGGGTAGTTCTTCTCATGTACCTTAAGATGTCTCGAGGCATAAACAATCACCTTGCCCCATTGCATCAAAATGCAACCTAAACTAATTCTGGAGGCATCACAATACACAACAAAATCATCAAGGACCTCGGGTAGAGCCAATACTGGAGCTGTAGTCAATCGAGTCTTCAATTCCTAAAAACTTTTCTCACAAGAGTCAGACCACTGAAGCTTAACCTTTTTCTGAGTCAATCGGGTCAAACGGGAAGCAAGGGAGGAAAACCCCTCCATAAATCTCCTATAGTAACCAGCCAAACCCAAGAAGCTTCTAATATCAGACGGAGAAGTGGGTCTAGGCCAGTTCTTTACCACCTCGATCTTTTGAGAATCAACCCGAATACCATTTTTTGTCACATTATGACCCAGAAAAGAAACAGATTACATCCAAAACTCGCACTTGCTAACTTAGCAAACAACTGTCTATCCTTGAGAGTTTGCAACACAGCCCTCAAGTGATCCACATGCTCCTCCTCACTCTGAGAGTAGATGAGGATATCATCAATGCAAACAATCATAAACATATCCAAATACTGCTTGAACACATGGTTCATCAAATCCATAAAATCTGCAGGAGAATTCGTTAGACCAAAAGACATAACAACAAACTCATAGTGACCATACCGAGTTCTGAAGGCTGTCTTTGGGATATCACATTCCCGAACCCGAAGCTGATGATAACCGGATCTAAGGTTAATTTTTGGAGAAGAAACTAGCACCCTAAATCTAATCGAACAAGCCATTGATCCTAGGAATAAGATACTTATTCTTGATTGTGACCTTGTTCAATTGACAGTAATCAATACACATTCTAAGAGATCCATCCTTCTTCCGAACAAAAAAAACTGGGGCACCCAAGGAGAAATACTAGGCCTGATGAAACCCTTATCAAGAAACTCTTTCAGTTGGTCTTTATACTCCTTCAGTTGTACGGGGGCCATTATAAAGGGATGAATAGAGATAGGATTCGTATCCGAAAGAATATCTACCCCAAAGTTAATTTCCCGCTTGGGAGGGACTCCAAGTAAATCATCAGGGAACATTTCTAGGAATTCATTCACAATAGTAACAGACTAAATAGTCAGGGTCTCGGACTCCGTGTCCATAACCTGAACTATATAATAGACATAACCCTTAGAAATCTTCTTCTTAGCCTTAAGATAAGATATGAAATGACCCTTCGAAGAAGAGAGACTACCTTGACATTCTAGGACAGGTTCATTAGGAAACTTGAAACTAACCACACGAGTGCGGCAATCAACTGAGGCATAACATGCATACAACCAATTCATACCAAGAATGACATCAAAATCAATTATCTCCAACTCTACTAAATCCGCTGAAGTGACTCTATGAAGGAATGAGATAGGGCAATTTCAATAGACTCTTTTGGCTAGGACTGACTCACCAACAGGAGTAGAAACATGAAAGGGTTCTAAAAGAAATTCAGGAGGAATCTCAAAGTTACAAGCCACATAAGGGGTTACAAAAGATAAGGATGCACCGGGATCCAACAAGGCATACACATCAAGAGAGAAGACTTTCAATATTCCGGTAACCACATTTGGATAACTCTCCTAATCCTGGCGGAAGGACGTGGCATAAAGACGGTTCTGGCATTGGCCACCAGAACTAGAAGCTGCGCCCTACGAGGCTGGTCTACCACCTGAAGTTGCTGGGGTAGACTAAGTCCTACCACCTCCCTACCTATTCTTAGCTGAAGGGTAGTCTCTAACACGGTGTTTGGTGTGACCACACCCAAAACAACCCTCTCTGCCATCCAAACACTCACCAGGGTGAGTCTTCCCACACTTAACACAAGCTAGGTAGGAAGATACCTTAGTGACACTACCCTGAGACTGAGAATAGGACCCAAATCCCCTTCCACCCTGATCATGATGAGGCTTTTGAGCCTGGGTAGGAGCACTAGCAGAAGAGTGAGCAGGACCTGATGACTTCTTCTGGAAAGAAGAACGATGTCCACCTCCGGACCTGTGATGACCAAAATCTGATCCCTTGGATCTACCCCTCTTGTTCTCCCTAGCCATCTCCTTAAGTTTATCATCCTCAATCTGATGGGCATGATTCATGAGACGAGAGATGTTTATGTCACTCAATAACAAGGAAGACCTACACTCCTTCTTCACTATATCGGAAACACCATAGATGAACTTTCTCATTTGATCATGCGGGTCCGCTACAATGGAGGGAGCATACCTAGACAACTGAGTGAACTTCAAACTATACTCTTGTACTGACATCAAACCTTGTCTCAAGTTCACAAATTCCTCCACTTTTGCTTGCCTCAACTCATGAGGAAAGAACCTATCAAGAAAGGCTCTCTCAAAACACTCCCAAGTCATGGGGATTGCATCACTCACCCTAGCCTCTTTCCATTGCGTGAACCAAATATGAGCCACATCCTTGAGTTGGTAGGATGCCAGATCAACACAATCAACACCCGCTACTTGCATAACCTCTAATATCTTCTTCACTTTATCAATAAAGTTAAGCGGGTCCTCACTCACTTTCAAACCCCAAAACTCTGGCGGGTTCATACGGATAAAGTCAGGAACTCGGGCTGCTACCCCACCTTGAGGATGAACGGGGGAAGAAGCCTGTTGATTTTGCCAAAGTCTGAGCTAGTAGGTGAATAGCATTCCTAAACTCATCATTCGCGACATCGGGAATCAGAACTTGAGGAGCAGTATTTTGAGTAGCTCAGGGAGGAATAACACGTCGAGGAGGCATAATTTGAAATGCATAAGATAAGGATTAGAGGAACATTAGACTTAAGATCTATTGCACGATGTGATCATGAAAGAAGTGAAGTTTTTCTAAGACACCTTATAGCTTTCCTTTCATATGTGTGGCGCGCTTCACACACATGAAAAAGACTCTACTCGATGCGACTTTCAAACAACCTAGGACCCATGAACCTGGCTCTGATACCAAGTTTGTCATGCCCCGATGTTACACCTAGATGTAACACGGGACTTGAGACAACAAGGATCCCAAGCTAACCCTTGGCCATAGCATTCTCAAGCATAACAAAACATAAGCGGAAGCATAATACGAAAATCCAATAAGGGAACGTTAATAAGGGTCTAAGAGCCACATAACATACAATATCCAAAAAGGGAACTCGAATACAAACTATGTCTGAAAGCCTCTAGTCATAACATAAAGAGTTGCTAGGACAAGACCCTAGCTAACTCGGAGTATAAAAGTAAAGCTAACATAAGGAAAAGCATAACTAGTCCTCGAACCATGAAGACTCACCACATCTGACTAAAGAAGTGGCCTAAGACTCTAGCCACGAAGCTGAGAAGGGGTACCTGAATCTGCATCATCAAAGGATGAAACGCAATATGCGTTAGTACTATGGAATGTACTAAGTCTGTGAGCAATGCATGATCATGAAGAAAACATGCTAAATATACTTAAATAACTGAAATCAAGCTTTTAAAGATAAATTGAATGCAAAGACTCTAATACTTTCCATAAGCTGAAACATAATCATAAGTAATAAGTCTGAAATATGAATAAGAGTCAAATGCAAGTTTTAAAAGCATAAACTATTTTCTGTGGGAGGTTCTCTAATTAACATAGACCATGTGAGCTACATGGAATACGATATATCTGCCCCATCTAAAGTACCCAATATACCTTGCCAGGGTATAAAGGCATTACTTTGGCGTGATCACTAAAACTGATGCCCAACAGAGGGGACTTAAGACCTACGGGGGCACGTAGTTTTGAGACCTTTTGGGTACTCTCACCATGTCCAACTCGATGCTAATACTACTCCCAAAACATACATATAGCTCATATCATACTGGGCATGTCTGATGCCAAATCTGTTTGAAAAGCATAAGGGTATATCTGATACCATGCAATTCACTTAGCTTAGGTGGACATATCTAGATGCCAAACCTTTCTTAAAACATAGGGTGATGTAAAAATCTTTCATAAAACATAAGGACATATCTGATGTCCAAAAACTGTTGGAAAAGCATAAGGACATATCTGATGTCATGCAATTCACAAGTCATGAAACTTAAAGCTTTGCAAGACCATAATTCAAAATATACTTTTCTTGCTAAATTCATACTTAAAGAATTAGGCATGCAATTTCATACATACATAGAGGCCATGATATCTAATCATGCCAACTTTCTCTTGAAAACATGTAAATTCATAGTTTCATGCTAGAAATCAACATTCATGCTTGAGCTTTTAAAACCAATGAGAGAATCATAATCAAATCATGAGTAATCAAGAGGAAATCATGAATTTAAACATAGAAACTAATTTCATAAACTTTCCCCAATTTCAGATCAAAATCCTAATTTCATAACTTCATACCTCAAGATAAGAGTTGAGAAATTTAGGCACAAGGGTAAAAGGAACCCATTGTTAAAAACCCACATACCTTGGTGGAAGATTACCCACTTGATTGGAAAAGAATTAGGAGACTTGACTTGGAGCTTAGAGACTTGAACATGAGAGCAATTTTCCTCTTTGAGTGAGGAATGATGAACTTAAGTGGGACTTAGGGTAATATGGGTGAAAACCCTTCTAAAAGTAGTCAAAACGACTTCACTTAATACATAATAGGATGGGAAATGACCAAAATGCCCCTAGGAATTAATTGGGAAAAAGCAGGAAAATGGTCAACTTTTGGTGACCACGACTCAGTCTACGAGTCGTGGTTTGAATGACGGTTCATCATCTGGAGTCATAGAACTCAGGCTTGAAATTCAAGTTGCATCTTCACTTCTATGGGTAAATAGGACGGACCTGTAGAAGTAATGATGAGTCGTCATTTGGAGTCGTCGTTCACAGGAGCTAGGCTGACTTGGTCAAACCATGACTCAAGACTATGGCTCATCGTTCCAATGACGAGTCATAGACTTGACTCGTAGTTCCTGAAGGGGACTTGGGAAAATGTAAATCCTCTAAAGACATTTCACGAGTCAACAGGATGGACCCGTCATTTGAACAATGAGTCATCGTTTGGACTCGTGGTGTCTGGGAACACTTTAACAGTTCTCAGGTCTAGTTCCATGAGTAGAACTATGACACATAGAATGAACTACAATCCGTAGAACCCACTTGTGGTTCTCAGACCATAGGCTAAATCAACATAAGGCAATCCCACGAATCAATTCCACGAGTCGTGGTTAAAACCATGATCCGTGGTTTGGACCCGTAGTCCCTGAAACTTTGAAAATTTTTGAAGTTTTTATCATGGATAGCTGAATACGTGTATGGGGTGTTACAGGATGTGATAGAGGGAGCTGTGAAGGAGATCAAAAAGTATATTGATAAGGCAAAAGGGAAGGCCTCAGTTGATGATGCAGATTTGAGTGTCGTACCTCTGCACCAGCACACTCCCGGTACCTTGGATGACTTCTTTGCAACTTATGATGATGATGATATGGAGCTAGCGATGATCAGAACCTAGAGTTTTAGCGGGTTCTCAGAGAGTTCACGCTCACTTTGCAATCTTGAAAGGGTGGTGCCGGCACTAGTGCATAGGAAGCGGAACGGATGATAATGAGGCGTAGTCCTCCCAAGGAGTTGATGCCCCCTTTCCTTACTTCTTTGAGATTAGATAATTGAGGGAAATACTTATTTTCTTAGGGGAGGTGGTATTTATTTGATATTGCTTTTGGTTGCCCGTGTTTGGCTTTGAGAAGATATTTTTATTGCCCTTGTCGGGCAAACTTCTTTATTCCCCTGTTAGACAATTTGTTTGGCCCTTATTGGGCATGTGTTGGATGATTGTGACATTACCCTTGATGGGCCTTTTCTTTATTTAGTTTTGTTGAATAGTGCTTAACTGTGCCCTCGTCGAGCCTAATGTTTTAAAAATTTGATTGTGTTGCCGGGTTAGTCTTATACGATTCCATTGTTTACTACCTGTGCTTTGCAAATACGCTAGTGCCTATGCCAAGACTTATTTTCAAATGATTCATGAGCGCTTTAAATTTGTAGTCGCCTTGTTAATAGTGGATTAGTAATAAACTCCAAGAATTTTCTTAATACCACAGTTCTTTCCCAAGGAGAAAATGTTTTCTTTATATTTCTTTCTCTTTTATTTTTGTGTCAAACCGGGTTGGTATGTCCCTATGATAGATTGAGAGGCGACTTTATTAAGGGAAATGTTACGACCCAATTTTTCAAGTCATGATGGAACCTACAACCCCTAGTAGGCGAACCAATTCCTATTTTCCAGAGCGATTAGTAATGGGCTACTACCTAACCAATACGCACAATAAGAAAAAATAAGCGGATGCAAATATAAGATAAAGACAACTTGAAAGCAAATAACCTGAATATATATACAAACAAGAAAACTACACCAAACCCAAGTCTTAGTATCGATACTACAAGAGCTTCTAAATAGAATGCAAGTGCTAGAAGTAAAAAAATAAGAGATACAACTGTCTTCGAAAGTACAAAGAGCAACATTGCCAAAAGATGAGATATGGTCAAGCCTCGGTCCTCAGGAACTTACCCTAGTCTCGAATATCCAAAAGCTGAAGGAGTCTCCACGCGATCAATGGCGAAAGCTCACACTAATATTTGCACCAGAAAGATGCAGAACTGTAGAATGAGCATCAATTGCTAAGCAACGGGTACCCAGTAGGCATCATAGGCCGACTGAGTGCATATAAGATATAAAACAATAATATAGCAGAATAAAAAGGAAGTAGTCAGAGAAGCAATAGGGAAAGCACACGTAAGCTAACACGGATAGAAAACCAAGGAAATACAACAAGCCATGCTAGTCACAGAAGATATATGTAACAGAAACACAGGTGTAAGAAGGAAAATGCACCTGGAGTCCTTGCAATAATAATATATATAAGGATAGAGTTTAAGGAGAAGGGCGGTATATCGGTAACCTCAAGTTAACAAGGGAAAAAAGGAAATCAATTATACATACTCAAACTAGAGGCAATATACTTAAAGAAATCATGCTAAAAACCCAACTTCAAGATAAGCACAGACATAAATCATTCTCACAAGTTCAACCCTAGAATGGAATAACTAAACCACAAGAAACCAAGATCCAATAATCAAGAACCACGATAAGGAATAAAATTCGATAACCCACAACCACTCAAAAGGCCACATCCACCGCGCCTCAATAATATAGGACCCACTAGCCCCTGAATAATCAATGACCAAATAACCAGGGCCTCAACAAGCTAGAAACCACTAATCCATTAATATCTAAAGGCCATAACAAGCTCTACAGTACGAAAGGAGTTATATAATCTACCTACAGTCCCAACGGCTGCCCATACAGCCTAAAAAAAAATCAAGTGAAAACAAACACTCCAGCCGCCCATCAAACCCAAATGTACACTGAGCACACAATAAACAAGGATGGAATCAGAATGCGATATGCCTCATGATGTGATATGATAAATCCAGTGTGATAGTAACCCTGTATGTACCTCCTCCGATGCTGATAGGACCATCAGGTAGGATCCATGGAAGGACACGACCCGTATAGCTCAACTGTGCTATATACCCCTCCTCCAGCACACTCAGTTTGTAGCCCCTGATCCAGGAATGGCAGGGTCCATGTAGGTCTGTGACCACATACTAAATGCGAATCTCAAAGTATAGATGAATAATCTGAATCTCCTAGTACATGCCCAAATTCGATCCAGGTCTAAATCAGTAGTAGTAATCTAAAAACCCTATCAAAGGGTGTCCGGAGCGTATCCAGGTTTAAATCAGTAATCAAGTTTTAATAACTCTCATAAAGGGTGCCCAGAGCGTATCCGGGTCTAAATATGTAGTAAAACATATCTAGCACTTCAAGACAGGCAAGCCTAGTATCAATGTGAAAAATGATGATAAAATCATCATAATATCCCCTTTACTGTAAGAGGTTTCATAAAAGTCAATTCCAAAACCCTTTCATAGTTATTTTTTTGAAAATAGGACCTCGAGGCCATGCAAAGTTTAGAAAATCATTTATAGTAGGCCTGAAGCCAAATCAGTAGTAAAACATGCATAAAAATCCTTTTCATGTATGATATGTTGGCAAACAATAAATTTTCCCAATGGCTCACAAAACATTTCTATCGGCCCTGCACAGGCTCAACAGCTCTACAGATAAAATATCTAGCCTAACGTAATATCACGATATCCGAGACTCGCGGACATTCCTTAATATCCCATCATCTATGGTCCAGAGGCATATATAAAGCCATACGGGGCCATAAGGGTAATATCACAATACTACATAAAATACTACAATCAAGTACGAAATAAATGGACCGGAGAGACGGACAAGGTCTAAGGTACCAACCTACAAAAACCCACCCAAGGGTACCAATTAATGTAATTATAGCCTATATATGCAAAGTGTAGAAAGATTAAACCGTAACCTACCTATCGTTCGATGACAAGCTACTGGAATGGCGTCGTCTAAGCTCGACTGCTCCGAGAAGCTCCTATTTGCAAAAACACTATCAACACAATATTCTACGCATCAATACAAAGCCAACGATACCCATGATGCTAAAAACATAGCCGAATTAAATTTTGGGTCACAGCCAGACCCGTGGTCCCTGTAACCCAAAGTCAGAAATGAAAACACCACAATGTTCCCCATGCTCTCGGGAGAACATGCTCCAAAAATGAGCAGAAATGGACCATGACAAGGGCTGAAAACAGCCCCAAGAGTCAAGAATTTAAAGAGGGAATTTATGGGAGAAATTGAGAATGTAAGATTAAACTTACCCGATTTAGAAGTCAAAAATCGAACAAGGATTCTCAAGGTGGTAGTCTCCAAGTTATGGGAAAGAATGTCATGCCCCGAGGCTACCCCCTAGCCATAACACGGGACCCGAGACTCAAAGTTCCCCAAGTTAACCCTTGGTCATAGCATACTCAGACATTCATAAGAAAACATAGCGAAAGCATACTAAGTGAAGACAAGCAACCATGACTAAATAAGAACAAAGTCTAAGAAGTATCAAATCCAAATATGGAATACAAGTCTAGCTATGTCTGAAGCCTCTAAACTGTCATAAGAGTTGATGGGACAAGACCACAACTAACTAAAGAATCTGAAAGAAAGATAAACAAATAAATAGACTAATGCTAGTCCTCGAAGGATGATGACTCACCAACGACTATCTCCGGTATCGTCTAGCCATGAGCCTGAGAGAGAGAGCCTGAATCTGCATCATCAAGAGGATGCAGTGTAAGATATGCGTCAGTACTATAAGATGTACCAAGTATATGAGATATGCAAAATCTGTACTGAACATACTAGATATGCTATAGAAGCTGATATCATGCTAAAATAGTAAAACTGTAATATAAATGACTCAATGCAATATCATAAGTTAAAACATAATCATAAGTAGTAAGTCTGAAATCTGAGCAAGAGTCAAATACATATTTAAAGATGAAACTGCTTCTGTGGGAGGTTCTCTTAACCGACATAGACCATGTGAGCTACATGGAATCCGATGTATCCGCCCCATCGAGAGGACCCTATATACCTTGCCAGGGTATAAAGGCATAACTATGGCATGATCACTAATTCTAATTCCCAACAGAGGGGACTTATGAACCTAGGGGGGCATGTAATTCTGGGACTAAGGGTACTCTCACCCCGTTCAACTCGGTGCTAAATACTACTCCCAACAACATACATATGCTCATATAATACTGGGGCATATGATGTCAAATCTATTTGAAAAGCATAGGGGTATATCTAATACCATGCAATTCACTTATCTTAGGTAGACATACCTAGATGTTCAACCTTTTCATAAAACATAGGGACATATCTAATGTCGTGCAATTCATACTTCAAAATCCTTAAATCTTAGCATAGCCATAATTCAAAATATACTTTTTTTTCTAAATTCATAACTTGAAGAATTAGGCATGCACTTTCATAAATAAATAAGGCCATGTTATATAAACATGCCAATTTTCACTTAAAATCATGCAATTCAATGGAATTATGCTAGAATTAATATTTAATACATGGGATTTTGAAATCAATTAAGGAACCTCAATTAAATCATAGATAAGTAATGAGAAACCATGAATTGATGCTTTAAAACTAAACCCATAAGTTTTTCCCAATTTGTGTAAGAACCCCAATTTTCACAATTTCATAAATCAAGGTAAAACATGAGGTTTTGGGCATAAGGGTGAAGGGAATCCCTTATTGAATACCCGCATACCTTATTGAAGCTTGCTTGATCTTAGATGAAAAGAAATGGAGTTTTGAACTTGGAGCTTGAAGGAGTTCTTTTCCTCATTTGGTAGATGAATGAGGAATAATGAAAGACTTAGGCTAATAAGAGTAGAAACCCTAGTAAAACTGGCCAAAACAATCTCACTTAAGAGTTAATAGGATGGGTAATTATAGAAATACCCCTAGGATTTAATAAAAGACTCGGCTTCAGAGACCACGAGTCAGTCTATGGACCGTCAACTGAAATGACAAACCGTCAACTGATCCGTGGTTCTAGGTGCCACTTCTGGGACCTCACTGGAACTCAACTCCACGAGTCACTCTATGGTCCATGATTCAAAATGACGGACCGTTCCGTTTACTCGTGGTCCTGACTTAGGGGCATGAGGATCCTCTGATCCTCAAGGATTATGGATGGAAGGATGACCCGTGGTTTAAAAGGATGGGTCGTCAACCAACTCGTCATTTACAGGACCCTTCATGCGGGGGGTCATCTGGAACTTAAACCACGAGTCCACTGGATGGGTCATGGTTCCAGACCATGAGCCATCGAGTGACTTAAAGACTGAGGGAAGAACACAACTAAAGAGCAGACCACGGATCAGACTATGGGTCGTGGTCCATGACTACGCTTCGTGATTTGGTCCGTAATCTCTGGGAACTTGTAATGATCCTTCCGGTTATTTCCACGTATACGTTTTCCTTGAACCGTTAGAGCTTGTTGTAGCGGACCCAAGTCACTTAAGGCTCGTCAGGACCGGTATTTTCGGTGCCGGGTCCATTTGTTTGATCGTAAGTTTCTTTAATAAATTTTTTGAACTTTGGGTAAAATGTCTCGGGGCTTTTCTCTCAATATATAAAGACTTAGAAGTCCCCCAAAATACCAAATCTAAGGTCTACGAGTCTAGTTTCCAACTTACAAAACCTCAGGTCCAACTGATCTTGGAGTAAAAAGTTATGACGGTTTTACCGCGGACTGTCTGGCAGAAAATGGGTTGCGAACCGGGTCGCGAACCGGGTCGGGTCAAACTTGATTTAAGCCTCAACTTCATGTTTTAAAATGCCATTTCAGTTCCGAAACAGTGAGAAAACATAAGGGAGGGTTCCAAGATAGTTCTTTAGTATCTAAATCGTGCGATGGTGAGTTGCAAACTTAAATTTAAGAATTTTATTAACATCGCGTGTATTTGAAAATATTTTATTTGAAAGTGGAATTTGGTAAAAGGTTATATTATTATTACCTTTTTAAAATATTTTAAAAGTTTACGAAAAATATTTTGTTACGATATAATTGTAGATGTATTTATTTTATAAGGTTTTTATACATTGTAATATTTTAACGGAGATAGTAAATTTAGTTATGTTGAAATTTATTATTATAATATAGTAGGTTTTATTCGAAATAATTTTCTAATTATTATTGTATATTCAAAAATTCTATTTATTATAACCACGAATTTACGCAATACCCGAGTATTTACATAATTAGGAGTATAAAATAATTTAATATTATGTGATCCCACCCTTATACACGTGGGTCTATGATAAGAGTCACTTAGTGACTTTTCATTTTATATATGACACTTGTTAGTATAATATGTATGAAGGAGATTTCATTAATAAATAATATAATCATCACTTTTCAAAAGTAAGTTGCTGAAGGATTTGTATATATGTATAAGTCACACCCCCACTATTTCTCTCATTAGAATTTTTCTTACAAAAGAGTGATGAAGCTAGCTACTGCTGTTTATATTGGAAGTAACAAAGTTCTTTTAACTTTTGGGTTTCATTCATTACCAAGTGTAATGTTTGTTAACCGCTCCATATACATACATACGCATACAGAGAAGGGGTTGGTGAAACCAATTATATGTTGACGTTATATTTGATCGGCCGAAAGCAATCAATTATCTACGTCAAGTTATTCAAGCCCAAATCCAATTCTGATTTAGTTTTGGACTTTCTCGGAGTGGTTCGAGCTTGGACATCATCTTAGCAGTTTGTCATCGGACGACAAGTAGGTTACGGTTTATTTTCCCTAGACTCTGCATATATAGGATAAAATTGTATTAATGGGTATCCTTGGGTTGGTTTATTGGGTTGGTACCACAGTCCTTGACCGCTTTATTCATGTCCGCCTACTTTTGTTCCTCTGTTGCTTGTAGTATTTGCCGATATATTTTATTTACCCTTGTGGTCCTGTGAGGCCTTGTTGACTCTGGAACATAGAAGGTGGGATTTTGGGAAGGTCCGCGAGTCCCGGGCATAGAATTATCCTTCTAGGCTTGTTATGCTTGCTGAGTAGCTGTGGGCCTGTGCAGGGTCGATAGGTTGATTGCGAGCTGCTGGGAAGCTATTGTGTGTGATCATACCATTTCCATGCATATAAAGAGGTTTTATCCATGTTTTACTATGGTTTTGGCTTCGGGCCTACTGACACTACTTTCTAAACCTTGCATGGCCCGAGGGGCCCATTTTTTATGGAAATAATTTGGAAATAGTTTGATTTAACTTGTGAATTTCCTGGGTAAAAGAAAGTAAAGTTATGTTTTAAATCATCAGTTTTACGATTAACGCTAGACTCGGCAGGGCCGGGGTGCTAGTTGAGTTTTCTTGCTACTTGAGATGATTTTTAGCCTCGGTCGGACCGAGCACCTGAGATGACTTTTTACTGTTTAGACCCGGTTATTCCCGGGCACCCTTGGAGGGGTTTTTTTGAGATACTTTCCTACTACTTTAGTCCTGGACAGGGTCTAGGCATGCATATTCGAGACTGGGTCTCTATCTTGATCCCGGACTTGCTTCCAGACGATATGTGTTGATACTGAGTTTTAGTATGGGGTCTGGGACCTCCATGGACCTTGCCATCCGGGCCAGGGGCTACGGGCTGCGTGTGCCGAAGGAAGGGTATACGGTGGAGTAGAGGTATACGGGCAGTGTCCTTCCATGGAACCTACCTGCTGGGCCGGATCAGCACCGGAGGAGATACATACAGAGATACCATTTCACTTGAGATCTTCATGCATCATATCATTCATTGTTTGAGGCTCCACCCTTGTTTGTTGTTAATTGATTGTAAGCTTCGGTAGTATGGGATGCCGGAGGGTTTGTTTTCACTTGTTTGTGTTCCTCGGTTGTATGGGCGGCCGGGGGACTGTATGTAGACTCTTGCTATTTACTTACAGAATTATTCCCTGTTACGGTTAATTATGAAATTGGTTACTGCTAGACTGTTAGTTGCTGGATTTGAGATTGATATGATTAGTTGGGCTTAATTCATGTCTCTAAGCATGCCTATCATTACTCTTTCTCTCTTCTTCTTACACTTGAGGTTACCGGTATACCGTCCATTTCGTAAACTTATTATGTATACACTGTTATTGCAAGGACCCCAGGTGCGTTATTTCTTACTTTTCACCTTGGTGGCCTATTGGTGTGTATATTCTGCTTACTAGCCTCACATGTGGTTCTGTTGATTTCCCTCTGGGCTAGTTCCTGTGTACCTTTCATTGATTTCTGTGACTGCTTGCTTCTATTCTGTCTGTTACTACGCTTTTATCTTATATGTGCCCAGTCGGCCTATGATACCTACTGGGTACCTTATGCTTCGCATTTGGTGCTCACCCCTACCCCCCTGCATCTTGGGGTGCAGATCCTAGCGGGGGCCATCATCGTTAGATCGCTGTGATTCGTGCTTGGAGATCTGTTGGGGACTACTTCAGACTGAGGGTGAGCTCTTGGCGATCGGAGCTTAGCTTTAGTTTATCTTTTGATTTATGTACTCTATTACCATTCAGAGACATCTGTATATATTGTTTTGGATCGTTTGCACTCCATGTATGTAGTTTCGGCTCTATACTATGATACCAGGTCTTGGGGTTTGGTTTAGTTTCCGCATATGTATATATTTATAGTCCTTTTATCTGTTCTCTTCGTCTTGTTCTCTTATTTGTTAGATAGTAGCCCATTACTAACTGTTCTGGGCTACGGGGATTAGTTCACCTACCGGGGGTTGTAGGTGCCATCATGACCGAGAAATTAGGTCGTGACAACTTGGTATCAGAGCTTTAGGTTCACCGGTGTCATCGGTATAGGAGTCAATGTCTAGTAGAGTCCTGCAGATCGGGGCGGAGACGTCCGTACTCAATCTTTGGGAGGCTACAGTGGCATTTTAGGAAATTCGACTCTTTCATTGTTTCTGTGTCGTGCGTACAACCCTTGAAGTTTCTGGAAATCTCATTTGTTCTACTTCATTCTTCCGCATATGGTTCGTACGAGATCATCGGCATCACGCAGAGATGAGCCTCCCACTCCAGCGCCAGCTCCAGCACCAGATCCAGTGACCACTTCTGTGCCAGCTTCAGCCGCAGCTCAGTCTCCAAATATTCGGGGGTTACTATTACAACTTTTGGGTATGATTGGAGAGCGGCCTTCTGAGGTAGCGCAGACACCCGCTCAGGGGGCAGCCCTGGGTGCACAGAGCTCAGGAGCGCAGCCTGCTACTATGGCTCCCCGTGCGGAGGTCATTCCGGTTCCATCTGTTGCACAGCCTCTTGCTCCTCGCCCAGTTATGACAGAGTCAGAGCAGAGGCGTTGGGTAGGTTGTGAGTGTTAGCACCTCCATGGTTTGTGGTACTGTGGACAGGAATCCACATGACTTTATACTACCTTGTGAGGGAGATGTTGCATCATTTGGTTTGTTGCGAGGGACTCACGGTTGGTTATATCCTATCAGTTTGGATGTGGGGCCCAGCGAAGTTATGGTGGAGGGCCCAGGTTGCTTGTAGACCACCATCGTCACCTCCTTTGACCTGGTCTGAGTTTTATGAGGACTTTATGGCCAAGTTCCTACCCCAGAGTGATCGGGAGCGTCGCAGGGAGCAGTTTACTCACCTTGTGCAGGGGTCTACGACTATCTCGGAGTATGAGACTCGCTTTCATAAGCTAGCACCATTTGGAGCTATGATCATTCCTACCGAGGCAGATAGGATTCGCAGATTTGTATGGGGTTTGAGGCCAGAGATCAGGCAGCCAGCTGAGATATTGATTGCCAGTGGTCGGTCATTCCAGGCTATTATAGGGACTTGCCCGCACTGTGGAGATTACAGCGCTATGTCAGGGGCCCAGGTAAGAGGCCTCGGCATCAGGGTGTCTATAGTGGTTCCAGATATGGTGGTAGAGGTCCTGGCCAGTGGAGCCGGAGTTATCAGCCACAGCAGTACCAGGGTCAGTCCAGCCGACCGGTTCAGGCTTTCCTTCAGACTTTTGGTAGTACCCAGTTCGAGCAGGGTCAGAGCAGCCATCAGGGCTATAGCGACCAGTCTTCGAGGGGTACAGTTTCTGGGGCATCAGGTCGTGGTGGTCATTCGGGATTTGCTGGTTCATCTCGACTGAGTAGGCCGTCAGGGGCTTGTTTTACTTGTGGTGCGATTGGTCATTTTGCTAGAGATTGCCCTCAGCAGGGTATAGTTCAGTTGGCCGAGCCTTTACGGGCAGTTCAGCCCCCAGCTAGAGGGGGTGGTCGTCAGAGTAGAGGTGGTTCTCCACGCGACAGAGCAGGTGGTAGGGATGGCGGTCGGGCAGGTGGAGGTCATCGTCAGTTTTACGCGGTCCCTAGGAGACCAGAGGCAGAGGCCTCAGATGTTGTGATTACAGGTACGATTTCTGTGTGCCATCAGTCTGCTATGGCTTTATTTGATCCTGGATCCACTTGTTCATATGTATCTGCCTACTTTGTGCCTTGTTTGGGGTTGGCTAGTGAGCCATTATCTGTTCCTGTTTCTGTTTCGACCCCAGTAGGAGCTTCTTTAGTAGTGGATCGGATTGTGAGATCCTGTATGTTATCTGTTGGTGATTCAGAGACTTGGGGTGATTTGATGATTCTTGATATGCTAGATTTTGATGTGATACTGGGCATGGACTGGTTATCCCCTCACCGTGTGGTTTTGGATTGTTATGCCAAGACCATTACCATAGCTGTGCCCGGTGTATCCCCGGTTGTGTGGCAGGGTTCTGTTAGCCATGCACCATCTGGGATCATCTCTTGTCTTCGAGCTAGAAAGTTGATTTCCCGTGGGTGTTTAGCTTATCTAGCATATGTCCGAGATGTTAGTGCTGACCCCACTTCTCCTGAGTCTGTTCCTGTGGTTAGAGACTTCCTCGATGTATTTCCTACCGACCTGCCAGGCCTTCCACCTGAGAGAGATATTGATTTTTCTATTGAGTTGGAGCCGGGCACTAGGCCCATTTCTATTTCTCCTTACCGTATGGCTCCTGCTGAGTTGAGGGAGCTTAAGGAGCAGCACTTGAGGGTTATACTCCAGACTTTGAGAGATGATCGGCTTTATGCCAAGTTCTCAAAGTGCGAGTTTTGGCTTGAGTCAGTTGCATTCCTAGGGCACGTGGTGTCTAAGGATGGGATTAGGGTTGATCCGGGAAAGATTTCAGCAGTTTGTGAGTGGCCTAGACCTACTACTGTTACCGAGGTTCGCAACTTTATTGGGTCGTGACAGATCCACCACAAAATCCATGGTTATCCTTTCCCACTTCCACTCTGGAATTGACATTCTCTAAAGTCCTGCAGGTCTCTGATATTCATACTTTACCTGCTGGCAGTTCTGACACTTGGACACAAAATTAACTATGTCCTCTTTCATCTCGGGCCACCAATAACGCTGCCTCAAGTTCCTGTACATTTTAGTCACACCCAGATGAATTGAGTACCGTGAACCATGAGCTTCTGTCAAGATTTTCTAAATTATATCATCAACCCGAGGAACACAAATCCTCCCCCTAAAATTTCACACTACGCCAGAGTCTAGCGTGACGTCTCTGGATTCCTCGGATATTATCTTACCTCGAAGCTTACTCAGTTTTGGATCCTGAAACTGTTTGGCCTTTACTTTCTCTATGAAAGTGGCTTTGACCTCAATACTGTCCAACAATCCACCCTGATCTGAAACACTCAAGTGCATGAACTTGGCCTCCAAAGCCCGAATTTCCTTAGCTAGTGGTCGTTTGGACACCCCCAAACAAGCCAAGCTACCTATGCTAACTGTTTTCCGGCTTAACGCGTCTGCCACCACATTAGGCTTACCCGGATGGTATTGAATAGTCACATCATAGTCCTTCAATAACTCCATACACCTCCTCTGCCTCAGATTCAAATCCTTCTGAGTGAACACATGCTGCAGACTGCGATGATCAGTTAACACTTCACACCTGACACCATAAAGATAGTGTCTCCAAATCTTTAGTGCAAAAACCACCGCTGCCAACTCTAAGTCGTGATTCAGGTAATTCCTCTCATGCACCTTCAACTGCCTGGATGCATAGGCTATTACATTTTTATCTTGCATTAACACAGTACCCAAACTAGAATGTGAAGCATAACAGTAAACAATAAAGTCTTTACCTTCAACCGGCAAGGACAATATAGGAGCCGTGGTCAAAAGTGTCTTGACCTTTTGAAAGCTCTCCTCGCACTTGTCGGACCACATGAACGGTACATCTTTCCGTGTCAGCCTGGTCAAGTGAGTAGCAATAAAAGCAAAATTCTCAACAAACCTCCAGTAGTACACTGCGAGCCCAACAAAACTCCTCACCTCAGTCACAAAGCTAGGCCGGGCCCAACTCTTGACTGCTTCAATTTTCTGGGAATCCACCATCACCCCTTGTTCTGACACTACATACCCTAAAAATGCAACTGAAGTCAACCAAAACTCACACTTAGTGAACTTCACATAAAGCTTCTGGCGTCTCAAGATATCCAACACAATACGGAGATGACTAGCATGCTTCTCCCTACTCTTAGAATAGATCAAAATATCATCGATAAACACAATCACGAAGGAATCCAAATACGACTTGAATACCTCATTCATCAAACTCATGAATGTTGCCGGCACATTCGACATTACTAGAAACTCGTAATGTCCATTCCGAGTCCAAAAAGTAGTTTTCGGAATGTCCTCAGGCCTAATCTTTAACTGATGGTACCCTGATCTCAAGTCGATTTTTGAAAATACTGATGCAACCTGAAGCTGGTCAAACAAATCATCTATACGGGGTAGGGGGTACTTATTCTGGATGGTCACCTTGTTTAACTGCCTATAGTCTATGCACATCCGCATACTACCATCCTTCTTCTTTACGAATAAAACTGGAGCACCCCAAGGTGAAGCACTGGGACGTATAAATCCCTTATCTGGGAGTTCCTGCAGCTGAGTCTTAAGTTCCCTTAACTCTGCCGGAGCCATATGATACGGAGGAATGGAAATAGGACGAGTGCCTGGCTCCAAATCAATACAAAAATCTATGTCCCTGTCCGGAAGCATACCAGGCAGGTCCGCTGGAAATACCTCTAAAAATTCAGAAACCACTGGAACTGACTCAATAGACGGGGACTCCACGCTATCATCCCGGAGATGAGCCAAGAAGGCTAGACACCCCCTCCCCACTAGCTTCCTATCCCGAACAAACTATATTATCTTAATTGTCTTAGGCCTGTACACACCTTCCCACTCTAGTCTATCCTTACCCGGAATTTCTAGAGCCACAGTCTTGGTGTTACAGTTCAACACAGCTTGATAAGGATATAGCCAAGTCATACCCAAGATAATATCAAAATCAGCCATATCCAGAATTACCAAGTCTACTCAAGTATGCAACCCCTCAAACACCACAGAACAGTTACGATAAACATGAGTCACAATCACAGACTCTCCAACCGGGGTAGAAACATGGATAGGGGAATCAAGGATATCACAAATTAGGTCCAGACCCAATGCAAAACTCACGGATACATAAGAATATATAGAACCTGGGTCAAATAATACCGAAGCCATTTTATCGCAGACAAGAATGGTACCTGTGATCACCGCATCTGAGGCTTCCACCTCGGTCCTCCCTGGAAAAGCATAGCAATGAGTCCGATCATCAATTCGGGCAACTTCTCGGGCCGGCTGCGCTGCACCCCTGCCTGTGCCGCCATTCCCCCTGTCTCTCCAGCCTTTCTAAAAATTACCTCGCCCACACTATGGATGACCCCTAGCATTACTGCCTCTTCCTAGCGGGACCACTGCTCTAAATGGTTGCTGACCCTGATTACCTTCCTGCCTATGTGGACACTCCCTCTTAAAGTGGCCCAGATCACCACAATGGAAGCAACCACGATCAAGTGTAGGTCTTCTAGATGATGTATAAGATGTTCCCTGGCCTCTAGGAGCTGAAGACTGAGCCCCCTGACGACCACCTGTAGTAGCTGGAAAGACTGACTGAATAGGACGGGCCGAGTAAGCCTGCTGATTCTGGCCCCTGGATTATGAACCACCATAGTTTATCTCAAAGTACGAGGTACGTACTTCTCCAAGAACAAGGCATGGAACTGCTCCCAAGTCAGTGGAGGTAGAACAGAAAACCGACACTCAACATGAGACCTCCACCACTGCTTGGCATCACCCTGTAGCTGAAAAATGACAAATTCAATCTCATAGCGACGTACAATACTAAACTTGTGCAACCTTTCATAGCAATCCAAAATGAACTCATAAGCATCCTCCCTATCCGTACCCTGAAACGTAGGGGGTTTCATCTTGAGAAACTTGGTCAGCATCTCATGCTCATTCCCTGTCATCACTGGGCCTAGCATTGGCCTGAAGAAATCGTTCGTGCCCAAAGCTGCATCCTTCCTAGGTGCTGTAGTAACTGTTGGCTGAGTATCCAAGGCCTGATTTGCATAAGCTGTGGGTATGGCTCCAGCACCAACCAACCCACTCAGAATGTTCCAAGCCTGCTGAAAGGCTTTCGGTGTCATAGCAGAAAGGCCTGCACCCCCAACCGGTGCCACCTCCGTCTGCGCCCCTTCATCCTCTACAACCACTTCTTCTACGTCCTCAGCAACATGCTCCTGAGGTGGGGGAGAGGTTACCTCGCGTGCATCAGCATCAGCTCGAGCCTCACCCCTGGCAGGTGTTGCTCTACCTCGTCCTCTGCCCCTTTCCCTGCCTCTACCAAGAACAGCTGGGCCCACTGCCTTAGCTCCGTTATTCCTTGTGTTAACCATCTGCGGACAGAAGAGTGAATGAGGTTAGATACCAATTTGTATCACCAGATACCAATTGGAATCAAGTTATAGCACGAAGTAAAGAAGAAAGATATAGTTTTTCCTAAATCCCCATAGCCTCTTGAAGAAAAGTACGGACATCTCCGCACCGTTCCGCAGGACTCTACTAGACCTGTTTGGTACGACGAGATCAACGAACCTAGGGCTCTGATACCATCTTTGTCACGACTCAGACCACCGTGAGTGGCACTCACCCAACCCCCGGGTGAGAGAACCATCACTGCCCCAAACTTAACCGTTCTAACAGCTCAAAACCAAGTGCGGAAAGTAAAGTAGCATTCAATAATTTAGGAAAAATACTTCATTAACATTAACCTGCGGAAATTATCCCCTAGAACCTGAAAGTCGCAGTACCAAACAATCTACCAATGTCTAGAGTACGGGGATGCAACCCCAAAACATAAAGGAAATAGTTTAAGCCTGAAACAAATGGTCCACAACTCTAAAGATAGATCCAACGCAGCTTGATCGAATAGCTCACCCTTGAAGTCTGGAACGCTGGTACTACAGATGAGGTCGCGTCTCAGCCGCTGGAAGATTTCCTGTACTCACAAGAAAGACAAGCAAGTGCAATATCAGTACACCACCACTGTGTACTGGTAGGATCATCAGCCAGTTTCTAAATAAACAGTGTATAAGCAGTACAACAATATCAAGTAAAATGAATGGAAGACACGCAACAATATTAACAGGCTTCCCTTAGACTACTAGCCTCTGCCTAACTTGTTCCCGCATGAAATCCACTTTTAATAACCATAAGCAACAGTCACATACACATAATCATCCTTTCTGCCTAGCCCGGACCCACCCTGGGATCCCCTCTAGACAACATATAAGTGTTAACAGACAACTCAACCTAAACCAAGACCAATTCAATAGATACAACAGAATTCCCGGTCACTCAAGGACCACCAGTCAATATCATAATTCAACAAACAGCCTGGTTCGCTCACAGAACTAATACCAGTCAATGCAATGCAATCAATAATAATGCAATGATACAGAAAAGTAAACCCGTACCAGGCGTGGTACCCGTGCCAACCGTTTGTTATACTCATACCAGGAGTGGTACCCGTGCCAACCGTTAGTATACCTGTACCAGGCGTGGTACCCGAGCCAACTGAATGTCAACAATCCATAGTCAATATATGAATACACAACTTCTAAACCAACAAGTACACACCATTCAACTCACAGACTGTAAAGCAGGACCCTTAGACATTCTACACAATCTAAGCAATGCAATTCATACAACCACTTAGATAAGAGTACAAGCACATACAACATTCACAGAAATCGTAAGCGATCACCTATCTCGAAATGATCCAAGCTCTATTCAACCCGAGCTTTCCCGTGTTCCAAATTCCTTTCTCGTTCTTGGTCTAAAATAACATACAAGTATATGAAATTAACAAACAAGGCCTGCACATTATCTGGATTACAGCGAATTCCAAAACCCCAGGCCACCCATGATCATCCCACCCTTTTTCCGAGCTTTCCACCGTTAATTTCCCCAGTTCTATCATTTTTACGGATAAAAATAGGGAATCTAACAACCTATGATCATAATATCTTACTTTTAACAACACCGAAGAACATTCAAGTCTAGAATCCCCCTTCTTCCCTAGATTCTACCATTCCGAGGTTATTCCAACCTTCCCCCAAGTTTCCTCCTAGCAATTCTACCGCATAGGAAAAGTATTACGAAGACTGGAGAGTAGAAACCTTACCTTTGAGAAGAAAACAATGGAAAAATGGAGGAAAAATGCCCGGAATCGCCTTGCCCTTCTCCCAAAATGAAATTGTGAAAACTTAATGTTTTGGAGAATGTTTCAGCTTTAATTCCCGTCGAGCCCGCTATAGCGGAGTCGCCCGCTATGGCGGAGGCTGACCAACGTTGACCTCCGCTGTAGCGGTAATTTTTCTGCTACGGCGAAGTGTCAACCGCTACACGGGACAGAAAGTCGTAAAACCTCCAAAATCAGTCCATTTTATAACACACATATTTTTTCGACGTCCCGAAACAACCCCTTCACGTCGACCTCGATTCCGGGAGGTCTACTTACCCAAATTCGATTCCGAAAAGTTTTCCGGACTCCTTTATGTGTTAGCTACGAGGAAAACTAGCTCAACACAAGACATCCGACCCCATCCTTACCTGGATGGCCCTAGACCATGCCTCACTCCTAAACCGACCGATACTAGCCTAACCCAGAATTTCAAACCTCCAAATCCGGAGTTTTCTAACTCTAAAACTTGGCACGATTGGACTACCCGTAACAACGAACCTGGTCGTTACAGTACTGAATACAAAAAAATAAGTAAAAAATAACTTGTTTTCCTATAATTGGAAAATATTTTTTTCCTTGACGAACACACCCTTAATTGGAGATATGGTTTGGATTTACTTTAGTTTTTGGTGACCATTATTAGTGTCATATATCAATTATTATTATCAAAAATTGCACATTATTCTTTACTAAAGAAAAAGGTTGGTATAGCCAAACTTTTGATTACTTCAGTTCCTTTATACGACTTACATTTAAATAAAGGACACATATTTAATTAAAATGTAAGTATTATATAATTGTGTTTTCATTGGAGGGACAATTTCAATTCTAAAAATAATATTAGGGACAAATTTGGTATAAAAGATGAAAATAAGGGAACGTTTGACCATAAAAATTGTGAGTAGTTGAAAAAAGAACAATTTTCATAACAGACTATAGTTTGGGGCCTAATAACTAAACTCACAATACTTTTCATATTTGGTAAACCCAACGACAATACTTTCTCTCCTCTCTTTCTCATTCGCCTTTCTCCTCTCACACTCTTCTCTCTGCTTCTTTCGTCCCTCTCCCTCTTTGTATCCGTGTATCTCTCCTTCTCTCCCTCTGTGTATCTGTGTATCTCTCTTTCTCTTATCCCATAAAATTAAATTATTGACTTTAAATGTACATTAACAAGTTGATTGTGAGGGAAAAAGCAAACACGCTAATACTAGCATATTTGGTCAAACTTCTAACATTAACTTATTTTGAAAAGTATTTTTTTAAAAAAAAATTGATCAGCAATTAGTGTTTGATTAAACTTTTATAAAGTGCTTCTAAGTATATTTTTCTCAAAAGTGTTTTTTCAAAAAATGTACTTTTGAGGAAAAAACTATTTTTTAGCTTTTGAAATTTTCCTCAAAAATTTAGCCAGATACCTTACTTTTAAAATTTTAAAATAAACATTTTTGATCTCTAAAATTTTTAGCCAAACAAGCTATAAGTTGATTCCTAACTAAAGGCAAAATTGGTACTCCAATACTTATGCCAAGTGAAAACATTGTTTAATTTAAAGTGAAATGGATCATTTTTGTTGTCCAATAATTTTACCCATTTCACTTGTCCACTCCAATTTAATTATTTATTGCCCCATCCCTTGGTTGAACCATTTCAAAATGATAACGGAAAAGGGCTGTGTATACTCTTGAATTATCAAAAATAATATGTAAATATCCTCCGTTATATTTTTGAGTTATTTGTGCCCTTGCCATCTAATTTTGGTTACGTATATATCTTTAAGTTAAACGGCACACCATATGTCCTCATCCTAACGAATTAATACATTTCCCCTGATTTATTTTAATTGAATTTACAAACCCACTTGATATCTGACACATCCCAACCAACTGATTAAACCCGCTAAAACACCCTCACCCTCACCCCTTTACTGCCACCCTAAAACCACCGGAGGTTCGGTGGAGTTCACACAACCATTGCAAGCACCACCACCGCTATCTTTCCCCTCTCCCCCACATTGCTCTTTCTCCCTCTATCTCACCACTTTTGCGCTGAACGGGCCAAATCTAGCCGAATTTCGTGTAATTTAACAAATCACTCTAGTATAATTTACAATTGAACTCAACAAATGAAGCGGGTGGTGAAGGGAGACAAAGAATGAAGCGGGTGTCAGTGTTTTAGTGAATTTGTTGATAGTTTTAAATTATATTAGAGTGAACAGACGAGCTACGATTCGTAACAAGAGGGTGAGGGTGTTCTAAACCAAAATTACTGAACATACGAGTTGCGATTAGTAACAATTGGGGGGTTTTGTGTGGTTGAATTGCTGTGAGAGTTGCGCACAAACCCCCCTAAGACAATTTGGGATTTCTTCACCGCTGACAGTGCTGCGACCGCTGCCTGAAATCACAACTAGTGGCATATTGTTCAAACTCAAATTCGAGGAGCTATGAGTGGTAACTTTTGGGGCTTCTTGTGGTGTTGGGTGCGTCTTCTTCAGGCGCCCATTCTGGCATTGATCTTGACTTGAGATATAGTGGCCGGAGCTCCAGCGATGGCGGTGAACAGTAACACCCACAAAGGGGAGATGAAGAATGATTAATTCGTTGGGTTAGGTTCTGGGTCGGGTATAGACAATTTGTAAATTCGATTAAAATAAATTAGGGGAAATGGATTAATTCTATAGGGTGAGGACACGTGGCGCGCCGTCTAGCTTAAGGGTATATAAGTATCCAAAGTTAGACGGCAAACACACAAATAATCCAATAGTATAACAGAGGGTTTTGCATATTATTTTCAACTAGTCTCTATGTACGTGCGTTGCATGAATATCACTCGTCGATTATTATAATACTTATGTTAAAATAATAAATTATACTTTTGCATATGGTTTGATCACTAATATCCAAATTTAACGTAATCGAATATTATTAAAGTATTTTCAAAATGTTGATCGGCTTTTATTTTCCTTATAAACTTAAATATTTCCTTAATAAAGTAATTTAATGTTAGATATAATAGCATTCCAAAAGTTCTTATAAATTGCATTCCTACGATTTCTAATGTCAGACTTAAAATCTTTATTATTTGTGTTCAATGTTACCTTTCAAACTTATATATTGTGTATCCTATAAATTAAAACCCTACAATTGTCTCCAACCTTTTCTTTTATTCTCTAAAAATTCAAGAATCATTATCAAAATAAGTTAGGATACCTTTGTTGTTTAAATTTTTTCACCTTTACGTATTAATTTTTTTTATGGCTTATTCCTTTTTCATTCAATTTGAAGAACCAATCCAAGATAAATTAGGATACTTTTTTGCTATTTTTTAATAATTTTATCCCGACTTAATTTAAATTTAAGGGCATAAAAATTATTCAACATTTGAAGGATATTTTGGTCACTCAACATTGTTATTCATGTTTTTATAATAATATAGATAGATAGATAATTCACAGATATATATGGTCCTTTTCCGAAATGATAATATAGTACATCTTTTTTTTTTAAAAGTGGTGATAATAAATTTCTTTTCATATTTGGGAAGTGAAAAGGACAAATATTATAAGGGACAAAATATTTATGAAATAAAGATCTTGGTTAACACTAATTTAATTGAAGTAATGTCTATCACCAATATCAGCAATGTCGTTGTAGTATAGTGGTGAGTATTCCCGCCTGTCACGCGGGTGACCCGGGTTCGATCCCCGGCAACGGCGATTTTCATTTTGGCTAATAAGACAGCAGTATTTCTTATTTATTCCAATGTGATTTTATTAAAATAAAATTAACCAGAACCTATATCAAGAAAGCCACTCATTACTAAGTTGATTTTCGAGTAAACTTTTTTTTTTGGATTATTCTTATCTAGTTTTAGAGTTCGTTGCGTTTTGCACCCCTAATCATGTATATTTTTTTTTGTGATTTGCACTTTGTTCTATATTTTTTATGGTTCGCATCCTCACCACTTTATTTTCTTGCAAAATATTGAGACGACTCTTTTAAAAAATATCACCAAGGGCAACATTGAATACCAAAAAAAAAAAAAAAAAAAAAAGAAGAAGTCACAAAAAATTAAAAAAAAAGTGCTCAATAAAAAATGGCCATTTTCATTATACTACAACAATATATTTTTCTTTGAATTAAAAAATCTAAAATACATTGAAATGTTGTTTAAGGAGTTACTGTTCTCATTCAAAAAGTCAAAAGGGTATTGTTTTGTAAGTGTACCTGTTGGAAAATAGTTTACGCAACGGAAGCATTACAAGAACTTACTGCTTACATTAATTATAGATAACAAATATCAACATGTAGTATACATAAAGTGTGCTGTAAATTAACCAAGAATTACCTCTTGAAGCAAGTCCAACTTCAATTCTACGGTCTTCTCCAGTGATCCCAAATTTACAGCTGAACTCTCTCAATACTTGGGTGGGCAAGTATTGTGCAGAAAACTACTCTCTCCGTCCCAATTTATGTGAGTTACTTTGACTTGGCACGTAGTTTAAGAAAGAAAGGAAGACTTTTGAAATTTGTGGTCTAAAATGAGTTATAGATATTTGTGTGGCTGTAAATCATTTCATTAAGGGTAAAATAAACATTTTAAAGTTAAATTATTATAAATATAGAAATGTGTCATTCTTTTTGGGACTAACTAAAAAGAAAAGTGAGTCATATAAACTGGGACAGAGGGAGTAATTCTTATTTCTAGGTTGGAAGAACCCCTATTGAGCTCTCCCAATTCAAAAGGGAGAGCCAAAAAAAAAACGTGTGCTTCCAAATTGAAAAGAAACAAAAACCATACGTATGTTTTCTTTTGAAACTAGAAAACACATGCTTGTTTTTTTTTTTTTTGTTCTATTCCTTTTTCCCTAGAAAATAGAATTCTGAGTTCTAGTTAAATATGTGCACTGTAGGGACCACATAATTAATTACTGAGGTTTTCTATTATGGAAATAATTCAAAATATTAATTTAAATTATTCTTACCATAATAAATTACAAATCATTCTACTAAAAATTCGTAATTGCACTCCTCTATTTATATTTTGAATTTTTCCATTAGATATTTATGTAATTCCCCATGTTAAGATTACAGATACTAATCAATAAATTAAATTACTGGCGAATTTAATTCAATGATTAATTTCCTTTAGAGCAATACTTAACTTATTTCATATGTCGGATTCATAAATCCACCGGCCGAGTTTACACATGAAAACTTATAAGCTTCTCATAAAAGGCGTATCATCAATCTCTAAACTGAGACATGGATTCTATCAACTAACTTATTATTTCACCAATATATATTATTATCATTCAATCTATCAAGCTTGTTGACCTATCTTAGGATCTTACCTTTTAATAAATCAAAACGATAATTAATATATACAACTCATAATAGTTATATCAAGATTGAGAATATAAGTACATTTAATAGGTTAGAGAATATATTTTTGTCAGTCAGTCTAAAACATCTATCTCTACTCGGTCATGTTCACTACATACAAAATGCACTAGCACGAAAAGTTAGAACTATACCATTCTCGTAATTAAGATAAATTACTTTTAATCTCGTGCTACAATCATTCTGATGGTTTGTCCAAATTTCCATCTATGATTGTGAACTATAACTTTAACTTATAAGAACTGATGATTTAATCTTCTGTGCATAAGCTTAAACTCAATACACCAAATTATCTACTATATAATTTGAGGACACATAGATGACAAAATGATCTATTTAATGTAACACTTTATTGAATTAAATAAATAAATAATCATTCAATAAATAATACTATATCAAAACACATGGTTAATAGTATATCCTAACAATCTCCCACTTAGACTTATAACCATGCACCTACAACTCTAACGCCCATTCATTCTACATGCCTATCAAAAGACTTTTGTGGCAAGGATTTTGTGAAAGGGTCTGCCAGGTTGTTCTCTGATGCAATCTTCGCAACCATCACATCTCCTCTCTGTACTATGTCTCGAATCAAATAGTACTTACGCTCAATGTGTTTTTCTCTCTTATGACTTCGTGGTTTCTTTGAATTTGCAACTGCACCACTATTGTCGCAATAAATAGTAAGTGGGGCTTCTATTGCAGGGACTACCCCCAAGTCTTTTAGAAAGTTTCTGAGCCATACCGCCTCCTTAGCTGCCTCATAGGCTGCTACATACTCGGCTTCCATGGTGGAATCAGCAACACAAGTTTGCTTGATGCTCCTCCAAATAACGGTTGCACCTCCCAAAGTAAACACATTTTCAGAGGTCGACTTACGAGAGTCCTTGTCAGACTGGAAATCTGAGTCTGTGTACCCTATTGGCACTAACTCATTCGAATGGTAGATTAGCATGTAATCCCTAGTCCTTTTCAGGTACTTGATTATATGCTTAGCCGCCGTCTAATGTTCTCGTCCAGGATTAGACAGAAATCTGCTAACCATGCCTACAACAAAATAGATATCAGGTCTAGTACACAACATCACATACATGAGGCTTCCTACAGCTGATGCATAAGGAACCACCTTCATGTTTTCTGTCTCCTCATCTGTCTTAGGACATTGATCCTTAGATAGAGAGATTCCATGTCTGAAAGGGAGGAAACCTTTCTTGGAATCATGCATGCTGAACCTGGTGAGAATAGTATCAATATAAAGAGCCTGAGATAAGCCTAACATCCTTTTCTTGCAATCACGTAGAACCTTGATCCCAAGGATGTGAGAAGCTTCTCCCAAATCCTTCATATCAAAATTACTGGACAACCATTCCTTAACTGAATTCAACAAGCCCACATTATTTTCTATGAGCAAGATATCATCTACATACAATATCAGAAATACCAACTTATCCCCAATCCACTTTTCATACACACAAGATTCATCAAGACATTGCTCAAAATAAAAAGTTTTAAACTCATTGTCAAAACAAGTGTTCCATGCCCAAGAAGCTTGCTTTAATCCATAAATGGATCTTTTAAGCTTGCACAACATGTGTTCTTGACCTTTTTGAATGAAACCGTCTGGTTGTCGCATAAAACTGCTTTCATCAAGACTTCCATTAAGAAAAGTTGTCTTGACATCCATTTTCCAAATCTCATAATCATAATGAGCAGCAATGGATAAGAGAATTCTAATAGACTTAAGCATGGCTACTGGCGAAAATGTTTCCTCATAATTGATCCCTTTTTTTTTTGAGTAAACCCTTTTGTAACAAGTCTAGTTTTGTAAGTTTGCACTTTTTTGTCTACTCTCTCTTTTTCTTATAGATCCACTTGCATCCAATGGGTTTGAATCCATCTACAGGTGGTTCTACAAGATCCCGAACTTTATTGGAATACATGGACTCCATTTATGATTTCATAGCAACAATCTATTTTTCTGCATCTTTATCCTGTAGCGCTTCATCGTAATTTACGGGTTCGATATTCAACTCTTCAGGGATTCTGTCAAAAGAATCTCCCAAGAGTGCATACCAAATTAGTTTTTTTATCTCTCTCCCACTACGACGAGGCTCTATAGGAGGGGCAGTTGTCGCGCCCTATTTTGAACTGGACAAAATATGTTTGCAACATCCGGTTCTTCTACCTGATTTTGAATAGGGTTTAGAGTCGCCACCTAATCTTTTTAGGAAAATTAGGAAAACCATTTGTTAATGTAAAACTCTGTTTTTAGTCTGCGAAAACCGATGAAATTCTAGGTAAGAGTTTTGGTTACTCGAGGGGAAGGTATTAAGCATCCCTCAGAGCCTATCCGAAGATAGTCCTTAAAACTTAGCTTTAGAAAAATATTTAGGGATATTTGTTTAGTATTACTTATTAAAAGAAAAATATTTTTAGAGGATGTAATTTTAAATAAAAAAAGAGTAAATTAAAATCATTTCTTGTGTTTAAAAGAAAGTATGAGGTATATAAAAGTAAAAAAATATATGTATACAAAGCGGTATAAGATATAAATATAATTTAAAGAGTAAAAATATAATATTTTAAAATAGTATAATATATAAAAGTGTAGTAGAGTATATATGCATGTAAATAATTTATGTGTAGTAATTAAAAAAATAGTGTGCATAAAGAGTATGTATACAATGTGTAATAAAATAATAACTTATAAACATGTGTATATGTAGTGAAAAATAGTATGTGGTAAAAATAGGTATAGATATGTGTGTGTGTAAAATAGTATGAGTGTAAAAAATATATATGTATGTCAATATGCTCGTATGTATGTATGTAAAAATAAGTATATGTACAATACAAAATAATATAATTGTAATATATATGTGGTAAAGTATATAGAATATAATGGCAATGTAAAAAATATGTTTGTAAACGTAATAATATATATACCTCATACTTGCAATTTTCTTTTGGAGAATATTCTGAAATGAGATAACTGTGCGTCAAAAATTTTATACAAATAATATTAGTAAAATTGAGTTGACAATCCGTTTTGGCAAAAATTGATAAGCAGATTTTAAAAAAAGTCATTTTTTAGCTTCTCATTTCTAAGTTTTGCCTGACAATGTAGAAACAACTAATAGTGGAAGAAACACGATATTCTTAATAAAAGGTACAACTCCTTAAATTTAAGAAAGAAAAGAAAGAAATGTCTATTTTTGATTTTCTAAAGTAACCTTGTGTTAGAAAATGGTGACATGATAATTGTTATTTTTTAAAGAAAACAATAAACACTTAATACTTAAGGAGAGAGAGAATCCACAAAGGTGGCTATGAGCCTGTACGAAATCACACAAAGGCACATACAAAGTTAGCAAATAACAATGTCAACAATAATAATAAATATAAAGGACGGAGAGAACTAAGAAATGTAGGGTTCTTTGAGAGCCCAACTCCTAATACTTGACTCCGAATGCGCGTGTAGTCTCCTAATAGCTGCTGACCCAAAAGTTTTTGGGTCATAAATGAGTTTCAAAATGAGAACTCCAGCTCTCCGTTCGTGCCATGAAACAAAGAAAGAGTAAAGGAATTAGAGGCTAATCAAACACTTGAAAAGACAACAACATATTAACAAAAATATATTTAACCAACTAATATAGAAAAGATGTGATCCTTTACTGACACAGGCCCCTTTATAAATATAAAGGATCAGGCCACTGTAATAAATCAGAATTACATAGTCACTGAGATGCCCAAGTTGATAATTATCACTCCTTATTTACACCGCTGCAAACAAACCATCACAAAGCTTGTACCATGTTTGAGAGTAAATTTTGTAAGTAGTTTTTTTCATAGAGATATAAGAAATGACAAGATATATTTCTAAAAAAAAATAAAAATTTCATACTGAGTAGAAAACTGGAAAAAAACAGAGGTAAACATGCTATCTTACTCTTCCCAATACAATCACTCATCTTTCATAACTGCCCAATTGTAACAATAGCCATATTTCACATTTGTATACTTAGTAAAGCCAACAAACAAGATTAGTTTCTAAAGGAAAGTTAAGAATTTAACCAATTTTTGCTCGTGTTGGCAGATTCTTAGCCATTTTGAACTATCAAAAATCCAAACAAGGACACCACCCCATTGAGTTGTTTATACAAGTCCAAACTCACTCGACTAATACAATTTACACAACCGACTAAGGAAGCAAGAGAGGGAGCGGTTGGGGTTCATGTAAATGGTTCGAACAAGATGGAACACTACACCATAATTTTGTAGGCATAAACTTATTACGTTAATAATACTATCCTTTCCAGTTAGCTTTTCAATTTCAGAAAAATTGTCGAGGAAGGAGACAAGTTTTAGTTTAGTTCTCAAGAGATTACACCTTTCGAATAACTAGATCAAACCTTAAGACTGAATATCACATGCTTTAACAGGAAGAAAACAGTCCTACGTGTGAGCTGGTACCATACTCTTCATCCAACTTAATTAACTTAAAGCTAGGTGATCAATATATATATATATGCAAGCCTTTAGAACCATTACACATGTGTATATACAATCTTCTCGAAGTTATAGCTACAACCCACTAACCTCAAACTTTGGAAGCCAAATTAATACCATCTTTTACTCGTATGAAGTGATTTAAATTGGTACAACGCCTAACCATACCACAAACTTGTTCAAACTGATTAGAACTTACCTTAACAGTGAATTCTCAAGCTTATTTAATCATGTTCAAGACTCAAGTCACAACTTTTATATTCATGCTGCGAAATCAAATAATAACAGTAGACTTTAAACATATGATAAACTTCAAACAAGTAGCCAATCACCTTTCAAAACGTAAAGCTTGTATGGCCCTTCTAAGGTGAGAAGTTTCAAAACCCCATTGAAGTGAACAGATAGACTAAAATGTAACTAACAATTGATGCATTTTTTAAGTGTTCAAGCAAAAGGGAGGCAGATTACTATACTTGAAGCTTTAAGCCTTTTAAAGACCTTTTCATGCTAAGATGAAGGGGTGCCCGTATCATACAAACAAGCAGAGACATAGGTAGGTCATTATTATCATGTTCAAAGTATCAAAAACGACATCACAATGACCTTAAAATAGTCCAATGAGTATATCTGAAGACTCCAACCTTCCTATAGTTCATTTTAAGCTAATTAAAGGTTGTAAAAATACTCTGCAAGCATAAAACCAAATGACCCAAGTACTTCTTTACTTCGAGTCCACATTCTCAACCAGTAGAATGAAACGAACAACTCTATTTGAGACCTCGATCTTAATAGGTTTCAGCAAAATCACAAACTACAAATATTTTACAAATACTCAATCTAATGCGGATAAATCAAGAGATAAGATTTTTTTTTTTTTTTGGTTTCACATTTTTTGTGCCTAAAATCAGCCAGCTAATCTATCTACTAGTCTTGAAATCATCCAACCCTTATAGCATTCGTACATAGCATATTCTCTGGTGGAGGGGCTATCACTGGAAAGAACGGGATTCAAATAAATGTCGGATATGACCACAACAGGGCTGTCCACTTTTTACTAATTTCTTCTTCATCCATATATTACTCATAGATGACTTGCAGTTTGTTTTAACACCTAAGGAATATATGTACAGCAAGTGGAGGGGTTTGTTGCTGAATTTAGACACTAGTTTAGATCAAAAGCAGGCCAACAGGTTCATTCGAACTATACCACACGGAAAACTTGTGAGTTCAAAACAGTGAGAAAGTTGATCTTTAATCCTAAAAGTTAGTTATTTCAACGCTCGATGACACTTCATAAATGATTCAAACTCATAATTATCACATGTTTAGAATACACTACCGGTGTACAGAGTGACAAAACAGACGGGAAAAAATGATTCATATATTCCTAAAAAAAAACTCGATCCGCGAAGAAAAATAACAAAAGACAGCCGAACGTACTTAGAGTTTTAAGCTTTTAGAGCTTTCTTTATGCTAAACTAAGGCGACTAATGCCTTGTGAAAACATGTATAGGCATTAAAACAGCTATGACGATGTGTGAACATCCCAATCCTATTATAATATCCTAATAGTCAGCCAACCATACTTAAACTTCAAACTTTATAGGATTTGTTTAAGCTAGATTTCAAGTTACAATAATTTTCCAAACACATAATCTAACGTGAATAAAATCGACCAGAGATTATCTTCATTCCATATTTTTTAGCCAAAAATCAGCCAAACAACAACAACCAAACTCGCACAATTAATGGATCACAAAACTAAACATAAAGTAATTAGACGGGGTAGAATTTACCTTGTGTTGGGCAGCGATTGAGGCCGTTGAGTGTCGAGTTTCAAGCTATTACTCCGACTCCGGATGTGAACGAACTCAGAAATCTGAAAATTGCTCCCAGTGACTACTTATGCTTTGTATATCTGTGGACTTGTGTGTAGCAATGGATTGCCAATCGATCCTCAATAATGGAAACCCAAGGGTTCCTTTTATAGCCGAAATTGAGGGCTCAAACGGTTCTTTCCAAGAATTCAAAATTTAAATACTTGGAAAGCCAAATTGCAAGGGAAATGATGAAATCAGAGAAAGGAAGGAGATATGTCTACCTTTTCAGACTGATTTGAAGGAGAAAGTGACAGGTTGGAGGTGTAGAACTCGGACCCGTCGGATTAAGCTCGTTCCCATCGGATAAAACTTTGAATCCGATGGGTTTTGATTCTCTCCTCCTTTCCAATGTCTGCAGCGGTGGTGGGGAGCTTTACAACTCTGAAAAATCCCAGGAAAAGGGGAAAAGGTGATGTGGAGGTGATGGAAATGGCACCGTTGTTGTTTGCCCGCCGGTTTGAGCAAAAATCCGGCGGGTCTTGGGCATTTAGGTGATGAGGAGCAGGGGTTTGGGGGGGGCTGGTTGGTTTGTGTTTGGATGAGAGAGAGAGGATTAGGGAAAGGCCTTTTGGTTAGGCTGATAGTTTAGTTTAAGGGGTTTTGGGCCGGGTCAGGTTATTTTGGTATTGGGCTGATTGAATTAGGCTGAAAGAGATATAAAATTGGCCCAAATATGTATAGGTAAATGAATTATTTTTAGGAAAATTCACTTTTTCCCAATTGTTTTTCATTTAATTAATTAAACGATGCTTCTTTTATCCTAATTAATTTTCCAATACATATATATATGACTTAAAATAACTTTAATACGCGTAATTGCAATTCATAATTAATAAAACTATATTTTAGAAATATTATAGCGATACGAAAAAATTTATTTAGAGTTTAAAATAAGAGTTACTATACTAATATCTTATTAAAAATAGCGAAAAGAATGAATTATAAAATATTTTTGAGTGATTTATTTCATATATAGAAAGGAAAGGAAATAAAATATATTATTATATACATACATATATTATATAGAAAGTAAAGGAAATAATATATATTATTATTATAAAAAGTAAAGGAAATAATTTTTTTAAATGATTATTGGTGCCAAAATTTATTAAAAACTACAACAACAACAACAACAAGAACATACCCAGTGTATTCCCACAATGTGGGGTCTGGGGAGGGTAGAGTGTACGCAGTCCGTATCACTACCTCAGAGGTGAGGTAGAGAGGCTGTTTCCGATAGACCCCCGGCTCAAGACAAAAACAGTCTAAGAATAGGGAAAAATAAGAAAATTATTTTGGAAAAGTCCTCGGGACTAAGAAGCATATAAAAATTAATTATGGGAAAAAGGAGAGCCAAAATTGGGTGTCAACAACTAGCCCCTCTTCGAACAGAGATGATGAAAGAGTCTTTGGGCGAAGACGTTGACGTAAAGCCAATTTTATCTCAACTGGAAAAAATCAAATTTTGGAAAGGACATACCTAGAAGGAGAAAGGTTATTGTGATTATGAATTCGACCAAACTCTGGTCTCCGAGTTGCCTATATATCTCGGGTTTCACGAGAATCAGGCCGATGTAGTTCAAAAATTTTGAGAGGTCCTCAAAAGTTTTCCCCAATGCTGGTTTTACGATGACACTGGTATTTCCTGGAATAAAGAGGAAGATGATCTTGGCACGAATAGAGTGGGTACGACCATGCTCGAAGTTGAGATGCCTACATATCCCTAAGGAAACGGGAATCAGGGCGGTTGTAGTTCTGGATAAAGGATTATGGTAAATTTTGAGGCAGTCTTCAAAATTTGCCCCAGTGTATGATTTAAGGTTGACACTGGTCTCTTAGTTGAGCTTGGAAAGAGTTTTATGAAATTGACGGTAGATTATTTCCTAGATGACAATAACCTTTTCAGGATGGGTGCACTTTCACAGCCTCCCGCTTATAAATGTGGTGCACAACACACTCATAAACGAGACTCTACTAGGTGCATCTCGCATCCCTATAAGATCACATCGAATTGTTGGATGGAGGTAATCCCTTTAATATCCTCTAGTGAGAATTCTAGGAGATGAAGAAAAAGGTATCGATGCTTGCGAGAGAAGGTGTACTCTAATTTAGAAATATGGACGACTGATTGTAGGAATTGGAGTCGGAGTGCTAGTCTTGAAACTCTAGCTTGTGAGTTTGGTATTCCTCTCAAGCATTGCCTTAATCGCTGCTTAGAGGTAGTTCCACGTTGTAGTGTGTCATTCTGCAAAATAGGTAAAAAAGGGTTAAAAAGTACTTGTTGAGGCTCAAAACTGTAAATTAAAATTGTAATGCAAAGAGCAGAGTGTAGATATCCAAACGATTGTCGACGTCTCTATTTTGCAGAGTGGATGTAGCGTAGGTGAAGCAACTTGTGAAGTAAAGCATCCGACTGGCGGGGCAACACTGAAAAGTAAAGTCTCTCGACTGGCGGGGCAATCTTGTAAAGTAAAGCCTCTCGACTGGCGGGGCAACACTTGAAAGTAAAGCCTCTCGGCTGGCGGGACAATCTTGTAAAGTAAAGCCTCTCGACTGGTGGAGCAATCTTGTAAAGTAAAGACTCTCGACTGGCGGGGCAACATTTGTAAAGTAAAGCTTCTCGACTGGCGGGGCAATACTGTAAAGTAAAGCCTCTCGACTGGCGGGGCAATCTTGTAAAGTAAAGCCTTCATCTGGTGAATCAGCCGTGACATCTCCATTTGGTGGAGCGGTCTTTAATGCAAAAATGAGGATGTTGCTAGCATGCATGCTTATGATTGATGGAGTTATGATGATATTTGTTATGATGCAGCCTCCCATTGGCGGAGTATGTTTTGCTTACTAATATACATTTCTCTGATTTGGCAGGGTGTTGCTTGCTTGCTTATGTACAGGCTCCAATCGTCAGAGCATCGTCATGTTTGCTTATGTACATGCTCCAATCGACAGAGCATCATTTTGTTTGCTTATGTACAAGCTCTAATCGGCATAGCGTCATTTTGTTTTCTTATGTACAAGCTCCAATCGACAGAGCATCATTTTGTTTGCTTATGTACAAGCTCCAATCGGCAGAGCATCATTTTGTTTGCTTATGTAGAGCCTCCAATTGGTGGAGTTTGTTGAAGTCAGTTAGCATTCTCCGATTGGCGGAGTTATTTGACGCAATTAGATGGCAATCTCTGATTTGCAGAGTTATTTGGAAAGAGATAAACTATCCTATTTGTCCTACGAGAGCTCTCTATCTTCGATACTTGCTCTGGATCTTGGACGCACCTGCAAAAACATAAATGAAAACCTTTTAAGAATTGTAAGAATCGGGATAAAGTATTTTAAAATAGAGTAGGGGAAGAATATTTGGCTTATGGTGTCGTGATAGCCAAAAGATTTCTCCAATCATGTCCATGAGCTTGACTTGACATCATCCTGTCTTGATTCCTGTGTCCCTGCGCTCAAAGAAAAATTCTTAGTTTTGGGAGGGGTGTTGATTTGTGTTGGCTTGTAGACCCGAACTTGCTGTTAGATTTCTTCAAAACCTCCTCAGCCGTTCTTGATTTCCTATCCCAGAGACTCGGTAGGTGGATCCCTTCAAAACCTCCTCGGTTGCTCGCGACTTCTTATTTCAGAGATTCAGTAGGTGGAAAGGCAGTAAAATATTTTGAAAATAAATATATATATATATATATATTATTTTTTTTAGAAAAATAAGTATATTTTGTATATACTAGGCGCATATATATAGTGATTATTCATCGTTCCTTAGATTATGACATGTTCCGAAATCCAATCGAGTTTTCCCATTTGTTGAGGACATCCAAATGTACTTTTCTCGTAGCTTTGGCTTCCGGTGATGCTTCTCTATCTCTTTGTAGATGTTGTGATCACTCTGAAGGTATAAATAAAGGGGGGGGAAGGTTTATCCTAAGGGTATGACCGAACCTTTTAGGTTGCCTACGTATCCCCAAATGGGAATCAGGTCTGTATGTAGTTTGGGGATATCAAAGAAGGATGAAAATATATAATGCATTGACTGAGCCTGACTCAGGCTGCCTACGTATCCAAGTGGAATTAGGTCAGAACGTAGTTCAAGTACATCAAGGGAAATGGAAAAGATAAAATGCATTGACCGGGCCTGACTCAGGCTGCCTACGTATCCAAGTGAAATCAGGTCAGAACGTAGTTCAAGTACAATAGGGGAAATGGAAAATATGAAGGGACCGAATCCGACGAGGATTGCCTACGTATCCCACCGAGGGAAGTCAGGTCAATCGTAGTTCTAAATACATGAAAGATGATGTGTTTGGTTTTTCTAAGGGAGACTGGACCCGATATGGGTTGCCTACGTATCCCGCCGTGGGAAGTCAGGCTAATACGTAGTTCTGGTTACATTAGAAAAAATGCAAAAAGTACAAGGAAATAACAACTAGTCCTACTGTCTTCAAATGTAGTAATTCTTGATAGCGTCTGAATTGATTGGCTTTGTGCTTACTGATCCATCCATTTCTGCAAGGATTACAGCTCTGCCTGAGAGCACTCGGTGAACCATGTAAGGACCTTGCCAATTTGGCACAAATTTCCCCTTAGCTTCATCTTGGTGAGGGAATATTTTCTTTAATACTAATTGCCCTGGTGTGAATCGTCGAGGCTTGACTTTCTTGTTGAACGCTTTGATCATTCTGTTTTGATAGAGTTGACCATGATAGACTGCATCCAGTCTCCTCTCATCAATGAGCATCAACTGTTCAATCCTGCTACGAACCCATTCCGCGTCTTCCAGACCAACCTCTTGGATGATTCTTAGGGAAGGTATTTCCACTTCTGCGGGCATTACTACTTTCGAACCGTAGACCAACATGTAGGGGGTTGCCCCAGTGGATGTTCTGATTGTGGTGCGATAGCCGAGCAAAGCATATGGTAGCTTCTCATGCCATTCTCTGTTACTATCTACTATTTTCCTTAGGATCCTCTTGATATTCTTGTTCGCGGCCTCAACTGCTCCATTCATTTGTGGTCGATATGCTGTGGAGTTCCGATGAGAGATCTTAAAATTTTCACAAGTCTCTCTCATGAGATCACTATTAAGATTGGCCTCGTTGTCTGTTATGATTGATTGTGGAATTCCAAACTGACAAACTATGTTATTGCGGACGAAATCTGCTACCACCTTTTTAGTTACTACCTTGTGCGTTGAAGCTTCAACCCATTTTGTGAAATAGTCGATAGCTACCAGGATGAAACAATGTCCATTTGATGCGGGAGGCTCTATGGGTCCAATTACATCCATGCCCTAAGCAGCAAATGGCCATGGGGAACCCATCACATTGAGCTCGTTTGGCGGAACTCGTATGAAGTCACCATGAACTTGACACTGATAACATTTCTGTACATACCGGATGCTATCCCTCTCCATAGTCATCCAAAAGTATCCAGCTCTCAAAATCTTCTTTGCCAAAGTGAATCCATTCATGTGGGGTCCACATGTCCCTGCGTGAATTTCCTCTAACAGTCTTGTCGCTTCTGTTGCATCGACACACCTTAGTAATCCCAAATCCGGGGTTCTCCTATACAGGATTTCTCCATTAAGGAAGAAATAATTGGCCATTTTCCTTAAAGTTCGCTTCTGCTTACTACTGGAATTTTCTGGATATTCTCCTGCTTCGAGCAACCTTCTAATGTCATGGTACCATGGCTTTCCATCAAACTCTTCATCTACATGAAAACAATACGCGTGTTGATCACGTATCTCCACTTCAATAGGGTCAATGTAATTCTTGTCCGGGTGCTGGATCATTGAGGACAGAGTAGCCAAAGCGTTAGCAAACTCATTTTGAGCCCGAGGGACATGTTTGAACTCAATCTTTGTGAACCTTTTACTTAGCTCCTTTACACATTTCAGATAAGGAAGGATCTTGACATTCTTGGTGGCCCACTCTCCTTGTACCTGATGAACTAATAGGTCAGAATCACCTATTACCAAAAGCTCTTTGATGTTCATATCCACAACCATCCTAAGTCCGAGAATACATGCTTCATATTCTGCCATGTTGTTTGTGCAAGGAAATCTAATCTTGGCTGAGATTGGGTAGTGCTGACCCATTTTTGAAACCAAGACTGCTCCAATTCAGACTCCTTTGAAATTTGATGCTCCATCGAAGAACAATCTCCATCCATCATATGACTCTGAGATGTACTCTCCTACAAAAAATACTTCTTCATCGGGGAAGTAGGTCATGAGCGGTTCATAATCTTTATCCACCGGATTTTCTGCGAGGTGATCGACCAAAGCTTGTCCTTTGACGGCCTTCTGTGTCACGTACATGATATCGAACTCACTCAGCAAAATCTGCCACTTTGCTAGTTTCCCTATAGGCATTAGTTTCTGGAAGATGTACTTGAGTGGATCCATTCTTGAGATCAAGTACGTGGTGTACGCCGATAGGTAATGCCTCAACTTTTGTGCAATCCAAGTCAAAGCGCAACACGCTCGTTCTAACAAGGTATATCTCGCCTCGTATGGTGTGAACTTCTTGCTCAAGTAGTAAATAGCATGCTCTTTCTTTCCCGTGTCATCGTGTTGTCCTAACACACATCCAAATGCTCTATCCATGACGGATAGATACAGTAGCAATGGATTCCGGGCTCTGGTGGAACCAATACTGGTGGGTTGGACAAGTACTCCTTGATTCTATCAAAAGCTCTTTGGCATTCCTCCGTCCATTCTGTGGCGGCATCCTTCTTTAGTAACTTGAATATGGGTTCACAGATTACTGTGGACTGAGCTATGAAACGACTGATGTAATTGAGTCTTCCCAAGAAGCTCATCACATCCTTCTTGGTCCTGGGGGGAGGTAACTCTTGAATCGCCTTGATTTTTGATGGATCCAATTCTATGCCTTTCCTGCTGACAATGAACCCCAGTAGCTTTCCAGCAGGAACTCCGAATGCGTACTTCGCTGGATTCAATTTCAAATTGTATCTCCGCAACCTCTCAAAGAACTTCTATAAATCCTCTAGATGGTCTGAACTCTTTTTGGACTTGATAACGACATTATCTACGTACATTTCAATCTCCTTGTGAATCATATCATGGAAGAGGGTAGTCATGGCCCTCATATAGGTTGCGCCAACATTTTTGAGTCCAAATGGCATCACTCTATAGCAATGCACTCCCCATGGAGTGATAAATGCTGTCTTCTCTGCATCATCTTCATTCATCAGGATTTGGTGATATCCTGCAAAGCAATCGACAAACGATTGCAACTCATGCTTTGCGCATTTATCGATGAGTATATGAATGTTTGGGAGAGGAAAATCATCCTTGGGACTAGCTTTATTACGATCCCGATAGTCTACACATATCCTGATTTTCCCATCCTTTTTTGGCACTGGCACGATGTTGGCCAACCATGTAGGGTAATTTGTGACCCTGACAACATTTGCATCGATCTGCTTTGTTACCTCCTCATTGATTCTTAAACTCAAATCCGGCTTGAACTTCCTCGTCTTTTGCTTCACCGGCGGGCAAGCAGGATCAGTTGGTAACTTATGTGAGATGATATCGGTGCTTAATCCTGGCATATCATCGTAGGACCAAGCAAACACATCAATATATTGCTTGAGCAATTCAATTAATTCTAGTTTTCTTTCGTCTTCCAAGTATATGCTGACTCGTGTTTCTTTCACTATTTCTTCATTTCCTAAGTTGACAACCTCAGTTTCGTCCATATTGGGCTTTTTCTGGCTTTTAAGTTGTTCAATATCCTGAGGTAGATTTTCAGGCATCATGCTTTCATCGTATTCTTCATAGTCCTGCTCACGGCTCGTACCTCACTCAATGAATTTGTTACATGTCATAACCGTTGTACGATGGTTTTTACTAATATTAGCGCTGAAAAGTATGAAAGGTGAGTAAAAATAAATAGTTATTTTAAACAATCGAAAGATAAATTTTAAGAAAAATAAAGACTTTTTATTAAAAAGCAATCTAGCTTTTTTAGAAGAGGCGAGTAGCAAAAAGGGGCTTAGGCATGATTCAAGCCTCAATTGATCATGCAAAAACATTTTGAAATAAAACTACATTTCCACACTACCAGGACTCCTGTCAAAACAGGGATGGGCTGATGGTCCAGTTCTGCAAGACTTCTCTAGGCTAGGCATCACGGATGGTCAGCTTCTTGATATTTTTCTCCAGTCTATCATCGGTCATGGCCACGAATAGATTTCCTATTCCCTCAATGACATCTTCATCAACTGCTTCATCTGGGATTGGGACTTGTCCTGGCACGAACACTACTGCCCCAAACTTTGTAATATGGATTCCTCCTGAAGTAGGCTTATATCCTAGCCCGGCGGTACCCTTCTGATGTTTCAGCTGGATTGGTTCAATTATGCCGTCAGCCTTAGGTACGAGCCCTGTCTTTGGTTGATACCCATATTTCAACATCTCTGACGCAACCATCTTCGCTGCTCTTGACATCTCCATCTCTACAGGCTCTACTTTTTCATCAATTCTTACAGCTTGCATGATCTCCAGAGCATGGAAAGCGGCTCCATCTAATTCTTCGGTGACTGAAACAGAATTCACGGAATAGATGGGGTGACTGAGCTCCCCGTGAATGGTAACTTCGGTGCGACCCCACTCAAACTTCACACACTGATGAAGCGTGGAGGGAACTTCTCTTGACACATGGACCCATGGCCTTCCTAGTAACAAGTTGTAGTTGGATGACACATCCATCACTTGAAATAAGATGGGAAATTCAGCTGGACCTACTTTCAATGTGAGATAGATTTCTCTAATGACGCTTCTCTGTGCGCCATCAAAAGCTCTCACCTTCACACGACTTTCCCTTATCTCTCCCATATTCACACCTAAATCTCTCAACATGGTGAAAGGGCAGATGTTGCATCCAAAATCGCCGTCGATCAAAACTCTAGTCACGATCTTATCACAACACTTGACTGCGATGTGAAGTGCTTTGTTGTGACCAACCCCTTCTGATGGTAGTTCATCATCATGGAAAGAGATTTTGTTCACTTCCACCATTCTTCCAATTGCTACAGCTAATGTGCCACTCGTAGTCTCTTTTGGTATGCTAACTCCGCTCAGAACTTGTACTAAAGCATTCCTATGGGCTTCAGAACTCATTAGCAAGGACATAATGGAAATGTGGGCTGGTGTCTTCATTAGTTATTCCTCGACTGAGTAATCTTTAGACTGCATCTTCTTTCAAAATTCTGCGGCTTCTGCATCAGTAACATTCTTCTTTTGATTTTGTTCTTTCCATGGAACCCCTCGATTTAGATCCTCCGGGGCATAACACCTTCCTGACCTGGTCATTCCGTGAGCCACAATAGCGTCTATCATCTTGCCCTTGTCTACCATCCGATAGTCCCATGGGACTGCTTTAGTGTCATAGTCTGGTTTTCCAGTGGCTATAGTGGTTACCACAACTCTCGGCAGGTAGGTTTGAACAGTCAAAGGCTCTCTCAACTGAACTGTGATAAAAGGTTGCGCTGGAGATGTGGCGGCAACTTCTTCTTTGTTCCAGACAGGCACGATAGCTCCTTCCAGGTCATACTCTTCCTCCAGGGTAATCATGTTGACTCCTTGATTCTCATGATCTGGTAGAGGGTTGTTGTTCACATTCGGAGGAGTAGCGGTGCATTTGATTAATCCTTTTCTGATAAGAGACTCGATCTGGTTCTTCAAGCCAAAACACGCTTCCTTGTCATGTCCTTGGATTCCCGAGTGGTATACACATCGCTTGTTTCCATCAAAGCTTCGTGTTATCGGATCAGGGATTCTTCCCTCAATCGGCTGCAACAAACCTGCTACCCTCAACCTTTCAAACAATTAAGCCAAAGGCTCAGCAATAGGAGTGTAGGTGCGGGTATTTCTGGCTTCAAGATTAGGACGTGGTCTTGGTGCATATGCTGGTCTATTTTGGTGAACTGGAGCTTGGACCGGGGCATATGGCTTTGGTGGATTTTGGTGTGCTAGAGCTCGAGGTGGATTATAGTGTGGATGTGTACTATATACTGGAACATGTGCGATAATTTGGGAGTTGTTAGGATATTGGTGGGATGATCCTCCGTGCTGGTAGTAAGGTGTGACGGCTGAGACGTCTTCCTTTTTCTTCTTGATACCACCAATGGAACCTGACTGTATGGCCTTACTTGTGGCTTGCAATGCGACCATAGACTGAATTTTTCTAGACTTAATACCTTCCTGAATAAAGTCTCCCATCTTGACCAAGTCTGCGAACTTTTGGCCCATCATTGACATTATCTTGTCGAAGTAAACACCTTTCTGAGCTCGGATAAAGTACTTGGAGAGTCCATTTTCATCCAGTGGGGGTTGGATACGAGCAGCCTCAGTCCTCCATCGCCATGAATATTCTTGAAACGATTCAGATGGCTTCTTTTATATGTTGGCAAGTGAGAATCTGTCTGGAGTGATTTCGGTATTAAATCTGAAGCGACTCATGAAATCTTCGGCCATTTCTTGCCAATCACGCCATTTGCGAGGGTCTTGGCGAGTGTACCAAGTCAGAGTTTCTCTCGACAAACTTCGAATGAACAATTTCATCCTCAACTTCTCGTTCCTTCCTACGCCGACCAGCTTGTCGCAATAGGCTCTTAGGTGTGCGTGAGGATCGTCCTTCCCATTAAATACATCAAATTTTGGTAGTTTGTACCAGACTGGCATATCGATGTCTGGGTGGATGCATAGGTCATCATAGTCCAGACTCTCGGTTCCCCTGGTGACTTGCATATTTTTAAATGCCCTTTTCAAACTTTCAAGTTGAGCTGCTATCGAACTCTCTTCATTTGACCGGATATCCCTCTCCAATCCCAAGTACTGATCGAACTCATATGGTACTTTGACAGCCGTGGATGTTGCGAAAGTAGGAGCTTTAGTAGCATATACCGGTGGCACAGGTATCTCACAAGTGACATGTGCCTCAGGTATGTGCTGCATTGTTGGGTGAATTGGAACAGTGAAGTTCTGAGCAGGAAGGGAAAGATTAGGTGCAGCCCTAACAGCGGGTGGATGAGCAAGTAGATCTTGAGCATAAGTGGGAACAAGTGGTGTTTGCTTAGGTGTGTTTGTTAAGTTGGCAGGAGTGACCGGACGTAACTCAGCATTTGGCAATTGGAATTGAGCGGGGAAGGTAACAACTGCAAGCTTAGTCAAGTCCCGCACTTGGCGCAGTTCTCCCTTCAGGATCTCAATCTCTTGTGCCATGTTGGCCATTTGTTCGTCATTTTGAGTATATATCAGTTTTCGGGAACTTTCAGCGCCATCTACCGGTACCATCGAGGCATTGTTAGATTCTTCGCTCATTTTTCCTTTAGATCGGAGGTTGTATTGCGATTTCGCCAGTTTGCAAATCGACACAAATCAACTTGCTTTGGGGGGTTGATAATAAACATAAAGAAAAGAAACGAAAAGAAAAAGGAAACTATGTTAGTTTGGGAAATGTTGGAATATATAACAAATATATACGCCAAGTTGGCGATATTCACACAAAAAAGCGTCCTAATATGGAGCCTCATTTTGCCAGAGGTGGGCCTACATCACAATTAGTTTGATGATAAATGATCCATTCAAACACATTTGGATTTGAGATAAACATGACTTTCCATTAAGCAAAAGGTGGCTTCAAAAGCTTACAATAGATAGGCCAATGGGAGCCAGAAAATGAAAGACATGGGATGGCCACTAGGGCATACATGAGGATAGGTCGGGAGGCACTTTTGGGGAATATGAAAGGGGTACAATGAGAAAAGATAACCTAAGGCCACGTAGGACCGTCATCACTATCATCCTGTGGTGCTGGATGATATTCTGGAGATCCAGCGGGATGATGATGCCTGGGCTCCGAGTCTGTCTCTATCATCCCTCCATCGTTAGGATCATAAAAGTTGGAGCCGGTTCCAGAAGCCTCCTCGGGGTCTTCTTCCATCTCTTCCTCAGGGTCTTCTTCCGGATCCTCTTCCGAGTCTTCCTCCATTTCTTCCTCTGGCTCTTCTTCTAGATCTTCCTCTGGATCTTCTTCCGGATCCCTCTCCAGGTCTTCTTCCATTTCTTCCTCTATCTTCATTATCAAATAATTGATGGAGTCTGGAACAATCTGGTTATACATCGATGTTGTGATCTCCATGAGGGGAAGCACTTCTTCCCTAACCCATTTGACCCATTGGACATCTGCCAAATCTCTGAATCCTTCTGCGCTTGGTTGAGCCAAGTGGCTCACAGTAGTACGCCAAGCATAGTATTCTGGTGTGCACCATCTGTCTCCTCCCATGTGCAATGTGATCATGTAATCCCATTCAGCTTGCAGGTTCATCATTCGTACCATTGGGATCACGACACCATAACCATTCTCGTGAAGCGCCATGATTGACCATAATGTATGTCCTGGACAAGGCCGAACTGTCTTAAAACTCGAAGAGGCGCATATGGTTGGATGCCTCCTAGTCCGATCAACTCGATGAAGTACAAGTATCGAGTTCTGATGAAGGCCAATCCTGTCATCCAGGGATTCCTCCACTGGATGAAATCTCCGGTAAGATTGGTCAAAAATATGCGCCACTCTTCTTCTCCAGTGGGTGCATATGTCCAATACCTCATGCGTTCTTTATGAGTCTGAATCCTACTGCATGTGTCAATACAGTAATCCATTTGTGGGTGGCGGCGATAGAAGTGTTCTACAACCCAAATTTGCAATAATAAATTACAGCCTCTAAAAAAATTGTGTCCTCGTGTGCATGCAGATAACGACCGAAATATCTCGGCAAGGATCATGTCTACCAAGGTAAGTCTCTGCGGCTCTGCAAAGACGTTCATCACTATCGGCGGAATATTGAGGTCGATGCAATGAAATCTCATGGGGAAGATCATAGCTCCTAAGAAGGCCAACACAAAGACCCTAGGTCGCATATATACCCATTGTCTATGGGTACAGGCGAATTCACCTTGATGTTCGTCATAGCTCTCGAGACGACCGTACCTTTCAAAAAGGTAATCCAGCTTCACCTTCCCGCCTTCCACATTTCTCAATGATGGAAAAATGTGTAGCCCTAAAAGCCTCAGAAAATCTACCCCTTTTATGGGTGATGGGAGTACCGGCACTTTTTCCCTCAGTGGTAGTTCAGCAAAATTACTAATCTCCTCCAAGGTAGGAGTGATTTCAAAATCCAAAAATCTGAAAGTCACAGTGGTTGGTTCCCAAAATTCCATCAATAAAGTGGTGAGGGTTTTCAGCTTGGACCCCCATAAGTGATAACAAAGCCCCCAAATGCTCTCGTACTTCATCCCCATGTGCTACGCGGATTTTTTGCCACCATTTTTTTAGGTTGTCAGGTGTTGAGATAACTATCTGGATGTTTGGTAAGTTTTGATTGATATTCATCTGAAAGAAAAGGTAAAGGGTATGATAAGTTTGTTTATCCCAAATCCATTATGTATTTTTGTATGGATCATTTACATCAAATTCACACAAAGTATATGTCGTTGGGTTTTATGAAAAACCCGTTGACATAAGGGAGGTTTCCTAAATGCAGTGTCAATCCCCAGGATCGTCCTGCCTAAGGCTATGCAACATGACCTATTTCTAGAATAAGAGTATTTTCCTAGATTTGAGAGTGGACTGAATAACTGCGAGATGGCACACTAACCTAATTGCACCGACTCTGAAACTAAGGAATCCAAAAGAAGGTGTGGGGGGGCATAAAACCCTCCGCGTGTACCACAGTGTGTGAAATGTGTACGGCCAAAGACTCGATAGAGAAATGCAAGTGAGAAAGCAGTAACAAGTAGTGTTTATCAAACAAATAAGGAACACAAGTTTGGATTTGGCTTGCGTCCTTTCAAACAAATAATGATATAAACATAAATAAAGCAAATAATGTACTGCAAATAAACAAATATCCCAAATAACATTCATAAACTAAGCATGCTAAGGTAAAAACATAAGTTAGGTCCCCAGCGGAGTCGCCATTCTATCGTGCCCTATTTTGAACTGGCCAAAATATGTTTGCAATATCCGGCTCTTCTACCTGGTTTTGAATAGGGTTTAGAGTCGCCACCTAATCTTTTTAGGAAAAATTAGAAAAACCATTTGTTAATGTAAAACTCTGTTTTTAGTCTGCGAAAACCGATGAAATTCTAGGTAAGAGTTTTGGTTACTCGAGGGGAAGGTATTAAGCATCCCTCAGAGCCTATCCGAATATAGTCCTTAAAACTTAGCTTTAGAAAAATATTTAGGGATATTTGTTTAGCATTACTTATTAAAAGAAAAATATTTTTAGAGGATGTAATTTTAAATAAATAAAGAGTAAATTAAAATCATTTCTTGTGTTTAAAAGAAAGTATGAGGTATGTAAAAGTAAAAAAATATATATACAAAGCGGTATAAGATGTAAATATAATTTAAAGAGTAAAAATATAATATTTTAAAATAGTATAATATATAAAAGTGTAGTAGAGTATATATGCATGTAAATAATATATGTGTAGTATTTAAAAAAATAGTGTGCATAAAGAGTATGTATACAATGTGTAATAAAATAATAACTTATAAACATGTGTATATGTAGTGAAAAATAGTATGTGGTAAAAATAGGTATAGATATGCGTGTGTGTAAAATAGTATGAGTGTAAAAAATATACATGTATGTCAATATGCTCGTATGTATGTATGTAAAAATAAGTATATGTACAATACAAAATAATATAATTGTAATATATATGTGGTAAAGTATATAGAATATAATGGCAATGTAAAAAATATGTTTGTAAACGTAATAATATATATACCTCGTACTTGCAATTTTCTTTTGGAGAATATTCTGAAATGAGATAACTGTGTGTCAAAATTTTTATACAAATAATATTAGTAAAATTGAGTTGACAATCCGTTTTAGCAAAAATTGATAAGCAGATTTTAAAAAAAGTAATTTTTTAGCTTCTCATTTCTAAGTTTTGCCTGACGATGTAGAAACAACTAATAGTGGAAGAAACACGATATTCTTAATAAAAGGTACAACTCCTTAAATTTAAGAATGAAAAGAAAGAAATGTCTATTTTTGATTTTCTAAAGTAACCTTGTGTTAGAAAATGGTGACATGATAATTGTTATTTTTTAAAGAAAACAATAAACACTTAATACCTAAGGAGAGGGAGAATCCACAAAGGTGGCTATGAGCCTGTACGAAATCACACAAATGCACATACAAAGTTAGCAAATAACAATGTCAACAATAATAATAAATATAAAGGACGGAGAGAACTAAGAAATGTTGGGTTCTTTGAGAGCCCAACTCCTAATACTTGACTCCGAATGCGCGTGTAGTCTCCTAATAACTGCTGACCCAAAAGTTTTTGGGTCATAAATGAGTTTCAAAATGAGAACTCCAGCTCTCCGGTCGTGCCATGAAACAAAGAAAGAGTAAAGGAATTAGAGGCTAATCAAACACTTGAAAAGACAACAACATATTAACAAAAATATATTTAACCAACTAATATAGAAACGATGTGATCCTTTACTGACACAGGCCCCTTTATAAATATAAAGGATCAGGCCACTGTAATAAATCAGAATTACATAGTCACTGAGATGCCCAAGTTGATAATTATCACTCCTTATTTACACCGCTGCAAACAAACCATCACAAAGCTTGTACCATGTTTGAGAGTAAATTTTGTAAGTAGTTTTTTTCATAGAGATATAAGAAATGACAAGATATATTTCTAAAAAAAAATAAAAATTTCATACTGAGTAGAAAACTGGAAAAAAACAGAGGTAAACATGCTATCTTACTCTTCCCAATACAATCACTCATCTTTCATAACTGCCCAATTGTAACAATAGCCATATTTCACATTTGTATACTTAGTAAAGCCAACAAACAAGATTAGTTTCTAAAGGAAAGTTAAGAATTTAACCAATTTTTGCTCGTGTTGGCAGATTCTTAGCCATTTTGAACTATCAAAAATCCAAACAAGGACACCACCCCATTGAGTTGTTTATACAAGTCCAAACTCACTCGACTAATACAATTTACACAACCGACTAAGGAAGCAAGAGAGGGAGCGGTTGGGGTTCATGTAAATGGTTCGAACAAGATGGAACACTACACCATAATTTTGTAGGCATAAACTTATTACGTTAATAATACTATCCTTTCCAGTTAGCTTTTCAATTTCAGAAAAATTGTCGAGGAAGGAGACAAGTTTTAGTTTAGTTCTCAAGAGATTACACCTTTCGAATAACTAGATCAAACCTTAAGACTGAATATCACATGCTTTAACAGGAAGAAAACAGTCCTACGTGTGAGCTGGTACCATACTCTTCATCCAACTTAATTAACTTAAAGCTAGGTGATCAATATATATATATATGCAAGCCTTTAGAACCATTACACATGTGTATATACAATCTTCTCGAAGTTATAGCTACAGCCCACTAACCTCAAACTTTGGAAGCCAAATTAATACCATCTTTTACTCGTATGAAGTGATTTAAATTGGTACAACGCCTAACCATACCACAAACTTGTTCAAACTGATTAGAACTTACCTTAACAGTGAATTCTCAAGCTTATTTAATCATGTTCAAGACTCAAGTTACAACTTTTATGTTCATGCTGCGAAATCAAATAATAACAGTAGACTTTAAACATATGATAAACTTCAAACAAGTAGCCAATCACCTTTCCAAACTTAAAGCTTGTATGGCCCTTCTAAGGTGAGAAGTTTCAAAACCCCATTGAAGTGAACAGATAGCCTAAAATGTAACTAACAGTTGATGCATTTTTTAAGTGTTCAAGCAAAAGGGAGGCAGATTACTATACTTGAAGCTTTAAGCCTTTTAAAGACCTTTTCATGCTAAGATGAAGGGCTGCCCGTATCATACAAACAAGCATAGACATAGGTAGGCCATTATTACCATGTTCAAAGTATCAAAAACGACATCACAATGACCTTAAAATAGTCCAATGAGTATATCTGAAGACTCCAACCTACCTATAGTTCATTTTAAGCTAATTGAAGGTTGTAAAAATACTCTGCAAGCATAAACCCAAATGACCCAAGTACTTCTTTACTTCGAGTCCACATTCGCAACCAGTAGAATGAAACGAACAACTCTATTTGAGACCTCGATCTTAATAGGTTTAAGCAAAATCACAAACTACAACTATTTTACAAATACTCAATCTAATGCGGATAAATCAAGAGATAAGAAATCTTTTTTTTTTGGTTTCACATTTTTTGTGCCTAAAATCAGCTAGCTAATCTATCTACTAGTCTTGAAATCATCCAACCCTTATAGCATTCGTACATAGCATATTCTCTGGTGGAGGGGCTATCACTGGAAAGAACGGGATTCAAATAAATTTCGCATATGACCACAACAGGGCTGTCCACTTTTTACTAATTTCTTCTTCATCCATATATTACTCATAGATGACTTGCAGTTTGTTTTAACACCTAAGGAATATATGTACAGCAAGCGGAGGGGTTTGTTGCTGAATTTAGACACTAGTTTAGATCAAAAGCAGGCCAACAGGTTCATTCGAACTATACCACACGGAAAACTTGTGAGTTCAAAACAGTGAGAAAGTTGATCTTTAATCCTAAAAGTTAGTTATTTCAACGCTCGATGACACTTCATAAATGATTCAAACTCATAATTATCACATGTTTAGAATACACTACCGGTGTACAGAGTGACAAAACAGACGGGACAAAATGATTCATATATTCCTAAAAAAAAAACCTCGATCCGCGAAGAAAAATAACAAAAGACAGCCGAACGTACTTAGAGTTTTAAGCTTTTAGAGCTTTCTTTATGCTAAACTAAGGCGACTAATGCCTTGTGAACACATGTATAGGCATTAAAACAGCTATGACGATGTGTGAACATCCCAATCCTATTATAATATCCTAATAGTCAGCCAACCATACTTAAACTTCAAACTTTATAGGATTTGTTTAAGCTAGATTTCAAGTTACAACAATTTGCCAAACACAGAATCTAACGTGAATAAAATCGACCAGAGATTATCTTCATTCCATATTTTTCAGCCAAAAATCAGCCAAACAACAACAACCAAACTCGCACAATTAATGGATCATAAAACTAAACATAAAGTAATTAGATGGGGTAGAATTTACCTTGTGTTGGGCAGCGATTGAGGCCGTTGAGTGTCGAGTTTCAAGCTAGCTAATCCGACTCCGGATGTGAACGAACTCAGAAATCTGAAAATTGCTACCAGTGACTACTTATGCTTTGTATATCTGTGGACTTGTGTGTAGCAATGGATTTCCAATCGATCCTCAATAATGGAAACCCAAGGGTTCCTTTTATAGCCGAAATTGAGGGCTCAAACGGTTCTTTCCAAGAATTCAAAATTTAAATTCTTGGAAAGCCAAATTGCAAGGGAAATGATGAAATCAGAGAAAGGAAGGAGATATGTCTACCTTTTCAGACTGATTTGAAGGAGAAAGTGACAGGTTGGAGGTGTAGAACTCGGACCCGTCGGATTAAGATCGTTCCCATCGGATAAAACTTTGAATCCGATGGGTTTTGATTCTCTCCTCCTTTCTAATGTCTGCAGCGGCGGTGGGGAGATTTACAGCTCTGAAAAATCCCAGGAAAAAGGGAAAAGGCGATGTGGAGGTGATGTAAATGGCACCGTTGTTGTTTGCCCGCCGGTTTGAGCGAAAATCCGGCGGGTCTTGGGCATTTAGGTGATGAGGAGCAGGGGTTTGGGGGGGCTGGTTGGTTTGTGTTTGGATGAGAGAGTGAGGAGAGGGGATTAGGGAAAGGTCTTTTGGTTAGGCTGATAGTTTAGTTTAGGGGGTTTTGGGCCGGGTCAGGTTATTTGGGTATTGGGCTGATTGAATTAGGCTGAAAGTGATATAAAATTGGCCCAAATATGTATAGGTAAATGAATTATTTGTAGGAAAATTCACTTTTTCCCAATTGTTTTTCACTTAATTAATTAAACGATGCTTCTTTTATCCTAATTAATTTTCCAATACATATATATATGACTTAAAATAACTTTAAATACGCATAATTGCAATTCATAATTAATAAAACTATATTTTGGAAATATTATAGTGATTCGACAAAATTTATTTAGATTTTGAAATAAGAGTTACTATACTAATATCTTATTAAAAATAGCGAAAAGAATGAATTATAAAATATTTTTGGGTGATTTATTTCATACATAGAAAGGAAAAGAAATAAAATATATTATTATATATATACATATATTATATAGAAAGTAAAGGAAATAATATATATTATTATTATAAAAAGTAAAGGAAATAATTTTTTTAAATGATTATTGGTGCCAAAATTTATTAAAAACTAATATAAAAATAAGAAAATTATTTTGGAAAAGTCCTCGGGACTAAGAAGCATATAAAAATTAATTATGGGAAAAAGGAGTGCCAAAATTGGGTGTCAACAGCAGGTACTGAAAGAGGTGCACTAGTATTATCTTGTGGTTGAACCACATCATTTATAGGATCTTGAGTCTCTATGTTATTCTCAGCACCCTGCGGTGTGGGAATATCAACAACTTCTTCCTCTAGTGCAATTTCCTCAATACTACTCCCACTCCTTTGATGTAATAAATTTTTGAAAACTTGTACTCGTGGAACCGTATGTTCATCAACATCTCTCCCACTACTAAAAAGCAATGGTATATTAATTCTAACATCTGGGGTTTGATTTTGATTTTCATTATCGTCAGTAGATTGATTTTGATTCGTTATCTCTTTGCTTAATTTTCGTAAAATTAATTTACTTTTAGGAACGTGATTTGTTAAAAAAATCTTTTCTAGAAACTTGGCATTTGTACTTACAATGTCCTTCTTTTCTTTAGGATTATAAAACAAACCACCTTTCATTCCTTTATGGTACCCAATAAAAATACAAATTTCTGTTCTTGGTTCCAATTTTTCTGCCTTCCCTTTCAGCACATGTGCTGGACATCTCCAAATTCGAACATGTTTCAAACTAGGTTTGTGCCCAGTCCATAGTTCTATGGGTGTCACAGGTACAGACTTAGAAGGAACTAAGTTCAAAATATAGTTTGCAGTTTCTAGTGCATATCCCCAAAACGAAAAAGGCAAATCAGAGTAACTCATCATAGATCTCATTTCTAAAAGAGTCCGATTTCTTTTTTTTTTGCTACACCATTCTGTTATGGCGTTCTAGGTGCAGACATTTGAGACGTAATTCCTTGTTCTGATAAGTAACTAATGAACTCTGTGGAGAGGTATTCACCACCACGATCCGATCATAGTGACTTGATATATTTTCCATGTCATTTCTCCATTTCTGCCTTAAACTCTTTGAATTTCTCAAAGCATTCAGACTTATGACACAATAAATAAATATATCCATATTTTGAGTAGTCATCAATGAAAGTCAAGGAATACTCATAACCACCTCTCGCTTGTACGTTCATCGGGCCACACAAATCAGAATGAATTAACTCTAGTTTATCATTGGCTCTATTCCCTTTCAAGGGAAAAAGTCTCTTAGTCATTTTTCCTTCTAAACAGGATTCACATGTTGGTAGTGCCTCAACTTTTAATGAACCTAAAGGTCCATCTCGAACCAACCTTGAAATCCTGTCTAGATTTATATGACATAGACGCAAGTGCCATAGATAGGTCTCATTAAATTCAGAAGATCATTTCTTTTACTAGAAAGGTTAACATTATTCAGATCAATAGTTTGTAGTTCAGGAGAGACATTAATAATAAAAAGACCATCAATCAATGTACCAGTAGAGACAAAATATTTATTATAGCTAATAACACAACCGTTATCAGAAAAATTAATATTATAACCATCTCTTAAAGCTCTAGAAACTGAAATCAAATTTCTTCTAACAGCAGGTGCATATAATGCATCTTTTAAAATTAAAACTCTACCACTACCAAACGAGATACTAATATTTCCTAATGCTAAAGCTGGAGCTGCTGAGCCATCCACTTGAAAAACACTAATTTCACCTCTAATCAGCTTGCGCATTTCTTGAAACCCCTGCATTGTAGTGCAGATGTGACCAGTGGCTACTGAGTCTACACACCATGACGTGGTAGAAACAATCACTAAACACGTTTCAACGACAAGTGAAAATGAGTTATTCAACTTGTTTTTCTGCTTGGCTAAGAAAACTGGACAATGTGTCATCCAATGGCCTGGCATCTTGCAATGAAAATACGTGCCTTTAGGCTTTTTCATGCCTCCAGTTAGAGCTATAACTTTCTTAGCATTGTGAGTCTTTTTCTTTTTCTTTTCACCTTTCGGTTTAGAAGTAGAACCTTTCTCAATAAAGTTATGATCCTCAAATTTATTTTGACTCATAATAGTGCTAAGGGAGGTAAAAGGAGACATATTGAATCTAAGATTGAAAGAAAATTACAATAGATCAATAAGACAGTCATATAAACATTGAATAATTAAATTCAAACTCATCACATACATATATATTCATGCATCTCAAATAGCCAATCGATGGGATTGGAGAACTACTCATGCAATACACATATATAATGACCGATTATTCACTCCATAAACTTTTGCATATCTAACTCAGATGGAGAGTATATTGTTAGTTTAAGTCAAGTGAAAATCAAATTCTAGTTTCATTGATCCAATCATATATCACTCAGTTTAGGAGAGTTAATATAGATTATTAAACTAGCAATTAAATACGTAGTGACTTGTATTAAATTTATCCGATATGGAGGAAGGTCTAAGCCAACACATAAACTTAATGCTTCAATACTATTTAATCTAGGTGATCACGAGAATGAACTTTTATGACCAATTCATACATATATATAATGACCGATTATTCACTCCATAAACTTTTGCAGATCTAACTCATATGGAGAGTATACTGTTAGTTTAAGTCAAGTGAAAATCAAAACCCTAGTTACATTGATCCAATCATGTATCACTCAGTTAGGATAGTTAATACGGATTATCAAACTAACAATTAAATACGTAGTGACTTGTATTAAATTCATCCGATATGGAGGAAGGTCTAAGCCAACACATAAAATTAATACATCAATACTATTTAATCTAGGTGATCATGAGAACGAACTTTTATGACCAATTGAATTTTTCTCTATACAAATTTTTCATACTAAATTTTTTTCCAGAAAAAGATCACATCAATGTCTCCATACTATCTCATACATGTATATACACATAAGAAAATAATACATATAATGAAAACGGTAACATGTTGAGAATAATATTACAATAATCCATTGAATATTATATTGTACTAAAACATGCTATTATTAATTCAAAACTTTTTAGAATTAATTTCTTCAAGAGTCATGGGACACCGTCGACATTCATGTGAAACAGAAAAATACACCCAACAATTAATTTTTCCTCTTGTTTTCAAAATTCAATTCTCTTTGGCTTCATTAATACAAAATTAAAGAACTCCCAATTAAATTAGAATATTTCAATAATCACTAGGAAAAAATTATGCACTGTTGCCATCTATTCTCACGCATAATTGAACATACATTTATTTCTTATTATCTATTTAGATGTAAACGTGGCTCATGATTCCAATTATTGGAAAATAATATACGCAGCGAAAGCATTCCAGGAACTTACTGCTTACATGAATTATAGACAACAAATACCAACACGTAGTACACATAAAGTGTGCTGTAAATTAACCAACAATTACCCCTTGAAGCGTGAGCAGGAATCTTGAACCAAGTCCAACTTCAATTCTACGGTCTTCTCCAGTGATCCCAAATTCACAGCTGAACTCTCTCAATACTTGGGTGGGCAAGTATTGTGCAGAAAATTAATTCTTATTTCTAGGTTGAAAGAACCCCTATTTATAGAGGAGCTCTCCCAATTCAAAAGGGAGAGCCAAAAAAAACGTGTGCTTCTTCCAAATTGAAAAGAAACAAAACCATACGTATGTTTTCTTTTGAAACTAGAAAACACATGTTTGTTTTCCTTTTTTTTTGTTTTATTCCTTTTCCCCTAGAAAATAGGATTCTGAGTTCTAGTTAAATATGGGCACTGTAGGGACTACATAATTAATTACTGAGGCTTCCTATTGTGGAAATAATTCAAAATATTAATTTGAATTATTCTTACCATAATAAATTACAAATCATTCCACTAAAAATTCATAATTGCACTCCTCTATTTATATTTTGAAATTTCCTATTAAACACTTATGTAATTTCCTATGTTAAGATTACAGATACTAATCAATAAATTAAATTACTGACGAATTTAATTCAATGATTAATTTCCTTTAGAGCAATACTTAACTTATTTCATATGTCGGATTCATAAATCCACCGGCCGGGTTTACACATGAAAACTTATAAGCTTCTCATAAAAGGCGTATCATCAATCTCTACACCGAAACATGGATTCTATCAACTAACTTATTATTTAACCAATATATATTATTATCATCCAATCTATCAGGCTTGTTGACCCATCTTAGGATCTTACCTTTTAATAAATCAAAACGATAATTAATATATACAACTCATAATAGTTATATCAAGATTGAGAATATAAGTACATTTAATAGTTTAGAGAATATGTTTTTGTCAGCCAGTCTAAAACATCTATCTCTACTCGGTCATGTTCACTACATACAAAATGCACTAGCACGAGAAGTTAGAACTATACCATTCTCGTAATCAAGATAAATTACTTTTAATCTCGTGCTACAATCATTCTGATGGTTTGTCCAAATTTTCATCTATGATTGTGAACTATAACTTTAACTTATAAGAACTGATGATTTAATCTTCTGTATATAAGCTTAAACTCTATACACCAAATCATCTACTATATAAGTTGAGGACACATATATGACAAAATGATCTATTTAATGTAACACTTTATTGAATTAAATAAATAAATAAATAATCATTCAATAAATAATACTATATCAAAACGCATGGTTAATAGTATATCCTAACAGTACCCGATAAGGAAAATAATCTCGGGAAAAAAATTGAGATTAATTTTATTTTATGTTTGGTATGAGGTATTAAATAATTTCGGGACTATTTTATCCATCATTTATACTAAAATGGTGGGAATACTATATCATATAAAAGGTGATAAACTATTCTCATGGGATATCCCAACACATGAGATATATATCTATACTTATTCCATCCGGTGTACCAAATGACCCCTAAAGCTTAAGGGGGTTAAGTAGAATTTACTCTTATTATTATTATGACGAAATTGTTAAAGCAAATACCTCTTGGTCCCTAAAGTTGAAAAAAAGACCTCACTATACCCTTTATTTTCTCCCACCTTTAGAAGACGTACTAGTTTGAATATCTCCTAAATAAAATCAACTAAGTACTGAAAGTTCTATCCTTTTTTGATAAGAAGAGAATTTTAAAAGGAACAGAATAGTTAAAAGGCAAAGAGTTGTCCTTCCCTGCTTACATTTTACCATAATTCTTGAAGAGAAAGAAGATGGATCCTGCCACAGTAAACTTATCAATTCCTCAAGAAATAATTTTTGGAATATTCTTGAGTCTTCCTATTAAGTCCTTAATGCGTTTCCAAATTTTGTAATCCTCTAGTATCAGAATCAACTTTCGTGGATATACATTGTGCATCAACTTGCAAATTCATTGTGCGCCAACTTGAAAAGTTATACACTATAGAGGCAATGGAAGAAGGAAAAGCCTCCCCTCTTTATATTGAGAATTTTTATGGAAAATTTTTCTACAACCATATTATGTGCGTTAATGGTTTGTTTTGCTGCTCGATGGAACATGTGGAGTACGTTGCAATTTGCAATCCTAGTACCAAAGTTGTAAGATATTTTCCCCGCCTGAAAGAGTTTGCTAAAATAGATTACCCTAAGTATTTCTATTCAATGGGTTTTGATCCAGAAGAGAATACGTATAAAGTTTTGATGACAGTCAACAGATATTTAAGGCGTGTGATCCCTACAAGAAATTGGGTTTTTACTTTAGGTACAGACAAATCATGGAGAGAGATTAAAGGTATTACTGATTTTTCTATTACAAGTAAAAATGCAATTTACACTAGTGGAGTTATCTATATGTTGAGTTATGCTGAGGGGAACACATCATTCATAGTAGCCTTTGATGTTAAAAGTGAAAATTTTAGAATTATCACATTGTGGAATTCCTTATATCAACACATAGGGAATTATAACATAACAAAAGTGAATGGCAAATTAGCAATCTTGGATAAGAAAATATTGTACGGTGGAGACAATATGGATCTGTGGATTTTAAGAAAAGAAGAATGGGAGAAGCATATGATTCAATTCCGCAACAATGGAAAAGTCCAGAATTTGAACTGTCAACACTTTGCAGCTCTTGTGATGGGGAGATTTTATTCACCAAGAGGTTCGAGTCACGTCAACTCATCTGTTTTTGTTACCATGTCATGAAAAAGAGTTGGAGAAAGTGTGAAATCCAAGGGCTTTCAGAAAAGAGTTCGATCAATGGCATTCATAGTTATGCTGAAAGCCTCTTCCCAGTTGAAAAATATGCTTAGAGTTTTGCTCTTTATACTATTGTTTCTACGCAATAACATTATTAGTGTTATGAAATAATAAACTACGAACAAGAAGAATAGAGAGAGAGAAGATAGAGCTTCTTATTTTTCTTGAGAGACTTATTTCTCTTGAGAGATTTCTCTTAGGGATTAAGAGATTAATTACAATGAAGGGAAACCCATTTATTTATAGGAGAAAATTGACTTGGTCCTAAAGTTAGGGTTCCTAACTTTTCTCCAAAGAAATATAAATATGGACATTCACTATAATACAAATATATTTATAACACTCTCCCTTGAATGTCTATTGATGGATAATGTGCCTCGTTAAAACCTTACTAGATAAAACCCAGTGGAAAAAATTCTAGTGAAGAAAAAAGAGTACACATATCTCATAATATGCATTTAGGCTGCCTCATTAAAAACCTTACAAGGAAAAACCCAGTGGGACAAAACCTTGTGAGAGAAAAAGAGTACAACGCGTATTAACTCCCCCTGATGTGGACATCAATTCAATAGCTTGAATCTTCACATTTCAATCTTGTGTACCATCTTCTCGAAAGTTACAGTTGGTGGAGACTTTGTGAATAAATTAGCCATATTATCACTCGAATGGATCTGTTGCACGTTGATATCACCATTCTTTTTGGAGCTCGTATGTGCAGAAAAAACTTTGGTGAACTGTGCTTTGTTCTATCTCCTTTTATGAATCATCCTTTCAATTAGGTTATGCATGCTTAGCAACACATACTCTTGACTGCTTCATGAATAACTATTATCCCAACATGATTTGGTTGTCATGTAAAATAACATGGTATAGATAATATGTCTGTATCAAACTCTTATGCCGATCAAATGAATATCATGTATATTCAAAAACTTGACAATAACCGTTAGGATAAACATATTCATATAAAGTTTTTCATTTGCAATATGCAATAATCTTGTTTCAGTATCTTCATATAGGAGTAAAACTATATCATGTCCATAGTTATAACAAGATTTATACTTGCACCAATTGTACAAGATATGGTACTTCAAGACCAATCCAATTATGTAAATTTTTCATTTCAGCAGATAATCTAATGCTTTTAAAAACTCTCCAAGAGTTTCAATTCAAGTCATCGACCTTGATTGATCTAATCCATATGAGGATTATAAATAACTTTTTTCAAAAACTCGTATATGCTACATGCATTTTGAATCCTATAAGGATTTTTATCTCAAATTTGTCAAGTGACACAACGACATCTTCTAGTGTCTAGATTGCAAGTCAAATAAGCTTTACGCTTACCAAGATGCATCCTTCCATGTCACTTGATAAATATTTCTATGCTAGCATGCTTTAATAGACGTAGAATTCAGATCCTCATAATCTTTTACAATATTGCGCTATATTGTATCAAATATATTGTCGACAAGATATCTTTTGTATCGATTCGCAATAAGACATAACTTATGAGATCTCATCACTTCATTATTTTCAGGTACCTGAACCTCTCATGAGGTTTCATGAAGTGTTATGTCATAGGCTCATCAAGAGCACATTGCCTCTTTATTATGATCATTTGCTCCTCTCTCCTTTTCAAGAATTATTGCAATTTGAATTGATTGATCAGCATGCTTCTTGCATGTCATATACTTTGTCCGTCAGGGACAGTCAATAGGAGCTTTTGCATTTAAACATGAAATTAATTTTGGGTCAGCAAATACTTCTAGCATTTGACTTGAATTATCTTTTGAATGAGGATCGTACTAATGATAATTCGAAACACATTTCATAGATGCTTATTCTCTCTCCCTTATGTTAGAAAAGCTAACATATATCCTCTATCTTCTTTGAGGAATCCATCTTTGTGCATCATGGTATATTCATTATCATATACCGCACATTAAAATCAATTAGATGAAAATTGGTTCCTAACCTTGAACCAATTGAGGAAGGAAATTAATCATAATTTATTGCTATGAATGCATACAAGTGCTATTGTATACAACATTTTATATTTCAGACCAACACAATAAGTTTTGTTCTCATAAGCAATGATTCAGCTATTTTATTGAAGGCATTCAACGCCAAATCAACATTGTCAAAATCAAGAAAATTATGCTCTTAACTCAATTTATATTAAGCAAGCAACTTTATGACTGTCAAACTGCAGGTTGACAATCAACACACATGTGATCACTTTATAATGCATCTATTTAACTTATCACATGACGGGTGAACGGGCCCATATTCACCTTTTATACTTTTCAAATTTTTGGCCAAACAACAATTCTTGAAGAATCTTCTAGATCTTCAGTATATGTTTAATACTCAATATGTACATCTTCAAGATGACAAAATCATTCGTGCCAACATATACAATTATTTGCATTAGTAACTCCAAGTTACTATAACATGTGCTATTTCCTTTAGTAAACTTCAAGTTTACTTTTGCATGAATTTCATATTAATAACTAAGTTTATTGTGGCATGTGATATCATCATGATCGGATGACTTTTCACATACTTGTTACTATAGTAACTTTGGAGATATTCAATCTTCCAATTATTCTACCTCTTCCGGAGGTGGATTGTGATATAGTCACAATCAAGTGCACGCCTGTAATTATATGTCTTATAAATATTATCACATTCATTCCAGAGAATGGATCTATATTTATAGCAATCAAAATTCTCATTCCCCAGGAATGGAATATAATCGTGCCTTGAGCGTATCAAATTATGATAGCTTAAAACCTCTTTCAAGATATTGCTACTTCAGGAGCAAATCGAGGTATACATATGACGTAGAAAAACTTTATTTAATATATCTTTCAGAATATATCATGCTTTAGAGCAAATAATGCTTTTAAAAATTAACAAGCATCATATGATTTAATCACTTCTGGTGATTATAGACAATAAATGAATCACAATGAATTGTACCATTGATAGCAAACTCGTGATAGCAATATATCCTCAAGTGATTTTTTCTAGAACGGATCCGCCTCCGAGAATGACTTACCATAATATTGAAGTGTTAATGAAACTAGCCAACACCTGCATAAATTTTGCTACATAATGTATAATTTATTAGCACTACAAATCTTTATAAAGAACGTGAACTTACATATGCAATAATATATTAATAATAGGTTTGTATGATAGAATCTATCCACAAACGTAGCATCACTTTTGTTTCTTATGTACCAAAAGAAACCAGTAAGCCAACAAGTGACATAATACTACCGTAAAATCAGTATGCATCTTTAAGTTCTAAGAATGGTTTAAGCAAATACCACTGTAAATTTAATTTTGGCATAATGGAAGATTATCAAGTAAAATACTTATCTGTCTCTCGTGTAATTTCAAGAATTTCACCCAAAATAAAAATAAATAAATTTAATATGGTAGAGTCTCGTGCTGATAACGTGCTATGAAATAATAAACTAAGAACAAGAAGAATAGAGAGGGAGAAGATAGAGATTCTTATTTCTCTTGAGAGACTTATTTCTCTTGAGAGATTCCTCTTAGGGATTAAGAGATTAATTACAATGAAGGGAAACCCCTTTATTTATAGGAGAAAATTGACTTGGTCCTAAAGTTAGGGTTCCTAACTTTTCTCCAAAGAAACATAAATATGGACATTCACTATAATACAAATATATTTATAACAATTAGCGACATATTATCAAAAAATTATGCGGGAGGCTCAACGAAATCGGTGGCCTAAAGCCAAACCTAAGAGGCCTTAAATTTATCTAATAATTTTTTTATATATATTTTGTTCTATTTTTTTAATGTAAAGATGGTAACGGATCATCTTGTACCTATCTTGATTATTCACTAAGTAAACATGCTAGCTTTACACTTTTCACTCAAATTTAAATAAATATTTGTATAAGTTCTCATAATCTAATAATCTCAATTATATACCACTGAGTAGATATCAAAATAATTTCATACATTTAGAATAATTCAATTCTATTTTAAAGTAAACTAAATGGTATAATACACTATTTATAAGAAATAATCAACTCTATAAGAGGCTTCTATCTAAGCTTTTTTAATTTATAAAAATCATCATCAATTTGTTCATTTTTATATATTGCATAATATTTATTACTCTCTAATATATGTGAACGTATTTGACTAGACACGAAATTTAAGAAAACAAATAAAGTTTTTAAAAATTTATGGTTTAAAACAAGTTATAGAAGCTATAAATTATTTCATTAAGGTTAAAACGAGATGTTTAAAATTAGATTTTTATTAAATATAAAAATATGTCATTATTTTTAAAATCGACTAATAAATAAACGAATGTCATATAAATAGGGATGGAAAGAGTATAAAATTTGAATTATTTATTTCAGTAACTTCTATTACATTTCATGAAAAGTGAAAACAATTATTAAAGCTAGTCTCTTTATTCATAATTTTATAATATATAAAATAACTTTTTTTATTTGGGGTTTGGGGGGAGGGGGTAAAGCAATTGCTTTAATGGCTTCCCCCTTCCGCCAACCCTGAGATTATGTTAGCTGCGAGTTATCTAGTAATTGATTAGCGATAATCCAAATTATTAGTTGATTGGATTTTGAGCAGAGCAAACCATGTTCAGGAGATGTATTGAGAAACACACTTGGTAATTGAGAGTTGATTTGATGTTTAAAGTGTCTTGGTGATGTAGAAATAAGTAGACTTGTTTGATTTGCGTATTTAGGTGGGTAATATGTTTTGAGTGTTTAATAATTTATTCGAGGACGAACAAAGGTTAGAGTGAGGAGTGGTGATGTTAGGCATATTTACACATCTTTTAGACATGTTTTGCCCATGTTTATACCTTGTTTCGAGAGTAAATATACTAAATACTCCTAATTTTTACTCATTTTTGTGTTCTAAAACTAATTCGATAAACTACTTGATTTGTAGGTGAAAAGACTCAAAATTTGGCCAAGCGTTGGATGCATAGAGAAGCCTCGCTGCGCGAGGCTGAGGGCAGGTGTGCTGCCTCGCAATGCGACCCCCATGGTGAAGGAGGGCTGAGAAATCAATCCTCTGAAGTTTCCTCTTTACAGAAGAAAAGTCCGGGCAAAGCAAGGAGCCTCATCGTGCGAGGCCTAGGGCGAAGCAAGGGCCCTCGAGGCGCGAGGCAGCCAAGAAAGGCCATCCTAGTCTATTTTGCCTACCCATTTTGGTGGGCCCTCTCAAGTGTTTTTTCATATTATAAAAGCCACACTTAGACGGCTTTAAGTCAGAATTGATATTGTGGAAGCATAGAGTAAAGACAAAGGCTTATTTCTCTTAAGGTTACTTTTTTTTTCTCCTTTACTTAGCATTATTTCTTGCTCAAAATATGAATTCTTGCTCTTGTAATCGAACTATGAGCGGCTAAACGACCTTGTTCTAGGATTATGGCCAAAGTATGAATGTTGTATCATAATCTAAGTTGTTTATGCTTTTACCATATGAATTATTCATTTAATCTTGCTATTACTATTCTATTGATTCTTGATCAATAGGATAAATGAATAATCTTTAATGGACTCGAAAGAGGAACGTTAGGGATAGAACGTGGATTAACCGGAGTAGAATGCATTTCACAGAATGAATTTGCGGCTAGGATAGAAATATACCTAGTTTGTCCTAATTGGCTCCCATACAAGGGATATAAATGCATTTGAGTTAATTATGAGTATCATCACTTAACAATATAGGTACGAGATTAATCTAAATAGAAGATTAGAGGCTCGAAAAATCATGATCATAATATCAACCTGTGAGTCAATAATTCGATAGTAATTAGCATGACAACTAAGGTGTAGATATGACTTGATTACGCAAAGTTCCATAGCCTTGGAATCCATCTTCTCTATGAATTCAAATCCATTAAATCAATCGTTGTTACTATTTTAGTTTTAAATCATAAAGTAGAAGTAAGCAAGAAGCAATAAATTCTTTTATGGAAAACACTTGGTCTTTTGATTATAATAGATTAAATCGAATACTTGTCAAGGACAAGTCCATGTGCGATTCAACCTTCGATTGCGAAAGAAATTATTGTATACTTGGCGACCATATATATTTTTGTGTGCATTGGAAGTTAAGCATACGCAAGTGGTGTCTATCCTGTTAATTGGTACACCACTTCAACCACTCACCATCTAACCTCACCAAAGTCTTTGCTCCATCTATATCCTTGGTCCAATAATGCTTTACTCTCTGGCCATTCACAACACAATTCATTCCTTTATCTGACCTCCGTAATACTACAGCTCTATGACGTGGTTCGTACCACTTTGAATGGGCTGTGTTAGACCTCAACTTTCCCAAAAAAATCTTCAGTCTAGAGGTAAACACTAGAACCATCTGACCCTTCTCAAAAGTGAATGCATGAAAAGATATGCTTGTCATGCCATCTATTCGTGTTCGCTTTATACAACTTCATATTCTCATAGGCCTGCATCCTAAGCTCCTTAAGCTCATGAATTTGTTGCATCCTCTTATCACCAGCTAACTCCAAGTTCAAGTTCAGCTTATTTATGGACCAATAGGCCTTGTGCTCTAATTCCTACATGAAGGTGACATGCCTTACCATGGATCAATCGGTAATCTAATGTGCTTATGGGTTTTTTGAAAGAAGTCTGGTATGCCCACAAAGCATCATCGAGATTGATAGCCCAATCTTTCTATTGTGTATTTACCACTTTTTTCTAGGATCTGCTTTATCTCTGTATTAGAAACCTCCATTAACCACTCATCTACGGGTGGTAAGCGATTTCTACCTTGTGGTGCACTCCGTACTTTGCTAACAGATTCTTCAGTAATTAGTTGTTGCAAAAGTGGATCCTCCATCACTAATTAATGCCCGTCGAGTGACAAATCTGGTGAAAATCATCTTCTGCACAAACTTTACTACTACCTTTGCATTATTAATAGGAAGAGCAATGGTCTCAACGCACTTAGACACGTAGTCTACAACCACCAAAATATACCCATTCCCAAAAGAAGCTGAAAATGGTCCTATGAAATCGATGCCCTAGACATCACAAATCTAAACCTCTAAAATGTTCAATAATAACATCTCGTGCCTCCTTGAAATTTTCCCTGTCCTTTGACACATTTTGCAAACAAATATGTGTTTTTAAGGAGTGTAGGCCAAAAGAAGCCTGATTGGAGTACCTTTGCAGCCGTCCTATAACCACCATGATGTGCATGTAAGGAGAGGAGTGACAACTCTCAAGTACCTGTTTAATCTCATTCTGAAGAATGCACCACCTGATTAACTGGTCTAGTCCTTGTTTTAACAGGTAAGGCTCATCCCAGTATAATCGAGAATCATGGGTGGGCCTTTTCTTCTACTGAAAACTTGCCCCAAGAGGATAGAAACCAGTTAACAAAATATGGAATTATGTAGGTATCCATCAAAATAAAAAGTTAAGCAACTTGTTTTTGCATTAAATGGGGATAGTGCTAGCGAGCCGATGGTTTCACAGATACCTTTTATAAAAAATGCTAGGATACTATAGAGGATGATATATATTCTATAGTCTTGTCTTTCTTTAATGGAGCTAAACTCCCAAGTCTATTAATCATAAGAACCTAGTTCTCATCCCATAAAAGAATAGTGTACAATCCTTCACAGACATAAAACCTACTAGCATGTCCAACTTTATTAACAAGGTTATATCAAGAGTTGTGCATGGAAGAATGGAAAAGTTGATCCATCATTGATTTTCTTGAATCAGTCAGGCTTTGTGAAGGGAGAAACATATTTGAGAACATTTTTCTCCCTCAAAAAATTATCTCAAAATTATAGGAAAACCTGCTAATATAGTGATAAAGCTAGATATAGCCAAGGCTTATGATAGAATTTCATGGAAGTACCTATTGCATGTGCTAAGAAGAATGGGATTTGTAGAGTATTTTATTAATCTAATTTGGAGGTTGATAGCTAGCAATTGGTATTCAGTGCTACTAAATGCCAAGCAACAAGTTCTTTTCATTCTACTAGAGGGGTGAAACAAGGTGATCCCTTATCTCTTATATTATTCTTTTTTTTGTAGAAGTGCTTTCAAGGGCCTTAAATAGCCTCTAGGAAGATTGTACTTACATTGGGTATGGTATGAAAAACAGTTTACTCCTCTAAATCAATTGACATATGCTGATGACACAATATTTTTCACCTCTACCACTCAGAATCCTTAAAGAGTGTTATGGTAGTATTAAGTAAATATGAGCAGATGTCTGGTAAGCTAATAAATAGGAAGAAGAGATCTTATTACATGTACTATAAGGTAGGTAATGGACTTACTGAGTCAGTGAGGGAGATTGCTGGCTTCACCAAAGGGTAGTTCCCTCTTACTTATGTTGGATGTCCCATTTGTCACTCAAAGAAGAAGAAGATTTATTATGCTGATTTAATGAAGAAGGTAAAGAGAATATTACACTCTTGGAAAGGAAAATTACCATTTGTTAGGGGCAAGGCTATTTTGATTAAAAGTGTACCTGAAAATGTAACCATACACATCCAAAATGTGTACTTAATGAATTACATAAGATTTTTGCAAGATACTTTTGGTGCATTAAGGATGAAGGAAGGAGTAGGCATTGGGTCTCATGGAAGGATGCTTGTCTACCTAACCAGGAGGGTGGACTTGGGGTTCAAATCTCTATTTGATGTCTCCGATCCTTTATTTTCCAAATTATTGTGGAGGTTTAGAACCACAACCACTTTGTCGTATAACTATATGTGGAATAAATATTGTAAGAAAGTGATTCCAACTCAGGTTCAATGGAAGGGAGGTACACAAGCTAAAGAAGGGGTGGAACATGAGATATGGTGGGAAATCGAAGTAGGAACTACCAATGTGTGGTATGAAAATTGGACCATATAGGGTGCTTTACACTATATATGGTTCCAATTGAATACCCTGTTAATGAGGACCTAAAAGATATAGTAGATTTAATAGAAGAATGAAGATGGAAGGAACACCTACTACATCAATCTTTTCAAACAAATTTTGTGAAATATATAAGGTTAGAAATCTACATAGAGAAACTACAGAGAACATGGGACATACCTTGGTGGATGTCTAATGTCACGCCCCGAGGTTACCCCCTAGACGTAACACGGGACTTGGAACCACAAGGATCCCAAGTTAACCCTTGGTCATAGCATTCTCAAGCATGTAAAGAAAAATGGAACAGAAGCATCATAAAAAAATTCGAAACAGGGAGACATATCATAAATAGAGAGTCAAATAGGAAATACAACTCGAAGATCACCTCATAATATCTATGTCTGAAATCCTCTAAAACTAGCATAAGGAGTTGATGGGACAATACCTCAACTAACTCAACAATCTGAAAGGAAAAGAGACACAGAAAATCTAGAATAAAGCCTAGTCCTTGCACTATGAGGACTCACCAAAGCTGAGCGTGAGTGGCTGGGAACTCTAGCCATGAAGCTATGAAGGGACACCTGAATCTGCATCATCAAAGGATGCAGCGCAATATGCGTTAGTACTATGGAATGCACTAAGTATGTGGGTTATGCATAGGTCATGATAAAAATATGCTTGAAAGCATGTTTAAAACTGAGATCATGCATAACTTGCGGTAAAACATGTTTAAATTATCCTTGAAACTGAAATCATGTGGTAATAGTAAAATCTGTAATATAATGACTCAATGCAATATCATAAGCTAAAAACATAATCATAAGTAGTAAGTCTGAAATCTGAAAGCAAAGAGTCAATACATTTTTAAAGCATAAACTATTTCTGTGGGAGGTTCTCTAACCGACATAGACAATGTGAGCCACATGGAATACAATGTATCCGCCCCATCGAAAGGACCCAATATACCTTGCTAGGATATAAACGCATTACTTTGGCGTGATCACTAAATACTGATGCCCAACATAGGGGACTTAATACCTACGAGGGCACGTAGTTCTAGGACCTTTTTGGGTACTCTCACCCTGTCCAACTCAGTGCTAATACTACTCCCAAAACATATATATAGCTCATATAATACTGGGCATATCTGATGCCAAATCTGTTTGAAAAGCATAAGGGTATATCTGATACCATGCAGTTCAGTTATCTTAGGTAGACATGTCTAGATGCCAAACCTTTCATAAACATAGAGACATATCTGATGTCCAAAACTTTCATAAAACATAGGGACATATCTGATGTCCAAAACTTTCATAAAACATAGGGACATATATGATGTCCAAAACTTTCATAAAATATAGGAACATATCTGATGCCCAAAACTGTTTGAAAAGCAAAAAGACATATCTGATGCCATGCAATTCAAATTCATAATCTGAAGACTTAGCTTAGCCATAGCTTAAAACATACTTTTCTTTCATAATTATACTTGAAGACTTTTTCATGTAATTTCATAAATACATAAAGGCCATGATATCTAATCATGCCAAATTTATCTTGAAGACATGCAATTTCATGGGTTCATGCTAGAAATCAACTTTCATGCTTGGGCTTTGAAAACCAATGAGAGAATCATAATCAAATCATTAATAATCAAGAGGAAACCATGAATTTAAATATAGAAACTGATTTCATAAACTTTTCCCAAATTTTAGATCAAAACCCTAACTTCATAACTTCATAACTCAAAATAAGAATTGGCCTTAAAATCATGAATAAGAAACCACTCATAAAAACTCATGCAAAATCATGCCATTTAGAGTTAGAATCCATAGAAGAATCATGAGAAAACAATTTTAGAAGGACCCATAAAAATTGAGTAAGAACCCTAATTTAGAAATCCATAAGTTCAATTTAGAAGATTGGGGTTTTGGGCATAAGGGTGAAGGAATCCCTTATTGAATACCCACATACCTTAGGTGAAGATAACCCACTTCAGTGAAAAAGACTTAGGAGACTTGACTTGGAGCTTGGAAACTTTGAGTGGATCCCTTGCTATGGAGCTTGAAACACTAACTTGAAGCTTGAGAGGATGAAACTCTTTTTTTTTCTTCTCTTGAAACTTGTTTGGAAGAATGGGAGAGAACTTAGGCCAAGTGGGAATAAAAACCCTTCTAAATAGGCTTAAAACGACCTAGTATAGGAGTTAAAAGATTGGAAAATTACAAAAATACCCCTGGACTTAAGCTTGGAAAAACTGATGAAATGACTCGGCTTTAGGGATTTTGGGTCAGTGTACGGACCATCAAAGTGAATGACGGACCATCATTTGATCCGTGATTTTAGAAATCACTCTTGAGAGTCTACTGGAACTCTATTCCATGAGTTACAGGATGGTCCGTCATTGAAAATGATGACCTATCAAGTCACTCGTAGAATCTAGGGAAGAAAAGCTGATTTTTGACAAACCACGGGTCAATCTACGGACCGTGGTTTTGATCTACGGGCCGTCAACCAACTAGTGGTTTTAAAAATAAAATTTCAGTGTTCAGTTCATCAATCACGGTTCAAAGTACGGACCCATCGTTTAAAGTATGAACCCGTCGTTCAAAGTACGGACCCGTCGTTCAATGTACGGATCCGTCATCCGATCCGTCATCACTGACAGCACTGCAGTAAACTGCCCATAACCTTTTACTTCGGACTCGGATTAATGCGCGGTCGGTGGCGTTGAAAAGAAGACTTAAAAACTTCTAATTTAGTGAGTACTAGGCCACCTAACTCTTTATATTTTGGGAAGAATGATCGATTGAAGTTGACTCTAGTTTAGACTTAAATGAAAACTTACTTTGGTGAGGTGCTTGCGACGTAACTTGATAATAGGAGTTTCTTATGAACATGATTCGCATCCAAAACACTCACCACACTAGGAAAATGATCATTAGACTCATAGAAAAAGGTTCGGGTATTAGCTTAGGATTTCTGGGGTGCTACAATATCTCCCTTTTGGGATCATTCATCCTAGAATGAAGACTAAGCAAGGGGACTCTAGAGAGAAAACAGCCCAACCAAAAACAAAACATGAAAACTGAAGAATAAACATGAAACTAAACTTTTGAACTTAAAACATGGCTTAATCAACTTTGAAAATGTGAATACATGCTAGGATCATGAGAGAAACTGCTGAAATAGAATCGGAGGGACATACTAAGGGTGAAACTACTTCCTCAAGCTGAAACTGTATCGAAAAGAAAAGGATGAGGGTACTTGGCCTTCATGGATGATTCTGCTTCCCAAGTAGTTTCTTCAACTGAGTTCTAAAAGCTGAAGTACTATCGTGGTAATCGACTTCTGATTGAAATAAAAATTGAGCTGGTTTCATGAGACACGTATGCATGCTGGGAATGTAAGATCAGCTAATGGGACAGGAACTGGATATCTAACATGATAATTTGTCTGGGATGAGAGTAGGAACTCAGCTAAAACTCATAAAAAACAAACATACTCTAGAACTCACAGTTAACCGAAAGGGACACCAAACTGAGAGAAGTAGACATACGGGAAAACTATTCTCTTCTGAATACCACTCCTACCATTTGCAACTAACAACCTCAACAGTGCACATAAAGGCACTAAGGTCTGAGTCTAACTACCCGATTCTCCATGTTTAAGCCTATCTCGACTAACCCCTTGCATCTAGAGTTATCTCCTAAGAATGGTATTCTTTCTTATCACAACAACCAACTAATCCAGGGCTCCCCAACCCAAGGATTACTAGTTGTGTAAAACAAATATCCACATGTATCCCATCACTATATTCAAGCTTATAACTATGGTCACCTTATGATTTCGTAGCTTACCCTATTTAAGACTTCTCTCCTCTCCCTTATCATAGCTGGGAATCGCAGATACAGAGACTTCTACAGGGGGACATACCAGACTACCTCTTTTAAATATTTTGCATGAATAATCCTTACCTCATAATTCACCCACAAATAGAAGTCAAGGTGGAAAAAGTACACTAATAAGAAAAAAAGAATTTGCTACCTCCCAGCTAGGCTACTACAAGGCCTTCTTCCCTAACACTTACAACAACATAAACCAGAATCATTAAAAGGAAAGAGCAGGAATATGAGCGTCACGAATGAAGGATTACAGATTGATCTTAACTTACACTTAGCGTGATCAAGCCACACAAGGTGAGGCTTCGGGAATTGAGCGCAATAGGCATGAGCACTTCATATACTGGGCACGTAAGACATGAGTTAGTGGGGATCACCACCCCTCGTCATCAAAGGCAAAGATCCAAAGGTCTTTAGAATAAGGAAATCATAAGCGTGAATCGTTTCAAGAATTAGGTCTGAGCATATACATGGCGTAACATGCTTTGATTAGCCATTGAGGTATTTCTGAAGATTGATTGAGCAAACATAACTGAGCATACTGCAATACATGAGTTCACATAAATAACAGACCTCACGGCATAAAGATGGGATTCATAGACTCGCAGAGTAAGAGTAGAATCATTGTCTGAAGCAATCACTTGCCATTCTAGAATCTGAACATCAGCGTGAGTCTGAAATAGGACCATGGCGCTGACACACAAGGCATGCAAAAGGTATCATAATGGCAGAAGTATACTTAGGATGCGAGGATGGAAATAAGCTTATGCCTCCCCTCTTGACTTTGTTCTAACACCCACAAGTATCGCTACATGAGCCTCTAAAATCTGACTGATTCTACATTCCACCATCTCCCCCTTAGGTTCATGCTACCCTCCTAAGTCTATGGACCTCTAACCAACATCTCAAAGGAACTATGATCGTTTTACCCTAACAGAACATACACTACTCCAGAATCTAGCACGAATACCCACTTCCTTCTATAGTCTAAGACTCTCCTTCTCTTAAAAGTCTAGGCCTCAACACTCCTATCCTCACTTAGTTCTAGGTCAAGACAACTCATAACCAAACAAGAGTAGGGGTCCGAGGGCTATGGGTGCATAAAGGAAGAAAATCTAGTGACGTACCTGATTCAACTTCTGGAGGAATACTCTGACCCGACTGGCTAGGCAATGAAAGGAATTGGTTTTGGAGTTGAACATCACAGTTGCTCCTCTTAGATGAGGGGCAATTCCTGATCCTATGAACTAACTGACCACACCTAAAATGCCCCTCCTTGCCTGCAAGGCACTCACCTAAATGAAACTTACCACAACTACTACAACGAGGGTACCTCAAGGTCTTCGGAGCCCTATGGTGACAAGACTGAGAGTCGAGGGTAGGTGTGCTAACTGAAGATGGGGTTGGTCTGGATGACCTCTGCTGAGAGGATGATTGGTTCCGTGTTCTGGTCTTCTTGTTCTTCCTCTTCCTCTTCTTTAGTTTCTCTTTCTCATTCAACTGAGTTGTCATGGCTTGAGCCAACATACAAATGGCCTCACGAAATTCTGCATTTGTAACCTCATGATCTGGAGTGGTTGGATTAGAATTCCTCGTGGGGTTTCTTTGCGGAGACACTATCTGGAATGCGTAAGGAACAAATTAGAAGGGTAAGTAGAGTCAAACTCTATCGCATGATAGTGAACATGAAGAAGTGAAGTTTTTTCCTAAAATACCTCGTAGCCTCCCTCTCATCGGTGTGGCGCGCTTCACACCCATGAAAGAGACTCTACTTAGTGCGACTTTCAAACATCCTACGACTCTTGAACCTGAGGCTCTGATACCAAGTTTGTCACGCCTCGAGGTTAGTTCCTAGACGTAACACGGGATTTGGAACCACAAGGATCCCAAGTTAACCCTTGGTCATAGCATTCTCAAGCATGTAAAGGAAAATGGAACGGAAGCATCATAAAGAAATTCAAAACAGGGAGATATATCATAAATAGAGAGTCGAATAGGAAATACAACTCGAAGATCACGTCATAACATCTATGTCTGAAAGCCTCTAAAACTAGCATAAGGAGTTGATGGGACAATACCCCAACTAACTTAACAATCTGAAAGGAAAGGAGACATAGAAAAGCTAGAATAAAGCCTAGTCCTCGCACTATGAGGACTCACCAAAGCTGAGCGTTAGTGGCCGGAAACTCTAGCCACGAAGCTATGAAGAGACACATGAATCTGCATCATCAAAGAATGCAGCGCAATATGCGTTAGTACTATGGAATGTACTAAGTATGTGGGATATGCATAGGTCATGATAAAAATATGCTTGAAAGCATGTTTAAAACTGAGATCATGCATAACTTGCGGTAAAACATGCTTAAATTATCCTTGAAGCTGAAATCATGTGGTAATAGTAAAATCTGTAATGTAATGACTCAATGCAATATCATAAGCTAAAAACATAATCATAAGTAGTAAGTCTGAAATCTGAAAGCAAAGAGTCAATACATTTTTAAAGCATAAACTATTTCTGTGGGAGGTTCTCAAACCGACATAGACCATGTGAACTACATGGAATCTGATGTATCCGCCCCATTGAAAGGACCCAATATACCTTGCCAGGGTATAAAGGCATTACTTTGGCGTGATCACTAAATACTGATGCCCAACATAGGGGACTTAATACCTATAGGGGCACGTAGTTCTGGGATCTTTTTGGGTACTCTCACCCTGTCCAACTCGGTGCTAATACTACTCCCAAAACATACATATAACTCATATAATAATGGGCATATCTGATGCCAAATCTGTTTGAAAAGCATAAGGGTATATCTGATACCATGCAGTTCACTTAGCTTAGGTAGACATGTCTAGATGCCAAACCTTTCATAAATATAGAGACATATCTGATGTCCAAAACTTTCATAAAACATAGGGACATATCTGATGTCCAAAACTTTCATAAAACATAGGGACATATCTGATGTCCAAAACTTTCATAAAACATAGAGGCATATTTGATGCTCAAAACTGTTTGAAAAGCAAAAAGACATATCTGATACCATGCAATTCAAATTCATAATCTGAAGACTTAGCTTAGCCATAGCTTAAAACATACTTTTCTTTCATAATTATACTTGAAGACTTTTGCATGTAATTTCATAAATACATAAAGGCCATGATATCTAATCATGCCAAATTTCTCTTGAAAACATGCAATTTCATGGATTCATGCTAGAAATCAACTTTCATGCTTGGGATTTCAAAACCAATGAGAGAATCATAATCAAATCATTAGTAATCAAGAGGAATCCATGAATTTAAATATAGAAACTGATTTCATAAACTTTTCCCAAATTTTAGATCAAAACCCTAACTTCATAACTTCATAACTCAAAATAAGAATTGGCCTTAAAATCATGAATAAGAAAGCACTCATAAAAACTCATGCAAAATCATGCCATTTAGAGTTAGAATCCATAGAAGAATCATGAGAAAACAATTTTAGAAGGACCCATAAAAATTGAGTAAGAACCCTAGTTTAGAAATTCATAAGTTCAATTTAGAAGATTGGGGTTTTGGGCATAAGGGTGAAGGAATCCCTTATTGAATACCCACATACCTTAGGTGAAGATAACCCACTTCAATGGAAAAGACTTAGGAGACTTGACTTGGAGCTTGAAAACTTTGAGTGGATCCCTTGCTATGGAGCTTGAAACACTAACTTGAATCTTGAGAGGATGAAACTCTTTTTTTTTCTTCTCTTGAAACTTGTTTGGAAGAATGGGAGAGAACTTAGGCCAAGTGGGAATAAAAACCCTTCTAAATAGGCTTAAAAAGACCTAGTATAGGAGTTAAAAGAGTGGGAAATTACTAAAATACTCCTGGACTTAAGCTTGGAAAAACTGATGAAATGACTCAGCTTCAGGGATTACGGGTCAATGTACGGACCGTCAAAGTGAATGACGGACCGTCATTTGATCCGTGATTTTAGAAATCACTCTTGAGAGTCTACTGAAACTCATTCCACGAGTTACAGGACGGTCGGTCGTTGAAAATGATGACCCGTCAAGTCACTCGTGGAATCTAGGGAAGAAAAGCTGATTTTTGACAAACCACGGGTCAATCTACGGGCCATCAACCAACTAGTGGTTTTAAAAATGAAATTTCAGTGTTCAGTTCAGCAATCACGGTTCAAAGTACGGACCTGCCGTTCAAAGTACGAACCCGTCGTTCAAAGTACGGATCCGTCGTTCAAAGTGCGGATCCGTCATCCGATCCGTCATCACTGACAGCACTACAGTAAACTGCCTATAACTTTTTACTCCGGACTCGGATTAATGCGCGATCGGTGGCGTTGGAAAGAAGACTCAAAAACCTTTAATTTGGTGGGATACTAGGCCACCTAACTCTTTATAGTTTGGGAGGAATGATCGTTTGAAGTTGACTCTAGTTTAGACTTACATGAAAACTTACTTTAGTGAGGTGCTTGCGACTTAACTTGATAATAGGAGTTTCTTATGAACATGATTCGCATCCAAAACACTCACCACACTAGGAAAATGATCATTAGACTCATGAAAAAAGGTTCGGGTATTAGCTTAGGATTTCTGGGGTGTTACACCTAACAACACAAGAAAGTTTACAGTAAATAGTGCTTGGGAAATGTACTGAGACACAAGGGGGAGTACAAGAAGATTACAAACAATTGTGGATCAAGGGAGTTCCATTCGAAATCTCTTTTTTTCTTTGGAAATTGTGGAAGCATAGAATACATACAAATAATAATCTTAGGAGAATCGGGATAGCTATAAAATTCCATAGCAAGAGACCATGCAACATCTTTTCTTGACTAGTAATTTTGCCACAAAAGTGTGGAAATTTCTTATCAATGTTGCAAGCATACAAATTAATATTCTAGTCCAACTACAATAGGTTATTAGATCATGGTGGAGAATAGACTGTGGAGAAAAGCTCAAGCCAATCGTTCAAGTTTTGCCAGCATTGATAACTTCGGAGTTGTGGAAAGAAGAAACACAGTAAAATACAGAGGATAGGTGAGCTTTATAAGGGTTGTACATGAGATAAACAATAATTTACTCTACCTTACAAAGCTGAGATATCCCTGGTTAAAGAATATTCCTTTACTATGGCCTGACATAGTTGGTTTTTTAGAAGGGTTTCAACCTCCCTAATTACTAGGATTGTGTACTAGAGACTCCCTCATGAGAGGTGGTTTAAATGCAACACAGATGAAGTATCAAGAGGAAATCCTGGCCCTAGCTCCTATGGATTTGTGTGAGAGATTTGCAAGGAGGCTTGGTGTATGCATAATGTGGGTAGACAGGGGAGACAACTAATATATTATCTGAGGCTAGAGGAATTTTGGAGGACTTGATCTATTGCGTGGAGCACAAATTACATCCAATGATAATGGAAACAGATACATTAGTCTTGAAGAATGTGAGTTACGGAGTACGGAAGACACCATGGAGCATTATCACAGAAGTAGAGAGGATAAAAGAGTTGAGGGGGGACTTTAATGTGATAATGCAACATGTGTACGGAGAGGGAAAGAGCCAGGTAAAGGGGCTTACGGTTTGGAGAACTACCTAACTAAAGAAAAATAGTATTCTTTTTAAGAGTAGGTGTGGAGAACTATTTTTTAAAACTAACATGACTTTTGATTTTGCAGGTACATCAGAATTTCATTTTTTTTTTTCTGAACTGCCTTGTGCACAGAGGAAAATCCTAAACTTGAACAAACAACAAATTCCTAATTTGAGGATCAGAAATGCAAAGAACAAAGGATTTATTGGAATGTATGCCTGATACTGTCACTCAGGTATTGACAAGCCTTCAATGTGTGGTATCAACTTTGACTCAATCTTTTGAAGATTTATCAATACTTCGGAAGAAAATATCATTTAAAAAAAAAATCCTCTTTGCAAAATTCTTCGAGTATTTAGCTCCAATATTCTTCAGATGACCAGACTCTCTAATGAGCTAGAACGAGTTCTATTTTGTGCTATTTAGTCCATTCTAAAACCTGGAGGTATACTCCGGGTGGTTGTTAGACATGTCCCTTGTGAGAGCTTGAGGGGCATATCTGTGGCGTCAACTAGAGGTTCAAGAATGCTACTTACACAAAATATGCTAAAGCTAGTAAATTAGAGAATTGTATCTGAAAGTGACGGTTTGTTAGAGTTAACACTTTCAGAAAAATCACAATAGGGATACCAAATATAGAAACATACAGAAGATATAACAATGTTTTATAGAATGCAAGATACAATCTATTGGAAAATGCAGTCATAGATGACTACACAGTTAGCCAAGATTCTACGACAAGATCGATCAAAATAGGGCATAAATTTGGGGAAAGGGAAACTCGTCTACATATCTAGAAACAAAGAAAGAGGAACTTAGCTGGTTTGATTATTGGATATGGTCACCGATTGATTCAAAGTTTTTGGACCTGGATCAGATATGGATGCTTTTTTGGCCTTTTTTTTATCTCTCACACACTAGAAAGAGACTGAGATCACTCTCCATGCCATTTGACACCGAAGAGACTTTTAGATAGGAGATATTATTGTTTAGGAGAGTAATAACAACGGGATATTTTCATAAATAGACTATTTTAAAAAAATAATTATATCTACATAACTCAGATTTTTGCATAGCCTATTTTTCTCCGTAACAATATTTATATATGTTTATATAATTTTATGCAACATTATACTATATTATATAACATTATATACTCACGACATACAAATATATAAACTTGTATAAGCGTGCATAATTGTATATAAAAAATTATTTATACACATTTTTATATTATTATACACACTTTATACATAATTATATACATATGAATAAATATGAGTTATTCTCATTGGTCATTAAATTTCTTTGGCATCTCCTATTACTCATTACTCCCTCCGTCTAGTAATACTTGTTCACTATTGACTTGACACATAGATCAAGAAATAATAAATAATATGAATAATTTTACTATATCAACCTTTGAATAAAATAAATTTAATACTTTAAAAAATACATTGAGTAATGAATAGTATTTAATAGCAAGGGTAAAATGAATAGAAATAAATAAATTATTCTTTGATTTCTAAATTGGACAAATATTATTGGACTTCTATTTTTAGTAACATGGACAAATATTATTGAACAGAGAGTACTATGCTATAACCACGTGTATTGCTTATGAAACACGTGCACTTCAAATATTTCTCATTGATTTTGCTAATTGCTGATACAACTTTAAATTCAGCAATCAATTTTTCGAGTTTGGGGTTAAAATTGTCCCTTAACTATTAGAGTAGGTTCATTTTGGTCCTTTAAATATAACTCTGAGCATATTTAGTCCCTTAACTTTACTAAAGTGGAACACTTTTGATCTCCCTAACAAAATTCGTTTAAAAATAATAGTGTTAAACCCATGTGGCACCCACGTGACTTGTAAAATACAAACTCATAGAGGTTAAGTATTAGCTATTATGAGTATATATTTAATTTTGCACGCTCTTAAACACAATTAAGAAGAAATTCGCACACCCTTCACCAAATTACTAGCTACGCCACTGATTTTAAGACCATTTTGTTACTGCAATTAAGAAAATGGTTATTTTTTTCGAGTGGGCAGATTATTGTGTTCTAAAGTATTGTCTTCAAATATAAATAGCTCCTACTACATTAATCCTAAAAAGTTAAGAAGACAAGAAAGAAAGAAAATGTATATCAATTAAGAAAGAGATAATACTGTCATATTTACACCATTAGAAAATTATCCTTTTCGTTAATTTTTAACATTATTATGTTAGGAAGACCAAAAGTGCTTCACTTTAGTAAAGTTAAGGGACTAAATATGCTCAGGATTATATTTGAAGGACCAAAATGAACCTACTCTAATAGATGAGGGATAATTTTAGCCCAATACTCTCAATTTTTCACACTTGTCTTGCTTCTAAAAGAATTTAATAAAGAAGAGCAAATAGAGGCAAAATAGGTCAGACTATGCACAGTCGAAGTGAAGGCAGGGACCCAAAAAGGGGATCCCGAAAAAGTGGATTATAAATATAATAATTTTATCCCAATACTCATAGAGTATAAATTTCCCAAAAACAATACCTCATAATTTAAATGTTAAACTGACAAATTGTAAATAGTTTAGAAAGGTTTTGAGGTATTAACTCTTTTTTTGTTTTCCCTTTTTTTGGTGCTTTCACGTTTAGATGTACTTGTCCGCCTTTGATAAAGAAATCAAAATAAAAGAGTTTTATAAGGAAAAGAATAGAGATTACCAAAATAAGTCATCACTAATTTTATCCTTTATTTTCTCCCACAATTAGAGACGTAATAGTTAAAATAACCTAATAGTTAAAATACGAAGAGTTGCCCTGCTTACTTTACCAAAATTTCTTGAAGAGAAGAAGATGGAGCCTTCCACAGCAATATCATCAATTCCTCAAGACGTACTTTTTGAAATATTATCGAGGCTTCCTCTGAAGTCGTTAATGCTTTTTAAATGCATTTCCAAATTTTGTAATTCCCTTTTATCAAAATCAACTTTCGTGGATATGCATCAACGCCGTGCGGGTGGAATCAAATTTATTGTGCGCCAACGTACAAAATTATACACCGTAGAAGCAATGGAAGAAGGAACAACGTCCGCTCTTCATATCGAGAATTTTTATGAATCACTCTTCTACGACCATATAATGTGCTTTAATGGTTTGTTTTGCTGCTCGATGGAATACATGGAGTACGTTGCAATTGGCAATCTTATTACGAAAGTTGTAAGATCTCGTCCCCGCCTGAAAGAGTTTGCTGGAATAGATTACCCTAAGTATTTCTATTCAATGGGTTTTGATTTAGAAGAGAAGACGTATAAAATTTTGATGACAGTTTACTGACTATTACCGAAGTGCATCCACAAAAAAATGGGTTTTCACTTTAGGTATAGATAAATCATGGAGAGAGATTAAAGGTATTATTGATTTTGTATACGAAGGAGATGACATGGATCTGTGGGTTTTAGGAAAAGAAGAATGGGAGAAGCATAGCATTCAAATTCCGGAATAACAGAGAAGTCAGGAATTTGAACTGCCAACACTTTGCAGCTCTTGTGATGGGGAGATGTTATTCACCAAGAGGTCCAAGTCACGTCAACTCATCTGTTTTTGTTATCATGTCATGAAAAAGAGTTGGTATCGTCATACCAAGACTTGCAAGTCGTACATATCGTGCCATAATCGTCCATACAGCCATACATCATTAGTCCCACCATTTTAAAAGATTTGAAACTCATTTAACATATCCCTCAAAGGTTTACAATTTCATAATTTGTATACAACCATTTAAAAACAGAGGGATGTAGAAATCCTTCTTCCCTTTTCGTCAAAAGCCAAGATTTAATTAGTAAAACGGTTTACAAAAGAATCATGTCTTCATGACTTTAACTCTGCCCCGACAAGCATTACATATAAATAAGGTTTCGTATTTCAAACAATCATCTCAAAATGATTAACAACTAAAGGAAAATTTCATAGAAAGTATTCGTGACTTCAATAGATTCTTCTTCCAAAACCCTTCAACTATCCACATTCAATACTAGTATAAAAATTACCTTTCGTAATAGAAAATAATTTACTAATAGGTTTAGCTGAAAAGGGGTTGTTCTACATACCTTTTTGACGGAGAAAATCTAAGAAAAGCTTGAGATTTGACCCTTCAAGCTTGATCCCTAAGTGTTCTTGTTTCTAGGAACTTTGGGGAGAATGTAGCGAATGTTTCGACTGAATATGACACTTTAGGGACTTAAAAATATTTAGAATAGGTGGGGAACAGTTCTGGGTAAGGAAAGGATCAAAAGATCCTCAAAATAACATATTAAAAAGAAGTCTCGTTAGGCTTTTTTTGGAGTCTGTCTAGCTTGACGGGTATTGTGACGACTCGTCACACATGTGACGATTGGTCACATGAGTCGTCATACTATCCAGTGACCTTGTCATGACTGCTTGGCTTGGCGGTTGGTGTGACGATTCGTCATGTATGTGACGATTGGTCACGTGAGTTGTCACACTATCCAGTGACCTTGTCATGACTGTTTGGCTTGGCGTTGGTGTGACGATTCGTCATGCATTTGACGATTGGTCACGTTATTCGTCACACTAACCAGTGGGCTTGCCTTGACTGCTTTGCTTGACGATTGGGGTGACGACTCGTCACACATGTGACGATTAGTCAGTTGAGCCGTCACCCCTTCCAATAGGCTTATTTTAGTCTCATTTCACGTTCTAAACCTTCCCTAAGTCTCCAAACTCATCCCCAATCGATTTCTAATCATTCTAAGGGTCACACAGGTTCATTTTAAGCTTAAAAAGACGTCCTAAAATGTACGGGGTGTTACACTTTCTTTTCCCTGTGTTTCAGGATCATCTCTTTCTGAAGCTTTGACCGCATTGCAATCGCTAGTGTGGCTTTCTCCTGTGCAACATACAGAGCCTTTTGACAATTTGTCAAAACGAGCTCCTCCATCCTCAAAATCACCAACCTGTCTCGTTGGTGGTGACATGATTGTATATATATGAGATAATTGTTGCCTTGATGGTATGCGTCTGAATTTATACTTCTAAAAACAACCTAATCCTAGAAAGAGAGGATTGTAATTCGTGGCAGTAATTTGGGGATTCAAAAATATTCTCTTTTTTGTTTGCAGTGCACCATATACTTTTCTTTTTATTGACTTTCCTCTGATATTAATTTACAAAACAACTAAAAAAAAAAAATAGGAATAGGAATGGAAAAGAGTCTAAATTACTCGAAAAATATTGAAAATAGTACAAACACGTAATTTTTAGGTCATGCTCATTCTAAACTTAGTGACTTTAAAGCTTGAATTCACATGTTATTATTGTAGACACGCACTACAAAAAAAAAAGGGAAACATTGCTGTGGCTTATTTACGATGGTTTATATGAATTGCCGCAATATGAAATATAATATGGCGTTTTTATCATCACCATAATAGAAATTTAAATAGTGGCGGTTCAAACCGCCGCTAATATTTTCTAATTTCTTTTTATTATTTTCCCAGCACATTTGATTTATTAATGCCGTGTATAATATTTCTTTATTCTCTCAAACACACTCTTAGCTCTCAAACACTGTATTAGCTCTCAAAACACTCTCTCCCCAGCTGAAAACTCCAAGATGTGAATTGTTGAAAGCTCCCAATCGAAGTTGGTATCGATTTCCCCAGCTCTTAGCTCTCAGCTCTCGATTTCCCAATATCTCAATTTCCCCAGCTCTTAGCCCTGAAGTTTTAGAGTTCAATTTGATATTTCCAATTTTTTGACCCTCCCGGAGTTTATCCAATTTTTAGCTTTAAATATTTCTTTTATGTAGTCCATATATAGGAATGGATTTATTAATGTGTTATTTTCCACGTGGCCATGTTATCATTTGTAAGTGAGTGTCCTACCAAAAAGAATAATGTTGTATATACTCTCACGAACACAACACACTGCAGAAAAACAGAACCCTAGCAGCTAAGCTAAAAATAAAAGAACCCTAGCAGCCAGCCACAGCACACCCATTGGCTTTCATTTGAAGCAGCTGAAATAACAGCCTGTTTGGGATCTACCATTCCACGTTCAGTTCCTAAACTCCTGTTTGTTTGTGGAATTTGAAGATTCATTGCTTATACGATCGAGGTTCATTTCTATCTTATCTTTATTGTCTTCTTAATTATTATTTTTCTGGCTTAAGGTTTTGTTTGTTCAACTTCTCATTTTTATTTGGAGATTAGCATTGAGGTTAATTTAATTGGGCTATGGAGAATTTAATGCTCATCTAAAAGAAAATTTTCGTTTTAACACATGATAAAATTTTCTTCTCTTCTTTTTTTAATGGGTTTGCTAAAGACATGCTAAGCTCGCGAATAAATTAGGGAAATGTTAGATCCGTTGAACCGTTACACGAGCATAGACACCATAAAATGTGGTTTCGATTAGGAATGCGTTTACGTATCTTTCTTGAGACGCTTAAAAGAAATTCAAGGATTCGGTTACGCACCTTGACAAAATTGTTCTAATAAGTAAGCTTCATTAATTCAAATCAAGAAGTGTAGACAAAGATTCTTAGGTGTGATATGCACTCGAGCGAAGAAAGCAGTTATGTTTCTAAATCGGTGTATGTCAAGATCGAGAAGGCGGTTACACATATAGGTTGAGACCAATAAAAGTTCAGCAAATAAAAGTACGAGCGAATCATGGCTCGTAACACAATTTATCCAAAATTAGTTTAAGTTGAGTATAAGTTGATAAAAGTGACCACACTAGGACCACGAGACTCGAGGGTGCCTCATACCTTCCCCCGGTCAACAAAATTTCTTACCCGATTTTTTTTTTGCAGACCAAAAATAGAGTCATTTTCTTTTGATTAGGGATTCAAAAAGTTGACTTGGAACACCATGACTCAATTTCAAGTGGTGACTTTGAACAATCCCTTGTAGTTCCGCTGGAAACAACCAAAATTCGAGTGTTGTGATATTGACTTGTACTTGCTTTTATTATTTTGAAAATATTGTGTTTGCTGGACTAATGTGCTTTCATTAATTTGCGCCTATTTAGTTTTTATTAAATTGATAAGTTCAACACTTAAAATCTATCACTTACTTTAATTATACATATCAATCTTTGTTAAAACTAGCCTGTCCTTTTATAATTTATTGAGACTAATGCATATAATTAAATTTTTGCCGAGAATATATAATAATAGAAACACTTTACATACTCCAATTGAAACATGCCACTCCCTCTGTTTCAATTTGTTTGTTGGGTTTTGAATTACATTAATTAATACACCTCTTATTGTTAAATTACATATAGTTAATAAATACTGTATTTATTCCGACTAGTGACGAGTATTTTGATCACTTTTGAATATACAGTGAAAAAGAGATCTGCATACAGACTCAATAGCATTTGATCTGCATTTGTGCTGGAGAAGTGGAGCATACAAAGTAGTGGAATTTGCGGAGGTCAAGAATTCGGGTAGAACGGTAGTAGGTGTAGCCGAGTGTTGTCATACTTTTATATGGAGAGCAAGGGGTATGTCTCCTCTTCTCAGCTTCTCTTTATATTGTATTCACGCAGTATCTTATTCTTTAATTTTCACTACTACTTGTTACTTCATTTGCTTTGATATTTCGCTGCCTTTACTTTCCCCGTAATTTCTGTAATCTCTCTACCTTACAAAGATAAAAGTAAGATCAATGTACATTCTACCCTCCCATACCCCAATTGTGAGATGACACTGGGCATGTTATTATTGTTGTTGTTAGTGGATGATTAATGCAAGACTCCTTTGGTTCCAATAATGAATTTCATGGATAGCATGTACATGCTATATTCATGGATGCATTTGGGACAGTGGAATAACCATTTGACAAAAACTAAATGGATGAAGATTCCTAAGGAGATGAGGTAACATGACTGAATTCATTTATCTTCTACTAAGTTTCAGAATTATACAAATGGTTTAGAGCAACAAACAACCACTACTAGAAAAGGCTTAAAAGCAATGCCGTTCATTGTTTTTTAAGCAAAAATCGATGGAAAAATGACGAACTCATTTCCGTGGTAAAGTGGTTCGTTGGTTTTCTATTTGCATGGACACCGTCGCTTATAACATGATGGACAGAGACCCAAATTAGAAAACGACGAGAACCCCCCCCACAAAAAAAATAAAATAAAAATAACCGAACTAGGACGCGTGAGGCTGTAAAGCCTAAGTAGATAAAAATCTTTCCAAAAGACTTGGCATTTGATGGAGAACAGAAAATCCTTGAGCAGACTATTATCCTTAATTGGATGAAACAGTGGTTGACTTGGGTTTCTTGGTATCATAATGTAGCATTATCACCAGATGTGACTATTGATCAACTATTTGATGTTCCTATGTGTGCCACTTCTTGGAAATGATCAAACGAATATTATGAATTAGTCAAGTTTGGTTTGGAAGTGTTACGATATGGGAGGAGGTTGGAACCTTTCACCTACACCTAGGTGCTTGTTTGATCCTCCAACTCTCAGTTTTATATTGATTGATCAATAGGTATTTGGTGGTCTTCACGACAATCATTAGTCCGTCACTTTCTGGAAAAAATCATATTCAATTTTTCAGAAAAGCGACGGATAAATGAGTCCCTGTCTGTCGCTTTTCTGCATTTTTTCCAGCGGCAGAAATTTGCATTTTCGCTATGCACCACATGTCAATCACAAAATTAATTCAAATACAATCTAAACCAGCACTAATTGCTGCCAAAATAAACATAAAATAGCTACAACATCCATAACACACCAAATATCAAGTAAATATCACTAAACATTTAAAAAATTCACCAAAGGTCCTATATACAAAGTGTTTCAAAACTTAAAAAAAGTTCAAGAATATCAACAAAGTGTCAAAATGCGAGGGAAAAAACTAAAAGAAAGTCAATCCTAAGGGGTACTCTCCACAAACTCCTCCCCATCACTACCCTAAGTCATTTCATCACTTGATGACAAGGAGGAAGGAGAACGGAGCGCATTATATCAGCGATCAATCGGGCTATTCACTTGTTCTTTGAGAGACTCGATGGTCGTGCACATATCTTTCTCAATCCGTTGTCTCTCAGAATCATCCAAGGCACGCGTAAATTGTGTAATTTGCTGCGATATATGTGCAAGTTGAACACCGTCAACTGCCTCGCCCTGGCGTGAGGATCCAATACCTACCAGTCCTGACTGGATGCGTCACAAATTGTTACTAGAGCCTAGACCATAGACTCTCCTCTTTTGTCTCCCTTTGCCACTTTCTCAATCCAAATTTGAGTGGCTTCCTCCATTGTAGGTTACGTCGGCAGACGCTGGACTTGCTGAGTCTAACTGTACTCAGATAAGATACGTCCAAACTCATTGTGCATATATATATATATATGTTAGTACTTTATATCTAAAATTTAAAACTTACATAGGCTTGTGCAGCCCTTTGCTCAAACCATATATTCGGATCTGACTCACTATTTTTTTCCTTATATGACATCTCCGAAACAGCTCAGCCTGAGTCGAAGGGCACCCCAATGTGATCTCCTACAAACAAAATGTAATTAAACATAATCAAGTAATATTTAATCAAGTTTATATGAACATATAAATTAGAAAGTTAATGTTATTACTTACCATTTTCCTTTCAATCTGCTCTACGCTGTTTGCATCCTCGATATGCAACGATCCATCTTTGACACTATTTTTAGCTTTTTTGTCTTATCTAGACAATGCCTTGAATTTATCCGTATTCCAATATTATTGAAGTTGCTCATACAAATGAGGTAGAAGCCAGTCTCTATACTTTTTGTTATCTCGAGCACTTTTAAGCCAGCTCGACAGCCTGGCACTGGCCTTCCTCTCGAAAGTGGTAGAAATGAACCTATTGTACTTTTGCTTTCAAGTACACATTGTCTGAAAATCAAGTACTAGTATTAGATGATATATATATTATGAAAAGTTAATATTAAACTGTTTATACCTTAAACTCATCAATCATGGCTTGTTGTATCGCTTTTGAAATATCGTGCCAGGTGCCAAGGTTCCTGATAAAGCCTCTTAACTGACTCCTTTAGAGAATGTGCAACATCTTTCGAGGGATACCACCTGTAAGGAACATAATAGTCATGTCAAGTCATAAATAATTAATTAAAATAAAAAAATTAAATAAACTTATCAATTTAGAAAATAAACTTACGATGATCTGTCAGGTTGAATCATGACTCTACCAATCCTGTCATTCTCTCCAGGTTTCAGATCCTCTTCTTCCTCCTCAAGAGGTGCAGGTGCAAGTACATGTAAAGCTGGTAGTGGCAAAAATAAATAATGCTGAGTCAATGGAGGAGTAGATGTCTACGCGTCAGACTCAGAGCTGGTCTAAGTCGCAATCCTGATATGTGGGGGGATAAATCAACTAAGGATGGAGTACCAGATGATAATCTGATAGTCAATTTTCCCTGTGGTGGAGGCACAATACTGGGTGTAGACATGAAAGTGTGATGAGAAGTAGTACTATTGGTTCTACGACCATGATAATATGCAAGATTCCCAGTGCCATAGGGGATAGAAGACACTAGTGGAGAAGAGCGAATCTGTGGGCAGATGAAAGACAGCTTGGAATATCGTCAAGCTCTATAGGTCTCCTAGAGATCTTCTACTTAGACTTACTAGACTTGCTACTCTTATTACTAGGACCACCTCGATCACCATCACGTGCTGACATCTGTATGCAAATTTACATTAAACGTCAAAAAATTCAGGTTTATTGTCTATTATATATTTAATAATTATTCAAAGATTCAATTATAAATTAGATTCATTAATAAATTTATTAGATTAACTAATTTATATTGATAATAAAATTTATTATTTAATGGTTATTACATAATTAATAATTATTATTACAATTACTTTGCTTCTAATAATTAGATTACATATTTAATAATTATTATTACAATTACTTTGCTTCTAATAATTGATTATATATTTAATGGTTATTATATATTGAGTATTTAATAATTATTATTACAATTATTTTACTTCTAATAATTAGAGTACATATTTAATGGTTATTATATATTTAATAATTATTATTACAATTACTTTGCTTCTAATAATTTTGTTACATATTTAATGATTAATATATATTGAGTATTTAATAATTATTATTACAATTTACTTTAATTTTAATAATTAGAGTACATATTTAATGGTTATTATATATTTAATAATTATTATTACAATTACTTTGCTTCTAATAATTTTGTTACATATTTAATGATTAATATATATTGAGTATTTAATAATTATTATTACAATTTACTTTAATTTTAATAATTAGAGTACATATTTAATGATTATTATATATTTAATAATTATTATTACAATTACTTTACTTCTAATAATTAAATTACATATTTAATGATTATTATATATTGAGTATTTAATAATTATTATTATAATTACTTTACTTCTAATAATTAAATTACATAGTTAATGATTATTATATATTTAATAATTATTATTATAATTACTTTGCTTCTAATAATTGATTCTATATTTAATGATTATTAAACTAATAGCAAGCTATAACATAAACTAAGGTACACAAACTAATAGCAAACATTGACCTAAACTAAGGTTCATAAACTAATAGCAAGTATCAACCTAAACTAAGGTTCACAAAACGAATAGAAGACATTTACCTAAACTAAGGTTCACAAACTAATAGTAAGCATTAACCTAAACTAAGGTTCATAACCTAAACTAAGGTTCACAAACTAATAGCAAACATTAATCTAAACTAAGGTTCACAAACTAATAGCAAGCATTAATCTAAACTAAGGTTCACAATCTAATAGTAAGCATTAACCTAAACTAAGGTTCACAAACTAATAGAAGACATTTACCTAAACTAAGGTTCACAAACTAATTGCAAGCATTAACATAAACTAAGGTTCACAAACTAATAACAAGCATTAACCTAAACTAAAGTTCATAGCCTAAACTAAGGTTCACAAACTAATAGCAAGCATTAACCTATACTAAGATTCATAACCTAAATTAAGGTTCACAAACTAATAGCAAGCATTAACCTAAATTAAGGTTCATAACCTCAACGAAGGTTCACAAACTAATAGCAAGCATTAACTTAAAATAAAGTTCACAAACTGTCACGACCCAGACCGTCGTGAGTGGCACCCACCCAACCCCCAGATGAGCGAACCAATAGAGTTCAACCCTTAGCCTAGACCAACAGCCTAAAACCAGCAGCAAAAAATAAACTAGCAGTTCAAATCAGCAAAGAACTATATCATTAAAATTATCCTGCGAAAAATCCCCCTAGAAACTGAAAGTCATCGTACCAAACACTACCAATACGAGAGTACGGGGATGCAACCCCAAAACTTAAAATAATAAAGAGATAGTCTAAGCCCGAAATAATTGGGCTATAACTTAAAAGATAAGCATCAAGGCGGCTTGGTCGAACGACTCACCCTTGATATCTTGGAATAGTCCAGCCTACAGGTGAGGTCGTGCCTCAACCTCTGAAAGATTTCCTGTACTCACAACAAAAACAAGCAAGTGCAGTATCAGTACACAACCACCGTGTACTGGTAGGATCATAAGCCAATTTCCAAATAACAGTGTATAAGCAGTACAACAAATCAAGTAATTAGTATGAAAGACATGCAATCCATCAACAGACCCTAAGCTAGAACTCTCTACCTAGCTTGTTCCCGCATGAAATCCATCTCTTACAACTCTAAACCACCATCATATACCAATAATTATACCTTTCTGTCTAGCCCGGACCCAACCTGGGATCCTCTCTAAATAACACCTAAAGGTCAATGAACAACCCGGCCTAATTCAAGACCCACTTAACAATTATAACCAAAATTCCCGATCACTCAAGGACCACCAAAACAAGTATCACATTTCAATAAAACAGCCCGGTCCACTCACGAAACCAATTACAGTTAATGCAATACAATAATAACAATGCAAAGATGCAGTAAAATAAACTCGTACCAGGCGTGGTACCCAAGCCAACCGTTAGTATTTCATACCAGGTGTGGTACCCGAGCCAACCATTTGTTATACCCATACCAGGCATGGTACCCGAACCAACCAAATGTCAATAACCCACAGTCAATAGATGAACAAACAACTTGTAAACCAACAAGCAACACACCATTCAATTCACAGACTGTAAAACAGGACCCTTAGACATTCTACACAATTCCTCTAAGCAATGTAATTCATACAAGCACTTAGATAAGAGTACAAACATATACCACAATCACAGGAATCATAAGCCATCACCTACCTCGAAATGATCCAAGCTCTACTCAACCCGAGCTTTCCTGTATTCCAGATTCCTTTCTCGTTCTTGGTCTAAAATAACATACAAGTACATGAAATTAACAAACAAGGTCTGCACATTACCCAGATTACACAAAATCCCAAAACCCCAGGCCACCCATGATCATTCCACCCTTTTTTCGGGCTTTTTCACCATTAATTTCTCTAGTTCTATCATTTTCACGGGTAAAAATAGAGAATTAAACAACCTATGATCATTATATTTCACTTTTAACAATACCCAAGAACTTTCATGTTTAGAATCCCCTTTCTTCCCCAGATTTTACCATTCCTAGGTTATTCTAACCTTCCCCAAAGTTCCCCCTAGAAATTCTACCGCATAGGAAAAGTAGTGCAAAGTTTGGGGAGTAGAAACCTTACCTTAGGAGGGGAAACGATGAAGAACGGAGAAAAAATGCCTGAAATCGCCCTAGTTCTTCTTCCAAATGAATTGTAGAAAACTGAACTATTTTGGGGAAGTTTCTGCATTAAAAACCCGTTGGCCAGCTATAACAGTCCCGCTATAGCGGACGACTTCTGCTATAACGGTCTTAAGCAGCGTTGACCGCCTTGACCACCGCTATAGCGGTATTTTCTACCGCTATAGCGGAGGTCGCTACGACGGAGCCGTTGTTCTCGTCACAGACAGCATATCCAGAAATCTTTAAAATTTGCCCATTTTACGATACACTTGCTTCCCCCCACGATCCGGAATAACCCCTTCACGTCAAATGCAATTCCGAGAGTTCTACTTACCCAAATTCGATTCTGAAAAGTCCTCCGGACTCCTTTATGTCTTGGCTACGTGGAAAACTAGCTCAAAACAAGACACTTAACCCAATCCTTACCCAGATTTTCCTAGACTCCACCTCGCTCCAAATCCGGCTGAGACTAGCCTAGCCCAGAATTTTAAACTTCCAAACTCGAAGTTTTCTAACTCTAGAACTTGGCACGATTGAACTACCCATAATGACGGACCCGGTCATTACAACAGATACCAATTTACTCATCGTTCATCCCTGAACTATCAAAACCAAATTTACAAAAATAAAGAAAAGAAAGTGTAGTACCTGAATCCTCAAACAACTGAGGGTACTTGTCCCGCATGTCCTTCTCAGTTTCCTAAGTGGCTTACTCAACTGGATGATGCTTCCACTGAACTTTTACCATATCAATTACCTTTGTCCTCAACCTCCAGACATCTCGAGTAATAATCAAGACTGGTTTATAACGAAGATCCTTGTCGAAAAGTACTTCGTCCCACTTAATGATGTAGTTCCCATCCCCATGGTATTGCCTTAGCATGGGTACATAGAATAACGGATGGACTCCCGATAAACTGGGCGGCAGTGCTAACTTGTAATCCACTGACCCCACAATCTCAAGAATCTCAAATGCACCGATGAACCGAGGGCTAAGCTTGCCCTTCATACCAAATCACATAACTTCCTTCATTGGTGACACCTTCAGTAATACCTGTTCACCAACCTGAAACTCCATGTCCCGGACCTTGCGATCTGCATACTCCTTCTGCCTGCTTTGGGCAATCAGAAATTTGGCCTGAATGCCCCTGACCTTTTCCTGCGCTTCCTTTACTAAGTCCACGCCTAGGGGATTTACATCGCCTTCCTCAAACCACCCAACTAGTGATCTGCAGTTCCTCCCATACAATGCCTCGAATGGTGCCATGTCAATACTGGAGTGGTAGCCATTGTCGTACGAGAATTCACACAATGGTAGAAACTTGTCCTAATGTGCCCCGAAGTTCATCACACACGCTCTCAGCATGTCCTCTAATACCTGGATCTTCCTCTCCGACTGACCATCAGTCTGAGGGTAGAAGGCTGTGCTAAAGGTGAGTTGTGTGCCAAACTCTTCCTGTAACTTGCCCCAAAACTTAGAGGTAAACTGTGTACCTATTGTCTGAAATGATGGATAGTGGTACCCCATGTAGTCTCACAATCTCCTTCACGTAGATCTTGGCCAATTGTTGTAAATTGTAATCCACCCTGACCGAAATGAAATGAGCGGACTTGGTCAGCCTTTCAACAATGACCCAAATCGAGTCATACTTCCCTAATGTCCTGGGAAGACCCACCACGAAGTCCATGGCTATCATTTCCCACTTCCACTCTGGAATTGGCATTCTCTGAAGTAGTCCTGTTGGTCTCTGGTGTTCATAGTTTGCCTGCTGGCAGTTCTGACAATTGGACACAAAATCAACTATGTCCTTTTTCATCCCGGGACACCAGTAACGCTGCCTCAAGTTTCTGTACATTTTAATCACACTCAGATGAATTTAGTACCGCGAACCATGAGCTTGTGCCAAGATTTTCTGAATTATATCATCAACCCGAGGAATACAAATCCTCTCTCTGAAATTTGGCACTCCTCCAGAATCTAACGTGACGTTCTTGGATTCCCCAGATATTACCTTACCTCGAAGCTTACTCAGTTTCAGATCCTAAAACTGTTTGGCCTTTATTTTCTCTATGAAAGTGGCTTTGACCTCAATGCTGGACAATAATCCACCTTGATCTGAAACACTCAAGTGCATAAACTTGGGCTCCAAAGCCTGAATTTCCTTTGCTAGTGGTCGTTTGGACACCCCCAAACAAGCCAACCTACCCATGCTAACTGTTTTCCGGCTTAATACGTCTGCCACCACATTAGCCTTACCTGGATGGTACTGAATGGTCACATCATAGTCCTTCAATAGCTCTATCCACCTTTTATGCCTCAAATTCAAATCCTTTTGCGTGAATACATACTGTAGACTGCGATGATCTGTGAATACCTCGCACCTGACACCATAAAGGTAGTGTCTCCAAATCTTTAGTGCAAAAGCCACCGCTGCCAACTCTAAGTCATGAGTCAGGTAGTTCCTCTCATGCACCTTCAACTTCCTGAATGTAGAGGTTATCACATTCCTATCCTTCATCAACACAACACCCAAACCAGAATGTGAAGCATCACAGTACACAATAAAGTCTTTACCTTCAACTGACAAGGACAATATAGGAGCCGTGGTCATAAGTGTCTTGAGCTTTTGGAAGCTCTCCTCGCACTTGTCAGACCACACGAATGGTACATCCTTCTATGTCAGCCTAGTTAGGTGAGTAGCAATAGAAGTAAAATCCTTAACAAACCTCCGGTAGTCCCCCGCGAGCCCAACAAAACTCCTCACTTCTGTCATAGAGCTAGGCCGAACCCAACTCTTAACTGCCTCAATTTTCTGGGGATCCACCATCACCCCCTTTTCTGACACTACATGCCCCAAGAACACAATCGAAGTCAACCAAAATTCACACTTGGAGAACTTCGTGTAAAGCTTTTGATGTCTCAAAATATCCAACACAATACGAAGATGATTAGCATGCTCCTCCCTACCCTTGGAGTAGATCAAAATATCATTGATAAATACAATCACGAAGGAATCCAAATATGATTTAAATACCCCATTCATCAAACTCATGAATACTTCCGGCGTATTGGTCAAACCAAACGACATTACTAGGAACTCGTAATGTCCATACCGAGTCCGAAAAGTAGTTTTCAGAATGTCCTCAGGCCTAATCTTTAACTGATGGTACCCCGACCTCAAGTTGATTTTTGAAAATACCGATGCACCCTGAAACTGGTCAAACAAATCATCTATACGAGGTAGAGGGTACTTATTCCGGATGGTCACCTTGTTCAACTGCCTATAATCTATGCACATCCGCATACTACCATCCTTCTTCTTTACAAATAAAATCGGAGCACCCCAAGGTAAAGCACTGAGATGGATAAATCCCTTATCTAGGAGTTCCTACAACTGAGTCTTAAGTTCCCTTAACTCTGCCGAAGCCATATGATACGGAGGAATGAAAATGGGACGAGTGCCTGGCTCCAAATCAATACAGAAATCTATATCCCTGTCCTGAGGCATACCAGGCAAATCAACTGGAAACACCTCTAGAAACTCAAAAACCACCGGAACCGACTCAATAGATAGGGACTCCACACTATCATCCTGGAGATGAGCCAAGAAGGCTAGACACCCCCTCCCCACTAACTTTCTAGCCCGAACAAACGATATTATCTTAACTGTCTTAGGCATGTACACTCCTTCCCACTCTAGTCTATCCTTACCCAAAATCTCTAGAGCCACAATCTTGGTGTTACAGTTCAACACCGCATGATAAGGGGATAGCCAGGTCATACCCAAGATAATATCAAAATCAGCCATATCAAGAATTACCAAGTCTACCCAAGTATGCAACCCCACAAACACAACAGAACAGTAATGATAAACATAACTCACAACCACAGACTCTCCAACTGGGGTAGAAACATGGATAGGAAAATCAAGGATATCACAAATTAAGTCCAAACCCAACGCAAAACTCACAGACACATAAGAATATATAGAACTTGGGTCAAATAATACCGAAGCCATTTTATCGCAGATAAGAATGGTACCTGTGATCACCGCATCTGAGGCTTCTGCCTCGGTCCTCCCTGGAAAAGCATAGCAATGAGATCGATCATCAATCCGGGCAATTTCCCAGGCTGGCTGCGCTGTACCCCTACCTGTGCTGTCGTTTACCTTGTCTCCTCGGCCTCCCTGAAAGTTACCTCGCGCACCCTGTGGATGACCTCTGGAATTACTGCCTTTGCCTGCTGGGACCACTACTCTAGGCTGCTGCTGACCCTGCCTACTTGTTTGCCTATGTGGGCACTCCCTCTTAACGTGGCCCAGATCACCACAATGGAAGCAACCACGATCAAGTGTAGGCCTGCTAGCTGATGTGTAAGACGCTCCCTAGCCTCTAGGAGCTGAAGACTAAGCTCCCTGACGACCACCTGTAGTAGCTGGCAGAGCTGACTGAATAGGACGGGCCGAGTAAGCCTGCTAATTCTGGCCCCTGGAGTATGAACCACCAAAATTTCCCTCATTTCGGGGCTTCTTCGCTAAAGCCTTAGCCTGCCCCGCCTTCTTGACTCCCTTAAGCTTCTTCACATAATCCACCACATCATTAAATCCTTTCCCTGAAGAAGTCATATGCACTGATAGTACCTGTAGCTCAATATTCAACCCTTTCACAAACAACCAGACTCGTTCCTCCTTGGAACCCAACATCTGTGTGGCAAAATGAGACAAGGCGTGGAACTTAGCCTCGTAAGCAGAGACTGACATGTCACCCTGGTATAAGTTCAAAAACTCATCTTTCTTCCGGTCCCTCAAAGTATGGGGTACGTACTTCTCTAAAAACAAAGCGTGGAACTGTTCCCAAGTCAGTGGGGTAGAACAGGAGACCGACACTCCACATGAGACCTCCACCACTGCTTGGCATCACCATGCAGCTGAAATATGACAAACTCAACCCCATGCTGACGTAAAATACCCAACTTGTACAACCTCTCATAGAAATCCAAGATGAACTCATAGGCATCCTCCTTGTTGGTACCCTGAAAAGTAGGAAGTTTCAGCTTGAGAAACTTGGTCAGCATCTCATGCTCATTCCCTGTCATCACTGGTCCTAGCATTGGCCTGAAAAAATCATTCGTGCCTGAAGCTGTATCTATCCTAGGCGCTATAGTAACCGCTGGTTGAGTATCTAAGGCCTGATTCACAAAAGCCGCGGGTATGGCTCCAGTACCGACCAACCCTCTCAAAATATTCCAAGCCTGCTGAAACACTTCCGGTGTCATAGTAAGAAGGCCTGCACCCCCAAACGGTGTCGCCTGCGCCTGCTCTCCTTCATCCTCTATAACAACTTTCACATCTTCAGAAACATATTCCTGAGGTGGGGGAGGGGTTGCTTCACGCTCTCTTGCAGCCGCTTGAGTTCCACACTTGGCGGGTGCGGCTCTACCTCGTCCCCTTCCCCTTCCCCTACCTCTGTCACGAGCTTCCGAGCCCGCTACCGAGACAGCTGGCCTCGCTCCGTTGTTCCTTGTAGTAACCATATGTGCATAAAAGAGTGAATGGGGTTAGATACCAATTTGTATCACTAGATACCAATTGGAATCAAGTTATAGCACGAAGGAAATAAGGAAGAAATAGTTTTTCCTAAATCCCCATATACTCTCGAAGAAAAGTACAGACGTCCTCGCACCGTTCTGCAAGACTCTACTAGACCTGTTTGGTATGACGAGATCAACAAACCTAGGGCTCTGATACCATCTTTGTCACGACCCAGACCATCGTGAGGGGCACCCACCCAACCCCTGAATGAGCGAACCAATGGAGTTCAACCCTTAGCCTAGACTAACAGCCTAAAACCAGCTGCAAAAAGTAAACTAGCAGTTCAAATTAGAAAAGAACTATATCATTAAAATTATCCTACGAAAAATCCCCCTAGAAACTGAAAGTCATCGTACCAAACACTACTAATACTAGAGTACGGGGATGCAACCCCAAAACTTAAAACAGTAAAGAGATAGTTTAAGCCCGAAACAATTGGGCTATAACTTAAAAGATAAGCATCAAGGCGGCTTGGTCGAATGACTCACCCTTGATATCTTGGAACAGTCCGTCCTACAGGTGAGGTCATGCGTCAACCTCTGAAAGATTTCCTATAGTCACAACAAAAACAAGCAAGTGCAGTATCAATACACAACCACTATGTACTGGTAGGATCATCAGCCAGTTTCAAAATAACAGTGTATAAGCAGTACAACAAATCAAGTAATTAGTATGGAAGACATGCATTCAGTCAACAGACCCTAAGCTACAAGTCTCTACCTAGATTGTTCACGCATGAAATCCATCTCTTACAACTCTAAACCACCATCATATACCAATAATTATACCTTTCCGTCTAGCCCAGACCCAACCTGGGATCCCCTCTAAACAACACCTAAGTGTCAATGAACAACCCGGCCTAATCCAAGACCCACTTAACAATTATAACCAAAATTCCCCGATCACTCAAGGACCACTAAAACAAGTATCACATTTCAGTAAGACAACCCGATCCACTCACAGAACCAATAACAGTCAATGCAATGCAACAATAACAATGCAAAGATGCAGTAAAATAAACTCATACTAGGCGTGGTACCCAAGCCAACCGTTAGTATTCCGTACCAGACGTGGTACCCAAGCCAACCATTTGTTATACCCCTACCAGGCGTGATACCCGAGCCAATCGAATGTCAATAATCCACAGTCAATAGATGAACAAACAACTTGTAAACCAACAAGCAACACACCATTCAATTCACAGACTGTAAAACAGTACCCTTAGACATTCTACACAATTCCTCTAAGAAATGTAATTCATACAAGCACTTAGATAAGAGTACAAACATATACCACAATTAAGGAATCATAAGCCATCACCTACCTCGAAATGATCCAAGCTCTACTCAACTCGAGCTTTCCCATGTTCCGGATTCCTTTCTCTTTCTTGGTCTAAAATAACATACAAGTACATGAAATTAACAAACAAGGTCTACACATTACCTGGATTACACAAAATCCCAGAACCCCAGGCCACCCATGATCATTCCACCCTTTTTTCGGGCTTTTTCACCGTTAATTTCTCTAGTTCTATCATTTTCACGGGTAAAAATAGAGAATTAAACAACCTATGATCATTATATTTCACTTTTAACCATACCCAAGAACTTTCATGTTTAGAATCTCCTTTCTTCCGTGGATTCCACCATTCCTAGGTTATTCCAACATTCCCCCAAGTTCCCTCCTAGCAATTCTACCGCATAGGAAAAGTAGTGCGAAGTTTGGGGAGTAGAAACCTTAGCTTAGGGGGGAAAAATGATGAAGAACGGAGGAAAAATGCCTGAAATTGCCCTAGTTCTTCTTCTTAACGAATTGTAGAAAACTGAACTATTTTGGGGAAGTTTCTGCATTAAAAACCTGTCGGCCTGCTATAGAGGTCCCCGCTCCACTATAGCATTCCCGTTATAGTGGACGACTTCTACTATAGCGGTCTTAAGCGGCGTTGACAGCCTTAACCACCGCTATAGCAGTATTTTCCACCACTATAGCAGAGGTCGCTACGACGGAGCCGTTGCGCTAATCACGGATAGAATAATTTTCCCATTTTACAACACACTTGCTTCCCCCAATGATCCGGAACAACCCCTTCACGTCAAACGCGATTTCGAGAGTTCTACTTATCCAAATTCGATTCTGAAAAGTCCTCCGGACTCCTTTATGTCTTGGCTACGTGGAAAACTAGCTCAAAACAAGACACCTAACCCAATCCTTACCCGGATTTCCCTAGACTCTACCTCGCTTCAAATTCGACCGAGGCTAGCCTAGCCCAGAATTTCAAACTCCCAAACCCAGAGTTTTCTAACTCTAGAACTTGGCACGATTGAACTACCCGTAATGACGGTCCCGGTCGTTGCACAAACTAATAGCAAGCATTAACCTAAACTATGATTCAAAAATTAATAGAAGACATTTACCTAAACTAAGGTTCACAAACTAATTGCAAACATTAACCTAAACTAAGGTTCATAACCTAAACTAAGGTTCACAAACTAGTAGCAACCATTAACCTAAACTAAGGCTCGCAATCTAATGGCAAGCATTAACCTAAACTAAGATTCACAAACTAATAGCAAGCATTAACCTAAACTAAGGTTCACAAACTAATAGAAGACATTTACTTAAACTAATATTCACAAACTAATAGCAAGCATTAACTTAAACTAAGGTTCACAAACTAATTACCTAAACTAATTAAGGTTCATAAATACTTGAACTAAGGTTCACAAATTAATAGCAAGCATTAACCTAAACTAAGGTTCACAAGACCAAACATACCCAAGAAAGAAAATTCAAAAAATCCAAACAATTCAAGGTTCACAAATTAACAATGTAATAAACTAACACTAACCTAAATTGAACAGCTTACAAAAATCAAACATTACCTAAATTTCAAACTAATAGCAAAAAAATAATCAAATATTATCTAAAATAAAAAAAATAAAAATCCTAAATTGACCTAAACTAAGGTTCATAACAATCAATTAAAGATTCAAAACTAACACTCCTAAAGTAAAAATTAACAGCATCAAAATCTAACTTTAACCTAAATTCAAAACTAATAGAAACTCCAACATTGAAAAAAAAAGTTGAAATTAAACCCTAGAATTTAAGAAATTAACTTAACATTCAAGAAACAAACTCAACCTAAATCACTAGTAATGTAATTGATAAATCACTAACCTAAAATATTCACAAATTCTAGAACCTAATTAAAGGCATTAATATATATATTTTTGGTTTAATAATGGGTTCAATCTAAAATCAAGAGCCTAAGGCATTTAATTTCACAAATTCTAAAATCAAATTAAAGTTCACAAGTTTCCAAATTCAACCTAAAATCAAATTCAAGTTCATATATTCAACCTAAAATCAAATATATAAATTCTAAAATTAAAGTTCCCAACTTCAACCTAAAATCAAATTCAAGTTCACAAACTAATAATGTCATAACAATGTTCATAATTTGATCAAAATTAATCCAATAAACTAAGATAGAAACCAATAATTAAGTAATTGAAAAAAAATTTCAAAAAAAAAAAAAAATCCTAACCTCTAAAATGAAAGAGGGCAGCGACGACAGTGGAGGAAGATGGAGGAGGAGGCAGCGGCGGTGGAGGAGGAGGCAGCGGCGGTGGAGGAGGAGGAGGAGGAGGTGGCGGCGGTGGAGAATTTTACTAAGGAGAGAAACAAAGAAGGAGAGAAGAGAAGAAGGAGAGAAATGGAGAATAAAACTCGCGTAGGTCTATTTCTTTCAAGAAAAATGACAGATATCGTCGCTTTTTTCGTCGCTTTTCTTCATTAATGATTGATGTTGTTTGACCAAAAAGCGACAGACAAATACACGCTGTCCATCGCATTCCTTTAAAAAATAAATATAAATTAACTTTCTTAAAATTTAATATTTATTTATATATGAATAAATTAAAAATTAACAAAAATGACGGACATCATCGTTATTCTAAAGTTATTTTTTTAGTTTTTATAATAATTATTACATTGTCTATCACTTATATTAAAAAATAAATATAAATTATATGTAAATAATTTTGGTATAAAAATCCGCAAAAAAAAAGCGACGGATAAAGAGACGATGTCCGTCGCTTTTGAAAATAAATAAATATAAATTTAAAAAAATAGAAAAAGTGACGGACAACATCGCTTTTGCCGTCTCTTATTTGGACAGTTGTTGTTCGTCGCTTTTTCTTGTTAATTTGCTCAGGTGGAAAAACTAGATATGACAAAAGAGGAAGTTGCTATCTTAGGTACCGAAGCTTCCCATTCAAAGAAAAATATGGCCAAGAAAATGAAAGAGGTGAACAAAAAGCTAATTGTTGACAAGATATTTGTTCTTATTTCTGGATCACACTCTAATTTTATATTAGATCTATTTTTTAAGCCTATGTTTCGTCTGGAGCTCTCTCCTCTTTACCCCTTAGCTGAAGGAGAAAAGCTACTTCTACCCTCCATGAAACTTAATTGGTTCAATGGTAAAACTTTGAGTTCATGACCTTCTGCAACTAGAAGATAGATTGATTTGGGTAGATAGAGTTGAGAAGGCCAAAAGGGAAGTACGGAAATCAACTGATATATATAATGCTATCAGTTGTCAAAAATTAAAATCCTCGAGAACGAAAATCTTGTTTATGTTGCCTTGTGCTTTTGGCCAATCTCCACAAACTCGTTCCACTAGGGCCAACAATACTAGATATTGTTGCTTTGACATGACTTAGGCCACATAAAGAGCAAGTGCTAGTGCCGTTCTTGGGATGGCTGGATTGACTCGTAAATTTCCCAACTACGAAGTAATTTATGATAACTCGTTATGTTACTACAAGTATCTCAATGTGTCAGGCAGAAATGGTTGTGACCCTGGAAGAACATATATCTTTTTTGTTTATGTGGTTCAGAGAGCATCTGTTTTGTCTCTTCTTTAAACATGATCAAGAAATGCACAAAACTGGCATATGCTCTTCCTATGGATAGAAATCTTGCTTTGACACCCTTTTTCTTGTCTAATTTATATCATGGATGCATTGAAATCATTATGGGCAAGTTTCATTATGATATATGTCCATTCTGGATATTCCAATTCTGGATGCAGTCTTACTTTCCAGAATTTTGACCTACTACTTTGGATAACCGTAATTTTCCCACCTATTGGTAACCCTTGGATGAAGGTTTGTTGAGACGTAATCTTTCAACGAATATTTTCTCTTCTTTCATCGATGCTCTTCTAGAACAACCAACTAATTCACCCTATTCTCTTCTAGAAAGTTTGGACCTGAGCGATTTAAGAATTCACTTGATCCTACCTTTCAGAAACTTAATAAACCATATCTACAAGATATTTGGGCCAATTATCTCATCGCCCAAGACCTCCCTTATAGTATCATTCTGGATGTTTTGAAGTGCAAACATGGGGTAGAATATTATTTTCCAAATCTGTTTGCCCGACAGTTTGATATGACTCGGCCTGCCTCTTACACAATCAGCCAATGAACTTCCAATTAGAAGAAAAGATTTCCAGTCAGAAGACTACACTGAAGAAACTGAATCAACGTTTTTTCAATCGAAAAGAAATTTTTCATTTGTTGTATTTGATACTAATTAATCCTATCTCTACTGAGTTCTTTGGTTTCGGATATTGATGCTAAGGCTTGAATAAGGAGGCAATACATGATATCAAAATTAGAAAATAAACCAAACAGAGAAAATGGAAAAGAATCAGAGAGAACATTGAAAGTTATCACAAAATCTAATGCAAAGGTATAAGCAAAAATTGCCAGCGCGCGAAGCCCAATTTGACGGCTCTATCTAGGGATATACTGTTGAGTATTTTTCATGGGCATGATTGGTTGATCACAACTTGAATCTTATTATTTCAAAGTAAGGACCCGCTTTGGTCAGGAATCCCTAGATAGAGCCATCAAAATGGGCTTCGCTCGTTGGCAATTTTTGCATATACCTTTTGCATTAGATTTTGTGATAACTTTCAATGTTCTCTCTGATTCTTTTCCGTTTTCTCGATTTTTTTCTTCTAATTTTGATGTCTTGTATTTCCTCCTTATTCAAGCCTAAGAATCAGCATCCAAAACCAAAGAACTCAGTAGATCTAGGATTAGTATCAAATGGATCAAATGAAAAATTCCTTTTCTATTGACAAAACCTTGATTCAGTTTCTTCAGTGTAATCTGCTGACCCGAAATCTTTTCTTCTAATTGGAAGTTCATTGGATAATTAGTGGAAGAGGCAACCTGAGTCATATCAAACTGTCAGGCAAACAAATTTGGAAAATAATATTCTCCCCATGTTTGCACTTCGAGATTCATCCAGAATGATACTGTAAGAGAGGTCTCGAGAAATGAGATAACTGGCCCAAATATCTTGTAGATTTGGCTTATTAAGTTTCTTGAAGTTAGGATCAAGTGACTTCTTAAAACACTCAGGTCCAAACTTACTAGAAGAGGACATGGTGAATCAGTTGATAGTTCTAGATGATCACTGATGAAAGAAGAGAAAGTATTCATTGAAAGATTTACGTCTCAACAAACCTTCATCCAAGGGGTACCCATAGGTAGGAAAATTACAGTTATCCTAAGTAGTAGGTCGAGATTCTAGAAAGTAAGACTACATCCAGAATTGCAATATCCAGAATGGACCTATATTGTAATAAAACCTGCCCATAATGATTTCAGTGCATCCATGATATAAATTAGACAAGAAAATGGGTGCCAAATCAAGCTTTCTATCCAAAAGCATATGCCAATTTTTTGCATTGCTTGATCATGTTTAAACAAAGTAACAAAGCAGATGCTTGCTGAGCCACATAAATAGAAAAGATATAAGTTCTTCCTCTGTCACAACCATTTCTCCTTCAAACATTGAGATAGTTGTAGTAACATAATGAATTATCTTAAATTATTCCATGCTTGGGAAATTAACGAGTCGATCCAGCCATCCTAAGAATGGCACTGACTTGCTATCCATGTGGCCGAAGTCCTATCAAAGTAACAATATATAGTATTGTTGGCCCCAGTGGAACAAGTTTGTGGAGATTGACCAATAGCACAAGGCAACATAAACAATATTTTTGTCCTCGAGGATTTAATATTTTGACAACTTAATGGCATCATATATATTAGCTAATTTCCAGACTTACCCTTTGGCCTTTCAACTGAATGTCCATGAACTCAGAGTTTTACCATTGAGCCAATCAGGTTTCGGAGTGTAGAAGTAGCTTTTCTCCTTCAGCTAAGGGGTAAAAAAAAGATCTCAACAGGAAACATACTCTTAAAACATGGATTCTATATCTAGCACCCTTAACTTTTTAATAGAACATGTTAATTTATCTATTTCTTAGTTGATAACTTATCAGGAATGAAATAACACAAGTAAAGAAGAGACACAGTATTTTGGGGAATGTTTCAGCATTAAAATCCCATCGGCCCGCTATAGCGGTCCCGCTATAGCGGTCCCGCTATAGCGGACGACTTCCGTTATAGCGGTCTTAAGTGGCGTTGACCGTCTTGACCACCACTATAGCAGTATTTTCCAACGCTATAGCGGAGGTCGCTACGGTAGACCCTTGCACTCATCATAGACAGAATGTCCGAAAATCTCCCAGATTTGGCCATTTACAACACACTTGCTTCCCCGGTCGACCCGAAACAACCCCTTCACGTCAAACATGATTCTAGGAGTTCTACTTACCCAAATTCGATTCCGAAAAGTCCCTTGGACTCCTTTATATCTTGGATACATGGGAAACTAGCTCAAACCAAGACACCTAACCCAATCCATACCCAGATTTCCCTAGACTCAACCTTGCTCTAAAATCAGCCGAGGCTAGCCTATCCCAGAATTTCAAACTACCAAACCCAGAGTTTTCTAACTCTAAAACTTGGCACAATTGGACTACCCGTAACGACGTACCCGGTCATTACAATAGATACCAATTTACCTATCGTTCATCCCCGAATGATCAAACCCCAAATTATGGAAATAAAAGAAGGAATAGTACCTGAATTCTCAAACAATTGAGGGTACTTATCCCGCATGTACTTCTCGGTTTCCCAAGTGGCTTCCTCAACCTGATGATGCTTCCACTAAACCTTCACCATATTAATCACCTTTGTCCTCAACCTCCGGACATCTCGAGCAAGAATCAAGACTGGTTCCTCTTTATAACGAAGATCTTTATCGAAAAGCACCTCATCCCACTTGATGATGTGATACCCATCCCCATGGTATCACTTAAGCATGGATACATGGAATAACGGATGAACGCCCGACAAACTAGGTGGCAGTGCTAACTTGTAAGCCACTGGCCCTATAATTTCAAAAACCTCAAATAGACTGATGAACCGAGGGTTAAGCTTTCCCTTCTTACCAAACTGCATGACCCCTTTCATTGGTGACACTTTCAACAATACCCGTCACCAACCTGAAATTCCATATCCCGGACCTTGCGATCTGCGTACTTCTTCTGCCTGCTTTGGGCAGCTAGCAACTTGGTCTGAAAGCCTCTTACCTTTTCCTGCGCTTTCTTTAATAAGTCCACGCCCAGAGAATTTACATTGCCTTTCTCAAACTACCCAATCGGTGATTTGCAGTTCCTCCCATACAATGCTTCGAACGGTGCCATGTCAATACTGGAGTGGTAACTATTATTGTACGAGAATTCGCACAACGGTAGGAAATGGTACCAATAGCCCCCAAAGTCCATCACACATGCTCTCAGCATGTCCTCCAATACCTGGATCATCCTCTCTGACTGACCATCAGTCTGAGGATGGAAGGCTGTGCTAAAAGTGAGTTGTGTACCCAACTCTTCATGTAACTTTCCCCAGAACTTAGAAGTAAACAGCGTACCCCTGTCTGAAATGATGGACAGTGGCACCCCATGCAATCTCACAATCTCCTTCACGTAGATCTTAGCCAATTGCTGCGAATTGTAATCTACCCTGACCGGAATGAAATGAGAGGTCTTGGTCAGCCTGTCAACAATGACCCAAATTGAGTCATACTTCCCCAATGTCTTGGGAAGACCCACCACGAAATCCATGGCTATCCTTTCCCACTTCTACTCTGGAATTAGCATCCTCTGAAGTAGTCCTATAGGTCTCTGAGGTTCATACTTTACCTGCTGGCAGTTCTGACATTTGGACACAAAATCAACTATGTCCCTTTTCATCCTGGGCCACCAGTAATGCTGCCTTAAGTTTCTGTACATTTTAGTCACACCCGAATGAATTGAGTATCGCGAACCATGAGCTTCTTCCAGGATTTTCTAAATCATATCATCCACCCGAGGAACATAAATCCTCTCCCTGAAATGCAACACTCCACCAGAGTCTAGCATGATGTCTCTGGACTCCCCGAACATTACCTTGCCTTATAGCTTACTCAGTTTCGGATCCTGAAACTGTTTGACCTTTATTTCCTCTATGAAGGTGGCTTTGACCTCAATGCTGGCCAACAACCCACCTTGATCTGAAACACCCAAGTGCATGAACTTGGCCTCCAAAGCCCGAATTTCCTTAGCTAGTGGTAATTTGGACACCCCCAAACAAGCCAAGCTACCCATGCTAATTGTTTTTTGGCTTAATGCGTCTGCCACCACATTGGCCTTACCCAGATGGTACTGAATGGTCACATCATAGTCCTTCAATAACTCCATCCACCTTCGCTGCCTCAAATTCAAATCCTTTTGAGTGAATACGTGCTGCAGACTGCGATGATCTATGAATGCCTCACACTTGACACCATAATGGTAGTGTCTCCAAATCTTTAGTGCAAAAATCACCGCTGCCAACTCTAAGATGTGAGTTGGGTAATTCCTCTCATGCACCTTCAACTGCCTGGATGCATAGACTATTATATTCCTATCCTGCATCAACACAGCACCCAAACCAGAATATGAAGCATCACAGTAAACAATAAAGTCTTTACCTTCAATCGGCAAGGACAATATAGGAGCCGTGGTCAAAAGTGTTTTGAGCTTTTGAAAGCTCTACTCGCACTTGTGGGACCACACGAATGGTATATATTTCTGTGTCAGCCTGGTTAGGTGCATAACAATAGACGCAAAACCCTTTACGAACCTCCTGTAGTATCCTGCGAGTCCAACAAAACTCCTCACCTCTGTCACCGAGCTAGGCCGGGCCCAACTCTTGACTACCTCGATCTTCTGGGGATCTACCATTACCCCCCATTCCGACACTACATACCCCAGGAATGCCACTAAAGTTAACCAAAACTCACACTTACTAAATTTTGCATAAAGCTTTTGGTGTCTCAAGATATCCAGCACAATACGAAGATGATTAGCATGCTCTTCCCTTCTCTTAGAGTAAATCAAAATATCATCGATGAACACGATAACGAAGTAATCCAAGTATGAATTAAACACCCCATTCATCAAACTCATGAATGTTGTCGGCGCATTGGTCAAACCAAACAACATTACTAGAAACTCGTAATGCCCATACCGAGTTTGAAAAGCAGTTTTTGGAATGTCCTCAGGCCTAATTTTTAACTAATGGTACCCCGACCTCAAGTCGATTTTTGAAAATACCGATGCACCCTGAAGCTGGTCAAACAAATCATCTATACAGGGTACAGGGTACTTATTATGGATGTTCACCTTGTTCAACTGCCTATAATCTATGCACATCCGTATACTACCATCCTTCTTCTTTACAAATAAAACTGGAGAACCCCAAGGCGAAGCACTGGGACGTATAAATCCATTATCTAGGAGTTCTTGTAGCTGAGTCTTAAGTTCCCTTAACTCTGCTGGAGCAATACGATACGGAAGAATGGAAATGGGATGAATGCTTGGTTCCAAATCAATACAGAAATCTATATCCCTGTCCAGAGGCATACCAGGCAAGTCCGCTAGAAACACCTCTAAAAATTTAGAAACCACTGGAACTAACTCAATAGACGGGGACTCCACATTATCATCCCGAAGATGATCCAAGAAGGCTAGACACCCCCTCCCCACTAGCTTCCTAGCCCGAACAAATGATATTATATTAACTGGATTAGGCATGTACACACCTTCCCACTCTAGTCTATCCTTACCCGAAATCTCTAGAGCTACAGTCTTGGTATTACAGTTTAACACAGCATGATAAGGAGATAGCCAGGTCATACCTAAGATAATATCAAAATTAGCCATATCTAGAATTACCAAGTCTACCCAAGTATGCAACCTCACAAACACCACAAAACAGTCACAATAAACATGAGTCACAATCACAGACTCTCCAACCGGGGTAGAAACATGGATAGGGGAATCAAGGATATCACAAATTAGGTCTAGACCCGACGCAAAACTCACAAACTAATAAGAATATGTAGAACCTTGGTCAAATAACACCAAAGCCATTTTATCGTAGACAAGAATGGTACTTGTGATCATCGCATCTGAGGCTTCTACCTCGGTCCTCCCTGGAAAAGTATAACAATGAGCCCGATCATCAATTCGGGAAATTTCCCGAGCCGACTACGCTGCACCCCTGCTTGCACCGCCGTTTCCCTTATCTCCCTGGCCTCCCTGAAAATTACCTCGCCAACCCTGTAGATGACCCTAGCATTACCTCATCTGCCTGTCGGGACCACTGCTCTAGACTGCTGGTGACCTTGATTACCTGTCTGCCTGTGTGGACACTCCCTCTTAAAGTGGCCCAGATTACCACAATGAAAGCAACCACAGTCAAGTGTAGGTCTGCTAGCTGATGTTTATGACGCTCTTTGGTCTCGAGGAGCTGAAGAATGAGCTCCCTGACGACCACCTGTAGTAGCTGGGAGAGCTGACTGAAAAGGACGGGCTGAGTAAGCCTGCTAATTTTGGTCTCTGGAGTATGAACCACCAAAATTTCCCTCATTTCGGGGCTTCTTGGCTAAAGCCTTAGCCTGCCCCGCCTGCTTGACTCCCTCAAGTTTCTTCACATAATCCACCACATCATTAAAGCCCTTCCCTGAAGAAGTCATATGCACCGACAATACCTGTAGCTCAGTATTCAACCCTTTCACAAACAACCGAACACGTTCCTTCTCGGAACCCAATATCTGTGTGGCAAAACTAGACAAGGCATGGAACTTAGCTTCGTAAGAAGAGACTGACATGCCACCCTGCTCTAAGTTCAAGAACTCATCTTTCTTCTGGTCCCTCAAAGTACGGGGGACATACTTTTCTAGAAATAAAGCGTGGAATTGCTCCCAAGTCAGTGGAGGTAGAACAGAAGGCCGACACTCAACATGAGACCTCCACCACTGCTTGGCATCACCCTACAGTTAAAAAGTAACAAATTCAACCCCATGCTGACGTACAATACCCAACTTGTGCAACCTCTCATAGAAATCCCGGATGAACTCATAGGCATTCTCCTTGTCTGTTCTCTGAAATATCAAAGGTTTCAGCTTGAGAAACTTGGTCAGCAACTCATGCTCATTCCTCGTCATCACGGGACCTAGCATTGGCCTGAAGAAATCATTGGTGCCTGAAGCTGCATCCATCCTAGGCACCGTAGTGACCACTGGTTAAGTATCCATGGCCTAATTCGCAAATGCCGCGGGTATGGCTCCAGCACCAACCAACCCACTCAGAATATTCCAAGCCTGCTAAAAGGATTCCGGTGTTATAATAGGAAGGCCTGCACCCCTAACCAGTGCCACCTCCGCCTGCACCCCTTCATCCTCTACAACCACTTCTTCATCTTCCGCAACATGATCCTGAGGTGGGGGAGGGGTTGCTTCACAAACTTTGGCAGCAGCTTGAGCTCCACCCCTGGTGGGTGCGGCTTTAGCTCATCCCCTGCCCCTTCCCCTACCTCTGCCATGAAATACCGAGCCTGCTACCAGGACCGCTGTCCTTGCTCCGTTGTTCCTTGTAGTAACCATCTGCGGACAGAAGAGTGAATGAGGTTAGATACCAATTTGTATCACCAGACACCAACTGAAATCAAGTTATAGCACGAAGGAAATAAGGAAGAGATAGTTTTTCCTAAAGCCCCATAGCCTTTTGAAGAAAAGTATGGACGTCTCTGCACCATTCCGCAAGACTCTACTAGACCTGTTTGGTACGACGAGATCAACGAACCTAGGGCTCTGATACCATCATTGTCACAACCCAGACTATCGTGAGTGGCACCCACCCAACCCCAGAATGAGCAAACCAATAGAGTTCAACCCTTAGCCTAGACTAACAGCCTAAAACCAGCAAAACAGAAAGTAAACTAGCAATTAAATAAGCAAAGAACTATACCAGTAATAATCCTGCGGAAAATACCCCTAGAAACTGAAAGTCGCAGTATCAAACAATTCTAACAACATCTAGAGTACGGGGATGCAATCCCAAAAGTAAAATACAGAAGTAGTTTTAAGCCCGAAACAAGTGGGCTGAAACTCTAAAGATAGATCCAAGGTAGCCTGATCGAGCAACTCACCCTTGAAATCTGAAATAGCTGGTGCTATAGACGAGGTCGCGTCTCAGCCGCTTGAAGATTTCCTGTACTCACCAAAAGAAAATCAAGTGCAGTATCAGTACACCACCACTGTGTACTGGTAGGATCATCAGCCAGTTTCCAAATAAACAATGTATAAGGAGTACACAATATCAAGTAAATAGTATAAAAGACATGCAACAATGTTAACAGGCACACTTAGACTACAAGTCTCTACTTAGCTTGTTCCCGTATGAAATCCACCTCTTATACTCTAACCCACCATCACATGGCCATAACCCATACCTTTCCATCTAGCCCGGACCCACCCTGGGATCCCCCCTAGACAACACCTAAGTGTCAATGGACAACCCGGCCTAATTCAAGACCAAATCAACGATATAACAGAATTTCCTGGTCACTCAAGGACCACCAAACAAGTAGAACATTTCAATAAACAACCCGGTCCACTCATAGAACCAATATCAGTCAATGCAACACAACAATATAAATGCGATGATAAAGTAAAATAAACCCGTACCAGGCGTGGTACCCGAGCCTACCATTAGTATTCCCGTACCAGGCGTGGTACCCAAGCCAACCATTAGTATTCCTGTACTGGGCATGGTACCCGAGCCAACCGTTAGTATTCCCGTACCAGGCGTGGTACCCGAGCCAATCGAATGTCAATAATCCACAGTCAAATAGATGAACAAACAACCTTTAAACCAACAAGTAATTACACCATTCACTCACAGACTATAAAACATGAACCTTAGACATTATACACAACTTCCCTAAGCAATGTAATTCATACAAATACTTAGATAAGAGTACAAAATTATACAACATTCATAGGAATCGTAAGCCATCACCTACCTCGAAATGATCCAAGCTCTACTCAACCCGAGCTTGCCCGTGTTCCGAATTCCTTTCTCGTTCTTGGTCTAAAATATCATACAAGTACATGAAATTAACAAACAAGGCCTGCACATTACACCAAATCCTAAAACCTTAGGCACCCATGATCATTCCACCCTTTTTATTGGGCTTTCCCACTGTTAATTTCCCTAGTTCTATCATTTTTATGGATAAAAATAGAGAATTTAACAACCTATGATCATAATATCTTACTTTTTACAATACCTAAGAACATTCATGCTTTGAATCCCCTTCCTTCCCCAGATTCTACCATTCCTAGGTTATTCCAACCTTCCCCCAAGTTCCCTCCTAGAAATTCTACCGCATAGGAAAAGTAGTACGAAGATTGGGGAGTAGAAACCTTACCTTAGGGAAGAAAATCAAGGGAAAATGGAGGAAAATTGCCTGGAATCGCCTATCCCTTCTCCCAAAATGAAGTTGTGAAAACTGAATGTTTTGGGGAATATTTCTGCATTAAAATCCCATCGGCCCGCTTTAGCTCTCCCCGCTCTACTATAGCGGTCCCGCAATAGCAGACAACTTCCGCTATAGCAGTCTTAAGCAGCGTTGACCATCTTGACCACCGCTATAGCGGTCTTTTCCACTGCTATAGCAGAAGTCGCTACAGTGGACCATTGCGCTCGTCACAGATAGAATGTCCAAAAATATCCCAGATTTAGCCATTTTACAACACACTTGCTTCCCCTGACGACTCGAAACAACTCTTTCACGTGAAACGCGATTCTAAAAGTTCTACTTACCTAAATTTGATTTTGAAAAGTCCCCCGGACTCCTTTATATCTTGACTATGTGGGAAACTAGCTCAAACCAAGACACCTAACCCAATCCTTAGCCGAATTTCCCTAGACTCTACCTCGCTCCAAAACTGGCCGAGGCTAGCCTAGCCCAGAATTTCAAACTCCCAAACCCAGAGTTTTCTATCTCTAAAACTTAGCACGATTGGACTACCCATAATGATGGACCCGGTTGTTACATCATCCTATCATCCGGTCACTACTAAGTCTACTCCCAACGGAAATATAAGCAATGAAATGCAAGCTGACATACTGGGTAGTTCAAATACTAACAATTATCTAAGAATGCACATACATATATACTGAAACTGGTGGCATTCTAATTCTGAAACATAATTATTTGAATTATCTGCCTAGCAAGTATAATTTATGAATACTAAAATTAAGACAAGCTAGGGTTTCTGAGTCCTGTACAAGTGACTACACAAATTCTCCAAGAAATATGAAGTATGAATCAATATAAGCAGGTAGAATCTGAATTACAATGAATCCCTAAGAGTTAGGAACCCTAGGTCTAAATAGTTCGTGGAGATCCTGAAGAACTGGCTGAATCTAGGGACTCAATGGGTAAAAGGAATCCATTGATGAAATCCCACATACCTGGAAGAAGATTCTACAGTTGAACCTTTGGATTTGGGGCTGAACTTGAGGAAAACCCTCCTGCTTGTTCTTGAGAGGAAACACTTCTTTTTTTATTTGAAACGCTAATTGTCGATTTTTGTTTAGGAGTAATGAGGGAAAAAGAGTAAAAACCCTTTCATTACTCCCAAAATGACTTAGGATCGCAGTTAATAGAATTAGGAAAAGACCAGAATGGCCCCGACTTCAAATGAAAAATTACAGAAAATCCTTCACCTGACGGTCCCTAACGGGCATCGGACCTGAGACGGCCTATTAGCCAAGGCTTCAGAATAGGGAAGACTGGGGCTGGTCCTCTAGACGATCCTCATAACGGCTCCCATGGCCCGTCACATCCATGACGGCTATGGTGATTGCCCGTTGGGGCTGAGGAGAATTGGGAGGGGCGCTGGTGGTTTCCCACGTGTTGCCCCATGGCTTGTTAGACCTCGAACGCCTGTGGGGACACCCGTCTTGCTGAGGTAAGCTAACAAAGCATCTGGGCTCTTCCCACGGACCCCGATGGGACATCATGTCCATGATGCTCGTGGGTCAGCCTGTGGGGCCTGACTAGAGATGAAAATTTTCTGAGTTCTTTCTGAGTTTTGGGTTTTAAATGCTGGTCTGAGTTTTGGGGTGTTATAATATCCCCTCTTGGGATCATTCATCCTCGAATGAAGACTAACTAAGCTGAGTTTTGAGGGAAAGGGCGGCAATCTCTAACAATTGAATACTGGGAGCTTATATTCGACTGAATCCAGTTTAAGGATATGAAAGCATGATGAAATACTTAAATAGCTAGGAAACCATGGTTTCGAGACTGACATGCATAAGAGGAAACTGAGAGACTGGAGAGGAACTATTACCTCAAGCTGAAACTGACTCAGAAGGAAAAAGGATAGGATACTTGGACATCATGGATTCTTCTGCTTCCCAAGTAGCTCCCTTGACTGACTGATTCCTCCATAAAAATTTCATCGAAACAACTTTCTTATTTCTCAACCTACGAACCTGACGGTCAAGAATTTCAACTGGAACCTCCTCATAGGCGAGGCTATACTTCACAACCACACTTTCTATGGGTACAATCGATGTCAGATCACCAACACACTTCTTTAATAATGAAATATGGAAAACTGGGTGAACCGCTAACTATTCTGTTAGAAACTCTAACTCATAAGCCACATTATAAATCCTTTTCAAGATTCTGTAAGGACGTACATATCTGGGACTGAGCTTCCCTTTCTTGTCAAATCTTATCACACCTTTCATGGGTGACACCTTCAGGAAACCCTATCATCTATTTCAAACTCCAAGTCCCTTCTCCTCACGTCTGTATAGGACTTCTAATGACTCAGAGCTGTCTTAATTCTTTCTCTGATGAGCTAAACATTATCCATAGAATCATGAACCGAATCTGGACAAACCAAGGCTGCTTCACCTACTTCGAACCAACCAACTAGTGACCTATATCTACGCCTATAAAGTGCCTCGTATGGGGACATCTGAATACTGGAATGGAAGCTGTTATTAAAGGCGAACTCTATGAGAGGTAGGTGATCATCCCAACTACCCTTGAAATCAATCACGCAAGATCTCAACACATCCTCTAAGGTCTGAATGGTATGCTCTTCCTGACTATCTGTCTATGGATGAAATAATATATTGAGATTCACCTGGGTACCAAGACCTTTCTGAAATAACTTCCAGAAGTGAGATGTAAACTGAGGACCCCGATCTGAGATGATAGACAAGGAAACCCCATGCTACCTGACTATCTCGCTGATGTAGAGTCTAGCATAGTCCTTCACTAAATCTGTAGTCTTGATAGCCAAGAAGTGAGCTGACTAAGTAATCTGGTTCACTATCACCCAAATGGAGTCGTGCTATCTGCGAATATGGGGTAAACCTGTGATGAAGTCCATGTTAATCACCTCCCACTTTCAAGTAGGAATTCTAACATCCTGACTCACACATATTGGTTTCATATGTTCTACTTTCACCTATTGACAGTTGGGACACTTAGCCATAAAATTTTCAATGTACCTCTTCATGCCGTTCCACCAATAAACTTCCCGTAGATCACAATACATCTTAGTGGCACTGGGATGAATAGAATATCTAGAATTATGGACTTTAGTAAGGAAATGCTGCCTCAACTCACCCATATTAGGTACAGATATATGACCCTGGTAGCAAAGCACACCATCTCTCCCTTGGGAGAAAACCTCAACTCTCTGCTGATGAACTGAACCCTTCAACTGAAGCAATATGGGATTACTATCCTATTTCTCTTTAACCTCCGCTACCAATGAAGATTTTAATCCATTCTAGACTACCACACCACCATCTGACGTGTCCATAAGGAAAACTCCTAAGAGAGCAAGCTGGTGAACATCTCTGGCTAATTCTTTCTTCTCTTCCTCAATATATGACATACTACCCATGGACAATGTGCTGAGGGTATCAGCCTTTACATTGGCCTTACCCGGATGGTAGAGCACATTCATATCATAATTTTTGAGAAACTCAAGCCATCTCCTCTAAAAAAGATTCAACTCTCTCTGGGAGAACACATATTAGAGACTCTTGTGATCTATGAACATATCAACATGAACACCATATAAATAATGTATCCAAATCTTTAGGGCAAACACAACAGCTGCAAGCTCAAGGTCATGAGTTGGGTAGTTTTTCTCATGGATCTTAAGATTTATAGAAGCATAAGCTATGACCTTACCTTGCTGCATCAAAACACATCCCAAGCAAATCCTAGATGCATCACAATAAACCACATAGCCATCTGAACCCTCTAGTAGAGTCAAGACGGGAGATGTAGTCAGCCGGGTCTTCAATTCTAAGAAGCTTTTCTCACACTCATCTGACCATTGGAACTTGACCTTCTTCTGAGTCAACTTGGTCAATAGGGCAGCTATAGATGAAAATCCTTCAACAAATCTCCTGTAGTAACCAGCCGAACCTAAGAAACTCCTAATGTCAGTCGGAGAGGTGGGTTTGGGACAGTTCTTTACTGCCTCAATCTTCTGAGAATAAACTTGGATGCCTTCACTAGACACCACATGACCAACAAAAGCAGCTAATTTCAACCAGAATTCACACTTACTAAACTTGGCGAATAACTGGCGATCTTTGAGAGTCTGCAACACCACTCTCAAATGGTCTGCATGTTTTTCCTTGCTGCGAGAAGGTATGAGTATATCATTGATAAAGACAATGATGAAAAAGTCTATTTACTGCTTGAACACTCTATTTATCAAATCCATAAAAGCTGCAGGAGTATTCCTCAGTCCAAAAGACAACTACAAATTCATAGCGACCATACCGAGTCCTGAAGGCTGTATTCGGGATGTCACTATCTCTGACTCTGAGCTGATAATAACCGGATCTGAGGTCTATCTTAAAAAAGCAACTAGCACCCTGAAGTTGGTTGAATAAGTCATCAATTCTGGGGATGGGGTATTTTTTCTTGATTGTGACTTTATTTAACTGATGGTAGTCGATGAACATTCTGAGAGAACCATCTTTCTTACGCACGAAGAGAACTGGAGAACCCCATGGAGAGATGCTGGGTTTGATGAAGCTCTTATCTAGAAGGTCTTTCAACTGTTCTTTCAATTCCTTAAGCTCAGCTGGAGCCATTCTATAAGGAGGAATTGAAATAGGTAGGGTATCTGGAAGGAGATCTATTCCAAAGTCGATTTTCCTTTCAAGAGGAACTCTGGGAAAATCATCCAGAAATACTTTTGGGAACTCACTTACCACTGGTACTAACACAAGAGTTGGGGTTTCAGAGTTTGAATCCTTAACACGAACAAGATGATAGATATATCCTTTGGAAATCATTTTTCTGGCCTTAAGGTAAGAGATGAATTGACCTACAAGCACTGAGGTACTACCCTTCCATTCTAAGACTGGCTCGTTTGGAAACTAAAACCAAGCGATCCTAGTTCTGCAATCAACTGAGGTATAACATAAATATAACCAATCCATTTATAGAATAATTTCGAAGTCAGTCATTTCTAAATCTACAAGATCTGCCGAGGTGACTTTCTGGGAAACTATGACAGGGCAATTTCTTTATACCCATCTAGCTATAACTAGATCACCAACTAGAGTAGAGACTGAGAAGGGTTCTGGGAGGATTTATGGACTAACACTGAAATTCACTGCTATATAAGGAGTTACAAAGGAAAGTGTATCCTCTAGGTCTAACAATGCATACACATTTAAATGGAACACTTATAACGTACCCATGACCACATCAGGTGAATCCTCTTGGTCCCGTCGAGTCTGAAGAGCATACAACCTATTTTAGCACTGATCACCACCTGTACTAGACGAGGCACCCTGCTGAGTAGGGCGACCCTCTAGAGCTGCCATAGAACTGGCCTGATTCTTTGGGTGAACATCCTTACCCTTCTGCAAAGCTGCTGGACAATATCTCATCCTGTGGCCTATCTTTCCACACCTAAAGCAATTTCCACTACCTGCCATGCACTCACCCCAGTGATTCCTACAACACTTCTTACATACAGGATGAGTGAGCCCACTAGTAACTGTACCTTGGGGCTTAGAGCCTGGCGCTCTATCCCGTCGATCCTGTCTGAACTTATGCTTTGGGGCACTAGAAGAAGATGGAGCTGGAGCTAAAGTTTTCTTACTAAACTGAGAGCGGTTACCAACCTCTGACCACTACTGAGAGTAGTTGAAGTCACATATCCTATCTCTCTTACTGTCTCTTCCCCTCTCTTTGATTTTCTCCTCTTCGATCTGCTGAGCATAAGTAACCAACCTGGAAAAATCCATCTCTTTAACAAGCATAGCAATCTTTCACTCCTTGACAATATCATCGGACACACCAGATATAAACTTACTCATACGGGCCCTGGAGTCAGCTACTAATGCCGGAGCATGCTTAGACAACTGAGTAAACTTGAGTGCGTACTCCTTTACACTCATGTCATTTTACTTCAAGTTTATGAATTCCTGGACCTTGGCTTCTCTGAGTTCAAGTGGGAAGAACCTTTCCAAAAATACAGTCTTGAACTAGTTCCAATCCACCAGACCTGCATGTTCACAACGAGAATCCTTTCACTACTGATACCAAGTATAAGCCACTCCCTTCAAGTGATAGTCGGCTAAATCTTCACTCTCGTTTGGAGTGACACCCATAATATCTATCACCTTTTGAATATCATCAAAAGACTCTTGTGGATCCTCTTCTGACTTGGACCCATGAAATTTTAGAGGGTTCATCCGAGTGAAGTCTCGAATTCTAGCTGCAGCAGAGTTGGTCTGAGGTGGAGCTGGTGCCACAGCCTACTGATTGACCTGAGCGATCATGTCCTGAGCAAGCACCTGAAAACCAATCCTGAATTCGGCATGGGTAACTTGCTCATTTAGAGGGTCTGATAGAGCTGCTGGTGCTGGCTGATTCCTAGCGTTAGCTCTTCTAGGAGGCAACAACAACAACAACAACATACCCAGTATATTCCCCCAAAGTGAGGTCTGGGTAGGGTAAGATGTACGCAGACCATACCTTTACCCCAGAATGAAGTAAAGAGGCTGTTTCCGATAGACCCTCGGCTCAAAGCAATCCAGGAGATAAAACCAATAAACAAAACAACAGATAAACACAAAACTATACTACAACAAAATAATATAAAAATCTAACTACACAACAAGTTTGTCAGGACCTGAGGCTACCCCTAGAGGTAACACAGTGCTTAGTATCACAAGTGACCCCAAGCTAACCCATGGTCTGGCATATCTAAACAATTTCAATTAATACTTATACTATGCTGAAGCTGAAAACAATTTAATATCTAAAATGGGAAAGAACCCAAAACATGTCTGAATATGTAATCTATGTAGAAGTATAATGATGTCTGAAAACAACACTAACAACCTAATAACTGAATCTAGTCTATGTCTGAAGGCCTCTAATTGATGTTAGTTGCTGGGACATGCCCCTATCTAACCCCAATAACCTGAAACTTAAAAGTAAAGACTGAAATATAAAAGCATGTCTGTCGTCCTTGAACTATGAGGACTCACCAGTGCGGTTGCTGAATAAGGACTAGAAAATGAGCTAAGCATGGTCTAGATGCTGAGCGGCTGAACCTACATCATGAAATGATGTAACACAAACGTATAGGGTAACACAAATGTAAGAACAAATATCTTGTCAACAATCAGCTCTTTGTTCACCTCTTGCATTTTCTTAGCCACATTTTTCTTTGAATGGGAAGTTTTGGTACCTAAGCTTGGAACTTGCTCTTTTGTCATTTCTAGTTTTTCCGCCGGAGCAAGTTAAGAAGAAAAAGATTATAAACAACTCAGGAAAAAACCTGCAGATTTGAACATGTTATTTGACTTATTTAGCCTCCGTTTGGCCATGAGAACCAAGAAAAGATTTCACTTTTTTGGAATTTTCAAAGTTGGAGTAGGAGTTAGAATTGAGTTGTGTTTGGCCATAATTTTTGCAATAATTATGTAGAATTTAAATATATAGTTTTAAAAAACATAAAATGTGATTTAAAAATGAAATATAATTTAAATGAGGTTATTTTATGAAAATAAAAAATTTAGGATTTTTTCAATGTTTTTTTATAAAAGTAAAAAAAGTAAAAGTGAAAATAGTGAAAACAACTATTGTGTTGTTTTCACTTTTCAAATACAACTTCAAGTTGTATCTGGAATTCTTATGGCCAAACACCAATTTATGAATAAAGTGAAAAAAAAATTCGGAAAAAAGTAAAAAATTCTTATGGCCAAACGCCTACTTAATGCTGCAAAAATATTGTGGGTTAACTAGCACACAATCACACATAAAGAAAATAGAGAAGAAAAATAGCATAAGGATTTAACGAGGTTCGAATAGGTATAATCCTCCAAGCAAAAGCATAAAGAGTTTTTGACTATAAAAAAAGAGAAGTTTACAATGCTCTTAGAATCCCTAACTACAACCCTATATATAGATCTCAAGTAGTCCCAAACCTATAAGGAAAAAGTTCTCCCAATCTACAAAGACTATATTTTCTTTCCCAAACCTATTAGGACAATGGTTTCCTAAGACAATAGGGATTGTGAGTTTTCTTAAATATACAAGAAAAAAATTCAAGACATAATTAACAAATTTTCCCCATGGCTTGAATTCTGTTCATTAATAAGAACAACGTCTCTCCGCCTTTCCCTCAGGCCTCAAAAGGGCTCACTGAGTATTACACACACCAATCAAGTCCAGGCAATGCCTAAACTTATTGGCCGAGACTTTCTTGGTCATCATATCTGCCAGATTATGATGTGTAGACATCTTCTTCACATAACCAACCCCTTTGCAGCCTACTACCTTTTGTCCCTTTGGCAATAAACCAAATTTTAATATTTGATTCTTGTGAATTGACTCAATCTCTTCACCCATAGCACTAACCCATAAATCTACTTTTGAACTAGAAATAACTTTCTCATAGCTATTTGGACTAGAAATAGCTTCCTTTTGAACTAGAAAAAGCAAGAATACATCTAGAAAACTAATGCATTTGGCTATCTATGCAACAATGAGACGGGCTTGAACTATAATGAGTGATACCATTACAAACATTTAAGATACTCCATCCATCCCAATTTAAGTGTCTTAATTTAGCGGGATACTAAGTTTATGAAATAAAGAGAAACTTTTGAAATCTTTTGATCTTAAACATGTCATGTAAAATATTCAAATTGAAAGCCTTACTAAATATGGAAAGAAACACTCTTTTTGGGATAGAAAAAAAAAGAAAAGTAAGACAATTAAATTGGGATGGAAGGAGTAATTTTCATGCAAGCTCAGGAATACCATAGTTTCAACGTGAAGTTCACCAAAAAATTACATGTTGAATCAACAACACACATTACTTCAACTTAATTACAACTTGTAGTATAAAACTAACGGAGTAGTATTAGAATAATAAATTTGATGTAGATTGTACAATAGTTTTGGTTACTATATCACATACACCATGTGTTGTGCTCTTATTAATGAATGCTTTGCCTCTTTAGTGGGTCTTCCCGAGTACAAATTCGGAGCAGTCAGGCCAATAGTTTTAGATACTTGATTATATGTTAGAAGTGTTATCGTATCTATGAGTTCAAATGTACATTGAAAAGAAATTTTCTTTTAAGAAAAGATCAGAAACAAATGAAGGGCTAGCCGTCTCAGACCATCAAATTCCTTGGCCCGTGAGGCTTGGGTTGGGCTGTATTGGCCTATTTTGACAGCTCTAATGAATAAAAAATATGTTATACTTCTTAGTTCCTTCCTAGGTTTTTATGCAAAAGAAATAAAGGGAACTTTCTAAATCTTAAATCCTGCTGATTATATGCTGGATAACGAACACTAATATGATAACTATTCATTCTTGGATGCAACAAAAGAGAAATATACCGAAAGAGTACAATAGTTTAACATGGTTCGGTCAATTAACCTATATCAACATAAGCAGATACCCACATAACTATTTTTTCATATGCTTTTAGGTCTATCTCATCCCTTTTATAATTTTTCAATCAATACATGTTACTTAAGAGGGTCTATATAGGGCACCACCATGTTATCTTGTCCGACTTTCTCCCATGACAACTGGGAAATTCATGTAGGCTAGTGTACACACTGTTAAGTATAAATCACATTAATTACATCATACATTTTGGAATCAATTTAAGCATATTCCTTTTTTCCTTTTTCTTCAACTCATTTTATCAAATTTATATGTAACGACCCATAAATTTCTACTTTCTGAGTGTGCTTGTGAAATTAAGAAAAATGAGTTTGTTGGTGTTTAGAAACTTTGGGATGTTGCTCGATCGAATCGGGGAATTTTTGGGGGTAAGAAACGCGAGAAAAATATTGTTTTGGGCCCGAAAATAGAGTACTACCGCGTTATCCCTGTTCCACAGAGCACGGGGCCAAGAAAACTTGATTTTTGGGCATGGACTAGTGAGGGTCCACGATGGGGCTGTGTCACGAAGGCTAGTCTCCTCGACAAGCCCCGTGTCATGAGGGCTGCCCCGGCGGCCCTCCCTTTGATTTTATCATGCGTTTTAAAGGGGCTTTTTGGTGTTTTTCTTACCCAAACCCATTCTCCACTTATTCTAAATGTTCCTAAACCTCCTAAGGCACAAATTAAATCTAAAAAGGTGCATTACTTCTCTCTCAAAAATATTCTATAGACAAAGGTGCTTAGGATTCAAGGTTCTAAGCAAAACTTAAGGTTTTCATAGATTTTCTCTGCCAAAAAGGTATGTTGAACAATCCCCTTTCAACTAGACTCATAAGTATTGTGTTTCTCCTATCTAATACGAAATCTATACTAGTATTGTATGTGAATAGTTGAAGGGTTTTTGAAAGGAAAAGATTACTTGAAGTTTTTAAATATTTTTCTATGAAATCATCCGTATCTAATTATTATTTCAAAGTTATGATTTGAAACATGACCTTAATTGCGTATTATTGAGATTGGGGCATATTTGAAGCTTTAAGTAACATTTTCTTCAAAAGTTGACTTACTATCGAAATATTGGTTTTTGATGGAAGGAAAATGATCTTCTTAAATCCCTCGATTTTGAAATGATTACTTGATAAATAATGAGATTATAACTTTGAGGGACCTATGTTTTAAACGAGTTTAAGATCCTTAAATACAGGACTAGCGATGTATGAATGATGATGTCATAATAATCATACATATACGACTTGCAAGTCTTGGTATGACGATACCAACCCATGAATGCCTTAAGAATGTTAGGAGTCCCAAACGAATGATTTGTTAAATGTTTTGAAATGTTAAAACATGGGCTTAAGAAGATTAGATGGTTAACTGAGAAGGTATGAGTCAAACGGGACTCATCACCTAAAACTGTGTTTTGCTGACATGGGTATGAGTCAAATGAAGCTCTTCACTATGAGTCAAACTGTCACGCCCCAAGCATACACCCTGGATGCGACACGATGTTAGAGTCACAAGTGACCCCAAGCTAACCCATGGCCTGGCATACTGCTGAGATAAATACTGAAAGTAAATGCGGAAGCTGAAATGTGCTGAGCTCTTTTGAAAATATTATAACAAAATGAACTATTATAAATCGGTGTACAATAACATTTGAAAACTGATACAACTGTGTGACTGACTATCTGACTGTCTATGAAGCCTCTACTAACATTGACTATGGTTAGCCGGGACATGACCCCAAGTATCTTTAATCAATGTACAACAACTGAAATAACCACTATAACCACTAACTAACTGGAGCTCTCGAAAAAGAAGAACTCGCTTCTTGCTGGCTGGAAACTACGATTTGTTTGACCATGATCCTGGGAGTTAGCACTAAAACCTGCATCATCAAAAGGATGCAGCATAAAAAGGTGTGCGATCAGTACTTTGAATGTACTGAGCATATGAGATAATGCACTTATTGTAAATCATGAGAAGATACATGTATACTGAAAACATGGTTGAAAATTGAGCTATGTATAATATCTGAAATGCATAAGTCAAATCTATAGAACGTAAACTCTCTTACTGAAGAGGATGTAAATCATGGACTAGTGAAACTAAGCTGAAAGTCATGAGTCATGCTAAAAGTCATGTTTAGTGTAAAATCCTTAGAGGAGTTTCTTCTACTGAGCATGCTGTAAGTGCTGATATAGTATACTGAATGCAAGCTGAAAGGTATAAGCTGATGCAATGAACATGTATATAAACATGAGACTGTATAATACTGAACTGATCTGGATAACTGAATACAAGGTCATGCAATGAATATGGACTGTGGGAGCTACTATTAACTGACATACCCCAAGCTGAGCTAACTATGGGGCCAAACTGTAACCCTAACTGGGAGGGTGTTTATACCTTGCCAAGGGTACAAACAAATCTGACGTGGATCTACTAAACTAATATCCACAAGGGACAATGATGTACAACCTAATCTGACAACTGACTCCTTTAATACCTACGGTGGCACCATAGTTTTGGGACTTAGGGACTTCTACTAAAGGTCTTAGCCTAATATAATAGCTGAGCCTTCATCCCTTTGTCCGCTCGGTGCTAAGCCTACTCCAAACTGAATATAAAGGCATGAATGCAACTGAAATATTGGATAGCTCAAAATACTGATATAATCTGAGAATGCAAAAATATAACTGAAGCTGAAGCATTCTAATCATGTAGTTATGGCTGACTGAGTGCCTGACTAATAATGCATGAGAATGGTATGTATCATGTTACATATCTGAATATCAAGACTGTTCATATTTAAAACATATTTTGTAGATCATACTGACGGTAGGTCGAAGCTTGCTAAAACATGCATAGTTCTTTTGTATTTAAAACAACTGGACTGAAGTAATTGGGAATCATGAATGCTCGTCTGGAAGCAAAACGCATAGTTAAAATCATCATGAGGAAACTTAAACTTTTTTAGATCGAATGCTGACAAGCTGAGCTGAGTTTTAAAGGAAGAGCTAAATCAGGAGAAGTTTAAAGAAAACCTGTAGACTGAAAACTGACGAATTTCATGCTTAAAATTGAATGATAGTAATCAAGGTTAAATTCTGAAGAAAACCAATTCTCATGAAAATACTATAATTTCAGGCTAAATTCTTGATTTCTAAGGTTCTTGTAAAGACTCATGCAAGTCCTTGAAAGCATGGTACAAATCTTCTAAAATAAGATATAAGTCATGTAGAAATCATAACGACTGAGTTCTGTAAGATTTAGCATGATTGAGTAAGAACCCTAGTTTCTAACATCATGAAATTTGAAATAGAAGACTAAGGTTTTGGGCTTGAGGGTGAAATAAACCTTTAGTGAATACCCACATACCTTTTTAACGGAGAATCTTTAGCTATCTTGAAGGTTGGAAGCTTTGGAGAGGAGCCCTAGGTCTGAACTTTGGAGAATAGAGTTCTTTTCTTCCTAAAACTAACTTGAGAGGAAACTGACTTGTTTTGAGGTTTAGACTTAATGAAAATAAGCCTAAAACTATTTATAGTTGGAGCTAAAAGAAAAGGGAATGGTCTGCAATACCCTTGGGAAAATAGATTAAAAGCTTCTGAAATTTCTCGAAATATCGAACCTCAGATTGGTTGACGGGCTGTGGTTTTGAATGATGGACAATCAACTAAGTCGTGGTTCTGCCTTTTCAGTTCTGGAGTTCTCTGAAGGTGATTCCACGAGTTACACGATGGTCTGTCATTTGAAACGATGACCCGTAAAGTCACTCGTGGAAATCTAAAAGAAAGGTTGAAAATTGACAAACCACGGGTCATAGTACGGACCGTGGTTTTGGTCTACGGGTCGTGAAACAAATCATCGTTTTGAAGATGAAAATTTTAAGTTGCAGGTCAGTTTTCACGAGTCACAGTACGGACTGTGGTTCAGAACCACGGTTTGTCAATTCCATCTGTAATCACTGGCAGTGCTGCAGTAAAATATCCATAACTTTTTACTCCAGACTCGGATTAATGCGCGATTGGTTGCATTGGAAAGAAGACTCAAAGACCTTTAATTTAGTTGGTACTAGGCCTCATAACTCTTCATATTTTAGGAGGTGTGATCATTTGAAGATGATACTAGTTTAGTCTTACATGAAAACTTCTTTGGTTGGGGTGCTTTCAACTTAACTTGCTTATAGAAGTTTCTTATGAACATGATTCACATTGAAAACACTTCCCACACTAGGGAATTGATCATGAAACTCATGAAAATAGTTTGGGTCTTAGCTTAGAATTTTTTGGGTGTTACAATATCTCCCTCTTGAGATCATTCGTCTTCGAATGAATACTAACTAGACTGAGGTGGGGGGGGGGAAAGAGATGGAGTCCCATCAACTGAGTTCTAAAAGCTGGAGTACTGACATGGTAACTAATTTTTGACTGAAATACGAACTGATCTGGGTTCGTGAGGCATGTATGCATACTGAGAGCATAAGAACACTGATAGGACATGAAACTAAATGCCGAACATGATAACTTGTCTGGAGTGAGAGTATAAGATGAAAATCATAAAGAACGAATGCATTCTTAGAAATCGTAGTTATCTGAAAGGAACATAAGACTAAGAGGAATAATTATACGAGAAAATTATTCTCTTTTAAACTGAACTTACTAGCATGGACTGAAATGAGCGTAGGGCCTTCTGACCTTAGGAGTGATTTGATTTCTGACATGTCTGAACAAGTTTGATATGAGGAGTCTACTATCTTGCTATCTGAAGCTACTAGACATAAGGTATGAGCACCCTGGGCAGGGAGTAAGAAGAAGACTATTCCTGCCTCAAACAATACGGTTGACACTCTTTAAGCTTAGGAACACCCTTTTTAACTACACCCACTTTATCTGAATGCCACACTTGCTATCTGTAACTGAAATTCTCATCAACACACAAATAGATCCTAAGGTCTGAGCCTAACTATCTTCTTTTACCTATTCAAGCCTATCTTGACTAAATCTCTTGCATCTAGAGTCATCTCCCAAGAATGGTATTCCTTTTTAAAACGAAAATCAACTAACCTTGAGTTCTAATCAATGGGTTACTAGTCGCACCAAGAAAAGGCCTACATGTATTTTACCACGACATTCAAGCCCAGTACTATGATCATCTTATGGATTGTTTAGAGCTGGCACTATCTGAGGCTTCCATCATCTTCCCTAGCATATGTAGAAACTGTAACTGCAAGAACTTCTGCAAAAGGACACCAAAAAGAGGAAAAATCTAGTACTTACCATCTAGGCTACTACTTAGCTTCCCCCACTAACATACTTAGTGTGATTCATCAACTCAAGGTTAGGTCTGAGAAGTCAAGTACAAAGGTCTGAGTGTCTCACATACTGGACATATGAAACATAGTTAGAGCAAGGAATCATAAGCATGAACTGTTCAAGAAATTTAGTCTGAGCATATACATGAAGTAGAATGATTTCATTAGCCATCAAGGCATATCCTGAGTACTGAACTGAGTACATTGAACTGAGCATACTGTGAGACATGAGTTTACTTGTATAACGAGTCTCATGGCATAAAGCTGGAATTCATAGAGACATAGAGTAAGACTAGAATCACTGTCTGGAGAAAAATTTAGTTTGTTCTAGGAGTTGAGTATGAACATGAATCTGTAGGGAATGCATGAAATTATACATGAGTATGACATTAATACGTCTGAGTATAGTGTCATCTTGACAAAAGTGCTAGGAAATCTGCTGGAATAGGAATGGATCGATATCCCATCATAGCCCTTTCTACAATTCTATACTGGTTGAGTCACAAGACTCAAGTTGGTTCTTCATTCTATCAGCTCCCCCTTAGCTCAAATGTCACCCCATTAAGTGTCACGCCCCGAAGCTACCCCTTGGACGCAACACGGGGCTTAATGTCACAAGTGACCTCAAGCTAACCCATGGCATGGAATATCTATGTAAAGTCAGTTTAAAGATATGTACTGTGCAGAAAAATGAAGCAGTTTAATAGCTTAAAGCAAGATGAGAGCCCAATCAATATGAAAAGGCCATAATATAGAAATATAGTCTAGTACTGACTGAAACAACACTAACAACTGCTGAGTCTAGTTTATGTCTGAAAGCCATCTAACTGAATAGGAGTTGCTTGGACACGCCCCTAGCTCACTCTAACAAATCTGAAACAGAAAGTAAATACTGAAATAAAGCATGTCTATCATCCTCGAACTAATGAGGACTCACCACTAAACTCCTGAGTACGAACTGGGGAATCGAACTAAGCGCGATACGGATGCTGAGTGCCTGAACCTATATTATAAAATGATGTAGCACAAGAGTATGCATCAGTACTTGGAATGTACTAAGCATGCAGGATATACACATATACAAAGTTGGGCAACACAAAGTTGATCATGAAATAACATACTTCCAATAAGCTGAAAGCTGAACTGAATGGAATGACCAAGTATAAATCATGAGAAAACATGCTGAGCTGAATACTGATAATATATGTACTGGATACAAGGTCACTGAAAATAAGAGTCTGATTGTGGGAGACACTACTAACCGACATACCCTAAGCTAAGCCAACTATGGGGCCAACCTATAACCCTGGACGGGAGGGTGTTCATACCTTGCCAAGGGTACAAACAAGTCTAACGTGGATCCACTACTGATGTCCACAAGGGATAAGGAGATGCAACCTAGTCTGACAGCTAACTCCTTAAGCCTACGGTGGCGCCGTAGTTCTGGGACTTGAGGACTGTTACTAAAGGTCTTAGCCAAAACTGAAAGCTAAGCCTTCATCATCTCGTTCACTCGGTACTAAGTCTACTCCCAACTGAATGTGAACAACAATATACTGAAATGATGGATAACTCAAAAAACTGAAAATCAACTGAGAATGCAACATAAATATACTGGGAGATATGGCATTCGAATCCTGGTGCATGAACATATAATTAGCATGTCTAGTGAACTTAATTCATGAAATACTGGAAGTACACAACTAGGTTTTCTGAAAATTATACATGGAACTACACTAATTCTCCAAGAACATGTAGTCAATACCATAGAAATTATGGAAATTGAATTACAATAAATCTCTAGGTTCTAGGAACCCTAGGTTTGACAATTCATGGAGGAAACTGAAGACTAGTTGGAATCTAGGGACCTAATGGGTGAAAGGAACCCACTAGTGAAATCCCACATACCTGGTGAAGAAATCCACGGAGATATCCTTGGATTTTTGGGGCTGAACTTTGGTGAAGGCCTCTGCTGGTTCTTGAGAGAAACTACTCCTCTGTTGATTCCTTTTTGTCTAAGTTCGATGATTTTTTTAGGAGAATGAGGGTTTAGTTAGTTTTAGGCTACTTAATCAGGCTTAGACGACATAAAACGACGTAGTGTAGGCATTAAATTAGGTAGGAAATGTCTGGAATTCCCCTGGAATTAAATTTAGAAAAGCTGTTGAAAATCGCAACCGAGGGCTCACGACTGGGTTCTAAGACTCGTGGAAAATTCCATGGGTCGTGGAACCCTATCGTGGTTTCCTGGTCCTGAATACTAGCCACTAGAATGAACCCTACAAGTTGGGTTCACGACTCGTGGAAACTTCCACAGGTCGTGGAACCCACTCGTGGTTCCTGTAAGAAATTCTTGGTCCTCTAAACTTTGGTTCCACGACTTGGGTTCACGACTCGTGGAAGCTCCCACGGGTCGTGGAACCCACTTGTAGTTCCTGAGGACATAAGCATAGGCTACTGGAATTGGTTCCACAACTTGGGTTCTCGACTTGGGAAACTACCACGGGTCGTGGAACCCAATCGTGGTTCCTGAAGGTCGTCTGTTACAAGGATTCCACGGACAAGTTCTAAGATCCGTGGAAATGTCTACGGTTCGTAGACTTGAGTCATGAGAGTGAATTCAGAGGAGCAGTCCTCTGTTCTGAGTTCCACGAGTCCAATCCATGACTCGTGGACTGTTCCACGACTCGTAGAAGTGACTCGTGGTTCCTGACAATTGAATTTTTTTATTTCTCCTGGTTTTCTGAGCTAAGTCTGGGTTTGGATGTTCTGGGGTGTTACAATATCTCCCTCTTGGGATAATTCATCCTCAAATGAAGACTAAACAAGCTGAGTTGGAGGGAAAGAGCTGAATCCCTACGAACTGAGTACTGGAAACTAACATCTACTGAACATAGTTCCATAAACATGCAAGTATGCTGAAATGCAAGGATAACTGATAGAACAATGGTACTGAGACTCAATTACACAAGAGTAAACTGAGATATTGGAGAGGATCTAATTACCTCAAGCTAAAACTGAATCGGAGGGAAATAGGTGGGGGTACTTGGACATCATGGATGCTTTTGCTTCCCAAGTAGCTCCCTCTACGGACTGATTCCTCCTCAAACTTTAACTGATGCGACTTTCTTATTCCTCAACCTACGAACCTGACGGTTAAGAATTTTAACTGGAACCTCCTCATAGGTGAGGCCATCCATCACATCCACACTCTCTAAGGGTACTATCAAAGTTGGATCACCCACACACTTCTTCAAAAGAGAAATATGGAAGACTGGATGAACTGATGCTAGGTCTGATGGAAACTCTAACTCCTAAGCCACATTACCAACCCTTTTCAGGATTCTGTAAGGACCTACATACTTGGGACTGAGCTTCCCTTTCTTTCCAAATCTCATCACCCCTTTCATGGGTGACACCTTAAGGAAAACCCAATCATCGATCTCAAACTGTAAGTCTCTTCTTCTCACGTCTGCATAGGACTTCTGACGACTCTGAACTATTTATAGCCTTTCTATGATGAGTTAAACTTTCTCCATATCCTCATGTACCGAATATGGACCAATCAAAGCTGCTTCACCTACTTCGAACCAACCAACAGGTGACCTACATCTACGCCCATAGAGGACCTCATATGGGGCCATCTGAATGCTGGAATGGAAGCTGTTATTGTAGGCAAACTCTATGAGAGGTAGGTGATCATCCCAACTACCCTTGAAATAGATCACATATGCTCTCAACATATCCTCCAAGGTCTGAATGGTACGCTTAGCCTGACCATCCATCTGCAGATGAAAAGCGGTACTGAGGTTCACCTGAGTACCAAGACCTTTCTGGAAGGATCTCTAGAAATGAGATGTAAACTGAGGACCTCTATCTGAAATGATAGACAAGGGAACCCCATGCAATTTGACTATCTCGTTGATGTAGAGCCTGTCATAATCCTCCGCTGAATCTGTAGTCTTGACTGCCAAGAAGTGGGCTGACTTAGTGACTCTGTCCACTATAACCCATATGGAATCATGATGCCTGCGAGTATGAGGTAAGCCCGTAATGAAATCCATGTTGACCACTTCCCACTTCCAGGTAGGAATGCTAATCTCTTGAGTCACACCTTCTGGTTTCTGATGTTCTACCTTTACCTGCTGACAGTTGGGGCATTTAGCCACAAAATCTACGATGTCTCTCTTCATGCCGTTCCACAAATAGAATTCCCGTAGATCACGGTACATCTTAGTGGCACCTAGATGAATGGAATATCTGGAATTATGGGCTTCTGAAAGGATCTCCTGCCTCAACTCACCCACCTTTGGAACATATAAGCGCCCCTGATAACAGAGTACACTATCTCCCCCTTGGGATAAAACCTCTACTCTTTGCTGATGAACTGCACCCTTCAGTTGAACTAGTATGGGATCACTATCCTGCTTCTCCTTAACTTTAGCTACCAAAGAAGATTCTGACCCATTCTGAACTATCACACCACCATATGTCGTGCCCACAAGGCAAACTCCTATCGAGCAAGCCGATGAACATCTCTAACCAGTTCTCTCTTCTCTTTCTCAACATGAGATATGCTACCCATAGACAGTCTACTGAGAGCATCCGCCACTACATTGGCCTTACCCGGTTGGTAGAGCATATTCATATCATAATCCTTGAGGAACTCAAGCCATCTCCTCTGACGAAGATTCAACTCTTTCTGGGTGAACACATACTGAAGGCACTTGTGATCTATGAACACATCAACATGAAAACCATACAGATAGTGCTTCTAAATTTTTAGGACAAACACAACCGCTACAAGCTCGAGGTCATGAGTTGGGTAGTTCTTCTCATGGGCCTTAAGATGCCTAGAAGCATAAGCTATGACCTTACCCTGCTGCATCAAAACACAAACCAAGACGACTCTGGACGCATCATAGTAAACCACGTAACTGTCTAAACCATCTGGTAGAGTCAAAACAGGAGCTGTAGTCAACCTGGTTTTTAGTTCTAAGAAACTCTTCTCACACTCCTCTGACTACTGAAACTTTACCTTTTTCTGAGTTAACTTGGTCAATGGGGCAGCTATGGATGAAAATCCTTCTATGAACATCCTGTATTAACCAGCCAAACCCAATAAACTTCTGATATCTATCGAAGAGGTGGGTCTGGGCCAGTCCTTTACTGCCTCAATTTTTTGGGAATCAACACGTATCCCTTCTCTTGATACCATATGACCAAGGAAAGCGACAAATTGTAACCAGAATTCACACTTGCTAAACTTAGCGAATAGTTGGTGATCCTTGAGGGTCTGGAGCACAACCCTCAAATGAGTCGCATGCTCCTCCTCGTTTCGAGAAAAAATGAGGATATCATCAATGAAGACAATGATGAACAAGTCCAAATACTGTCTGAACACCCTGTTCATTAAGTCCATGAAAGGTGCAGGAGCATTGGTTAGTCCAAAAGATACAATAACTAGACTAACAGCCTAAAACCAGCAAGCAAAAAGTAAATTATCAATCAAAACAAATCAAAAACTAATCATAATCATTATCCTGCGGAAATCCCTCCTAGGAACTGAAAGTCATCGTACCAAACATCAATACCAAATAGGTGAATACGGGGATGCAACCCCAAAATATAAAAATGAAATAGTTTTAGGTCTGAAAACAAATGGACTGAAACTCTAAGGACAATCCAAGGTAGCTCGAAACAAGCAGCTCACCTTTGAAAGTCATAATTGTCGGTGCTAAATGTGAGGTCGTGTCTCAGTCGCTGGTAGATTTCTTGTACTCACAAAAGACAAGCAAGTGCAGTATCAGTACACCACCACTGTGTACTGGTAGGATCATCAGCCAGTTTTCAAGTAAATAGCATATACAACAGTACAACATATACAAGTAAATATATGGAAACCATGCAACAAGTATATGGGTCCTAGACTACAAGTCTCTACCTACCTTGTCCCAACATGAAATCCATCTCTTGCAGTTCTATACCACGAACATGAGCCATTAACTATACTTTTCCATCTAGCCCAGACCTACCCTGGAATCCCCTCTAGACACATACCAAAAGTAATGATTCCATCTGACCTAAACCAAGACCAACACAGCAGTTATACAAAGTTCTCGGCCACTCAAAGACCACCAACAATAGCACCTTTTAAAAGACAACCCGGTCCACTCACGGAACCAGTATCAAGTATCACATTCAGTAAAACAACCCGGTCCACACATGGAACCAATATCAGCCAATGCAATACAATAATCAATGAACCAATGCAAGATACAATAAAGTTAACCCGTACCAGGCATGGTACCCATGCTAACCAAGTGTTATACCCGTACCAGGCGTGGTACTCGTGCTAACCATTTGTTATACGCGTACCAGGCGTGGTACCAGTGCCAATCATTTGTTATACTCGTACCAGGCATGGTACCCGAGCCAATCGAATGTCAACAGACCATAGTCAATATATGGACACACACAACTTGTAAAACCAACAAGTAAACAACATTCAATCACAGACTGTAAACAGAAACCTAGACATTCCACACAACTTCCCTAAGCAATGTAATGCATACAATCACTTAGACATGAGTACATAAATATACATATTCACAGAAAATCATAAGCCATCACCTACCTCGAAATGTTCCAAGCTCTATTCAACTCGAGCTTTCCTATGTTCTGAATTCCTCTCTCGTTCTTGGTCTAAAAACAATACACAGTACATACAATTAACATACAAGGCCTGGACATTACTTGGATTATACCAAATCCCTAAACCCCAGGCCATCCATGATCATCCCACCCTTTTCCCGGGCTTTCCCACAGTTAATTCTACTAGTTCTATCATTTTTATGGATAAAACTGGGAATTAAACAACCTATGATCTAATAATGTACTTTAATCCATACCCAAGAACATATATGCTTGAAATCCCCTTCCTTCCCTGAATTTCACCATCCCTAGGTTATTCTAACCTTTCCCAAATTCCCTCCTAGCAATTCTACCGCATAGGAAACGTAATACAAAGATTGAGGGATGAAAACCTTACCTTGGGGAAGAATTTTGACGAAAAAAGAAAGAAAAATGCTTGGAATCGCCTAGCCCTTCTCCCAAAACGAAATTGTGAAAAACTGATTATTTTGGGAGCTATTTCTGCATTATTATCCCATCATCCCGCTATAGCAGTCCCCGCTCCGCTATAACGGTCCTCGCTCCGCTATAGTGGTCCCTGCTCCGCTATAGCAATCCCGCTATAATGGTAGGCTGCCTTTATAGCGGTCTTAAGTAGGTTGACCGCCCTTTGACCACCGCTATAGCGGTGGCAGCTATCGCGCGCGGTTGCACCTATCACAGACAAAAGGTTAGATTATTTCCCAGTTTTGGCCATTTTACAACACACTTGTTTTCCCCGATAACCCAAAACAACCCCTTCATGTCAAACGCGATTCCGGGAGTTCTACCTATCCAAATGCGATTCCAAAAAGTCCCCTGGACTCCTTTATGTCTTGAATACATGAAAAACTAGCTCGAAGCAAGACACAAAGACCAATCCTTACCCAGATTTCCCTAGACTCTACCTCACTCCAAAATTATCCTAGGCTAGCCTAGCCCAGAATTTCAAACCCCCAAATCCAGAGTTTTCTAACTCTAAAACTTGGCATGATTTGACTACCCGTAACAAAGGACCTAGTCATTACAACTAATCATCAACTGCTGCCTAATTCATTTTCTTTACAACTGCTGCCTGACTCATTCTTCTAACCTTCTTCTAATTTCTCTGTTTTCTTCTCTTTCTGTGACTTCAACCCTGCAATAGAAATAGAAAACACATCAAATTATAATAGAAATCTAACAAGAATTGATTAATTGAAGCTATTGAACCTATTTTTAACTCATCAATAAATTTCACAGAAAAAACATCCTCTGCTAATTTCCCTGTTGCAGCCACTTTTGTGAAGGGATTTTCAAGTTGCACACCACAAATCTTGTTAGTGCAACCATTAGGCTTGGTCATAGAGCATTTGAGTGAATTACAAGGAATAAGTTTCTAACTTGTTAATGCACAATTAGCCTAGAGAAATGAACCACCAAGTCACAATCCCCTCCCAGCAAAAATATAAAGATCTATGTGTAACATGTATGTATAATTTCTAAGTGATCATTCAGTAGTGAACAACCCCTAATACAATCTAGATCGCTACCCGAAAACATGTCACAGGATTCTCAAGAATTTGACATTTCTGTTTCATTATTAGTACACAAATTGAGTGTTCAACTTGAGCAGCTTGGCCACTTAACAGAGCAACTCGAGCAGCTTGGCCACTTACAAGAGTAACTTGAGCAGCTTAGCCACTTACAAGAGAAACCTGAGCAGCTTAACCACTTACAAGAGCAACCTGAGCACTTCAATGAGCAACTTGGATAACTTGAGCAGCAAGACCAACTCCTACAAGAACAACATGAGCACCAAGAAGATTCTTTTTTCCTGCATAGAGAGTTTGTATTCTATATCATCTAAATCACAATATCGGGAAAGTAGGAACTTTCATTTGCATGCCCATGTACTCTAATATGACACACTAAAATACTAGTCCATGAGACATCAAAGCAAAGGTGAACAAAGAAACCTACAATCGCCAATTTCTTTAGACCAAAACCCATAGCATCAAAACCTGACTGGCCATGATATCTTCTTTTGAAAAAAAACTACTATTTGGTTGAAGTTCTTATAAAAAAAAAAAATAACAGCCCATGACACATGTTGTAGATAACTTTTAAAAGTATGTTTGTGCATATATATATATAAGGAGAAATTATTTGTAGTACAGAAGAATATGGATATTTTCCTTGTTAAGCAAAGGGATCTCTAATTGAAAATTGCATAATACCTTTCAAGCTAAGTTAATTGGCCATATTTAATAATGCACTTTAAGCTTCTTTTTACGCCAAGTTAGTCACCAATTTTTTCTTATAATCACTAATCTTTAGCAATCTTTAACTTGGATAGCCAGTTACAAATATGGTCTGATAAATTCTTACTGTCAAATCTTTCCTGACAATCTTAAATAACCCAGAACTTTATTTGTCTTTAACCTTGTTCTGTCATCTGCTACAAACACATATTAGCGATAGTTGCCTCTGTGTATTAGTTATGGTACTAAAAAGTACCCATAAAATGCACTTTGAACACTCAACTTGAAGTGCATTGATTGTGCATTGGTACAGGGTCTGATTTTACTTGGTAGCAAGTTTGTTCACAATTTATATTATACTAGATGTCCTTCCTTGTGGCCTAATCTGTTTACTATCTCTAAATGTTTCATTTTACCTCATATTTCCCATTTTATTTTGTGAACTAGAGGTGTTAACATAAGGCTAAACTTATATAATCTGCTTGCTTCCCCTAAAGTTAGAATACACACCTTGAAACAAACAAGTTAACCAAATACTTCACATGTTCAAGTTCTGGATTACTGAACCATGAATATACTCAAGCTTATTAGACCAAACATGAATAAACCTTGTCACTTAAACATATAAAATGTAACCAAGTCCCAAATAAAAAGAGGATAGAGAATGTATGTACTACAAAAAACATTAAGACTGCTATATTTTTTAGAGTTCCTTTGGAGGTGAGAGTACCCTTTTCCTCATCTTGACACAAAACAGTACCCCTAACAGAGATAAGTCATTAAAAAACAAAATTTTTAAATCACATTACGGACTGTTCTTTTCTAGATTTGACAATAGGTCACTAATGAGTCACTCTTTAACATTTTTTCTTCAAAGATTAGTAATTCTAAGACATTTGTAACTTTAAGCTATTTCAAGGAGGAGCAGAACAAGGGAAAGACAAGACTATATTTTTGACCACTTATGTAAGCGGATTCAAAATAGTTCAATCTTTTACCAGCTTCTTTTATCTGGTAGAAATTTTTTGTCAGCTTGGAGAAAGCTCCAATAGTGAGCTAATTCCATAGTTCCCTTCTTCCTGATCCAAATTAACCTCTTTTGGATACAAGGTGTTGGTTGCAGAGAAAATAAGGCATCAGAAGAACATCTTCGTGACTAGGAAAAGCTTAACCAACTAGCAAACAAGTACAGAATTGGTAACAGTTCAAATTTAAACTACAACCAGTTTATACATCATTGAACACATTTATTTAAAAATTACTGTCATAAAATACTACAAAAATCATAGAAAATTAAAAATACCTACAGATGCTTTTGCAAAAATCACAATGCAAAGTAGACATGCAATAAACCCACAAGTAATAAACCCAGATGCAAAATAGATATGCAACAAACCCAGATGCAAAATAGACATGCAACAAACCTAGATGCTTTTAAATGGAAGCTTAAAATATACCTTGTTTAGCTCACACAAACTAAAATCTCCACTAAAATTAGGAAAACTAGAAGAAATTTGAGTTGAGCTGAGCTGAAATCTCCACTGAAATAAGGTGAAATTAGAAGAAATTTGAGAGATTTGAGCTGAAATACGTTGAAATTAGTTTAAACGGAAGCTTAAAACATAAAAATCTCACTGAAATTAGAAGAAATTTGAGGGTTTGAGCTTCGACGATGACAACAGATTTGAGAGCTTAGAGCTTCGACGACGACGACGACGACAAACCCAGATGCTTTTTGTGGTTCATTTTTTGCTTAGAGTGTGAGAATGTTTAGAGAGTGAGCTGAGAGTGAAAAATATTTACTTTTGATTTACTTTTGTTTTAATTTTTGGCTAGTTAGAAATTGAAGGGAGAGTAAAATATTTTGGAGGGAGAGTTAAATTTTTTAATGAAAATTTTAGGCCACACTTCTAAAGTGTTGTATTTAGAATTATAAAAATACCATGCTTAAAGGTGTAGTTGTATGTGTAAATAAGTGTTGCCAATTATATCATGATTTGGCAACGCTTATAAAGAGTGGCCTATACCATCAAAGGCTACGCTTTAAAAGTGTTGCCAATACTTGTATGGCTAGAAACTAAAAACTATAGCTACTCTTTAAAAGTGTAACCAAATATGTTTTAGGCAACACTTTACATGCGTGATCCAGATTTAGCGTGGCCAAAAGACTAAAATATTGTAATGAGAATGATGAGGGAGTAAAGGAATATGCACCTCATGAGGGGGAACACACAGGGAATCCCACAGTTGAACCTAATTCACCTGTTGGAGAAAGATTGGGTGCATCTGCTGAGGGGGAAGCTGAGGTTGGCAGAACTGGACGAAGGGAACAGGTCCAACATACCCATTCAGTATCTGCTGTTGAGGATGATGACAACACTCCAATTTCTAATTTAATTCCACAAAGGGTAAGGTCTCGTTTATGCAAGGCCTCAGGCAAGGCTGTTCAAATTCCAGATGATGAACCTTAAGAAGCTCTTTCTGCTTCTATGGCTAATCCTGTCACTGTTTGAATGACAAGGGATACTAAGAGGGGTCTAGAAGAAATCATGGTTGTCTCAGTAGCCAAAAGACCTAGAGCCACTAGAGGTACTTCTGCCCCTCCCCCTGATCTCATTGATGTCTTGGATGATGAAGTGGAGACTGCTGAAAGAAGGAGAAAAGGGAAGGGTGTAACTCCTTCAAAACCACCAAAGAAATAGGTCAGGAAACCTATTCCTTCCAAGGGGTCTGTAACATCCAAGTTAGAATATGAACCCACTGAGAGTGATGATGATGACCATGGACTTCCATCCTCGGAGTCTCATGAGCAAGAGGATAATGATGATGATGCTTCTCATGAGGATGCGGAGGCTGAACTCCCTGAGCATATGGAAGGAAAATATGACTCTATGGATCCCATTGATGAAACTGTTGATGCTAGAACAGAAAGATTGATCAACTTTGGGACAAGAACTGTTGTAAGGGTAAGGGTACTCACTAGGTTTTGAGGTGATGAGATAATGGAATTATTAGTCCTGGTGGATGCACAAGTTTGGTCAAACCTGTTCCTTCAGGGTGGTGCCCATCGAAAGATGGCTCATGTAGAAACACTGCAATTTTATGTGAACGCCACTAGTACCTCCTCTTCCATCTCAAGTGTTGTCAGAGATGTTCCTTTTACCCTAACCCCTGCGGTATTGGCTAAAAATTTAGGAGTTCCTAATGATGGGTGGTGTCACTATGTGAAGAGTCAATGGACTCCCTTGGATGGTCTGCCCTCAGCTTTAGAGATTACTAGGAGGTTTGCAAATGATCCTACTTTGGAGTGTCACTCTAGGATGGATAAGGGAACTATGCTTCCCCTCCATTGAATGTTGTTTGATGTGGTGCACAAGATGGTACTTCCTAGGGAGCAGAAACATATTGAAGCCAACTTTATGGACCTCACATTGATGCAGCTCTTACTCTCTAGGATCCCCATTAACTTGCCCAAACTCATTCTCTGCCACATTTATAGGATTTGCAAACAGGATGATACTAAGCATGCCTTAGGATATGGGTTCTGGCTGGGAGATATTTTTCAGCACTTTGGTGTGCCTGTTAAAGCGTGGCAAGATTAGACAACCAAAGATGTGATTGGTATTGTGAATCAGGTTGTCGTACCTTCTCCTTGGAGAAGGGCCAATGCACCTCTACAGCGGCTAAGAGCAATGTTGGCTGCCACGAATGAAGAGATTGCTGCTATGAGAGCATCCCATGATGAGAAGGTGGCTGAGATTCATGATACCTATGTCATGGAGCATACACTGTTGGTGGACGAAAATGCAAGGCTCAGGGCTGAGCTTGCACAAGCACATGCTACTTTAGCAACTGAGCAAGCCACTAATTCTGCAAGCCTAAAAGTCCTCTATAAGCTGCTCAAGAAAGACCCTCCACCTCCCACTGCCTAGTCTGCCCTTTCTAGCCTTCCCAGCCTTTCTTTTTATTCTCACATATGCATGTTTTGAGCTTTTAATTTCTCTTTCTAGTGTACATGCTTTGTGAATAATATGTTGGGTTTCAGTTATAATTTCATCTTATCTCCTATGCACTTGCAAATACATTGATATAGATAATTAAGCTCTTACCTCTTAAGTGTTTGCATAGGTGATAGCCCCAGTGGCCATGAGTATGGAATACTACTTGAATTGGAATGTTGTGTGTCTTCACAGTGTTTTATGATGCCAAAAGGGGGAAGATTGCTACTTGTTGAGTGAGTTCATATTTGAGTGAGTTCTGAGAGAAGATTCAAGTGCGGTCAATACAAGAGACCAGATTGAAGAACCTATTCCTTAAGTCCATGTCTTACAGTTCTTGAGTCAAGTTGATTGTATTGTTTTCATTAAGTTGTATTCGTTTGTTTTGTAGTACCAGTGAGTTATAAACTGGTATAGGAGTGACTCTTCAAGTTGGGATAACTCGAGGACTTGGGCACATAAACCTGGGAAGGTTTGTGTGGTGTTTAGGAATTAGAGTTTATAATTCCTTATGTTTAGGAATTAGAGTTTATAATTTCTTGTGTTTAGGAATTAGAGTTTATAATTCCTTAGGTTAAAGAGTTTGTAATCAGTTATTGAGGCTCATTGTTTTAGTAAAGTTTGGGATAAATCCTACAGAGGTGTAGGTCATGATTTTTACCCTTTGTGAGCCAGGGGTTTTCCACATAAAATATCTTGTGTTCTACTTAATTGCTTTACCTTAACGTAAATGACAAAGGAACAGATCGATAAACCTGTTCCTTAGGCAATTTAGAGGGTCGGTATTCTAACATCATGAAATTTATATTACTCAAAGTCTCCTTATTCATGCCTTAATTAGCTTGACATATCTATTTTGTACTCTGTTCTTCTTTTTAATGTGCTGAGCATGAAAATTTAAGTTGTCGTTAGATAATGAACTATGGAGGATGTGATGACAGATCATGTCGAGAGATGTCGGTGTTGTGTTAGAGATGCATCTGGGGATTTACCGAAGCACATTGCAATTGGCAGCTGGGATCCAACTTGAAGCATTGCACCACTGGTGTTCTATTATGTTTTGGCGCAGCAGAGGGCCTTTGTTTTAGCATGGTTTGACGTTGCTATATTGCAGTGCGTATTGTGTTACATTGCTTGGGATCTCAAGAAAGTTGCATACAGCAGCAAATAATGACATTTGATACTTGGTATGGCGATCCCAACAAGTTTTTTTCATTTTCAGGAGCTCGAACCAAAGACCTCGATTAAGGATTAGATTTTGTGCTTGATTTTTACTTTTTATAAAGGGAAAAAGTAGTTAAAGAGATAAAATTGGAAGACCATTGGCTTAGGATTACTCTATCTTTGTTATTGAAAATTTGAAACATTAACAACTTAATTCTGATTATTGTTTGATTATAAGGAGGCATCTAATTTGGGCAAAGTTTTGTTTGGTTTCCATGAGTTTAGTATCCCTTTTGTGGTATGATTGATCTTGATTCACATGGAAAGTTTCAGTATAAAATATACTACCAAAAAGATTTTCATTCGCAACTAAAATCTCTATTTAAGAATGCAGACAAGTACAAAGTAATTATCACTCCGCCTCAATCTTTGAGGTTTAATTAGGATAGTACTTGGCGAGTTTGAGTAAATGAAGGAATGGTTCAGGTGGACGATATTCCTGCCCAGCTTCTATATGCTCTCTGTTTTGCCAAGGTCATAACCAAACTACGGCAAGAATCAAGAAAAAGTCTCATTAAGTTTTGAAGGCCTTGCAACAATAAATTTGCTCCTATGCTTTAGTTGTTGTAATTTTGATTATTCTTTTTATGTTAGATTTCGAGATTGTAATATCAATTTAGAGTACTAGAGTTTATAACTTGTGGGGTGCAGCGTGGACATGACATCTATGGGGTTGTGGCTACTCATCCACCTGCTTTTGGCCTTAAAATCTCTCTACACTAGACATTTTATTGTATAACACGTACTAGAAAATACCTTTTGGTCCTTGAAGTTGAAAAAAAAGGGCAGTCCGGTGCACTATAGCTCTCGCTATGCGCAGGGTCTGGGGAGGGCCCGATCATAAGGGTCTATTGTACACAGCTTTACCTTGCATTTCTGCCAGAGGCTATTTTCAAGGCTTGAACCCATGACCTTTTGGTCACATGACTGTAACTTTACCAGTTACTCCAAGGCCCCCCTTCGATCCCTGAAGTTGAAAATAAGATATCAATAATTGTACCCCTGTTGTAAAATACAATCAATATATAAAGAGCAATATAAGACACGATATATAGACAAGAGATAGGGGAGAATGTCATTCGTATTTATTTCTTCTATGTTGTGTAGTGTCTTATCCATAAGCCAAATGTTGTATTTATAGTTACAAATATACATTCTCAAAAGTAAGAGAGAAGTTATGTATGAAATAGATATATGAATGCAAGTGACTCATGTATATGATATAATCAATATTAAAGGGCAGCCACTTAAATTGTCCTTCAATTCATTGTATTCATAACACTCCCCCTTGGATGTCCATAAATTATGTGTCTCGTTAAAACCTTAATAAAAAAAATTAGTGAAAAAAAGCCTAGTGAAGGAAAAGGAGTACACATATATTGTAATACGCCTTGAGTGCTGCCTCATTAAAAACCTTACTAGGAAAACCCAATGGGACAAAACCTTGGTTAAGGGAAAAAGAGTGCATCAAGTATTTTACTCCCCTGATGAAAACTTTACTTCATATTTTGGAGATGACGCATTTCAATCTTATATCTCAGTTTTCTAAATGTTGATGTTGGCAATGCCTTAGTGAATAAATTTGCAAGATTATCACTTGAGCGGATCCATTGAACATCTATCTCACCATTTTTGTTGAAGATCATATGTGAGAAAGAACTTCGATAAAATATACTCTGTTCTGTCTCCTTTGATATATCTCCTCTCAGTTGGCTTCATGAATGACTATTATCTCTGCATGGTTTGAAGAAATGGCAACTATTGTTTGCTTCATTGAATGTCCAAATATCATTGTGCCTCTATATGTAAACAAATAACTCGTCTTTCTAATATCTTCTTGTTGGAGATGAGCTGAATCTCACCAATAAACTTACTGAATGGTCAACTATTGTTGGCAAGGTATATTAGTGACCCCATTGCACTGAGATATGGAAATGCATCATCAAGAAGCTCTGCAGCCTTCCCTTGAGATCGAAATAAATCTTTATTTATTTCAAGTGATATCACAATCATTGAGGTACTCAACAAATGTGATTTATCCATACAAATCATCATAATCACTTTTCGACTGATTGCCGCATCACTTAATTCTTGTAAATAATATCGTCAATATGTAAGTGCACCAATTTCACTAAAACATGGTACCTTTAAATCATTTTTATGAGATCGAAATTGATCTTCTTTTATGTTAAGCAATCTTACAACCATTGGGGTATTCAATGGTATCGCTTTAAAACCTTATAAATCTTTCAAGGATTTCTATATGACCGTCATTGTCTAGCTAATACATAACAACCATTCATTTATACAGATTCAAGCTTTTCAGTATTGCCGGACTGAATGAACCTCCATTGCATCCGTCACAGGAGAACACGTCTCTCTACAATAATGCCATAAATTTTACAAAAAACCTATATGCCCAAGGCGCAAGTCGTACTTTATATCTTACGGGGGGTTTTTCATTTTACTTTTTGAATAATAAATCATCTACACCCCACTAACATTATATCTAGGTCTTTGGACTATAAGTCCAAATATTAATCTTTTTCAAGCTAAACAAAATACTTGAATTATGTATTTTTATGGCCAATCATTTATCTGTTCACATTTTTTGACAGATTTGAATTCAAGATCCTCGCTATCATTTATAATGTTGAGCGCTATATTATATCAAATATACCATCGATGATCATTTTGATATCGATTCCAATACAACATAACTTATCAAGATCTCTTCATATTCATAATTTTTCAGGTACCTGAACCTTTGCCAAGGTTTTATGAAGTGTTATGTCGGTGCTCTTTCAAAGTACTTGCGTCATTATTATGATCATCTTGATCATTTACTCCTCTCCTTCTTTAAGGAGTTTTACATTTGGAATCGATTGGTCTATCACCCTTCAGGCGTGTCATAGACCTCGTCCTTCAACAACTTCTCATTAAACCATCTACAACTAAATTATAACATAGGGTCAGCAAATGCACCTGACAATTGATTTGAAACCTTTTGCAAATGAATTATCTCTTGAACTTTCAGTTTATAATATTTTTTACGAGGATCTAGATAATTTGTTTCACACATAATTTCCAGCTGCTAATTATCTCTCCCCCTAATATTAGTAAATCTAACATTTACCCCCAACCACACTTGGAGACCCATCTTTGTGCGTAGTGATGGAGCAATTGAATTATATATTGTACATCCAAATTTTCTGATGGGAATTATTTGGTTCCTGACCATGAACCAATTATGATAGGGAAACTTTGTTGGCTTGATGCATACAAGTGCTGCTACGTTTTAAACAATATATCTCATACAAATTTTTTTTGGGAAATTTGTTCACACAAATAATGGTTTAGCTATAATTGGAGGCATATAATTTCTGTTAAACCCACCAGCATTATCAATATAATTTATAATTTGGAACAATGCTATTAATTTAATAATAGAGCAAACAACCTTGCAAAAATCAAATTGCAAGTTGATATCAAAGCACATGTGACCATTTCTTAGATGCATCTATAAAATCATATAATAGGAATCAGCCCACATGGCAGGTGAACGGGCTCATATTCACCTTTTTATACGTTCCAAATATTCAGGAGATACAATCCCAACCTTAGCTGGTACAATAATCAATTTATTGTGAGAACAAGCAGCACAAGAGAATCCGTGAAGAATTTTCCATTTCTTCAATATATAACCACATGAATTCTCAACTATTTTTGCATCACATTTGAACCGAAATGCTCAACCGGTCATGCCAATTGATATGTGTTTTAGTAAACTTCTAATTTACTGTCGCATGTGATTCCATCACCATGCTCATATTTTTATACTACCACATATTTTACACACCATTCATATGGTGAACATCTCCTTCAATGAGAAAATTATACAATTATGATCATGATCATGATCATTAAAATATTATAGGCAAGACTTATTTTTTGCGTTTACCCTTTGGTAATTCATGATAAGACTTGCTGTAATATTTGTGATATACTAAAAGTACGTGACCAATGATCTTTGTGCCAAAATAAATTTTTCTCAAACCTTCCGTAAGGGCGAGATGTGGCACTTATCTAACCATATATGGGCATGTCCTTATCCATGATTTTAATCACATCTTGACACATTCACTTTCAAGAATGATCGAGCATCTATGATTCTTATCACAAATCTCATTCTCTTCAAGGAGTGGACTATAATCATATGTACAGGCTTCATAATTTTTCATTAGAAGCTCATTGTCATGACTTAAAATTTATCATATTTACATGACACACCTCAACATCACTTTGAAAGATCAAGTATACCACCACTTTATATCCTTATATTTTGATAGAGAATTTATAGAACTTATCAATATAGGTCGTACGACAATAGCGTGACCAATACCTTCATACCAAATTGATGATAACTATTTACCTTCATCTTTTGAAGGACCATTTTGAGAACCCATAATGTTCTTCCTTTTATAATTATCATAATTTTGTCCCCTGCCATACCCAAGTTCATTCATATGGCCACAATAGTGACTTTGTCATCTTTCAGACTTTATCATACGCTGCTACCACATTCACTTCACAGAATGGAGCATATTCAATGGGTTGGGTTTTACAATTTTTATCAAGAGCATATCAATTTGCTCAGTCATTATTATATCATCAATATATCGCATTTGAACTTGAACCGAATGTCTTACCCATATATTTTACCATATTTGGTGGGATTTGAACTCAATTACCACAATGATAATTATTTTTTTTCACGCCCATATTTATACATTTGATCACTTGTCTTTTTTCATACATATTATGTGTTGGTACCACATTCACATAAGAGAATGGAGCAAATCAATTGGACGGATTTCATGACTTTTCATCAAAAGCTTATCATTTTTCCTTAGTCATCATTATACCTTTATTATGGTGCATTAGGACTTAATCTAATATCTTACCCATAAAGGCATGTTAGGACATAATACGATGGGACTCAAACCCAACTTCTTATCATAATAGTGCACTAGAACTCAAGTCGATGTCTTGCCATTTTGGTGCGATGGAACTTGAATCCACCGTCTTACCCTTAATCAATGACATAATTATTCAAAGTACAAATAAAACTCACCCTCAAGACTTATAAGAAATATTACCACTTTATAATAGGTATAGGAATAAAACCATTATGCTATTATATCTTCTTTTTTCATTTGATAAGTATTAAATGTAGAAATAGTCAAATATTAGACATCAATATAGATTTCATAACACAATACAAAAGTCATGCATGATAATTATTATGAGCTTAAATTAAATGGTGCACACCCGTGCATAAATAAGGTATAAAGTCATAGCATCTTTACAAAGATCATATATTAAATAACACCAAGACATGTCTAAACTATTAATTTATTCAATTACAATGTGTAATTTCTGATTAAATTATATGAGTCAATTAGCACAAAATAGAACTATGCAGAATTTTTGTTTTTAGAAACATGAAAACAATATGTGATCAATATAAAATTACACATTACTACAATTAGAAGTATAAATAGCTATTTGAGCAAAGTCATATTTCATACGGTGTAAACATAGACATTTTTGACAAATATTAATCTTTTTCAAATTTAATATTAACCACTAGATTGTCAAAACAAAATTGAGAAACACATCCCTTTTTTTTCTGATTAATACAAGTATGTCAGAATTAATGTGCAGGAACAATAAACACTAGAAAAATTAATACATATACTATACAAATGTGATTATTATGTAATGAGTCATCTTACGCTGCATTTGTTTGTTATAAATCTTGTAGAAAGAATGTTATGTGCAAAATATTTTTTTAATTCACACATTAATAAGTTTATTCAATACACATTAATATCTTTTATACCAGTAAAATAAATTCTTACCATTATATATGTAAAGAAAGTTAGCAAAAAATTACCTCTGCACCAAAAGCACTTACCATCAATTTTTAACGAAGAATAAGCAATTCGTGCTAATAACGTGTTGTAAAATACGAGCAATACATAAAGAGTAATATAAGACACGATATATAGACAAGAGATAGGGGAGAATGTCATTCGTATTTATTTCTTCTCTGTTGTGTAGTGTATTTTCCATAAGCCAAAATGCTCTATTTATAATTACAAATATACATTTTCAAAAGGAAGAGAGAAGTTACGTATTAAATAGATACATGAATACAAGTGATTCATGTATATGATATAATCAATATTAAACGGACAACCACCTACGTTCAGGGCCTAGTCTCGGGTCGTGACATTAACTGCTGAAATCGCTGCATTCAGTAAGTTGCATTCCATGAATAGAACTCACTCCAGTCCAGGAACTTCTATAAATACTCCAAGAACTCATCTGAAGCTTTTTCCAGCGCTGGTATGATAGCTTCCAGTTGGCCCGTCAGTGAGCCTGAAATCTTCGCACCATGGGCATGTCCTCTTGGCGCAGTTGACTGTAAGGAGATCGAAGCTCTGCCATTAACATATCTGGGGCACTTGAGTAAGCAATATGAAAGATTCCACAAGCAAGAACTCTAATTATCAGCCAGTCAGCAGCTGCCAACTTCTTTATTGAACACCCTCAAACTCTTGTAAATGCCACCAAGCCCTAAGACAGCTGTAAATGGATAGACAAATCCAATAGACCGCGCAATGTCATTCAATACGACATACTCACGCTCATCAAATGGAACCAAATATGATTCCATATTTACAACTTGATCAAAAAACCTGGCTTTAACTCGTTGGGGTTTTCATCGAACATTTTAGCAATGTTGCCTATCCATCAACTGAACCGGGGTCAAATGGAAAATGAAGTAACATTCACTTCATCACATTTTCAGCCATGGTTCTAGCCAACATAGTGTTACCAGTTTCAAGGAAACCAACAAATAACAATGCATTTGCAAATGGACCATTAAGACGAGTCCAACGCTCGGGGTCACTTAGGTAGTGAACAAATTCCTTCAGTTCATCTTGTACCTCAGCATCAACCCTACTGTTGTTGTAATAAGTAGAGAGACTCTCAAGCTGAAAAGCAGAATCACCATTGTGTCGGTCAGACCTTAAAATTTAGAAAGGCATCCTAATATGCAACTGAAGTTCCAGAATAGTGAAGCATCTCCCAAAATTTGCAAGCTGAGCGAATTAGATCTTTTTTCTGGTGTGGTCATTGCATGTAAATTAGCAATGTCCTTGTCGTGTAACTCTCTCATAGCGACTTGTCCTTGGGTGTTCATCAAGCAAGTGCAGTGGCCTTTCTACTTGATGGAGAGGTTTCTATCTGTGAAGCAACATATTAATCTCGAGCCTCACCAGCCACAACTAAACCAGATAACTTTGATAACTGGAGTCTATCAGAACCAACATATATAAGTGGAGCTAGAGGTCCTGAATGAGAAAACATATGCGAATGACTCTCCAAGTGATCCCTTCCAGTTTCATCGCTTGGTTGTGATGATCTAAGTTGATCGATTGAAAAACCATAGGCAGCTTCCTTATGGGGATATAGAACTGTCTGAATCATAAAAATTCAAAACCCGGGTAAAATCATATTTGCAAATAAATTAGGTGTGTTTCTTTCTCAAGAGAAGGCTAAATTTTAAAGCAAAAGTTGAGATCTTCTTGTCTATTCCTTCTGAGAAATTGAAACAAGTCTAGAACTCTTCTACTAAATTGGTGTGCAGAATCTTATGCCTCCTCCGAAGGTTGCTCCTCACGAATCTTATCTATCTCACGAGATTGCTCCAACTCTCGAAGTTCCAACTCTTTTTGTCATAACCCAAGGCAGGAGCCTGGACGTAACGGAAAATCCAGACCAGCGAAGGTCCGAGAAGACCCCTTATATACATCATAAGCATATTTATATAAGAGTTGCGGAAAATAGACCCAAGGAAAATAATTCAACTTAATTAGAAATACCAATATCATACGTTGAAATACGATAAGAGAAACATCTTTCTAAACCAGTCTACGAAGCCTCTAACATCATGAACAAAATCCTAAGATGGGACATGGCTCCGACGATACCATAAAAAGGGATAGAACACCCAAAGTCTAATGAAAGAAACATATGCCTTCCGGAGGAATGGAGGGATCACCACTTGCTTGTTGTTATCCCGGAAATCCTAGTGTTATATAGAACCACGGGGAAATGCCTCCGAACCTACATCATGAAAAGATGTAGCATCTGGGGATGGTCAGTACGATGAGTACTAGTATGCAACTCAGGGGAAGGAAAATAACAGTTTATAGAGCAAGTCATAAAAATGTAACGTAAATAAGGATAACAAGATATGGGGAAAATACTCAAGCACAAAGTGACAACATTTATTTACATTTAATTCCTATCTAGATGATATCACCAATATTATTTTTCACTACGGGCTATGTGGGTTCGACCATGGCTCGATCAGCGGAGCCCCCAATCCAAGTTTGCCGCAAGAATTAAAGCATATCAAATCATATACTGCATAATACTGAGCAAATCAAGCATACAACAGTTATCCATATTTCAGGACAGAACCATACCCGCATTGACAATACACGGTTTTAGGTAAGAAGCCTTTCGAACTCCTACCTTCTTGGTTAACCATCTAATTCTCTTTAAGCCCATCTTTTAGTCATTTAAAAACAATCAGGAAATCATTCATTAGGGACACTTAACATTCTTAAGGCATTCATAAGTTGGTATCACCATACCAAGATTTGCAAGTCATACATATCGTGCCATAATCGTCCATACAACCATACATCATTGGTCCCACCATTTAAAAAATTTGAAACTCATTTAACATATCCTTCAAAGGTTTACAATTTCATAATTTGTAGACAACCATTTCAAAATAGAGGGATGTAGAAATCCTTCTTCCCTTTTCGTCAAAAGCCAAGATTTAATTAGTAAAATAGTTTACAAAAGAATAATGACTTCATGACTTTAAATCTTCCCCGACAATCATTACATATAAATAAGGTTTCGTACTTCAAACAATCATCTCAAAATGATTAACAACTAAAGGAAAATTTCATAGAAAGCATTCATGACTTCAATAGATTCTTCTTCCGCAACCCTTTAACTATCCACATTCAATACTAGTATAAAAATTACCTTTCGTAATAGAAAATAATTTACTAATAGGTTTAGTTAAAAAGGGGTTGTTCTACATACCTTTTTGACGGAGAAAATCTAAGAAAAGTTTGAGATGCGACCCTTGAAGCTTGATTCCTAAGGGTTCTTGTTTCTAGGAGCTTTGGGGAGAATGTAGGAAATGTTTCAACTGACTATGATGCATTAGGGACTTAAGAATATTTAGAATAGGTGGAGAACAGTTCTGGGTAAGGAAAGGACCAAAAGACCCTCAAAATAACATATTAAACAAAGTCCCGTCAAGTTTTTTTTGGAGTTTGCCTAGCTTGACGGGTAGTATGACAACTCATCACACATGTGACGATTGATCATATGATTCATCATACTATCCAGTGACCTTGTCATGACAGCTTGTCTTGACTGTTGGCATGATGATTCGTCATGCATGTGACGATTGGTCACGTGAGTCATCACACTATCCAGTGACCTTGTCATGACTGTTTGTCTTGATGGTTGGTGTGACGATTCATCATGCATGTGATGATTGGTCACGTGAGTCATCACCAACCTGTCTCGTTGGTGGTGACATGATTGTATATATATGAGATAATTGTTGCCCTGATGGTATGCGTCTGGATTTATACTTCTAAAAAAACCTAATCCTAGAAAGAGAGGACTGTAATTCGTGGTAGTAATTTGGGGATCCAAAATATTTTTTTTTCTTTTTTGTTTCAGTGCACCATATTCTTTTCTTTTTATTGATATTCCTCTCATATTAATTTACAAAAAAACTAAAAAGAAAATAGGAATAGGAACGGAAAAGAGCCTAAATTACTCTTTAAGTATTGGAAATAGTACAAAAATACTTGTAACTTTCACTACTAGAAAATAGTAAATTAGCGACCGACAAAATTTCGTAGCTAAACAACAAAAATTCCATGCTAACCCCATTTAGCTACGGATTAGCGATGGATTATAAGAAATTTCAGTTAGTAAGAGCTCTTTAGCGACATATTATCTAGGGATTACCAATAAATTTCGTAGCTAATTCCATGTTCTCTTGTAATGGTTTAGGTCATGCTCATTCTAAACATAGTGACTTTAAAGCTTGAATTCGCATGTTATTATTGTAGACACGCACTACAAAAAATGGAAATATTGCGGCAGTTTATATGAACCGCTGCAATATGTAATATAATATGGCATTTTTATCATCGCCATAATAGAAATTTAAATAGTGGCAGTTGGAAAATAAATTACGGCGGTTCAAACCGCCGCTAATATTTTCTAATCTCTTTTTATTATTTTCCCAGTACATTTGATTTATTAATGCTGTGTATAATATTTCTTTATTCTCTCAAACACACTCGGCTATCAAACACTGTCTTAGCTCTCAAAACAGTCTCTCCCCAGCTAAAAACTCTGAAGATGTGAACTGTTGAAAGCTCCCAATTGAAGTTGGTATCTGTTGGGTTCTTGTAAGTTTTGATGATTGACAAAACAGTGGAACACATACATTAACCTATTTCTATTACATGTTCCATCACGCAGAGTCCAACTTATATTAGGATTCTTTGAAATGAAGGAGTCTCAAGTAGAAAAAAATCTCAAAGTCTGCACAAATTAAAGCACGAATCAGATAAGAGTCTACATATAAAAAGGAGTACACATATGGTTAGACCAAGAGAGTCCAAGAATCAAGAGAGTCCAAGAAAGAAGAGAGTCCAAGAAAGAAGAGAGTTCTTGTGGAATTAGAAGTTTACTTATGTAAGAACTCAAGGTCTGCACAAAGCATGAATAATAGTTACTGTTTGACTACAACACTCAAGAAGGGAGTCCAAGAAGCATGGGAATCCTTGTGGAGTTAAAAGTTTACTTGATTGTAAAGATAAATGATAGTTATAAATACTCAAGGTCTTCCAAAATGAAATTGATGCACTCATACTGAGAGAAAAAAGGTAGAACACGAGCAAATAAGAAAGAACAATATTTGAGAGAGTTCTACCTACCTATCCAAGTGCTGCCAGTACGAAGAACCAGATTAAAGAACCTGTTCCACAGGACTATGTTTTACGATTCTTAAGTCACGTTTTGATTATTGATTAATTGTGTTGTAATCTTTATGCTTTGTTAGTACCAGTGTGTTATAAACTAGTTTAGGAGTTTAGTCTTCAAGTTGGGATAACTCGAAGACTTGGGAACACAAGGCTTGGGAGATTTGTGTGTTATTAGGAATTAGAGTTAGTTCCTCGGGTTGCAAGAGTTTTGTAATCTGACTTTCAAGTCAGAGAACTTGAAGTGGGATTCAACAGTCTGGGGAGATTGTTGAAAAATATGAATTAGAGTTTATAATTCCTTAGGTTACAGAGATTGTAATCTTCTGTTGAGAGGCTCATTGTGTTTAGTGAAGTTGGGGTTAAATCCTGTTGAGGTATAGGTCGTGGTATTTTACACCTTTTATGAGTTGGGTGTTTTCTACGTAAAACTATCATATTCATTACTTACTGTCTTTACTGTTTCTGTTGGAACACGTCAAGCAGCCCATTTCACTCATAGGTAACTCATAAGTAAAATTCACTAAAATGTTAGGTCGTGTAGAATCACAATTAGTATCAGAGAGGGTATCTTGTTTAAAGGATAACACCTTAAGATTAGATCCAGAACATGAATTCTGCACCACCAATTGGACATTGTGAAGGACAATCCACCTCCAGGCTTCCTCTTTTCAATGGATCTCACTTCATCTGGTGGAAGGCTCGTATGAAGGACTTCGTTCAGGCTGAAGATTATGAGCTATAGGATAGAATAACTGAGGGTCCCAAAATCCCTATGAAAATAGTTGAAGGTAAGCAAGTGAAGACTGTGAGAAATGAATTTACTCCAGAGAATCTCATCTCCCTCAAGAAAAATGCAAAGGCCAAAAATATTCTTGTTTGTGGACTAGGTTCTGATGAATACAATAGAGTCTCAAGTTGTACCACTGCCAAGAAAATATGGGATGCACTAGTGAATGCACATAAAGGAACAAGTCAAGTAAGAAAGTTCAGGATTGCAATGTTATTCACTGAATATGAGACATTCAAAATGGAGGATAATGAGATATTGCAGGAAATGATTACTCGACTGACTACCTTGATAAATGAATTATCATCATTAGGAAAGGTGCTAACAACTGAAGAACAAGTTTATAAGGTCTTAAGGATCTTACCAAAAGCAAACTGGGATGTAAAAGTTACTGTTATAAGAGAAGCAAAGGACATTACCACGATTACTCTTGATGAACTAGTGGGAAATCTGAAGACTTATGAGATGGACAACTTTAAAAGGGTTGAAAGTGGATACAAATCACTGGCCTTTAAGTCTTTTGATGGTAATGATTCTAATTTAGATGAAGAACAGGTTGCATTCATCACCAAAAATTTTAAAAAGTTCTTCAAGAAGGAAAATGGCTACAAGAGGAAAGGAACAGGTAGCAAAACCCGGTCCAATGAGAAACCTCAGCTTGGATGCTTCAAGTGTGGAAAGAAAGATCACATGATAATGGAGTGTCCACTATGGGAAATTGAGTGAAAAAAGGAAAGGGCTGAAAAGGAGGCAAAAATGAAGGAGAAGGCTAACTCTAAGAAAAAGAAAAAGGAAGATTATACAATGGTAGTTGCTTGGGGTTTAAACTCTGAAGAATCTCATGATGAAGAAATAGATGAAACTGGATTCATGGCAATTGAAGATTCAGACTTAGAAGAAGAAGAGGCAGATTCTGAGATAAGTATTCTTGAGCTAAAAGACAAATTGCATCTCTTATCTAAAAAGAAACTTATTTCTTTGATGAATGCTCTAATTGATGATTTTCATGAACAAACCTTTGATAGGGACCAATTGTTCAGTGCTCTTGCAAGTCTTAAATTTGAATATATTTATCTGGAGACTTGAAAAATTGCAACTGACAACGAAAATTGTAGCCTAAAGGAACAGGTCAGCCAACTTGGTTCAACAAACTTGGATATAAAACCGAAAGTCTTAAAATTGGCATTTTCTAAACAGAATAAGGAGATCATGAGTGAAAGTCAGAAGACTACTGAGCCAGAACTGAAGCAGCACAAAGAGAGTCTTCTTTGCGAAAGAGAAAAAATGAGAAAACTGAATCTAGAGATGTCTAAGTTAAAACTGGATCTTGAAAGAGTAAATAGGTGGACTAACTCTTCTCGAATTGTAAATCAACTAGGAAATAGGAATCAAAATGAAAGGGTTGTTATAGGTTTTCACAAAGAAACAATCTCCACTGAGGATATATGTTATATTTGTGGAAAACTTGGACATCCTACTACTGAGTGTCCAGTTGCAGCAGGATTTAGGAACAGAAACATAAAAATGGCTGAAAAGAGAACCTCCAAAACTGATAAAAGGAATAGGTGCACTAACATGTTGCCATCATAGGCAAAAAGAATCTTAATTAATCCTTTTACTCAAAGAAAAGGGCCCAAGCTAGTCTGGGTTCTTAAAACTAACCTCTGATTATTTTGCAGGATCGAGTGAAAGTAAGCAAGCAGACATGATACATGATTAGTGCTTGCTCAAGGCATATGAATAAGGATAAATTAAGTTTCTTTCACTCGCAACTATGAAAAGAGAAAATGTAGGCTTCAAATATGGTATAAAGGAGAGGATAAGTGGCATTAGAAAGAATAAAAATCTTGTGATAGGGGGAACTATAGATGAAACATGTGGATGAACCTGGTCCATTGCAGGAATCTAAATGGGGATGATTAAGATTACATAAGTATCCCTCAATGATTGGCTAAAGAACACCGTACAAAATGCACATTAAGTTTATCTTTATGCTCAGTCTTGTACATTTAGTTGTATGTCTCTATACCATTTTCAAGTTCAAATAACTCATGCAATATAACATTATATTTGCCTATGTCACAGGAAATGACTTGAAAAATGGAAACAGGATTAAGCATTGAAATATTGATCGAGGTATGTGCACCAATTTTGTTCAAATATTAAAAATGATTATAAAGCATTTGTACCCGTTCCTTCCAAAATTCCCAAAAGAGATTGACTCCTAAAAGAACTCCATAACCATCACTCTTTCAAAAGTAAGAGAGACTCATCTGGGGGTGTGAATCAGGGAGAATCTGTCTATGGGGCTGTTAATGTTGCTGAGGGAGTTAAGGAGGATGTATTTTGTGAGGGGGAATATCTGGGAGACCCCATAGTTGAACTAAATTCATCTAATGAGCTCAATTTTATTGATGCATCTATTTAGGGGAAACGTTTAGGTACCTCTCAGTAGAACCTATTTCTCCTGTTGGGCTCACTATTGAAAGGGATTTAGGATTGGTGAGCAAGGAAGGACAACTGAAGGTTGGGTCTGAAATATCTACATCTATGGAACATGTTGAGGCACCTGGTACTTTAGGAAGGTTCAATGCTTCTTTGCAGCACCTAAGATTTGCTTTGACTGCTAAGGATGATGAGATTGCAGCACTTCATGCTTCTCACCTTGAGGCCTAGAATATGCTTTATGTACATTATGATATTAAGAAGGATGCTCTTAGAGAGGAAAATTCATGTCTTAAGACTGAACAAAAAAAAAGAAGAAAAGGCTACAAATTCTGCCAACATACAAGGCTTGTTTGACTTGCTCAAGAAAGATCCTCCTTCATCATCTTATGTTCCAGCTTCACCAAAAGCTTAGACCTCCTATCCTTTGACTCTCCCAAACCTTTCTTACTCTCATGACAAGTGATTTAATATTATTTTTAATTTTGTTAAAAATTTGTGGTGCATCTTATGAGTGATCAATGGAAATGTTTGATTTTAGTCTCTTGCTTCTGGCTATTTTCTTGTCTTTGCAAATACTTTGTTATATCTAACTGAGTTTTTGGCTTTAAGTGTTTGTATAAATAATAGACCAAGTGGCCATGAGTGTTTAACTTGTCCATCTTAGTGTGCTCTTTTGTATTCACAATGTTTTATGATGCCAAAAGGGGAAAGTAAGTATACTATGTAATGTTTATAACCCAGTATTCTAACCTAGTTCTTCTAACATGTTTCTCCTAATGCTTTGCTATCCATGTAGTTTAAACTAGTTTTTATGATGCCAAAAGGAGGAAGTGTGTATACTGTGTAAAATGACTCTAACCTGGTTCATCTAACATGTGTTTTCTGATACTTTGTTTAGACTCTGAATTGACTGAAACAGGTTGAGCACAGTACACAAGGAGAGTGAGTTTGTCATCATCAAAAAGGGGAAATTTGTTGGGTTCTTATATGTTTTGATGATTGACAAAATAGTGGAACACATACATTAACCTGTTTCTATTATATGTTCCCTCACGCAGAGTCCAACTTATATTGGGATTCTTTGAAATGAAGGAGTCTCAAGTAGAAAAGATCTCAAAGTTTGCACAAAGCATGAATTAGATAAGAGTCTGCATATGAAAAGGAGTACAGATATGGGTAGACCAAGAGAGTCCAAGAATCAAGAGAGTCCAAGAAAGAAGAGAGTTCTTGTGGAATTAGAAGTCTTCTTATGTAAGAACTCAAAGTCTGCACAAAGTATGAATGAGAGTTAGTGTTTGACTACAACACTCAAGAAGGGAGTCCAAGAAGCATGGGAATCCTTGTGGAGTTAAAAATCTACTTGATTGTGAAGATCAATGATGGTTATAAAGACTCAAGGACTTCTAAAACAAAATTGATGCACTCATACTGAGAGAAAAAAGGTAGAACACGAACAAATAAGCAAGAACAATATTTGAGAGAATTCTACCTACCTATCCAAGTGTTGCTAGTACGAACAACCAGATTGAAGAACCTGTTCCACAAGACTATGTTTTACGATTCTTGAGTTTAGTTTTGAGTATTGATTAAATTGAGTTGTAATCTTCATGCTTTCTTAGTACCAGTGTGTTAAAAACTGATTTAGGAGTTTAGTCTTCAAGTTGGGATAACTCGAAGACTTGGGAACACAAGCCTTGGGAGATTTGTGTGTTTTTAGGAATTAGAGTTAGTTCCTAGGGTTGCAAAAGTTTTGTAATATGATTTTCAAGTCGGAGAACTTGAAGTGGGATTCAACAGTCTTGGGAGATTGTTGAAAAATAGGAATTAGAGTTTATAATTCCTTAGGTTACAAAGTTTGTAATCTTCTGTTGAGAGGCTCATTGTGTTTAGTGAAGTTGGGGTTAAATCCTATTGAGGTACAAGTCGTGGTTTTTTACACCTTTTGTGAGCCGGATGTTTTTAACGTAAAACTATCGTGTTCATTACTTACTGTCTTTACTGCTTCTGTTGGAATACGTCAGGCAACCCGTTTCACTCATAGGTAATTCATAAGTAAAATTCACTAAAACATCAGATCGTATAGAATAACAGTATCGATTTCCCCAGCTTTTAGCTCTCAGCTCTCGATTTCCCAATATCTCAATTTTCTCAGCTCTTAGCCCTGAAGTTTTAGAGTTCAATTTGATATTTCCAATTTTTGACCCTCCCGGAGTTTATCCAATTTTTAGCTTTAAATATTTCTTTTAAGTACTCCATAGGAATGGATTTATTAATGTGTTATTTGCCACGTGGACAAAATTGCATGTTATTATTTTTAAGTTACACTCACACCAAAAAGAATAAAGTTGTGTATATACTCTTACGAACACACTGCAGTAAAACAGAACCCTAGCAGCTAAGCTAAAAATAAAAGAAGCAGCTAAAATAACAGCCTGTGTGGGATCTACCATTCGATGTTCAGTTCCTAAACTCCTGTTTGTGGATTTTGAAGCTTCATTGCTTATACGATCGAGGTTCATTTCTATCTTATCTTTTTCTGACTTCTTAATTATTTTTTTCTTCCTTAAGGATTTGTTTGTTCAACTTCTCATTTTTATTTGGAGATTAGCATTCAGGTGTATTTAATTGGGCTATGGAGAATTATTTAATGCTGATCTAAAAGAAAATTTTCGTTTTAACAAATGATAAAATTTTGTTCTCTTCTTTTTTTAATGGGTTTGCTAAAGACATGCTAAGCTCACGAATAAATTAGGGAAATGTTAGGATCCGTTGAACCGTTACACGAGCATAGACACCATAAAACATGGTTTCCATTAGGAATGCGTTTATGTATCTTTCTTGAGATGCTTAAAAGAAATTTAAGAATTCGGTTATGCACCTTGACAAAATTGTTCTAATAAGTAACTTTCATTAATTCAAATCAAGAAGTGTAGACTGAGATTATAGGTGTGATATGCACTCGAGCGAAGAAAGCATTTATGTTTCTAAATCGGTGTATGTCAAGATCGAGAAGGCGGTTACGCATATAGGTTGAGACCAATAAAAATTCAACAATTAAAATTATGAGCGAATCATGGCTCGTAGCACAATTTATCCAAAATTAGTTTAAGTTGAGTATAAGTTGATAAAAGTGACCACACAAGGTCCACGGGACTCGGGGGTGCGTCATACCTTCCCCCGGTCAACAAAATTCCTTACCTGATTTTTTTATTTTTGCAGACCAAAAATAGAGTCATTTCCATTTGATTAGGGATTCAAAAAGTTGACTTGGAACACCATGACTCAATTTCAAGTGGTGACTCTGAACAAATAAAATAATCCCTTCTCAATGCCGTCACTTAAATTGGAAAAACCCTTTCTTTTCTCTTAATAAAAGCTCGTCTATCGCCGGAGGGAAAAAAAGGTGTGACAACTCTTGCAATTCCGCTTGGAACAACCAAAATTCAAGCATTGTGATATTGACTTGTACTTGCTTTTATTATTTTGGAAATATTGTGTTTGCTGGCCTAATGTGCTTTCATTATTTTGTGCCTATTTAGTATTTATTAAATTGATAAGTTCATCACTTAAAATCTATCACTTACTTTAATTATACATATCAATCTTTATTAAAACTAGCGTGAGCTCTTACAATTTGTTGAGACTAATGCATATAACTAAAAAATTTGTCGAGAATATATAATAATAGAAACACTTTACGTACTCCAATTGAAACATGTCACTCCCTCTGTTTCAATTTATTTGTTAGGTTTCAAATTACATAAATTAATACACCTCCTATTGTTAAAATACATATAGTTAATAAATATTGTATTGATTCCGACTAGTGACGAATCTTTTGATGACTTTTGAATATACAGTGAAAAAGAGATCTGCATACAAGTCAATAGCATTTGATCTGTATTTGTGCTGGAGAAGTGGAGCATACAAAGCAGTGGAAGTTGTGGAGGTCAAGGATTAGGGTAGAATGGTAGTAGGCGTAGCCGAGTGTTGTCATACTTTTATATGGAGAGCAGGGGGTATGTCTCCTCTTCTAAGCTTCTCTTTATTTTGTAGTCACGTAGTATCTTATTCTTTAATTTTCACTACTACTTGTTACTTCATTTGCTTTGATATTTTGCTGCCTTTACTTTTTCTTTAATCCTGGTTTGATTTTACTTCTTTTGAGCCGATGGTCTATCACAAATGATCTCTCTACCTCACAAAGGTAAAAGTAAGATCAACCTACATCCTACCCTCCCCAGAACCCACTTGTGAGATGACACTGGACATGTTGTTATTATTGTTGTTAGTGGATGATTAATGCAAGACTCCTTTTGTTCCAATAATGAATTCATGGATAGCATGTACATGCTATCTTCATGGATGTATTTGGGACAGTGGAATAACCATTTGAAAAAAAACTAAATGGATGAAGATTCCTAAAGAAATGAGGTAACATGGCTGAATTCATTTATCTGCTACTAAGTTTCAGAATTATACAAATGGTTTAGAGCAACAAACAACCACTACAAAAAAAAGGCTTAAAAGCAACGTTGTTCATTGCTTTTTTGGCGAAAATTGGCGGACACACTTTCGTGGTAAAGTGGTTCGTCGATTTTCTATTTGCATGGACATTGTCGCTTATAACATGATGGACAAGATGCAAATTAGAAAACGATGAGAATTTTCCCCTCTAAAAAAGTGACGGACAAGAACGCGTGAGGCTGTAAAGTCTAAGCAAATACAAATCTTTCCAAAAGACTTGGTATTTGCTGGAGAACAGGAAATCCTTCAGTGGACTATTATCCTTAATTGGATGAAACAGTGGTTGACTTGAGTTTCTTGGTATCATACTGTAGCATTATCACCAGATGTGACTATTGATCAAATATTTGATGTTCCTATGTGTTCCACTTCTAGAAATGATCAAACGAAGATTATGAATTAATCAAGTTTGGTTTGAAAGTGTTACGACATGGGAGCAGGTTTCAACCTTTCAAATACACCTAGGTGGTTGTTGGGTCCTCCAACTCTCAGTTTTATATTGATTGATCAATAGGTATTTGGTGGTCTTCATTAGTCTGTGACTTTCTGCAAAAAATCATGTTCAATTTTTCAGAAAAGGGACGGACAAATGAGTCCCTGTCCGTCGCTTTTCTGTATTTTTTTCAGCTGCAGAAATAATTAGATTACATATTTAATGATTATTATATATTGAGTATTTAATAAATATTATTATAATTTCTTTACTTCTAATAATTAGATTACATAGTTAATGATTATTATATATTTAATAATAATTATTACAATTACTTTGCTTCTAATAATTTTTTATATATTTAATGGTTATTAAACTAATAACAAGCAATAACATAAACTAAGGTTCATAATCTAAACTAAGGTTCACAAACTAATAGCAAGCATTGACCTAAACTAAGGTTCATAAACTAATAGCAAGCATTAGCCTAAACTAAGGTTCACAAACTAATAAAAGACATTTACCGAAACTAAGGTTCACAAACTAATAACAATCATTAACCTAAACTAAGGTTCATAAACTAAATTAAGGTTCACAAACTGATAGCAAACATTAAGCTAAACTAAGGTTCACAAACTAATAACAAACATTAACCTAAACTAAGGTTCACAAACTAATAGCAAGCATTAACCTAAACTAAGGTTCACAAACTAATAGCAAGCATTAATCTAAACTAAGGTTCACAAACTAATAGAAGACATTTACCTAAACTAAGGTTCACAAACTAATTGCAAGCATTAACCTAAACTAAGGTTCACAAACTAATAGCAAGCATTAACCTAAACCAAGGTTCACAAACTAATAACAAGCATTAACCTAAACTAAGGTTCTTAACCTAAATTAAGGTTCACAAACTAATAGAAGGAATTTACCTAAACTAAGGTTCACAAACTAATAGCAAGTATTAACCTAAATTAAGGTTCACAAACTAATAGCAAGTATTAACCTAAATTAAGGTTCACAAACTAATACCAAGCATTAACCTAAACTAAGGTTCATAACCTAAACTAAGGTTCACAAACTAATAGAAGACATTTACCTAAACTAAGATTCACAAACTAATAGCAAGCATTAATCTAACTAAGGTTCATAACCTAAACTAAGGTTCACAAACTAATAGCAAGCATTAACCTAAACTAAGGTTCACAAACTAATAGAAGACATTTACCTAAACTAAGGTTCACAAACTAATTACAAGAATTAACCTAAACTAAGGTTCACAAACTAATGGCAAGCATTAAACTAAACTAATATTTACAAACTAATAGCAAGCATTAACCTAAACTAAGTTTACAAACTAATAGAAGGCATTTACTAAACTAAGGTTCACAAACTAATATCAAGCATTAACCTAAACTAAGGTTCACAAACTAATTATCTAAACTAATTAAGGTTCATATTCTGAACTAAGATTCACAAGACTTAACATACCTAAGAACGAAAATTCAAAAAATCCAAACAATTCAAGGTTCACAAATTAACAATGTAATAAACTATCACTAACCTAAATAGAATAGCTTAAAAAAATTAAGCATTACCTAAATTCAAAACAAATAGCAAAAAAATAATCAAACATTATCCAAAAAAAAAAGTTAGAAACCCTAAATTGACCTAAACTAAGGTTCATAACAATCAATTAATGATTCAAAACTACTACACTCCTAAAGTAAAATTTAATAGCATCAAAATCTAACTTTAACCTAAATTCAAAACTAATAGCAGCACCAATATTGAAGAAATAAAGTTGAAATCCTAAGTTGAAATTAAACCCTAACATTTAATAAATTAACCCTAACATTCAAGAAACAAACTCAACCTAAATCACTAATAATATAATTGACAAATCACTAACCTAAAATATTCACAAATTTAAGAACCTAATTAAAGGCATTACTATATTTTTTTGGCTAATAATGGGTTCAATCTAAAATCAAGAGCCTAAGACATTCAATATCACAAATTCTAAAATCAAATTCAAGTTCTCAAGTTTCCAAATTCAACCTAAAATGAAATTCAAGCTCACAAATTCACAAATTCAAGTTCATATATTCAAACTAAAATCAAATACACAAATTCTAAAATTAAAGTTTCCAACTTCAACCTAAAATTAAATTCAAGTTCACAAACTAACAATGTTCATAACAATGTTCATAATTTGACCAAAATTAATCCAATAAACTAAGATAGAAACCAATAATTAAAGTAATTGAAAAAAATTCAAAATGAAAGAAATCCTAACCTCAACAATGAAGGAGGACAACGACGATGGTGGAGGAAGATAGAGGAGAAGGCAGCGGCGGCGGTGGAGAATTTTACTAAGGAGAGAAAGAGAGAAGGAGAGAAGAGAAGAATGAGAGAAATGGAGAATAAAACTCGTCTGAGTCTATTTCTTTTAAGAAAAGCGACGGACATTGTCGCTTTGTCTGTCGCTTTTCTTCATTAATGATTGATCGTTGTTTGACTAGAAAGTGACGGACAAATACATGTTGTCAGTCGCATTCCTTTAAAAAATAAATATAAATTAATTTCTTTTAAAATTTTATATTTATTTATACATGAATAAGTTAAAAATTAACAAAAATAACGGACATCGTCGTTATTCTAAAATTAATTTTAATTTTTTATAATAATTGCGATGTTATCCATCACTTATATTAAAAAATAAATATAAATTATATGTAAACAATTTTAGAGCAAATATCCGCGAAAAAAAGTGACGAATAAAGAGACTTTGTCCGTCGCTTTTAAAAAAATCTAAATTAAAAAAATGGGAAAAGCGACGGACAACGTCGCTTTTGCCGTCGCTTATTTGGACAGTTGTTGTTCGTCACTTTTTGGACTATTTTTAGTAGTGAACAAGGGGAACTTCTTTGAAAGCGTGCCATATAGAAGGTTACTTAATGTGAGAACAAATTATTACGTATTCAAATTTGTGAGTAGATGATTGAATTTAGTCTTGGTTAAACAACTTTCGCATATGTTTCTCGTATTTCCTTTCTTTTACCTAATATTCAGTGATTCTAATAGTCTAAAGAAGTCAAATTACGTGTTCAAATCTGCAGATTTTTTTCCGAGCTGTTTATAATATTTTTCTTGGCCAGATTTTTCTTTGAATGGGAAGCTTCGGTACCTAAGCTTGGAACTTTCCTCTTTTGTCGTTTCTTGTTTTTCCACTTGAGCAAATTAAGAAGCCTATGTTTCGTCTGGAGGTCTCTCTCCTCTTTACCCCTTAGCTGAAGGAGAAAAGCTACTTCTACCCTCCATGAAACCTAATTTGTTCAATGGTAAAACTTTGAGTTCATGACCTTCTACAACTAGAAGATAGATTGATTTGGGTAGATAGAGTTGAGAAGGCCAAAGGGGAAGTCCGGAAATCAACTGATATATATAATGCTATTCAGTTGTCAAAAAATAAAATCCTCGTTAACGAAAATCTTGTTTATGTTGCCTTGTGCTATTGGTCAATCTCCATAAACTCGTTCAATTAGGGCCAACAATTCAGATATTGTTGCTTTGACAAGACTTAGGCCACATGGAGAGCAAGTTAGTGCCATTCTTGAAATGGTTGGATTGACTCATAAATTTCCCAAGTACGAAATAATTTATCATAACTCATTATGTTACTACAAGTATCTCAATGTGTCAGGCAGAACTGGTTGTGACAACGGAAGAACATATATCTTTTTTGTTTCTGTGGCTCAGTGAGCATCTGCTTTGTGACTCTTCTTTAAACATGATCAAGCAATGCACAAATCTGGCATATGATCTTGCTCCGGATAGAAAGCTTGCTTTGGAACCCTTTTCATTGTCTAATTTATATCATGGATGCACTGAAATCATTATGGGCAGGTTTCATTATGATATAGGTCCATTCTGAATATTATAATTCTGGCTACAGTTTTACTTTCCAGAATTTTGACCTACTACTTTAGATAACCGTAATTTTCCCACCTATGGGTACCCCTTGAATGAAGATTTTGTTGAGATGTAATCTTTCAATGAATACTTTCTCTTCTTTCATCGATGCTCTTCTAGAACAACCAGCTGATTCACCCTGTTCTCTTCTAGGAAGTTTGGACCTGAGCGTTTAGGAAGACACTTGATCCTAACTTCCAGAAACTTAATAACCTAGATCTACAAGATATTTGGGCCAATTATCTCATTGCTCGAGACCTCCCTTACAATATCATTCTGGATGAATCTTTGAAGTGCAAACATGGGGTAGAATATTATTTTCCAAATCAGTTTGCTCGACAGTTTGATATGACTTAGGCTTACTCTTCCACCAATCAGCCAATGAACTTCCAATTATAAGAAAATATTTCCAGTCAGCAGACTACACTTAAGAAACTGAATCAACATTTTGTCAATCGAAAAGGAAGTTTTCATTTGTTCAATTTGATACTAATCCTATCTCTACTGAGTTCTTTGGTTTCGGATACTGATGTTAAGGCTTGAATAAGGAGGCAATACATGATATCAAAATTAGAACAGAAACCAAACAGAGAAAATAGAAAAGAATCAGAGAGAACATTAAGAGTTATCACAACATTTAATGCAAAGGTATAAGCAAAAATATCCAACAAGCAAAGCCCAGTTTGATGGCTCTACCTAGGGATATACTGTTGAGTATTTTTCATGGGAACAATTGGTTGATCACAACTTGAATCTTATTATTGCAAAGTAAGGACCCGCTTCAGTCAGGAAACCCTAGATAGAGCCATCAAAATGGGCTCCGATCGTTGGCGATTTTTGCATATACTTTTTGCATTAGATTTTGTGATAACTTTTAATGTTCTCTCTAATTCTTTTTCATTTTCTCTATTTTTTTTTCTAATTTTAATGTCTTGTATTGCCTCCTTATTCAAGCCTTAGCATCAGTATCCAAAACCAAAGAACTTAGTAGATCTAGGATTACTATCAAATGGAACAAATGAAAACTTCCTTTTCAATTGACAAAACCTTGATTCAGTTTCTTCAGTGTAATCTGCTGACTGGAAATCTTTTCTTCCAATTGGAAGTTCATTGGCTAATTGGTGGAAGAGGCTGCCTGAGTCATATCAAACTATCGGGCAAACTGATTTGAAAAATAATATTCTACCCCATGTTTTCACTTCAAAGGTTCATCCAGAATGATACTGTAAGGGAGGTTTCGAGAAATGAGATACCTGGCCCAAATATCTTGTAGATCTGGCTTATTAAGTTTCTGAAAATTAGGATCAAGTGACTTCTTAAACCACTCAGGTCCAAACTTCCTAGATGAGGACATGGTGAATCAGTTGGCGGTTCTAGATGAGCATTGATGAAAGAAGAGAAAGTATTCGTTGAAAGATTTACGTCTCAACAAACCTTCATCCAAGGGGTACCTATAGGTAGGAAAATTACGGTTATCCAAAGTAGTAGGTCGAGATTCTGGAAAGTAAGACTGCAGCTAGAATTACAATATCCAGAATGGACCTATATTGTAATGAAACCTTCCCATAATGATTTCAGTGCATCCATGATATAAATTAGACAAGAAAAAGGGTGCCAAAGCAAGCTTTCTATCTGCAGCAAAAGCATAAGCCTGTTTTGTGCATTGTTGATCATGTTTAAAGAAGAGTCACAAAACAAATACTTGCTGAGCCACATAAACAAAAGAGATATATGTTTGTCCTCTGTCACAACCATTTCTCCCTAACACATTGAGATAGTTGTAGTAACATAATGAATTATCATAAATTATTCCATGCTTGGGAAATTAATGAGTCGATCCAGCCATCCCAAGAACGGCACTGACTTGCTGTCCATGTGGCCTAAGTCCTATATTATTGGCCCCAGTGGAACGATTTTGTGGATATTGACCAATAGCACAAGGCAACATAAACAAGATTTTCGTCCTCGAGGATTTCATATTTTGACAACTAAATGGCATCATATATATCAGCTAATTTCCAGACTTACCCTTTGTCCTCTCAACTGAAAGTCCATGAACTCAGAGTCTTACCATTGAGCCAATCAGGTTTCACGGAGTGTAGAAGTAGCTTTTCTCCTTCACCTAAGGGGTAAAAAAGAAAGATCTCCACAGGAAACATAGTCTTAAAACACGGATGTTATCTCTAGAACCCTTAACTTGTTAATGGAACATGTTAATTAATCTGTTTCTTAGTTGATAACTTAACTGGAATTAAATAACGCAAGTAAATAAGAGACATGATATTTTACGTGGAAAACCCCAGCTCACAAAAGGGTAAAAAATCACGACCTGCACCTCTGCAAGATTTAACCCAAATTCACTAAATCAATGAGCCTAAGCAACAATTTAGATTATAAATCTTGTAACCTAGGAACTAACTCTAATCCCTAATATTCAACAATCTTCCTAGACTGTTGAATCGCATTTCAAGTTCCCTAACTTGAAATTTAGATTACAAAATAATTACAACCTAAGAATTAACTCTAATTCCTACACTTCAACAATATCCCCAAATCGTTGATCCCACTTCAAGTTATCCCCAACTTGAAGTTAACTCAACCTCAATATTGTTTCCTAAACAACAAATCTAGAAAAGCAATAAATTACAACTCAATTGAACTTCCTAATACACATTAACTAGAATAGTAGATTGTCAAATATATGACTATGAAACAGGTTCTTCAATCTGGTCCTTTGTATCAGGTTTCAATTTGATAACTTGGAAGAACTCTCTCAAATATTACTCTTGCTTATTTGTTTGTATTCTGCCTTTTTCTTTTAGTATAAGTGCGTAAGTCCCATGTTGGAAGACCCTGCGTACTTATATCTTTCTATTGTTCTTCTCAACCAAGTAGACTTCTAACTCCAGAAGAACCCATTGCATTTTGGACTCTCTTGGTCTATCCTGTTCCTGTGGTGAACTCTTTATCATATGCAGACTTCTCTCAGCTTCATGCTTTGTGTAGATTTTGAGATCTTCTCTATCTGGGATTCGTTCTTTTTAAGGAATCCTAATGCAGGTGGTACTCGCCTGATAGAACAAGTACTGACAACCTATTTCATGCGAATATTCCATCATTTTGTCAATCATTGAAATCTTCCTAACTCCAACAAATTTTCTCTTTTTGATGATGACAAACCTATACTCCTTGTGTGCTGTCTTCAACCTATTTTTGTCAATTCTAAGCAAAGGATCAAAAGAAATAGTTAGAGGGACCAAGTAAGAGCAATTTATTATAAACATTACATAGTATACACTTCCCCCTTTTGGCATCATAAAACACTTGTAAACATTAGCACAATAAGAACCTGCAAACATTAATACTCATGGCCACTTGGGTTATCACCTACACAAACACTTTAAAGCCAATATGTCAGTTAGATATAGAAAAATATTTGCAAAGAAAAGGAAATAGCCAGATGCAAGAAACTAAGACCAAACACTTCCATTGATTATTCATAAGATGCACCTTATGGTTTAAAAAAAATTAAAAACAAAAACAAAGCACTTGTGATGAGAAATGGGAAGGTTTGGAAGAGTCTAAGGATAGGGAGCCTAGGCTTTTGGTGAGGTTGGAGCAGCATAGGATGAAGGCGGATTCTTCTGAACCAGTTCAAATAGGCCTTGTAGTTTGGCCAAGTTTGTGGCATTTTCCTTCCTCGTTTACCCTTAAGGTGTGCATTTTCCTCCCTAAGCGGTTCCTTCTCAATGTCATACTGCACATGAAGACTATCAAAGGCCTCAAGGTGAGAGGCAAGAAGTGCTGCAATCTCAGCATCCTTAGCATCCAAAGCAACCCTTAAGTGCTGCAAAGAAGCATTGGACCCCCTCTGAGAAGTAGGTACATTGGCCTGATTTACAGTGCCAATGACATCCTTGGTGGTCTGGGTTTTCCAAGACTTAATAGGGACACCTAGATGATCAAAGACAAGCCCCAACCAGAACCTATATGCTAAGGCATGCTTCATCTTATCATTCTTGTTGATCTTATACATATGATGCACCATTAAGAAAGGCAAGTTGATGGGGATCCTAGAGGCTAGAAACTCCATAAGTGTGAGGTTAAGAAATTTGGCCTCAATACGCCTTTGCTCTTAGGCAGTATCATCTTGTGCACCACATCAAGCAATAACTAGTGCATGGGTGTCATAACATTCTTATGCACTCTATCATGTTCCTCCAACTTAGGAGCATTAGCAAACTTCCAGGTAATCTCAAAGGCTGAAGGTAAACCATCTAATGGAGGACATTCTCGTTTCACATAGTGACACCACCTAGCATTAGGAACCCCGAACACTTGAGCAAGAAGATACAGAGTGATAGTAATGGGAATATCCCTGACACTGCTAGTAATAGAGTCAGATGACTAGTAGCATTGATGTAAAACTGAAGTGTCTCCTCTCTACCCATCTTCCTTCTCCTATCCCCTTGAAGGAATAGGTCAAACCAACATTGTGCTAGAATAAGAAGAACAAGTTTGCCCATATCGATGCCTCTACACCTAGTGATCACTCATCCTTCTAATACAACCCTCCTTTGAAGTTGACTACCCCAGCCGTGTGAGGATCAAGTGTGGCTTTCACATCCTCATAATTGTCAATCTTATCTCTAGTGTCATTTTGGGACATTTTCTCATCAGTGTCATCTTCCATAAGAGATTCAGAGGAAGGGATGCGTTCTTCATTATTCTCACTCTCAATATCATCATTTTTTAGCCTAGACTTAACAGGTGTTCTGAAAGGAACACATTTCTTGACCTGTTTCTTAGGCTTGCTGGAAGACACAACACTTTTGCCCTTCCTTTTCCTTTAAACAGCCTCCACTTCTTCATTAAGAATCTCCATTGGATCAATATGACCAACAAATTTACCTTTTTTTAGTGTTAGCCCTTTTGACAGAACTGGTTGCCAAGCTGTCATCAAGTGCTCTATTCACACTTCTAGTAATGCGAGCAGGAACTGCTAGAGCAGGTGGATTTTGTGAAGAATGCGTGGGTTCATCTTCAGGGATAACCACAGGCTTGCCCCTAGACTTCTTAAGATGAGACCTTACCCTCTTTGCAACCAAATATGCAATAGGAACATCATCATATTCAGGCAAAGTAGAGGAACATATAGATTCAACCAGTTCCTTAGAGCAAAACTTCCTTCCTTAGCCCCAGTCAAGGTCACCTCAGACACCATACCTACATCGCCTTCTACATGGAGCCCAGCAGGAGAACTAGGTTCTACTGAGGGGTCCCTTAATTTTTTCCCCTGACTAGATGCACCCAAGTTCAGCCAAGCAAGTGAAACAAGTTCAGTTGCAGGGTCATCCAAATGTTCCTCCTCACTAGGTCCATCCTCCACCACTCTCTTATCAACAACACTCTCCTTAAGTACTAATTCCCTCTAATTCATACCACCAGATGATTTCCCCACACTAAGTACATTAGTTTTCTCTTGAGTACACAAAACTAGAGTACCTTCAGTAGTAGCAAATTCAGTAGCTAGTATCCTCTCAAATTCATCATCCGCATGAGAAATTTTGATTGGAGATGGTCAAAGTTGTGAAGAAGGAGAGTGAAAGTGGGTTTAAATATGACTCAAATAGATTTAGCCATTTTAAACAATTAAAAAGTCCTTTAAGTTAAAGATTCTAACTTTAGGAAGAGGTGTGATGGGATAGGATTGTCAGCTTTAGCAAAAAGAAGTCATCATTACCTTGAACTTCTCTCTTTTTGAAAAACTGATGATTATAGAGTCCTTTTAGGAGTCAATTTCTTTTGGGCATTTCGGAAGAAACAGGTACAAGTGCTTTATAATTATTTTGTTATTTGAAAAAAAACATTGGTGCACATACCTTGATCAGTAGTTCAATGCTTGATCATGTTTCTATTTTTCAAGATATTTTCCTGTGACATAGGCAAATATAATGTTATATTGCATGAATTACTTAAACTTTAAAATGGTATAGGGACATACAACTAAATGTACAAGATTGAGCATAAAATTAAAATTTAATGTGCATTTTATACAATGTTCTTTAGCCAATCATTGAGGGACACTCATGTAATCTTAATCATCCTAGTTCCAACTATTCCTTTTATAGTGTTCTCTCCTTGGTGCCTTTGTAAATGTGTCAGCAATCTATTTTTTAGTTGCACATGAGATAAAACATGATCCCAGAAAGTGTGCCATACATGTAGTACTTTCTCTATCCATTAAGTACCCTGCATAGTCAGCATCAGCATAGCCAATAAGATCAAAGTTGTTTCCTTTAGGACACTATAAACCCATATCATTTGTTCCCTTTAAGTATCTTAGTATTCTCTTCACTGCCTTTATGTGGGACTCATTTAGATTGGAAAAATTCTAACACAATGTCCCACACTAAGAACCATAATAAGCCATTGAAAATCCTCAATCTTAAACCTTTTGAGTAATTCCTTCACGTGCTTCTGCTAATGAATCATTTTTTCACACATGTGACCATGTGCCACTAGAAACTTGGATAGTCTCTCATACCATGTTCATCAAGTTTGTTTTTGAACATCCATTTAGTACCAATGATTATTCTCCCTTTTGGTTTTGGTATCAGATGTCACACGTTGTTCTACAAAGCTTCATTAATTTTCTTAGGTTCAACAATAGAACTGAATGCAATAAAAGCATAAAGATTCTTTATCCTAGATTTTGTGGTTATCCCAAACTTTAGATTAGTTAGAATATTATCAGTTAGATGAGATCCTTGATATTTGTATCCTCTAAGAACTAAACCTTGGGTATCCTCGGATATTTCACATTTTGTTTCATAGGTGAATCATTATTCTTGGGAGTATTATCGTATCTTGTCTTCTGTTTATTTTGACCAAGTCTTTGGATAGTATTTTTATTTATCTCATGTAACTGTTTTTACTGTTTTATTATACCTTGACCAAGTCTCCAGATACTGGAGCATATCTAGGAGAAGTTGCTTATAGTTTAGCTTATGGTAGTTGTAGTTCATGTATATAATGCTTCTGACAGTTTCAATAAAGATCATCATTTAACCTCATACTCATCTTAATCTTTATATGGTATCAGAGCTCCCTTAAGCTCCACCGAGTTAGATCCATTTCATTCTCCTTAAGATTTCTCATCTAAGGCTCCAGTTATTGATGCTACTGTTGCTAGCAGTTCTGCAGTTTCTTCCACCACTCATGTGGTACAATTTAACCCTATTGCTCAGTTACCTATTAAACTACAAGGAACCTCAATTTCTCAACATGGAAAGCACAACTTGTGATGCTTCTAAATGGACATGAACTCATGGGACATCTTGATGGAACCACAACTGCTCCATCACCTACTATTACCCAAAATGATCTTACTGTGCCAAATCCCAATTATCAGATCTGGTTCTCTCAAGATCAATTGATACAACAAGCAATGATGGCATTTGTTGATCCTACAATTTCTCCAACAGTTGTAGCAGCACCATTTGCTAACCAAGCGTGGGCACTCCTTCACACAGCTTACGCCAACAAAATCCGTACTCGCATCTTTAGCTTGCGATATCAATTGCAAAATACCAAGAAAGCTTCCAAAATCATTGAAGAATACTTACAGGAGGTCTGTTCTCTCTCTGATGCTCTCAAAGTTGTTGGTTCACCTGTCAATGACAATGAACTTGCTGTCAAAATTCTAAGTGGCCTTGGCCCTGAGTACCATGAGATCTCTACTGCTATACGTGCATGAGACACTTCTTTAAGCTTTGAAGAATTATTTCACAAGCTCACATAACATGAGCTTTTCCTAAAACATCAAGATTTGGAAAAACCATCCTCTATGATCACAGCTATTGTTGCCCAGAAGTCCAACACGCCCCCCCCCCCAATTCAACAGGAATAATCCTCGCTTCAACAATCAGCCATGGAAACCTCCCCATCTCGCCAATAGAATTCCAACAATCAGCAATTGAATTCCAACAATCCACAAAACAGGCGACAATCTAAGCAATCTGTCAAATGTCAATTGTGCCAAAGGTTTGGTCACACGGCAGATGTTTGTCGCTCCAAGTCGCATAATCATTTTGAATCTAAGGCTAACTTTGCATCTGGCATGCACTCATCTGGAAACTCTTGGGTTCTAGACTCTGGAGCAACTCACCATGTCACTACTGAACCTCACAACCTTGAAGAGTATACAGGAACTGAAGAAATCTGTATGGGTGATGGTAAAACCATTCCCATCACTCATACTGGTTCAACTCTAATTCAAGCATCTAAAATTGCTTTTAAGCTTTCTGACACACTTTGCGCTCCATTAATAAAAAAGAATCTCATTTTTGTTGCTAAGTTTTGTCAAGATAACCTCACATCTATTGAATTCTTTCCTTTTGATTTTGTTGTTAAGGACTTGCATATTCTGAAGCCGCTAGTACAAGGCCGGAATAACAATGGACTATATAAGTGGTCGCATCTGCAATCCAAGAAACCATCCATTCACCCTACCTCCACAAAAGCCCCACTTCAACTCTCGCACTGTCGATTGGGTCATCCCCACTCTAGAATTTTAAATTTTATTATGAAGAAATTTTCTTTACCAGTTGTTGCTAGCAAAGAAAAGTTTGAACTTTGTAATACTTGTTCTTCTAATAAAGCACATCGTTTGCCATTTCAATGACTCACTTTGTCCAGTAATATTCCTCTTCTGATTATCTTTAGTGATTTATGGGGACCATCACCCATTTTCTCACTCGATAAAAAATTATATTACTGCATTTTTGTTGACCAATACACCAAATATACTTGGTTGTATACACTCAAAAATAAAAGTGAGGTTGCATCCATATTTCCAAAGTTTCATCCTTTAGTAGAAAATTTCTTCAAAACAAAAGTGTCTTCACTTTATACTGACGGAGGAGGTAAGTTCATTGGTCTTCAGCCCTATCTTCATAAACATGGCATTGAACACTTAATTTCACATCCCTACACACCACTACATGTTGCCATAGCTGAACGTAGACATTGTCATATTCTTGAAACCGCTAAAACCCTTCTTCATGAAGCATCCTTACCACCTGAACTTTGGTCTTTTGCCTGTCATTATGCAATCTACCTTATTAATGGACTTTCCACTCCCATCCTGAATACTGAGTCGCCCTACCAAAGATTATTTGGTCGATCTCCTGACTATACCACCCTAAAAGTTTTTGGTTGTCTTTGTTACCCATGGCTTAAACCTTATACCAAAAATAAGCTTGATCCCCGATCCACCCCGTGTGTGTATTTAGGTATCTGTCAGACTCACCATGCTCATATCTGCTTTGACCTTGTTAGATCCAAAATTTTCGTATGTCGCGATGTACAATTTTTTGAAAAAGAATTTCCTTTTAAAAAAATGTTCATTCATTTACGAAAATATACTTCCCAATTAAGTTGGGAAGTTGTTGACTCCAAAGAGGACAGTCCAACATCAATTCAAACTCCCCTTCTATCTATTCCATCGCTTATTCCAATCCCTGTCGAGTCCAACTTTAACAATGCAACTTACTCTCTAATCAATGCCCACTCTAACAGTAACGACCTAGTACCAGCGGCTGCAGAGACATCAGGTAATACACAACTCCATTCTCCTTCATCTTCACAACTTCCTCCACCTTCTTCTTCTCATGACATTACTACGCATAAGCCTCTGCCTACATATCAGAGACGCAAAACCACAACTACTAACCTGCAATCCCAACAACCAATCCCTATCACCATAGAGGCCACTCCTCCACCCCTTCCATCCCAACAAACTTTAAATCCAACACACCCAGCAATTGATCCCTCTCCTGCTATACCCGTTGTGCTGATTCCCCCACCATTTTCAAATTGAATTGTCACTGGGTCCCAGAATAATATCTTCAAGCCAAAAAGAAGACTCTCTTTTCTCACCAATTTGACTACTACACCTATAACTTTCAAACAGGCTGATAAACATGAAGAGTGGAGACAAGCGATGAAAGTAGAGTATGATGCTTTAACAAGAAACCAGACTTGGTAACTCGTACCACGAGACCTATCCAAGAATGTTGTGGATTGTAAATGGTTGTATCAGATCAAGAGAAAAACAGATGGTTCTATAGACCATTTCAAAGCTCGTCTAGTTGCAAAAGGGTTCACGTAGTGCCCGGGATTAGATTTTCATGAGACATTCAGTCCTATTGTCAAACAGACAACCGTAAGATTGGTGCTATCTATTGATGTTCAATACAATTGGCCAATCCATCAACTTGATGTCAATAATGCTTTCCTACAGGGAAACTTGGATGAAGAAGTTTTTATGTCTCAACCCCAAGGATTTATTAATCCCCAATTTCCAACCCATGTTTGCAAACTGAAGAAGGCTATTTATGGCCTTAAACAAGCCCCCCGGGCTTGGTATAATGCTCTACGTGAGAATCTGCTGAAAATGGGTTTTGTCAGAACAAAATCTGACACCTCTCTATTTGTATGGAAGCATATGGTTGTAACTATTTATATGCTTATCTATGTTGACGACATCATAATCACTGGAAATCATCGACAAGTGATTAAATTTGTCTTAAGTTCCTTGGCAAAAAGATTTTCATTGAAGGATCTTGGCTATCTGAACTATTTCTTGGGTGTTGACGTTAAGCAAGTATCGGATGGTCTCATTCTTTCTCAATCGAAATACATTCTGGACATTCTTTACGAATTGGATATGGATAATTGTAAAGGTGTTTCTACTCCCATGTGTTCCAGTGTCCCACTTTGAGTTGCTGATGGTTCTCCAACTACTGATGCCATGCGCTACCGGTGCACGCTTGGCAAATTGCAATATTTTCCCTCACTCGGCCTGACATTTCTTATGCAGTCAATAAATTGTTGCAATTTATGCACAATCCAACTGATGGACATTGGAAATTAGTTAAAAGAGTACTACGTTATCTTAAAGAAACTGCGAGTTCAGGACTTCATATCCTTCGCATCTCTGAATCGAATTTGTATATGTATGCTGATGCGGACTGGGCTGGTGATCCGAATGATAGAATCTCTACATCAGGTTACATCCTTTTCTTTGGACCAAATCCAGTCAGTTGGTCGTCAAAAAAGCAACATGTTGTGGCTCACTCATCCACCCAGGTAGAGTACAAATCAGTCGCCAATGCACTTGAAGAGCTTACTTAGGTACGAAACTTACTTCATGAGCTAAATTTCACCATTTCAAGAACACCAACAATCTACTGTGACAATGTTGGAGTTACTTATTTATCTCACAAGCCAGTGTTTCATACCCGTATAAAACATGTTGCTGTAGATTTTGCATATGTCTGTGACCAGGTTCAAGCTCATCGAGTTCATGTTACTCATACTCATTCTTGTGATCAACTTGTTGATACCTTTACCAAGCCACTGCCTAAATTAGCCTTTACTAGATGTCATTCCAAGTTAGGCATTATTACACCATGTCTAACTTGAGGGGGTGTATTATTGTATCTTGTCTTCTGTTTATTTTGACCAAGTCTTTGGATAGTATTTTATTTATCTCATGTAACTATTTTTACTGTTTTATTATACCTTGACTAAGTCTCCTGATACTGGAGCATATCTAGGAGTAGTTGCCTATAGTTTAGCTTATGGTAGTTGTAGTTCATGTATATAATGCTTCTGACAGTTTCAATAAAGATCATCTTTCAACCTCATACTCATCTTAATCTGTATAAGGAGTAGTATCAGCTATTTCCCCAGTCAGAATTTCAAGTTAATCACATCCTATTTTTGCATCACTGTTGATTGCAGGACCTATTTCTTTTACCTGTTCCTCTATGATGGATTCAGAGACTCTTTGTGATTGATCTTCATCCTTCAATCTCCTCTAAAGGCTACCTTTCCATTCTTTCCTTCAGTAAGTGAGAGAAATTTCTATTTATCTCTAGTCATATACCTTGAGCAAGCACTATCCATGTACCAGTTCTGCTTACTTTCTTTCACTTTTACTTGTAACTAAATCAAAGGTTAGTTTTAGCAACCCAGACAAGCTTGAGTCCTTTTCCTTTATCAAAAGGGTGAATTAAAAAAAAATGGTCCAATTTGGTAATGCATAAGAAGATTTTCCATTTTTCACGTACATGTTCCTCTTTCGTGTTTCATGCAGTATTTTAGGACTCTTTCCCCTTTTCATGGAAAAATTCACATTCTTGTTGTTTTTCCTTATTGCTACTGGACATTTTCATCTGAGATGATCGGTATTTTTGCAATATGAACATAACTCAAATTCATTTTTAGAAATCTCCTTTTTGAATCCTAACCAAGTTGTTATATTATGTGTTCTACCACTAAGCTGGGCAAAAATCTGTGAGGAGTGAGTCCAACAATTTGCTTTCTCAAGCTCATACTTAGCTCTTGATAGTTATAAACCAATCCATCTAGATTTTTCTCTTTTTGAACAAAGCTCCTCTTTATCTTTTCTTAAATCATCCTCACATTTGAGTTGCACCATTTATTCTTGTTTTCCCTTTTCAGTGACAGCCAGCTTCTGAATTTCACACTTGAGGGATAATATTTATGAATTACACGTTCCTCTAAATACTAATTTTCCTTTTCTAATATGATTTTTATACTTGCAAGGTCAATGTATTCATACTTTAGACTAGTGAAAGTCCTAAGTAACTCATTTCTTTTTTCAGTTAGATCATGAAAGTCATTTATCATTGTGATCATAAGAGAAAGCCTTTTCTTAGAGAATAGGTTCAATTTGTCTTTTAAATCAAGAGTACTTACCTCCTCTATTTCATCCATCTCTGAATCTGAATCTGAATCTTCAAAGGCCATCAGAGCAGTGTCATCTATAGTTTCATTGTCTGAGTCATCAAAGCTTGATATTTTAATTTCTTTGAGAGCTAGAGTTCTTTCTTTGATTCCTTCTCCCTTTTTGAAGTCTTCCATGTTCATTTCATATGTTTTTAAATTTCCAACCAGTTCATCTAGTGTCGTGGTTGTAAGATCCTTGGCTTCTCTTATGGCAGTAACTTTCACATCCCAAGTCTTTGGGAGAGTTCTGATAACCTTGTCCACCAATTCTTCTATAGAAAGTCTCTTCCCCATAGATACTAGCTCATTCACAATAGTTGTGAACCTAGTAATCATGTCTCGAAGAGATTCACCAGCCTTTATTTTGAAGGTCTCATATTCAGTGCAGAGCATGGCTACTCTGAATTTCCTCATCGGAGTTGTTCCTTCATGCATATTCAAAAGAGTGTCCCAAATTTGTTTTGCGGTGGTGCAGCCTGAGATCCTGTTGTATTCATCTGGTCCAAGTCTTCAAACAAGAATATACTTGGCTTTTTCATTCTTTTCAAACATCTCGAAGTCACCCTTATCATACTCATTCTTGTCTTTAAGTATGTTATTGTTTTCAACATCCTTCTTCATAAGGTACTGAGGTCCATCGATAACCCTATTCCAGAGTTCGTAGTCCACAGCCTGTAGGAAATCTTTTATCCTTTCTTTCCACTATGAGTAGTATTGTCCATTGAACAATGGAGGCCTGCTGGTCTATTGTCCCTCACCGTGTCCAAGTGGAGGTGCAGAATTCATCCTAGTGTTTTCTTGGTTAGACTTGTAACAAGATAACTCGCTCTGATAGCAATTGTTATCTCTAGAACCCTTAACTTGTTAATGGAACAGGTTAATTTATCAGTTTCTTAGTTGATAATTTAATGAAATAATGCAAGTAAAGAAGAAACACGGTATTTTATATGGAAAACTCCGGCTCATAAAAAGGTTAAAAAAATCATGACCTGCACCTCTGCAGGATTTAACCCAACATCACTAAATCAATGAGCCTAAGCAACAAATTAGATTACAACACTTGTAACCTAGGAACTAACTCTAATCGCTAATATTCAACAATCTCCTAGGACTATTGAATCCCACTTCAAGTTCCCTAAACAACAAATCTAGAAAAGCAATAAATTACAACCCAAGTGAACTTCCTAATACACATTAACTAGAATAAAAGACTGTCATACATATGACTATGAAACATGTTCTTCAATCTGGTCCTCTGTATCAAGTTGCACTTTGATACCTAGGCAGAACTCTCTCAAATATTTCTCTTGATTATTTGCTTGTGTCTTGCCTTTTTCTTTTAGTACAAGTGCATGAGTCCCATGTTGGAAGACCTTGTGTACTTGTAGCTCTTCATTGTTCTTCTCAGCCAAGTAGACTTCTAACTCCATAAGAAATCCCATTTCATCTTGGACTCTCTTGGTCTATCTTATGGTAAACTCTTTATCGCGTACAGGCTCCTCTCAGCTTCATTCTTTGTGCAGACTTCGAGATCTTCTCTATCTTGTATTCCTTCTTTTTAGGAAATCCTAATGCAGGTGGGACTCTGCCTGATGGAACAAGTAGTGACAACCTATTTCGTCTATATGTTTCATCATTTTGTCAATCATCAAAATCTCCCTAACTCCAACAATGAACCTAACATAAAATTAGAGGGTAATCAAGGAATAAGAACAAATATCTTGTCAACAATCAACTCTTTGTTCACCTCTTGCATTTTCTTAGCCACATTTTTCTTTGAATGGGAAGTTTTGGTACCTAAGCTTGGAACTTGCTCTTTTGTCATTTCTAGTTTTTCAATCAGAGCAAGTTAAGAAGAAAAAGATTATAAATAACTCAGGAAAAAACCTGCAAATTTGAACACGTAATTTGACTTATTTAATGTTGTGAAAATATTATAGGCTAACTAGCACACAACTACACACAAAAAAATAGAGAAGAAAAATAACGCAAAGATTTAATGAGGTTCTGATAGGCCTAATCCTCCAAGCAAAAGCAGAGAGAGTTTTTTATTATGAAAGAAGAGAAGTTTATAATACTCTTAGAATATCCAACTACAACCCTATATATAGATCTCAAATAGTCCCAAACCTATAAGGAAAAGGTTCTCTCAATCCTACAAGGACTATATTTTTCTTTCCCACATCTATTAGGACAATGGGTTTCCAAGCCAATAGGGATTGTGAGTTTTCTAAAATATACAAGGAAAAAATTCAAGACATAATTAACAAATCTTTCCCTTGGCTTGAATTCTGTTCATCAATAAGAACATCGTCTTTCTGCCTTGCCTTGAATTCTGTTCATCAATAAGAACAACGTCTTTCTGTCTTGCCCTCAGCCCTCGAAAGAGCTCACTGAGTATTACACACACCAATCAAGTACAGACAATGCCTAAACTTATTAGTTAAGACTTTCTTGGTCATCATATGTGTCTGATTATGATGTGTCGACATTTTCTTCACATAACCAATCTCTTTGCAGCCTACTACCTTTTGTCCCGTTGGCAATAAACCAAATTTCAATATTTGATTCCTGTGAAGTGACTCAATCTCTTCACCCATAGCACTAACCCATCAATCCACTTTTGACCTAGAAATAGTTTCCTTATAGATATTAGGCTCAAGCACATCAATGGTCTCTACAATTGACAAAGCAAATTCCATAAATTCTGCATATCCAGAAAGATTTTCATCAACTACGTTTGCAAACCTCTTTGGTTGGTTGATCACTCTCTTCTCTCTGCCTGTTGCAATGTTATACGATTGTTGTGGCATATGTGCATCAATATTATCATCATGATTAACGTCTTGCACCTCCTCCACTTCTGAACTACTGGGCTAATCTAGTGGAGATTCAATTTCTAGATCTATGTGGTCACTGACAACATGATCTATTTCTACTATTTTCTTCTCTTTCTAACTGTCCAGTGAGGCAGATTCATTAAACGTCACATCCCTACTAATAAATAATCTTAGAGACTTTTGATCTATGCACCACAATCTATAACCATGGAATCTCTTGCTCGAATTGCAACGGAAATGTCACGAAAATCTGACCCTAGGCCACTTAGAATTTTCACTACCAACTCATCATTGGTGACTGTAGAACCGGCAGTGGCGAGCTCGTTGCAGATAGAGCGCACTTGATGGAGATAATCAGCGACTGGGAGGGAGTCCTTTGATAGTTGCGTGAGCTGGTCACGAAGGCTAAAAATTCGGGTTTGGGACTTGTTAGCATAAGCAAGGTGTAGGGAGTCCCAAGCAAGTTTAGCAGCGGAGGCAGCAGCTACAGTTGCAGCAATCATCCGATCGACAGAAGCCATTATGGCATTCTGGATCAATTGATCTTGGTGGAACCAAATGCTATATGCTGGGTTCGCTACTTCTCTACCATTCTGTGTGATAGTTGTCGAAGGAGCGGGAGAAGAGCCATCAAGATGGCCGAACAGATTGTGCCCATGCATGAGCATGGAAATCTGGGCCTTCCACGTAGAAAGTTATAGCTGCCAACAAGTTTTATCGGCAGCTGGGACACAGGATTAAACTGAACAACAACTTTTGAGTTGCTGCCATTGGTTGAGTTCGCATTCCATACGTTCCCAGACATGTTAAGAGGGAGTGTCTGGTGGTAGTCAGAGGATCGGAAAAAAAACTCATGAGAGTTAAGAAGTCAGCTCTGAAACCATATAATGAATTGAGCAGGATGAAACAAAGATGTTCTATTAATGGATGAAGAACTGATATATATACACACAAAACAAATAATAGAGTCTCTGTGAGAGTGCTCCTCCTACGGTGGAAACTGAACCACTAAACTAGGAAAATAAGATAACAAACTCCTAAAATTGTGGATACAAATCTAACAACCTATGCAGTAAAACAAAGAGTAAAACAGTAAGCAGTAACTATGTACAATGCATTAACAACGTTCCAATAGAGAGGTCATTTTTGATAGACCATCGGCTCAAAAAAAGTGAAATCAAAGCACGATTGAAAGAAAAATGGCAGCAGCAAGATAGCAAAGCAAATGAAGCAACAAGTAGTAGTGAAAATTAAAGAATAAGATACTATGCGACTACTATAAATAAAGAGAAGCTGAGAAGAGGATACTACTCCCCTGTCTCTCCACATAAAAGTATGACAACACTCGGCTAACTACTACCCTTCTAACCTAATCCTTGATCTCCATATATACCTTCCCTAAGTCAAGCCATAATCTTGAGAGTTTGTATAAAGTCAAGTGTGCACACTATTATTTTATGAACAGTGGATGTGGCTTAGTGGTCAGTGAAACTTTGGAGACAAAGGTTCATATCACATTTGTTGAAGTCTTGGTGATAGGGTTACCCGGGTATGAGTAACAAGTAGAGTACATCAGTACATGTGTTGGTGAGTGGCAAATTGAATATTCGAAGTGCATATAAATTGGTCCAAGCGTCATTTTTAATAAAATAATAATTAACAAGGTGGAATATTAATGTAGAAAACTCATCATCTACAAGCCCCCACTAATTGTATTTTTACTCAAATAAAACCTTCATATTAAGGATGACAAGTATTTAGGAATGGAGGGAGTAGAAAATAGCAAGCATAACATTTGATAGACAATTTTAAGCAATGTCTTCGGAGTATCTTAAATGTGAAAAGAGATGAAACACGGAAACAAGCACTGGACTTAGATTTTGAGATTGAGGTCTTCGGTTCTCATTGTTCTTATTTTCTATAGTTTTTAATTCTTTACTATATAGTTTTCTAGCAGGGTGCCCTTTCACTAAATATCTTGTGCGGGCTGATTAATTTTCTAAAACACATTAACTAAATATCTTGTGCGGGCTGATTAATTTTCTAAAACACATTAACTTATGGAGAAGCCCTAGCTATTTTGGGAAGGAAGATAGAACTATTTTGAGAGGATTTATTCCATCACTTCGGGGATTTGGATCATCACCCACAGATCCCAGACTATTCCTGTGATTTATGGAGCAAATGCCGGTAGTAGAATTTCAATTATGGTTATGTAACTGGTAATTTCCATAATCGTAATTATTTCAAATATTGTACAGCTCAATCCAAAAAATTTCATGCAAAACTCGTGAAATAAACTACAAATCAGATACAGTAGACAAGTTACCAGATTTTATCTTTTTCTCTACAAATTTGTTTGGACACATCAGAAGAAAAAAAAACTATCACATTTTTTCTGCAGTTGCTCTTTTCTCTTCACAGGAAAAGAAATTACTGCCTAGGTAGAATAAAACTTTGGCTACTCTTTTGTCATTTTCATTCCTTCCTTCTCCTAGAAAAAAATTCATAAATGGGTAATATATAATGCTAAAAAAGGATTAAAAAAAGCAACTTCTTTTTAGTTTTGAAGTAACATTTAGCCACAGTTTTGATATGACAAAAATATTTGGATATACAGACCCCTAACTTAAACACGTTAAACTCCAAGAATAACTATTAAAATTTGAATATTTTACTTTGATTGTGAAAGTTTGAACTCCGTGAATCTTTCCTGGATTTTGATATGGTATTGACTCCAGAAAACAATCATAGAGCTTCATAGCAAAGCTTACCCAAGCTCCAAAAACCATACAATTTCAACTTGCCCGGGACATTGAAATGAAGTTCAATAGAGGTACGATGAGTAGCCACTCTTACAATGGTGTTAAAATTATTCCAATATCGTGCTTTCCAACAACTCAACCACTCTTTTAGTATCTGCACCAGTCCAAGTATAAGCATAAATTTTATTGGCAAGCAACTAAAACTTGAGCTGAGCAATTAAAAACAATAATATATCGTAAAATTGACAAAAGCTTTTAGAGTAAAATATTCAGATACAGCTTAACAACGGGAGAAAACAATAAGTCAAAAGTTCAGAGCTTATTAAACCATTCGACAAATGAAAGCGAATGAGTAATTTACATAGGCAAGTAAAGGCCGCTAAATTGCTTTAGCATTTGTCCCGTGCTTGATTAGGGAAATTCCACATGGCCTTGACAATATTAAGAAAAGTAGATCTCCATGTGTGGCGTGATAAGAAATCCTTGAAAAGATCGATTGAGAGTCCCTCCATGGTCCCACAAAGATCTCTAAGTACTTGTCCAAGACAAGTGAGATCTTCGGTCTGCATGCTTGGGAGCAGCTCCAACAAAGGAGAATCTAGTCCGATCTGAATTCTGGCACGGCCTGCCCTTCTGCTGCTAGGTTCAGAAATGTGTCGGGCGGAGCCCAATCTCGTATTTGATGGTCAGAGTGGCGATAGGCTTCGTTTCTACGACTATCTTTCCAGCCGTTGAAAAACTAAGCAAGAACGGTAAACAGACTTTCAACTAGAACTTCTTGATGACATGCATCCAGTGGTGCATAGATGGTCAATCCTACTTGAAGCTTCATAAACTGCACATCAAATTCTTGAACCAAAGAAGGGAGCTAGCAAGGTGTATCCAAATATGGATACAAGGGAATTGATGAGCAATTATTTCTCACTAAGACTGATCTTTTAACACAAAACATATTTGACAAAGATACAGTAAATTTATCGCAAAAGTAAGACAAGCTTCCATGTGCATTTACTCCCTCGATGCACATACACAGAAATAGAAAAAAATTTAGCTTTGATTAAGGTTGTTTCAACTAATTTGATCTCATTAAGTTTCAAAAATGCTTTATTTAAATCTCTCTTGGCTGATGAATTATTTTCTGAAGAATGATGATTAAGTGATAAGTTCTTACATGTTAGAATCGTGAAATCACAGATTACAATTTGTAACTTAGGGAATTTCAACAATCTTTAATTATCACTATCATGATTATTGGAATTCATAAATTGAGAAGAACTTTAAATTTCACAGATGAGTCTAATAAAGGGACTTGCTCCGGAAACTTTTAAGCTACAACATGAAAGAGTATAGTGATTCTATCCCTTCCCTACATTTTCTTTTTCCTTCCACCCCTAAAAAGCAAAAGGCAGGAATTAATTACTAACGGAGACAACCCTTCATTTGAGACTTTTAGATAAGCGTGCAATTGCTTAAATAATTTTATCAGTTTTTGGTTAAACTTTTTAGCTAGAGATATTGGCCCAGAAACTCTCAATCAATCAACTATGTCTCTGTCTTAAATTAGATGGATCGACTTATGTGCACATTATATATCCATTCTACTCAATCAGTGGGTGTTGTCAAAGGCTCATTTGAGGCGCGCTTAAGCCCTGAAACTCAGAGATGCTCAAGTAGGCGCTTCGCCTCACTTAGGTTGTGCTTCAGTGTAGGAAAGGCACTAAGGCGTGCACCTCATTGCACATAAGTTCTATCTTGAATAGAGTGGTACTAAAACAATAAATATGATTGCCAAAAAGATATATAATTAATTGTTAAGAAAATCATTATGAATGAAGTTGTTCCAATTTTCTTGCATTACATATATATACATAGTTACATACAAACGGGAGGAAGGGATTTAACTCAGCAATACAGTGTCACCTTAATGTGGTAAAGATCATTAGTTCGAGCCCGATTATTTCTAAGCCAAATATAAGTTTTTCTAGTTGGATTTGCTCCCCAATAAGAAAGAAGCTTAATGTAAGTTCTATAACATACATGATTCTCTTTTCATGTATGTCTGCGTTATATATGACCGAACACAAGTTAAAATTGACTAAAATTTCAGTCAAGTATTTCTGCATGCAGAAGCAGAGGAAGCGGAAAAGAAGAAGCATGCACTTTTGCCTGAAATTTCCTAATACTGGATATACGTGTAACCTAAAATACAAGACGGGTACTAATTTAATGAGACGACCAAAATAAGACGCCTCATAGAATTTTTACACAATCTACCTTAATCATTAAAATTACATATAATGCCCTAAAACTAATTACACCGGATCCCTTCGGTAACTGAATTCACGGGATCTACAGGGATAATTTCCCTCACTAAGCTCAATAATCATATTAGAAGCGATTTAGAGGCAAAGGGAATTGTTGTAATGCATGACATAAGAACATCAACTGTTTGGAGGCCTTGCAGAAAAAGATAGTAGTAATTGTTTATTTTTATTTTTGGATAAGCTTACTTCTCCGGCTAATGAATTTGATTTAATGATCATAACTTAGCTATGTATATAACTTCAGCAGATGATTAATATTCTCAAATGCATTATTGATTTGTTTGCTTATTAACTTCGCTGTTTTTTTCCTTTTAAGACAATGTCAATTGAGGAACTGAGATGGAAACTTGCCTTTACAATTTTATACAGTTGAAGAGTTAATTAAGAAAAAAATTGTCACGACCCAGATCATCGTGAGTGGCACCCACCCAACCCCTGGATGAGCGAACCAATAGAGCTCAACTCTTAGCGTAGTCTAACAGCTTAAAACCAGTGTGCAAAAGTAAACTAACAGACAACATAAATAAATCAACTCTATTAGATATAACCTGTGGAAAATCCCTCCCTAGAATCTAAAAGTCATCGTACCAAAAACATCTACTAAACTAGAGTACGGGGATGCAACCCCAATAAAGAACAGTCTAAGCCTGAAACAAGTGGGCTACAACTCAATAGATGGACACCAAGGTAGCTTGGTCGAACAACTCACTCTTGATATCTCAAAATGTCAGGCCTACATGTGAGGTCGTGCATCAACCGCCGAAATATTTCCTCTACTCATAAAAAGACAAGCAAGTGTAGTATTAGTACACAACCACCGTGTACTGGTAGGATGATCAACCAGTTCCAAATAAACAGTGTATGAATAGCACAGAAGTCAAGTAAGAGTACAGAAACACGTAAACAAGTCAACAGGTATTTCTAGACTACAAGCCTCTCCATAACTTGTCCCTACATGTAACCACTTCCACAACATGATCACAATTCACAATAACAACAATTATTCCATGTTACATATCCTGGACTCACCCTAGATCCCCTCTAAGCAACACCTAAGTGTCAAACATACAACCCGGTCTACACCAAGACCAAACTCATAGATCAATGTAACAACCCAGCCTCTCAAGGACCAAAATGCACAACCACAAATCATAAACACCACCCGGTCTACTCAGGAAACCATTAGTAAGGATACAACAATACAATAAAGTAAACTTGTACCAGGCATGGTTCCCAAGCCAACCGTTAGTATATCCCATAACAGGCGTGGTACCCGAGCCAACCGTTAGTATATCTCGTACCAGTCGTGGTACCCAAGACAACTATTAGTATATCCCGTATCAGGCGTGGTACCCGAGACAACCAAATGTCACATAAATTCACAGTCACAAATAATGAAATCAACACTTGTAAACCAACAAGAAAAACACCTAGTTCATTTTACAAGACTGAAAACATGATTTTCGGACATATTTAAACCATTCTCTAAGCAATGCAAACCATACAATCACTTAGACATGAGTACACAAACACACAATGCATACAAGAATCAATAACCATCACCTACCTCGAATAATCAAGCTCTACAGTGCCGGAGCTTTCCCTTTTTCAGGATCCCTTGCTTGTTCTTGGTCTAGAAACAGACACATAAACACTATAGTTAATTAATTGGCCTAAATTACCCAGATTATACAAAATCCTATTCCCCAAGCCAAACCATGATCATCCCAACCCTTTCTAGGCTTCCCCGCCATTTATTCACCTAAGATTATCATTAATACCGATTCATTTAGAGAATTTAAGCTCGGTGATCATTACCCATTAACTATAAACAATACTCATGAATTCTAGCACCCCAGAATTCCCCTTTTTCCCCAGATTCTATAATCCTAGGTTATCCCAAACCCTTCCCCAAGTCCACCCCTAGCAATTCTATAGCTTACTAAATATATTACAGAGTTTGGGGAGTAGAATCCTTACCTTTAGGACAAAAAATGGTGAAAAACTGATGGAATTTGCTCAAAAAATCACCTCCTTCTTCTTCCAAAATGTGTTGAAGAAAATTGAACTGTTTTGGAGAAGTTTCTGCATTAAATTCCATCGTGCTCTGCTATAGTGGTCTGCTCCGCTATACCGGTACCGCCGTAGTGGAGCCATCCGCTATGGCTGAGGCTAACCGATGTTGACTTCTACTGTAGCGGTATTTTCTCCGCTATGGCGGAGGTTGCTATGGCGGAGTGTCAACCGCACGGGACAGAAAGTCATAAAATCTCCAAAACTGGTCCATTATACAATACACTAATTTTCTCGACGTCCCAAAACAACCCTTTCACGTCAACCTCAATTTTGGGAGTTCTACTTACCTGAATTCGATTCCGAAAAGTACTCCAGACTCCTTTATGTCTTTGCTACAAGGAAAACTAGATCGAACTAAGACATCTAACCCAATCCTTACCCGGATTTCCCTAGACCATACCTCACTCGAAATTCAACCGAGACTAGCCTAGCCCAGAATTTCAAACTCCCAAACCCAGAGTTTTCTAACTCTAAAAATTGGTATGATTGGTTTTCCCGGAACGATAGACCCAATCACTACAACAGATACCAATTTATCTATCGTTCATCCCTGAATGATCAAACCCAAAAATACAGAAGTAAAGAGCAAAAGGAGTATTACATGTATCCTCAAACAGGTGAGGATACTTGTCCCGCATGTCCTTCTCAGTTTCCCAAGTGGCTTCTTCAACTAGACGATGCTTCCATTGAACATTTACCATGCTGATCACTTTTGTCCTCAATTTCCGGACATCCTGATCAAGAATCAAAACCGGTTCCTCATCATAGCGAAGATCCTTATCAAGTAACACCTCATCCCACTTGATGATGTAGTCCCTATCCCCATGGTACCATTTTATTATGGATACATAAAACACTAGATGGACACCCAACAAACTGCGCGGTAGCGCCAATCTGTAAGCGACAGGCCCTATAATCTCAAGAACTTCAAAGGGTCCGATGAACCGAGGGATGAGCTTGCCCCTCTTACCGAAATACATAACTCCCTTCATTAGTGACACTTTCAACAATATATGTTCACCAACTTGAAATTCCATTTCTCAGACCTTACGATCCGCATATTCCTTTTGCCTGCTTTGGGCAGCTGGTAACTTGGTATGAATGCCTTTTACCTTTCCTTATGCTTCCCTTACCAAGTCTACGCCCAAAGGCTTTATATTGCCTTTCTCAAACCACCCAATTGATGACCTACAACTCCTCCCATAGAGAGCCTCAAATAGTGCCATATCGATACTGGAGTGGTAGCTATTGTTGTATGAGAACTCACAAATTGGTAGAAATTGGTCCCAATGACCCCCGAAGTCAATCACATATGCTCTCAGCATGTCCTCCAATACCTGAATCGTCCTCTCCAACTGACCATCAGTTTGAGGATGGAAGGTTGTACTAAAGGTGAGTTGAGTGCCTAACTCCTCATGCAACTTGCCCCCAAACTTGGAGGTAAACTGCGTACCCCAGTCTGAAATGATGGATAGTGGCACTCCATGCAATCTCACAATCTCCTTCACGGAGATCTTAGCCAATTGCTGCAAATTGTAATCCACCCTGACTGAAATGAAGTGAGCTGACTTGGTCAGCCTGTCAACAATGACCCAAATAGAGTCGTACTTCCCCAGAGTCTTGAGGAGACCCACCACAAAATTCATGGCTATTCTCTCCCACTTCCACTCTGGAATGGGCATCCTCTGAAGTAGTCTTGCAGGTCTTTGGTGCTCATACTTTACCTGCTGGCAATTCTGACACCTGGACACAAAATTCACTATGTCCCTTTTCATCCCTGGCCACCAATAAAATTGCCTCAAATTTTTGTACATCTTGGTTACTCTTGGATGAATTGAATACTGTGAACCATGAGCCTCTGCCAACACCTTCTGAATCATGTCATCACCCCGAGGAACAAAAATCCTTCTTCTAAAATTTAACACACCACCCGAATCCAATATTGCCTTACTCCGAAACCTGCTCAACTGCGAATCCCAGAACTGTTTTGCCTTTATCTCCTCGATGAATGTGGATTTAATCTCAATACTGGCCAATACCCCACCTTGTTTTGAAATACCCAAGTACATGAACTTGGACTCCAATGCCTGAATTTCCTTTGCTAGTGGTCGTTTGGACACCCCCAAATAAGCCAAACTGCCCATGCTAACTATTTTCTGGCTCAATGTGTCTGCCACCACATTAGCCTTACCCGGATGGTACTGAATAGTCACATCATTGTCCTTCAACAACTCCATCCACCTTCTCTGCCTCAAATTCAAGTCCTTCTAAGTGAAAATATGTTGCAGGCTACGATGATCAGTGAACACCTCACACTTGACACCATAGAGGTAGTGTCTCTAAATCTTGAGTGCAAACACCACCACTGACAACTCCAAATCATGAGCTGGATAGTTTTTCTCATGCACCTTCAACTTCCTAGAAGCATAGGCTATCAAATTTCTATCCTGCATCAATACAACACCCAAACCAGAATGTGAAGCATCACAATAAATAGTAAATTCCTTACCTTCAATCGGCAAAGACAAAATAGGAGCCGTGATCAGAAGTGTCTTGAGCTTTTGGAAGCTCTCCTCGCTCTTGTTGGACCACACAAATGATACGTCTTTCTATGTCAGCCTTGTCTAGTGGGTAGCAATGAATGAAAAATCCTTGACGAACCTACGATAGTAGCCTACAAGCCCCACAAAACTTCTCACCTTAATTATCGAGCTAGGCCGGACCCAACTCTTGACTGCCTCAATCTTCTGGAATCTACCATCACCCCTTTTTCTGACACTACATGCCCCAAGAATTCTACTGAAGTCAACCAGAACTCACACTTGGAGAACTTCGCATAAAGCTTTTGACGTCTCAAAATGTCCAACATTATACAAAGATGTTTAGCATGCTCCTCTCTACTCATGGAGAAGATCAAAATATCATCAATGAAAATGATAACTAACGAATCCAAGTATGGTTTAAACACCCCATTCATCAGACTCATGAATGCCGCCGGTGTATTGGTCAAACCAAACGACATCACTAAGAACTCATAATGTCCATACCAAGTCCGTAAAGCAGTCTTAGAAATATCCTCGGGCCTAATTTTTAACTGATGATACCCTGACCTCAAGTCAATTTTTGAAAACAGTGACGCACCTTATAACTTGTCAAACAGATCATCAATACGTGGTAGAGGGTACTGATTCTGGATGGTAACCTTGTTCAACTGCCTGTATTCTATGCACATCCGCATACTACCATCCTTCTTCTTCACAAATAAGACTGGAGCACCCCAAGGTGAAGCACTAGGATGGATAAATCCCTTGTCTAGGAGATCCTGAAGCTGAGTTTTAAGTTCCCTTAACTCTGTCGGAGCCATATAATATGGAGGAATGGAAATGGGGCGAGTGCCCGGCTCCAAGTTAATACAAAAGTCAATATCCCTATCCAGAGGCATACCAGGCAAATCCGCTGGAAACACCTCTCGAAACTCTGAAACAACTGGAGCTGACTCAATAGATGGGGACCCCACACTATTATCCCAGAGATGAGACAAAAAGGCTAGACACACTCTTCCCACTAGCTTCTTAGCTCGAACGAAGGATATTATTTTGGCCGGCTTAGACCTGTACACACCTTCCCACTCTAGTCTATCCTTACCCAGAATCTCTAGAGCCACAGTCTTGGTATTACAATTCAACACAGCATGATAAGGGGATAACCAAGTCATGCCCAAAATAATTTCAAAGTCAACCATATCCATAATTACCAAGTCTACCCAAGTTTGCAACCCCACAAACACAACTGAACAATTACGATAAACATGAGTCATTAGAAACATGGATAGAGGAATCAAGGATATCACGTATCAAGTGCAGACCCAATGCAAAACTCACAGACACATAAGAATATGTAGAACATGGGTAAAATAATACCGAAGCCATTTTATCATAGACAATAATGGTGCCTGTTATCACCGTATCAGATGCCTCACCCTCGGTCCTCCCTGGGAATGCATAATAGTGAGCCCGATCACCAATCCAGGTGACTTCCCTAGCCGGCTGTGTTGCACCCCTGCCTGTGCCGCCGTTCCCTCTGTCTCCTTGACCTCCTTAAAAGTTACCTCGCCCACCCTGTGGACGACCTCTAGCATAAACACATCTACTTGTCGTGACCATAGCCTTAAAATATTGTTGAGCCTGATTACCAGTCTGTCTGTGAGGGTATTCCTTCTTAAAGTAGCCCAGATTACCATAATGGAAACAACCACGATCAAGTGTAGGCCTACTAGCAGATGTGTAGGAAGTTCCTTGACCCCTAGGAGATGAAAACTACTGATTAGCTCCTAGATGACTACCTGTAGCAGCTGGCAGAGCCGACTGACTAGGACAGACTGAGTATACCTGCTGATTCTGGCCCTTAGAGTACAAACCACTGTAATTTCCCTTATTCCGGGGCTTCTTGGCGAACACTTTAGCATGCCCTGCTTGCCTGGGCTTCTTGGCTAACACTTTAGCCTGCCCAGCTTGCCTGACTCCCTCAAGTTTTTTTACATAATCTGCCACTTCATTGAAGCCTTTCCCTGAAGAAGTCATGTGCACAGACAATACCTGAAGCTCAGTATTCAAACCCTTGACAAACAATCGAACCCACTCCTTCTCGAAACCCAACAAATGTGTAGCAAAATGAGACAAGGCATAAAATTTTGCCTCATAAGCAAAGACTAACATGCTACCTTGCTCCAAATTCAAGAATTCGTCCTTTTTCTGGTCCCTCAAAGTACGAGATATGGTATTTCTCTAAGAAAATAGCGTGAAATTGATCCCAAGTCAGTGGAGGCAAAACAGACGACCGACACTCCATATGACATCTCGACCACTGCTTGGCATTACCCTGCAGCTAAAATATGACGAACTCAACCCCATACTGTTGAACAATGCCCAGCTTCTGCAGCCTTTCATAGAAATCCAGTATAAATTCATAAGTATCTTCCCTATCGGTACCCTGAAATGTGGGAGGTTTCAGCTTGAGAAACTTGGTCAGCATCTCATGTTCATTTCCTTTCATCACTGGGCCTAGAATTATCCTGAAGAAGTCATATGTGCCTGAAGCTGCATCCATCCTAGGAGCCGTAGGGTCTGCTGGCTGAGTGCCCAGAGCCTGGTTTTCAATGTCCACGGGTATGGCTCCAGCACCAACCATACCACTCAAGAAGTTCCAAGCCTGCTGAAATGCTTCGGGCGTCATAGAGGGAAGGCCTGCACCTCCAGCCGGTGTCGCCTCTACCTCCGCCTGTGCCGCTTCATCCTCTACAACAACTTCCACATCTTCATCAACCTGTTCTTGAGGTGGGGGAGGTTTTGCCTTTCGCACTCCTGCAGCAGCTTGAGCCCCACCCCTGGCGAGTGTGGCTCTACATCATCCTCTGCCCCTTCCCTTACCTCTACCATGGAAAGTCGTGCCCCCTACTAGGACCGCTGGTCTCGCTCCGTTGTTCCTTATGTTAACCATCTATGAACAGAAGAGTGAAAGAGTCAGATACAAATTTGTATAACCAGATACCAATTGGAATCAAGTTATAGCACGATGGAAGAAAGAAGAGATAGTTTTCCTAAAGTCCTATAGCCTCTCGAAGAAAAGTACGGACGTCTCCACACTATTCCGCAAGACTCTACTAGACCTTTTTTGGTACGATGAGATAAAAGAACCTAGGGCTCTGATACCATCTTTGTCACGACCTAGACCATCGTGAGTGGAACCCACCCAACCCCCGGATGAGCGAACCAATAGAGCTCAACTCTTAGCATAGTCTAACAGCTTAAAACCAATGTGCAAAAGTAAACTAGCAGACAACATAAATAAATCAACTCTATTAAATATAACTGTTGACACCCAATTTTTACCCTCCACACTACAAATTCATCTTGAGCTTTTTTGAAGTTTAAACAATTTTCAAAATAATTGTTTTTTGTAAAAAAAAAGGATAAAACATTTTTTCCAAATCAGCTTTATAACAGTTTTGAGAAATAACTTATATTTTTTCATATTTAATTATGTGAAATTTATATAAGTTTTCCTAAAGAACTATTTTAAAGTTTAATTTCATAAGAAAATCCCTTTAAGAGATTAACGCTTGATTTTCCTCCAAACAAATTCAAAATGAGAGATTAATTGAACAATTAATTTCACAATTTTAAATAATGTAATTGTGCTTTAAACATAATAATTATTTTAAATCAGGCTCGGATGATTAATTATAATTAGTTCGTCTCTACTCCTATTCTAGCCTAAATTCTTTAAATCATTTAAAAATTAGCCGGATTTTTTTGCTAATTCCTCTCAGTTTGGTTATTCCTTAAACGTAAAATGGCCACATTTGCATATTCTAAATAGCCTTTTTAACCCCTTCATCAGCCAAGTGATTTGGGCAAAACAACAATTCCAAATACCCACCTGGCCCATCCACCCCAGCCCATTTCTCTCCTCAACCCGCTCCGGCCCAACCCCCACATACCCTTATACGCCTCTTTCTTTTATCTTCTCACCATAGCAAAACCAAACGATCCCTTAACCCTCTCTCTCTCTCTTTTTTGTCAAAACAGACAACGACAACAACAAACCCAGTACAACTCTCCATCCAACCCAGCTCAAACGATGATAAAACCCCAACAAATGACCCTAAATCTCTGATAAAATATTACCCCTCCATCAAATTCCCCTTATTGTCATTTGTTCGTACAAATTGTTGCGTTGTCCAGGTTCTAAAAGAACCCAGAAGCTCCAGTTGGCTTCTTCAACTTCGCTCACCCTAAAAATGCGGCGGATTTCTCTCTAAATGAGTGGTCATTGATCGAATTCGTACTCGGGGGTACCGACATGTAAGCATCAAGAGAACTTTGGTTTTGAATTTTGAAATCCTTAGTTCTTATCCAAAAATTCCCATTTTGTTTCCCCCCAATTCCACCCATTTTCACCCTCAAAATAACCCTATATAAACCACAAGGGTTTACAAGATTAGGAGCTGGCTTTTGGATTTCTTGAATTTTCTTTGGAGAACCACTCTCCAAACCCATAAAAGAAGTCGAAAGTTTCAGAAAAGTTTGTGTTCTTCTGAAAAATCGAGCTCAGTTCCGGTGGTAAGTCAATTCTGACGAAGAAAGATCACTTGTTCTTGTTCGCTGCTCCAAAGAAGGTAAATGCTTCGTCCTCTTCTTTCATCTCTTTCTTTTCCTTTAGAATAATGTTTAGTATGTCCTGGCTGGGCTGGTCTTGTTTTGATACGATGGAATGGTGAATAAACACATAGATATGTTTATTTTGAGTATGTTATCTAGTCATGTGATGCCCAAATATTCAGTTTCATTTGTTGTTTTTCCCTGTTCTGGCGTCTTAAGAAATTGCTTTATATGAGTGTTGATGTGTTGTTTGCATAGTAGGATTACCCTTGAAGAACCTCTTTAGCTTACAATACTAAATGAGATTCGTCAAGAATGGTTGATTTAATCTTTGGACTACTTTGTGAAAATGACTTTGAAGGTATTTGCATCAGTGAAATAGTTATATGTGTTATTCAGGATTTTTCTTAATTCAAAGTCTTAAAATGAAAGAATAAAAAATGGTTGCTAAGGTTTGTTCTTACAGATCCCTCCCCTTTTCTTTCCCCTGTTCTTGGTTTGTTTGGATTGAATGGATATGGGATGAGATTTCAAGTATCTTTGTTTTTGGAAACCTTTCTACTTTTAAACTCAAAACAGCTTGATCATTTGTCTGCTATGTGCCTAAGATAGGCAAGTCATCTTTTATTCTTGTTTCACTCTTGATTTATGTGAAACTAGGGGATAGACTAAGTTCCATGGTTGAGGATTATCAATACGTTTCTTTTGGCACAATTTTAGTTGATGCTTGTCACAACTTGATTCGGATAAAAGAGATAGCTTGAGCTTCAAAATCTAGTAGTTCTGAAGTGTTAGCTCGCATTTTTTTCTACCTACCTTTATATGCATTTCAGTTAGGTACATCGTAAAAGCATATATATTTTCTTGTCTCTTGATACATTCAGACTTTGAATATGATTTGTCTTTCCTGCTTGAGCCTGGTTTTTCTAAAAAGTGTCAGTTGCATAAGTTTAAAAGGAAAACAGTCAGTTGTTTGGTCGAAAATCTTTTACACCTACATCTAGATGTATTTTTCATCATCGATTTAAGATTGGGGGTTTAATTGCTAAAAAATAAGCACAAATCAGCTTTAAATTATCCTTGTCTTTATTCATGAATTTATGTAACTTGTTGAGAAAAGTTCTTATTTTCCAGTTCAAGTTCAGAAGTGTTTAAACATTTCTTTTAGTCATCTATGTTGAATATGAATGAAGGTCTTTGTTGTATCTATAAAATTACCATGATTGTCCTAAAAAGGGTAAAGTTTTCCCCTGTTTAGTGTCGTTTAAATCCTAGTTTGCATATTCAATTGGGTTGAATGTTGATAAGTCTTTGATGTCTGTCTCCATGCTCTACTGCGAAGTTTGTGTTTCAATTCAGCCCTATCCATGAAGTTTCAAACTATCCTTTCTATTTGTTTACTTTGAATGAATAACCTGTTGAGTGGCTGGGTATAATCAGAATGGATAAGACTCATTTGTGTGTGCTCTATAGCTTTGCTTGTCTAAATTTGACTTGTTGGAATCGGTCCTTGGATATATCCTAATCTATTTATTTTTTGTTGTCACATGAAACCGCCTCGAGTCCATATGGATTCACAGAAACTCCTCCACCTTGCATTTCTATTGGGCCAAGCCCAATAAAGTCCGTCGAATCAGCCTCAACACAAAGCTAATTTTCAGACGAAGGAAATGGGTCGAGCCCATAAGTCAGTAGCAGCAAAACAGCCAAAGTGGGATGAGAAATAAAATGGCTCAAACCCACGAAAGACCAGCAGCTATAGCAGTCCAAATGGACTTGGTTTGAGAAAAATGAGGTCAGCAACAGTCCTCCTAAATGAATAGAAGAAAAGAATTGGAGCAAAAGTCCAAAAATGAATGGCGGTGGGCCTAAAGAGGGCCCAACAATTTGATTAGAACAGGGTTGTGATTGAGCCTAAGGCTTAATCCGCCTTTCTGTCCCTTACTCTTTATACTTTGTTTAGTTAGAATTATTTGTAATTAATCAAACTCTAACATTTAACTCAGTTGAATTTCCCTAAAAAGAGGAACTATCTCTTTTCTTAACACACTTTTTTTCTTAAATTAACATTGCTTATAATTGATTGCTTCACATAGAGGATATTTTTTTAAATACCAAAACTGATTCATTATTTTGGAATACGTTCATTGTTTTGTCATCGAAATTATTGTAAAAGCATTACTTAATTCGAAAACTCTTTCAAGTTAACCATTCGTCAAAAAATAATTTGAGCATGTTTCCATCTCTTTAAACAAATCTTTTATATGATTTCTCTTAAAGTACCAACTTTCCATTAATCAAGTCTCATCTTCCATGTTTCTCTCAAGTTAAAAACAAGATATTTTTAATCAAGATCTTTTTAAAAAAGTTAATCAAAATAAGTTGTGTTTTAAACAAGCTCGGATAATTGCAAGTTAGCGGATATTCCGAGTGCCTTCAAAACCTTCTCGGGATATTAATAGGGACCTCTTATCCTTAATCTCTTAATTTTTTAAAGTTATATCTGTTTTGACTTTAAAAGATTTTTATAAGTTTTTCTTGGTTTTTACTTTTTATAAGAACTAAGTGGCGACTCTTCTTCAAAATTGAAAACATTTTGAAACTTTAACTAGAATTTTGAAATGATTTTCAAATAAATCATTTTTCCCGTAAAACAGAAATGGCGGCTCTACTGGGGATAATTCAACTAGGTGCTAACCTCATTGTTTGCAAATAACTTATTTGACTAACTATTCGGATTGTAATAATTAGTAATTTTTATTGCTGTCCTTATTTGTTTATTTTTCCGCAAAATATAAACTGTTCATAGCATCTTTTGCCTCTCTTGGCAAAGCATTAGATTACATTAGGGATAAAAAGGCAATTACGCAAGTATTTGCGATCGTTCTTAACAAAAAACATAATTTTCAAAACAGACGAGTGAAATAGTTGACCAGCGGTCGGTTAACGGATACTTGTTTTTTTAGCCGCATGGGTTCCCGATCAATTTCAAAACCTATTCTAGAAACCTAGGATAGAGCAAAACCAAATCCCGAAATAGGGATTAACCTAAGACGTCTTAATATCCAAGGGATATTAAGTCCATTAGTAAGATCACCTTGTGTTCGAAAAGGCCCACGGCCTGAAAGAGAAATCATCCCATATGTGTTCAATTGAAGGATGTGATGTCGAGTTGTACGAACCATTGTCCCTCGTGGTTGGGATATATTTAGATAGTCTTTTCAAGATTGTCATCCGAAAGGCGTTCAAAATTCCAAGGAGTACAAAAAAGTTCGAGAATGAAGGACCGGCCACCGCATCCTAGTTTAGGATTGTACCCCTGTGTGGGACTGATTTTGATGTACATTCCTTATTTCCGAAATTATGTATCCCCATTTCATTTAATCAATATGTATAAATATATTTTGGGGCAATGGAACATTTACAAATGACATGCATATCCTTTAATTCATTAGGCCTACCTTTGGCATAAAAAGGTCATACATTTGTATAGGACGCGCTATGAACTGTTACGTGATATAACTGTCTTACGTGCATATGTGTGTTGCTCGAATCAAGGATAAATTGGTCCACTCCCATTTTTCAAGTAATTTTTAGAACACCGTAAGCAAAATATAAAGTCCACTATACAAAGTCCGACCAAAATTATTCCTCGAGTTTCTCAAGTTTCCTAGAAAATCCAAAATCTCTTCGAACACGCCTAAGAACTTCTCTCCTATCTCTCAGGAAGGTTGACTTACCATGGACACCAAAAAAGCAATGTGCAAGAGAATGGAAGAGATGGACCAAGAAATCAACGAAATGAAGGAGCAAATCAAGGAAGCTAAGCAAGTGGAGGAAAAGTTAGTGGCCAGGTCCACGGAGGTAGATAAAGAGATATCCCTTATGGAAGTAAAGATAGCTAAAATTGACACAAGGATAGCCCAAACAGAAGAAATGATTAACCAAACAGATCAAAAGTACCAATTGACACTTAAGAGGTCGGCATCAGTCATAGGGAATAATGAAGAGTCCGTGGGATAAAATGGTGAACAGATCCAGCCTTTTAACCGAGTCTCAGATTACTAGGCTAACATTAAGGACGACCCCGTCTGGCCAATTAGGTTTAAGCCAGAAAAAGGAAAGATCATTCTCAAAGTTCATGCACGGGCAAATGACCAGAGGCCTAGAATTGTTACATGCCCAGTCATCTTCCTAGCTCTGAAGATGAAAGAAATCCTTCAGCCTGATCAAACCCCGGGTTTTGAGTACAACCCTAGAGATGAACAAAATAGGTGTGCTTATCACCCGCGCCAAAGGGGGTATACCACCAATGAGTGCACCATGCTAAGGGTCAGAATTCATGAAATGATCAACAGTGGGTAAATCAGCCACATGTGGGGACCTCACTCCCTACTAATTTGTGATAAGGTAAGACCGGGAATGCCAATCCCCCAGAATATCCTGATTCATCAATATGAATTCACCGTGTTTTATAAACATACCTCAACATCTAATTCAAACTAGTCCACACTGGTATCATTAAGCCAATTGAAAAGAAGGGAAAAATATCCCGAGCTTGGAATAGTTGCAAGGAAATATGCCTCTACCACGCTGGAGCGGAAGGGATGACAGAGAATTATCGCACTTTCAGGATTGACCTCGAAGATCTCATAGACGCAGAGAGGATCCAGATTGAGTTTCCCTCGTGTTATTCTTAAAGCAAAGGATCGAGAAGAGTCCAGAAGACCTGCCACTATCAAAAGAAGTTGTAAATGTAGCAAAGCTATTGTAGTTATTTTCTTTTGTCATCTTATATTTACTTTTCCGTTGTAATCAAGTGATAGTGGAAGAAATGAAATGAAATATATCCCCTTTACCTATTCAAACTACGTAGGGCCTGAATTCTCCTTCGTGATATACGTAGGCAGCCTTCAAGGCCCGGCCCCTATCCATAAGAAATTTTCATTTCCCCACTTCGACGGAGATGCCAAAAATTCAGAAGACACAGCAAGTGCTACAGGACAAGCATCAGAAGATGAAGACTCAACAAATCAAATCTCCTGATAAAATCTACCTACCCAAAATCGATAGGCAAATTTATGTCCATCGAACCTTCGAGTCAATAACCCCGTGGATAAATTTGCCTTGATGAAAAGTAACTTTATGTGTTTAATGCAACTCTTACATGTTTATGTTAAGTCAGATATCTTGTATTGTTTATTACTAACAGGATCCAACATATCAGCCTTTAAGTTGTTTTACTTTAACAGGTAATAGAAACTGATTTGTGTTAACGAAACTGGCCAAAAATCCCTACTCACCCGCTCAAAGGCACAAATAGATTCCTCCTCTAACCCTCGCTTCGCTAAGGGTAAAATGACTGATAGTGAAGAAGAGAATGTTTTGGCTGTAACAGACAATGTTATTGCTGAGCAGAGTGAAATGATTGCCAAACTGGAAACGAATCTAGAGAAGATGCAAGAAGAGGTGAAAAAAGCCAAATATATGGCAAACTTGGCTATTTCCGCTAACACCCCAACTCCCAACTCTAAGAAGCGCCTAAAACCCTCTCCAAATCCCTCTGCTTAATTCCCCGTTAATCGAAAATCGTCCAAGGGATATTCCTCCTGCCTCTGCACCTAGACCTTCCAACGAACCTCCCACCAATAACCCTCCCAATATTGGATCCTCATACCAAATCCATACTCCTCCTGTCCAGCACACTAACCAGAACAACAACCCAAATGTCATTCCACATGTCCAGCCTCCACCGGTCCAGAATATGCCACCTCCTGCTTCCCATGATATGGTAGAACCATATACCGCCCTCCTAGAAAGTCCCAAGCTGGGCCACTATGAGGAAAAGGAGAAAGAGTTGAGGTCCACAAAAAAGAAGCATGACTATCATATGGCGCAGATGAAAGAGGAGATAGCCAGGATCAAGGAGTTTCGAGGCTCGTCATATGAAAAAGGCTATGACTATGATGATCTCTGTATCCATCCTAAAATGGACCTTCCAAAAGGATTCAAGATTTCCAAGTTTGAGACCTTCAACGGTGTTGGGAATCCCGAGGCCCATTTAAGAAGTTATTGCGACCAAATGGTCGGTTCACGAAAGAATGATGCTCTGTTAATGAGGTTGTTCAGCCAAAGTCTGAGCGAAGAGACTTTGGAATGGTTCACCTCACAGGAATTGAAGAAGTGGTCTAGGTGGAGTGATCTAGCTAGAGACTTTGCTCAAAGGTTTGCATACAATGTGGAAGTTATCCTGGATCAATACTCTCTAGGTCGTATCAGGCAGAAGTTAAATGAGGACTTTCGAGACTACGCCTATCGATAGAGGAAGGTGGCGGCGAGAGTTTAGCCTCCTATGACTAAAAAAGAGATAAGCACGGTGTTTATGCGCTCTCAAGAGTTGGAGTTATATGACAAAATAATATCAGCAGTTAAAGCAAAATTTGTCGATCTAGTTAAGATTGGTGAAATCCTAGAAGAAGGTCTTCATAGCGGCAAGATTACCAAAGCCCCATCATCCTCAGGATTGGCAAGGTTTCCCAAGAAGAAGAGGGAAGAAGTATCTGCAGTATCCTCCAGTCCTAGCACGAAATCGAAGAAGCCCTTCGGAGCCAACTACAAAAAGTCACTTGTTCTAACAACCCCTCCCCCAGCTCCACAAAGTCCTCAACCAATTTTCTATACTCAGCCTATCTACCAAGCTCCACAACAAAATATGCAGCCCATTTACCAAGATCCTCCCCAAAACTTTCAAGTGTATCAAAAGGCTCCTGAGAACCAGAATAATTGTTAGGTTCCCCCTCCCGCCGATGCAAATCTCTCTCATCCGAATTTGGAAAAGAAAGATTCTCAAACTTTTACCCAGTTAGCTGAAACCAGAAATCAGTTATATGAGAAATTGAAGGCTACTTGATTTATTCATCCCATACAACCTAAACCAGGAAACCGTGACTCTCGTTTCTTCAGGGCTGACCGACATTGTGCCTATCATTCCGGAGGATTCGAACCTAATACCGAAGATTGCATTAACTTGAGGCACAAAATTCAGGATTTGATTGATCAAAGATTGGTCACACTGCAAACATCACCGGCCAATGTTAATATTAACCCGCTCCCGAATCACGGAGGAGCCACTGTTAACATGATAGAGGTCGATGAAGAATGGGTTGTGAGAAAGTCAATAGTGTCGGTTAGCCCTAAAAATAAAGAAATGTTGGAAAAAGCTATAACTACTTTAAGTATTGCTGAACTACCCTTTGAAGAGTTAATGTGCAACAAGGCCTTGCACGTCACTGTCAAATGTCAAGGGAAGATGATAAATGGAGTTTTAATTGATGATGGTTAGGGTCTGAATATTTGCCTGTTATCCACACTCACTCAGCTAGACTGCAATCCGGGAAAGGTTCGCCAGAGCAGGATCAACGTGAGAGCCTTCGGTAGGGGTCAAAGGGACACTATCAGAGAGGTCAATTTGCACATCCGAATGGGACTCGCCTAGTTCCAAGTGGAATTCCAAGTCATGGATATTACAACCAGCTACAATTTGATTTTGGGAAGACCATGGATCCATGGAGCTGGAGCCGTGCCATCCACTTTGCATCAAATGGTAAAGTTTATTTGGGAAGAGCATGAAGTAGTGATTCATAATGAATAGAGTCACTTAAGCCACCCTAATGGTTTTGTTCCCGTAGTCGAAGAAGTCCCGAGGGGAAGCGATTTCTACACCGTAGAGATCGTAAATGCCACTGGAGAAGATCTTGCTCTTCAAATTCCCATGCCATCTATCTATAAAATGCCTGCGATCACGAGGTTTAGGAGCGGATATGAACCAGGTTTTGGGTTGGGAAAGAATTCTGGCGGTGTGACTAATCCCACAAGCATTCCCAGGCAACTAACCAATCATGGATTGGGATACGTGGCCCGAGAGGACAAGGCAAGAATCGAAGAAAAGAAGCAGTCGGGACCGCCTAAGCCACTCCCTCACTTATATCAGTCATTCCCAGTGCGTATTGGTTCCCCAAGAGACGGGTTAGAGGATAGAATAGGAGATCTGTTTGAGGAATGCGATGCTATAGCAAAAGAAATCCCCGAAGCAACCATGATCAGGGATGCCAGGCCCGGCAAAATGTTATAGAATTGGGTCGCAACTCCCCTCATGACTCTCCGCTCGGCTGGGTAGATGCAGACTATGTTTTATAAAAAATCGGTGATGATCCGGATGAGGCTCCGCGATCCACCCTTTACATTTTAATATTCCTCGTACTATTTTACCGCTTTCAAAAGGCATGGACCCGCATTCATGTGGGTTATAACCATAGTTTAGAAATATTTTCGGATTTCAAATGAAAGCCTCCCGTATTCTGAAAACCTTTGTTATTTATTCACTTGGTACCATCTAACTTGCTTTGTTTATGATCATATTATATTAAAAGTAGGAAGCCTCAAAGTTTAAAGTTGAATTGTCATTTTACCCCTACACTAAATTAAAATATTCTAAATTATTTATTTAATTATATATTAATTAAATATAATTTATATTAAAAGTAGAAAGCCTCAAAGTTGAATTACCATTTTATCCCTACACTAAATCAAAATATTCTAAATTTATTTAATTAATTATATATTAAATATAAATCATAGTATACTAATACTAATACTAAATACTATTTGCAAATTAATTTTTAATAGAAAATCAGAAATTAAGTGTGGCACAACATTAATGTTTCAACTTCGTTCAATGAATCCAGGGGTAAGAGCATTCATGTTTTCCTTCATTTATACCCAAAAACTTCTCTCATCATTATCATTAAAAACACTAATCTTAAATAAGGGAAGAGGAGGAGATTTTGGAATGGAGTTACATATTTCATTATATACGGTAATTAGGAGTCTTAAATAAAGAGAGGAAGAGATTTAATTTGATAGGATAAAATAAGCAGCTTTAATGACTCAAAAAGAAAAAGATATACATAAAATAAAGTTGGTAAGAGAGCATTAGCATTTGAATAAATCAAAAACGACTTTTCTGATAAATTTCCACTCCTCTTATTTTCTTCACAAATCCAATGAAAACTCTTTGTATCATTTTGCCAACCGTTATTAGAAGTAAATGTACAATAATGAGTATTAAATTATATCTAATTTGTTACTTATTTATTTTTGTCCATTCCAATTCAGAACTAACCACCCAATTTTTAATCTAAACTATATATAGTGGTCTCTTAGTTCATCCCAACTACATTATGGTAGTTTTCAAATCTTTTTTCGTCTTAATAGAATTTCATATTACATGTTGAAATTAGCATGTAAATAGTATATACCAATGATGATGATGATATTGTAGTTATATTTCTAATAAATGATCATCTTATTTTTAGTATCCCACTGTTCTTCTTTCCATCTTTTTTTTTTCTCTCTCAAAACTTGGTAAGAAAGTCAATGAGGAATTCGTGGTCTAAGTAATCCAAGAATCCATTTAAACATTTTATTTAGTTTTTTTTATTTGAATTCATCTAAATTGTTGATATTTTCAATCTCCACTTTTGATAATCTTGAAATTTTCTTGTACAAGTGTAATTAAGCAGTGATCAAAGTTTCATAGTTGATGATGTAGCAAGTGAAGCAACTCCGAATAAAGTTTTTTAAGTGGTATCAGTTTTACAAGTAGTAAAATTATTTCCTCTATTATATATGCAATGAGATATTTTTGTGTCAATTATATGTTCTTAATTAATAAATTTTCAATTTGATTTGTGAGCAAAGATCGTTTTATAAAAGTTGAGTTGGTACAATTAATTGAATTCTTCAATAAACAAAAGTCTTTCACGAGAGAACAAGAATATAAGACATCTAGCTTTTTGACTACATTAATGGCAACTGATGGACGAAGTAAGGAAATTTTATAATTCTATTGAGGAAAATACTATTTGTGGGATGGAGGATGAACTCAACATCATACTTAATCGCCTCACTGCCCAAACAGATGAGTTAATTGTCATACCAATTATCGGCATGGGTGGTATAGGTAAGACAACTCTTGCATAGAAAATGTATCATCATTATACATTTTATGTATAACAAATATATAAATACTCACTAATTATAAAAATATTATACAATTATTATACACATATGATACATGTTTTGGGGATATTCCTTGAAGGCAACAATTAGAGATCGGAACTTTCATCGTTCCTGAAACCACCATCCATATTCCACCATGAAAGATCAATAGTTTTTTCTGTCATCTTCATCATTTTCACTATCCCACAAACACCATTCAAAGCTCCATAAAAAATATGTAACCAACTCAAACATCTGAAGCCTTCAACACCCTTCCACCATCATTTTTCACCATTAAAATGGTCCATAGCCGTTGCTAAACCAGTTGTAACTAGCATCAAAGCAACCGTCAAAATAATATCTAAATTCAAGTTATTTCCAGCCAAAGAAAGCACCATTAAAACAGTTTGATTTTCTCTTTTTGCATCATCAACTTATATACAATAAAAGCACGTTGAGCTTACAATGAGAAGAAAAAAGAAGAAAATTTGGAGTAGATGCAACAATAGTGTATAGATGTTTTAAAAAAATTGAAGGAGAAACTCTTTTTGGAAAAGAAAGTGGCAAAGAAGAAGGTACACAACATAAAAGCTACACATTGGGACTAATTATAGCCGATGAGCTACAAAATGGAAATAAAATGGGCCGATGGTATACTTTATGTCTAATAAGTCAAATTGGGCCATTATTTTTGCTTTTGGCTATCGGGTGTCTTTTTTCCTTTTTTATTTGGCTGATTTTATTAGTGATGTGGCCCAGTCATTGTTGGCCATGTGTTAAAATGGGTATACCAAAACTGGCTATGTTTTCTGATAATAAATAATGACACGAATGGACATTTTGTGTCACGTAGTGGCATAGATGAAATCAACTTTTAACAGATGACATAGATGAGCCTTTTCTCAAAATTCGATAATATATTTGAACTTTTTCCCTTACATAAACATACCCTTTTAACTTGGCGCCAACTTGCATTTATGTCCTCCAACTTTTGATGTGCACAAGTAGGCACTTAAACTTGTACAAAGTTGAACAAGTAAACATGCTCGTCCGATGTGGCATAATACAGATAGAATGCATGTGTCTATTTGTTCAACTTTATACAAGTTTAAGTGTCTACTTGTGCACATCTAAATTTGGAGGGCATAGATGCAAGTTGACGCCAAATTAAAGGGCATGTTTATGTGTTATGCCTTTCAAAATTGCTGGCTGTGACCACAATTCCCATGGTGTCTCCTGGTGCTTCTCCCTTTCTTATTTCTTTTTTCAAAAGATATGTCTGGTATCGCTTCTCCTATGATCTTTGTGTTGCTGCTGGACCGGTGGTGTCAATTTTATTACATTTGTTAGTAAATAGTATAAACTCAATCAAGAAATTTCCAATATTCATTTTTTTGCTTAAATTTACCTTTTCTAAGCTCTTTGTTGAAATTATCTAGTACTTGTTCGCTCCTTGACTTCAATGATCACACTGTTGTCACTGAACCCTCGCTTCTACGATTGCGCCTTGTCTTCCGCGATTGCGTAGTACATTTGCGACTCTGATCTGATTTCTAGTCTTCATTTTGGACCTTTTATTAGCAGTGTTGACATTCAATTTTTACCCTCCACTATTGGATCAATTATCAAGATTTTAAATTTTGAACAATTTTTAATAATTAATTTTGTAATTAAAAGAATTTTTCAAAATTAATCTCGAAGAATATTTTATAATTTTCATGAATAAAAATACGTCTATATATACTTATAATATATATAAATGTGTATTATTTGTGAATTTTAATAGATATTCAAAGGATTTTCCCAAATTATTTTAAAACTATCAATTTTGGTCAAAAATGATTTAACATGGAAATAAATTGTGAAATTGGTGTTTTATAAACACATGATTAAATATGATGGCAAAATTAATTATTTTTAGTTGTTTTAAATGATAAAGCTCAATTAAATTGATCGTGTTTAGTTTGTCACTATTTCAATTACGGCCTAATTTCTTTCGAATTAATTCAATTAGGTCTAATTTGGCTACAATCTTAATAGTTTGGCTAAATTTAGATCATATCCGGTTATTATTTCAACTAAATCTGGCCACATTTGCAAAGTAATCAAATTACCCTCCCATTCACCTCTTTGTTTCAGCTTATATCCGACCCAAAACAACTCCTCAACCCACCCCACTTTCACATGACCCGGTCCAGCCCACCTTAATACCCCTTATACTCCTTTTCTTTCTCCTTCAATATACAGACGCTACCAAACAACCCCAGAAATCATCACACCTCCGTCAATTCCATTTTGTCTCCGTTTGTTGGTACGAGATGTTGAGCTGTCCAGGTTCTAGAAGAACCCAGAAGCTCACACGTGGCCTCTCAATATTCTCATCCCCAAAATCGCCCTCGAAATCATTGGTATATGATCAAAATCGTACCTCAAGGTACATTCGTGTCTCAATCTGAGAGGGTTTTGATTTTGGGAATTCAAATCCCTCAAGTCCTTATCCGAAATTCCCCAAATATTTTCCCCCCCAAATTCCACCCTTACAACCCTAATTCTCTCCTATATAAACCCTCTATTCTCCATCGTTAAGAGGTGGGTTTTTTGGGTAGCAAAATCTTAGAGAGTCCTTTTCTCCGATTTTGGAGAAACCTAAAAATCAGGGCAAATTTGAAGAAAATCACACCGTTCTTTTAAGTTTTCTTAAGGGTCTTGGTCTGTTTTTGGATTATTTCGAGAACTAGAGAGGCCTCAAGTTCTTCGTTCATCGGAAACTTGTCAAAAAACTCAACTCGTCTCGTCTCGTCTCAGTCTTGCTGCCCGGAAACAGGTAATCTTTCCATTTAAACTTCTCTTTTCTCTTACTTTTGTTATTACTATGTGATGTGACGCTAATTTACGTCACTTTCGACTCCTTTTTACTAAGAACAATCGTACGTTTTCAAGCAACCGTTGTTGTTTTTGATGTTTTTATGTTGTATTTGTAGGAAATGGAAACAAACACGGAAACGGACGGAAATACGCGAAAAAGAGCAATCTGCCTAAGTGTGACGGCCTGAGCGACGGCCCGTCACACATGTGACGGTCCGTCACTGGGACCGTCACTCCAAGGCAGCAAAGGGACAGTGCCACTGCCTAAGGCTGACGGTCCAGGCGACGGTCCGTCAAGGCAGTGACGGTCCGTCAGCCTGACCGTCACGCTAAGGCAGTAGCTTAAGTCGGCGACCCGCGTTTTGGGGATTCCTAGCCCGTTTTGGATTTGGTTTCTTTGACTCCTATAAATACCCTATGATAGGTTTATGTAATTAGAATTCACCCAATAGTTTTAGAATAGTTTTAGTCGTTTTTTGAGAGCAACAACACGTTTTCGGATTCGTGAATTCGTGTTCTTGAGTTCTTGGTTGTTCTTGTTCTTGGATTATTGAAGTGTATTTTCATCATATTGTAAGAATCTTCTTTCCTTTATAATGAATTACTTCTTTTCTTCTTCGAGCATGAGTAACTAAAACTCCCGCAACTAGGGTTGTGGGAGCCATGGCAAACGTAGCGAGTTAGATTCCGGGTAGCGTTGGGTTCGATATATGTATTGTCACGTTGTTAATCATACATTATGTCACGTTTCTAGTGGATTGCAAACATTAGAACATGCCTAGGTTTAATTTGCTTGAGTAAAGAGATTAAAACCGGGAAAACTTGATTAACGACAAGGATTCGAGACTACCAACTCTCGTCTTAAAGATTAATGCCGTAACTGGATTAGTCTACTTGATGTTAGGATTGAGAGCTAAAAAAGCACATCTTTTTGAGAGCGAAAGAAGATAAAAGGAAATTTGTTTATTTGGTCGAGAGACGTTTAGACGATACAATAGACGCAATCACATCGTGACACGCATATAGAAAGAACCCGGTTAAGCCTAGAATCGACATTGTTACAACGCCGTGGTGAACACATCCCTAGTTCATTTTCTCCTACTGATTATTTCTCTTACATAATTGTCGCTTTTGTTCACGTTGATTACAAAACCCCCCCTATTTACTGGAAACTATTGACGACTAGTCATCTACTTCACTAAAGTCTTAATCATCACCATATTCTCTGTGGGATTCGACCCCAACCTTTGTTTGGGTTCTTTACTTGACAACGATCGCTTACGCTTCTTTAATTAGAAGTGTAGTTTGAGCGTTATCAAAAAGTGGCGCCGTTGCCGGGGAATACAGTTTTTGATTAAGTCTGGTGTGTTTATTTGACTCTTAGTCATACTTTCCCGCTTTTGATTAAGTCTGGGGTGTCTTGATGAAGTCTGAGTAATCAAGACACCCGCGTCGTGCCGCGACGTTAAATCAGGCGCTGTATGAGAGGCAACCCATAAATTGTTGAGTCACCACCGAGGGTTTTTGTTGCCGTGTTTCTTTTCCCTCCGGTGTGCTATCTAGTAGAACCGGCATATTTAGGTTGTTTATTTTAAATTTTTTTTTTAGTGTCTATAGCAAAGCATGCGATTTCTTATCAAAGTAGCGCCCCTTTAAAAATTTTCTGGTTTTGCACTTATGTTGAAACGATTGACTGTCTGGATCCTTGGATGTCATTGTGTGATTATGAGTAGAATGAGTATGCTTAAGCCAAGCGGTTGTTTGATAATTGGTAGCGATATAGTTTCTTGGTGCCAAGAGCGTGTGAGTTTATTGTCATAAATTCTTACTCTGTGCATGCATCTAGAACTTGCCCGGTCTATTTTGTTAAGTTTGAAGTTGGTTGCTTAGGAAAGGATCACAGGCCCTTTTTGTGTGCAGTCCACTTAACCTAAAAGACCGTCCAAATATAAATAATCCCTTGATCCCTGTTTGAGCCACAATTGACTTCATTCTTTCAATAACCTGTCACCATTCCCGTTTAACTTTAAATCCCTATTTTGGCCCTGGTCCTTCCTTGGACATCGTGCACCTCAACTCAGGCAATCAGCCTAAGTTGAGGGTGGCTACTATAGAGGTAAACCCTGTTTTGGCCCTGGTCCTGCTTGGACATTGTGCACCTTAACGCAGGCAATCAGCCTAAGTTGGGGGTGGCTACTACAGAGGTGAATGATAAGAAAAAGATGATGGAGAAGATTGGTTTTTGAATAGAATGAAAATCCGGGTGTGTGCCTAAGAAAAGAAAAAAAAATAAATAAATAAAGAAAGATGAAAAAGATCGAAAAAGAAACAAAAAGAATTGTCAATAAAGAGGCCGCACCTGTATCTAGAATCAAGGAAATAAAAAGGTGAATAAGGATGGATAAAGTGAAGTTATGTGGTGATAAGATGTAACCGGTTCCAAGGAGGGCTTAGTCACTAACCCCTAAATGTATCCTACCTGCACCCGAAGCCTCATTACAAGCCTAAACAAGTCCTGTAGTGATCCTGAGTAGCTTTCTGAAGAACCGAAATAGAATAGTAAGGGCAAGCCTATGGTATCGCATGTGCATTGTTTGAAATCGTTGTGAGTGTGAGCGCTTACCTAGTCCCAAATCTTGTGTGTGGGATTTTTTTGTGGTGAGGGCACCAAGATGTCTATATTGTCTATTGATTGTTAGGAGAGCTACGCGTGTGTATGCATAATGTGCTATCATATCGGAATGACATGTTTGGATCCTTGCAAGTTAGTGTTTCATACATTCGTGTGTTACAAGGGAGCATGATTTAATTGAATAAGTTTGAATGAACATGAGTTGCTATAGACATGAGTTCTTGTTCTTAGTTGAGTCGTTTGATTGTTTTATGTTAAGTTGCTTGAGGACAAGCGAACGTTTTAAGTTGAGGGTGTTGATGTGACGCTAATTTACGTCACTTTCGACTCCTTTTTACTAAGAACAATCGTACGTTTTCAAGCAACCGTTGTTGTTTTTGATGTTTTTATGTTGTATTTGTAGGAAATGGAAACAAACATGGAAACGGACGGAAATACGCGAAAAAGAGCAATCTGCCTAAGTGTGACGGCCTGAGTGACGGCCCGTCACACATGTGACGGTCCGTCACAAGTGACCGTCACACCAAGGCAGCAAAGGGGCAGTGCCACTGCCTAAGGCTGACGGTCCAGGCGACGGTCCGTCAAGGCAGTGACGGTCCGTCAGCCTGACCGTCACGCTAAGGCAGTAGCTTAAGTCGGCGACCCGCGTTTTGGGGATTTCTAGCCCGTTTTGGATTTGGTTTCTTTGACTCCTATAAATACCCTATGATAGGTTTATGTAATGGGAGTTCACCCAATAGTTTTAGAATAGTTTTTAGTCATTTTTTGAGAGCAACAACACGTTTTCGGATTCTTGAATTCGTGTTCTTGAGTTCTTGGTTGTTCTTGTTCTTGGATTATTGAAGAGTATTTTCATCATATTGTAAGAATCTTCTTTCCTTTATAATGAATTACTTCTTTTCTTCTTCAAGCATGAGTAACTAAAACTCCCGCAACTAGGGTTGTGGGAGCCATGGCAAACGTAGCAATATAGATTCCGGGTAGCGTTGGGTTCGATATATGTATGGTCACGTTGTTAATCATACTTTATGTCACGTTTTCTAGTGGTTGCAAACATTAGAACATGCCTAGGTTTAATTTGCTTGAGTAAAGAAGTTAAAACCAGGAAAACTTGATTAACGACAAGGATTCGAGACTACCAACTCTCGTCTTAAAGATTAATGCCGTAACTGGATTAGTCTACTTGATGTTAGGATTGAGAGCTAAAAAGCACATCTTTTTGAGATCGAAAGAAGATAAAAGGAAATTTGCTTATTTGGTCGAGAGACGTTTAGACGATACAATTGACGCAATCACATCGTGACAAGCATATAGAAAGAACCCGGTTAAGCCTAGAATCGACATTGTTACAACGCCATGGTGAACACTTCCCTAGTTCATTCTCTCCTACTGATTATTTCTCTTACATAATTGTTGCTTTTGTTCACGTTGATCACAAAACCCCCCCTATTTACCGGAAACTATTGACGACTAGTCATCTACTTCACTAAAGTCTTAATCATCACCATATTCTCTGTGGGATTCGACCCCAACCTTTGTTTGGGTTCTTTACTTGACAACGATCGCTTACGCTTCTTTAATTAGAAGTGTAGTTTGAGCGTTATCACTATGAATAATAGGATGGTTTTGACTGGTCTTGTTTGGAATTGTTTGTCTATTGTGATGAGGAATGGAAGGTGAAATTCCACACCTGGCTTTATTTTCTTGTTGTTAGCCTGTCTTTGTGTGAAATTTTATTGACAATTTGTTTGTTGGTTGAACACCATGTCTGAACTATCTGATTTAAAGGTGATGAGTTGAACCTTGGGGAATAATCGAGCTAGGGAGAAGCTTTGAACCTTCAAGTTTGGCTTCTCCCAGATGCTCTTAAAGACCCAAGGATCCTCATTCTTTCCCTTTGTTGTTATTCTTTCTAAGTTGTTGAAATATGCGTTTTCTCTGGGTTTTTTTTTTGTGAGAGTCGATGGCTGAAACAGTCACCTAAGTAAGGGATGACGTTGTTCTAAGTCATATGCTCGAACTCCTATGATCTTCAATACCATATGAAGTATCAGGGGTCGAGCTTCGAAATAACTCATCAATCACTCTCAAAGAATAATCTTTGGAATATGGTTAAAACTCATTGATGTTCTTGCTACTTGGTATGCATTATATTGTTGATAAGCTTCAGACTTTGGGTTTATTGAGGTCTATCAATCATATTTAAAAGGGGATGGCAGTCTAGTTCTTGTTAAGATCTTTTCTTCTTAAAATTTGCTTCTATAAGATTGGTGATTCTATCGTTTCGTGACTGATCTGTGGCGATATTTACGTGCTCTTAAATGGTTTGTTTTGATTCATGGCATCACTTGGGAAGGGTGTTCTTGATCTCGGCTATTCTTGTCTTGTTTTCTTTTTTGAAAGAGTATTGAGTGCAAGACATCACTGTCTTTGCTTTCCTATGTAACAACTTATTGGGGACGTAGCTAAGTATAGCTAAATCTTATCCATTTTGTTCATAATGAATGTAGTCATCCTTAGCTGCTGTACATTTCTTCCTTTTTCTTTGGCTAACAAAATAGTATGTTAGGTTTGGATTCTGTTTGCTAAGAAGTAGTATAGAAAGTTGTTTGTCCAACTTTTGTTTTGGCTGAAATCATTGGTCCAGCGGTTATTCTCATCTTTAGTATGCAAATGTCTTATAACAAAAATGTGAATCATGTTCTTCTCTCATAGGTCTTTTGGTTGAGTCTAAGTGTATGAATTGATACTCTCGTAAAAGTTTCCCAGTACTTGAACGTTGAGTATACTCACCAGTGTATCTCATTCGTATGGGCTTAAAATCAAATTCTTTAAAAGATTCATGCATTCTACTTAGTGAAAACTTGTCTTGAGGTTAAAATTACTTCAAACAAGCTGTTATTAGTAGATTTTTCCAATGTGTTTCTTGAAGATGATGTAGCTAGTTGGCAGTTTGTCCTAGTTTCTTACTGTGAGTCTATGAATTGACTACTTTTAATTATACAAATTGTTGTATCTTGCACAAGTTCTCTTATGATTTACTGCTGGTGACTTGAATTTTGCTTTGATAATTAATCCTTATTCTCTTTCTCTGCATGAACCCCCTCTTTGTCGAGTCAAATTGGACTCCAGCTCCTTCACCTGCATTTCTGTTGGGCCAAGCCCAATTATCTCAGAGTCCAACTTCAAAGCAGGTCCAAAGATGGGATTGGTATACATCAGTATACGAATGATATATAACATCGTACAGATCCAGGAAGCACATATACAGGTTCAAGATAGGAAAAAATGGAAAGGGAAGCTAATATACAGGTCTTGGGGAGAAAAAGATACGAAGTATATAGCTGGTATACAGAAGTATACACAGCTAATATATAAATCAAAAGTGGATTCAAAAGTCCATGAAAGTCCAATCCAAAAGCCTTGGACAGATTTTATTGGGCCAAAGCAGGGGCCCAAAACCTCACTCTATCTCCCTTTATTTATTTGTAATTTGCCATTGTGATTGTATGTAATTAAATTTAACTACTCCCTCTGTCCTATTTTATATGACTCACTTTTCTTTTTAGTCTGTTCCAAAAAAGAATGACACATTTCTATATTTAGTAACAATTTAACTTTAAAATGTCTATTTTACCCTTAATGAAATGATTTACAACCACACAAATATCTATGACTTATTTTAGACCACACATTTCAAAAATCTTTCTTTCTTTCTTAAACTCTGTGCCGAGTCAAACTAACTCATACAAATTGGGACGGAGGAGTAACTCTTTTAATTAATCTAAATAGATCCCCTAAAGTGTTGTTATTTTTAATTTTATCCTTGTTTTATTTTTCTTATAACTCGTTTTGCCCAAAATCGTGTAGCTTAATTTGCTTGGTTAAAATGGAAAAGTTTGGATGTTGTGTTAATTTTGCTAAAATGAATCTTTCAAAAAATAAAAAATAAAAATAAAGATGCTTTCTTGCCCCTCTTCATGTGTTCATTAGTCTCATTTAGGCTTTAACAAGAAGTTTGTCTTAAATTATCTTATTTAAATGAATTTCCCTTTAATTAATCACGCAATTTTTTTCCTTTAAATAATAATTGTTTAAATGAATTGGCAAGATTTCGAATCTTTAAAAAATGAATTTTCTTTAGTTAAAATAAACTATTCATTGCCTTGAATTAAGTGATAGCATTTTTCCTTAAATTTTCTTCAAATATTTTCATGATTTCAACTCTTTCGAAATTAATCATTTTTAAGTTAGTCAAATTATTTTGGTCAACCGTTTTAAACGGACGTTCTTAAGTGTCTTAAAACCCTTTTTAAGACGTTACTTGAACACTTATTCATTTTCTTCAATTTTAAAGATTTATTTCTGTTTTTTAAGTCTTTGAAATTGTTTTAAAGTTTCTTAATTTCTTTATAAAAATTAAGTGGCGACTCTATTTGTTTTAAAATTATTTTGAATTTTTTTTTAAAGTTTTGAAATAATTTTAAAAAGTGTCAAAAACCATTTTATTTCCTTATTTTGTGAAAATAAAATAAAAAAATTCGAAAAGGGATAAAACATGCAGTTCAAGGCCTTGATATCTACATGTATGAACCCCAGATTGTGTGTGCTGGTTTGTATGTTGTCAATCACTAAAGGAACATAAGAAGATGTATTTGTCATTTTTGAGAATGGAACAAACATGTAGGATGTGGACTAAAGAAGTATTCCCTTTAGGAATAAAATTTTATTTGTACAAGGTCTTTAGATATTTTTTCCCTTCAGCTAAATTATAAATAATAGTAGTATTACTTACTGGAAAACGCAATGACTAGATCAACACTAAAACTCTACTTTGATTGTGCAAGCGCTGATTTTCCTAAATTTCAATGATGGTTGAAATCTATTTATCAATAGACTTCCAAGAAGAACTTTGTTCTCCTCAACTAGGACCAATTGTGAATCATACCGTACAAAAATGTCGAGGATTACCTCTCTCAATTATTTTCATTGCTGGACTTCTTGAGGTGGAGCCTGCCCATGAAAAACTCAGTTCTTTGGTACGGTTTATGAACGGTGCCAAGCAATTCTATCTTTGAGCTATAGAGTTACTCGCCTCGACATTTGAAGGCTAGATTTCTCTATATTAGAGGCTTTCCTGAAGATATGGAGATTTGTGTTTCGATTTTGATTAGGCGATGGCTTGCTGAGCTATTCATAGAGGCAATAAGCAATTAAAGGTTAGAAATGGTGGAAGTCTAATTTTGGCTGGTACATGAAGCGCCGGAAGGAAGAAAAATTTCAAAATTCACGATCTTCTTTAGAACTTACTGCTCTGTTTTTCTTGATTGTCCCATTCATCTAGAGGGGATTGAGACACTAGATATATGGTTGTGCCGGCTAATTTACCCAATCTTGAGGTGCTCAAAGCATATTATGCATTCCAAGGAACAGAATGAAGACGGTGTGATTCAAAGATTAAAATATCTACGACTTGCATGAAAAGATTTAGAAAGGTGGGAAGCAACTAGAGATAATTTTATGATGCTTGAGCAACTAGTCATGGGTACGTTATTAGTATTGTCTCCTCTTTGTTTCTGTTTCATTTTTCTGATCATCTATTTGTGCTTTTAATTTAGCTTTAGTTTGGTTGGGAAAACAAATGTTTCAGATGGAATTTAGGCCTACCTCTACTCTTTGGGTAAAAGTTGGTTTCTCGTTTTAAGCAAGACTGCAGGGCGCGGCGGGGCGGGTTAATCTTCAACCTGTGTGTTGATTGTATAGATTCCACATGGTATAATTAACTTAAGCAGCTCGACATGTCTTGACCTTTTATGATTGTATAAATTCCAAGAAAAAATTGTACAAAAAATTTATTGCATTCGTCCAACTTGACACATCATGTCCTTATTGTTAATTTCTCTTTTCTCACGTGACTTAGTCAAGCAATATTTTCTCTTTTTGCTCTAGCAATGGAAGTCTAGTCATTTATGAGAAGAAGTTTGCTAATTACCTGTCAAATTAAAAACAACGGTAGAAGGATAACGTGAGCCATGACCAGAGTCCAACTAACTATATATATGTAGATTATGTTTAGCAGGTTTTGACTGTGTATATGTGTTAAATAGAGTCACTAAATAAGTGCAAATAATAAATTTCGAACCAAGTATATTACATGAGAAGTGGTAGAATTTCAAGTTAAAATCTTAGTTCCACTTCAGTAACAACGTTTAAGTTTGAAATAGACATGTATAACAGATCGACAACGACTGCTAATATTGTGCACCTTCAACTGTAAATTATTCAAATTTATAAGAGAGTTCAATCTCACTAATAAATAGGAATCCAATATATATGAATCAGAAATTTGTCACATTTCCAGTGTTTGAAAAGTCTTCAGGAAACTACAGAGTGTCCTTGTCCATGGACCACTGGTAGTAACTCAATCAAATTTCAACAGTCCTTACTAAAGCACTTCCTACTTGTGAAAATCTAATTGGTTCACACGGTATTATTAACTTAAAGTAGCACAACACATCTTGATGACCTTTTATGATTGTGTATGTAGATTCCATAAAAATGCAGCAGAAAATTTATTGCATTAGTACAACTTGCAAAAAAAAAAAAAAAAAAAAAACGTACAACTTGACATGTCTTTATTTTTTGTTTCTTTTTTTCTCTCTCTGACTTAGTCAAATCCATAGTTTCTAATCCATGGACCACAAGTTCTGTGGTTGTGATGTAGCTCATTTTCTCTCCATTTATGCCAAAGTTGGACAAGACAAATATTGTATAGTAATTGGTACTAGCTGTTAAATGGACCCTTGGCCTAGCTCAGGGAGAATTGCCCAAATTCATATAAGCCTAGAATCTCATACATCATCAGTGTGGGATTTATTCCATTCATCACCCCTCGTACGTCCGACTATTTATCCGGTCCTTGCAGGGGGCGTGGACAATCTATCCTGAGGGCCCTGACTTTGATACCATGTTAAATGAACTTTAGATCTAACTCAACTCCAAAAATTAACTCAAGGAAGGAGGATTGTCCGAGTCCATATATATAAGCCCGGGATTTTATCCATCACAGATGTGGGATTCATTTCAATAATTATAGCAACCAAGACTTAAGACTTGAGAAACCACAAATTAGTTAGTACTAGTGGGGCAAGTAGACAATTTTATTAAATTTATACCCTTCCGTCCCATAAGGGAAGGGGAGAGGGGAAATGGGAAACAGAATGTTAAGTCTTTGAATACATGTTCATTCACTTTAGACTTAAAGGTCTGCTTGCTATAGACTGGGTCAACTTCCTTGAAATGAATACTCCCTCCGTCCCATTTTATGTAATGCCATTTAACTAGATATGAAATTTAAGAAAAAAAGAAAGATTTTTGAAACTTGTGATTAAAAATAAATCATAGATATATGTGTGACTATAAATATATGTTTGAATATATATAAAGTTTGGCTTTTATTTGCTTTACCAAAAGTCGCCCCTGTCTACGTCTTTGTCCTCCATTTGGACAAAACCACTTGCCTAATAACTAAGCTTCTGAAGCAGGGAGATTAAATCTGCAAGGCTGCAATAACTCATATAATTATCTCAATAAAATTTAGCCCATAGAAATGGCTTATGCTGCTCTTTCTTCACTCATGTATACATTGGGGCAACTCTTGAAACCTAACCAATCTTGTTTGATTTTACGAAGTTGTAAACAACATGTTGAATCTGTCTATCAAAGTCTTTGTTCTCTGCAAGTTTTCCTTGAAGATACTACAAAGGAAGCCAAAGATATTGAAACTCTCAAGGTATGTAATTTACTAGTATAATGATCTTAATCTTAGTAGATAGAGTTACATGATGCCTATCAGAATAAAATGAGAAATTTTGTTGGGTTTTCACAAATTAGTATAATGCGTCAAATCTGGTGTTTCTAGGACTATGAATCAGACCTAGATAACAAAAAGTCAATAATAACTAATTTATCGACTTTCAATTTCAAGGTTATAGAAAAGAGGATCCGAGATGTAGTATACGAAGCAGAAGATAAAGTTGATTCAAGCCTAAGAAGCATCATTCTAGCAGATTGTGAAGGAGACCGACAAAGGGCTCGTAGATCCTTTTATAAGGAATTGCTAAAAGTGGAAAAAGATGTTGATTCTCTCCGGAAAGAGGTGATGGTGATCGAGTTTAACAAGCATGGAAGCAAATCGGAAGAACAAGCAAGAAATCCCTCTGTATCAGAAGAAAGTACAATTGAGGAAAATACTATTGTCGGGATGGAGGATGACTTCAACACCATACTTGATCGGCTCACTGCCCAAACAGACGAGTTAATCGTCATACCAATTGTCGGTATGGGCGGCATAGGTAAGACAACTCTTGCCAGAAAAGTTTATGATGATTTATCTATTCGTTCTCGATTTGATAAACATGCATGGGTCACTATCTCCGAAGAATACAATGAGAGACAAATGCTTCTTGAATTTGCCTCTTCAATTACTGGACACAATCAAGAAATGAGTGATGATCAACTAATGGTGATTGTGCGTAGAGGTCTGAGGCGTAGGAGATTTCTAGTTGTCATAGATGATATTTGGAGTACTGAGGCTTGGGATCAAATGCAAAGATTTTTTCCAAATGATGACAATAAAAGCAGAATTCTATTAACCACTCGGCTTAAGTATGTTGCTGATTATGTCAGCAGCCCTAATTTTCCGCCTCATAGCAAGTCTTTTCTAAGTCCAGATGATAGCTGGAATCTATTCTCCGAAAAAATATTCGAAAAAGATCTGTGTCCTCCTCTACTTGTAGAAATAGGGAAGCATATTGTACAACAATGTCGAGGATTGCCTCTCTCGGTTGTTGTCGTTGCTGGACTTCTTGGAAAAATGGACCCAACGCATGATAATTGGAAGAAAGTTGAGGAAAATCTGAACTCATTCTTTGGTACGGTATCCGAGCAGTGCCAATCAATTCTTTCTTTGAGCTACAGTTACTTGCCCCAATATTTGAGGGCTTGTTTTCTCTATGTTGGAGGTTTTCCTGAAGACAGGGAGATTGAGGTTTCCAAGTTGATTAGGCTATGGATTGCTGAGCAATTCGTAAGGGCAAGAAACAGTAAAAGGTTAGAAGTGGTGGCAGAGGAGTATGTAGAAGAGTTAACTGATAGAAGTCTAATTTTGAATGGTACACGAGGAGCTAATGGAAAGATGAGAACTATCAAAATTCATGATCTTCTTCGCCAACTATGCATAAGAGAAGCTCATACTGAAAATGTTGTGCATGTCATGACTGGGAATGTCCCCGTGTCCTTAGAAGCCATAGATGATAAACGGCGAGTGATCGTTCTGCCTAAATTTCAAGAGAAGCATGTATATTGTACAAGGCATATCAGTGGTATTACAAGTATAACCCGCACCTTTATTTCAATGCAATTAGATTTTCCAGAGCGGATGTGTTCCATTGTTTCACAGTTCAAGTTGCTTAAGGTGTTGGACGTATTTTCAATGAATTACGATTTCTCTTGTGTAATATCACAGCTTGTACATTTGAGATATGTTAATGCAAACATTGGGATTGCTCTTTCACTAGCCAAATTGAGGAATCTACAGACCATAATTTTTCAAAGTTATAAAGGGAAACAGTTGGAGCTCCCACTAGATATTTGGACAATGTCAGAGATAAGACACTTGAATATTAAATCACCACTATATATATCTAATCCTCTTGAGGCAGAAAACAATCTTAGTATTGGAGAACAACCTTTGTTTCTCAATAACTTGCAGACACTTGATCTCTATCACTCTCCTTTTGTTGCGCAAATCATAAGAAGGACTCCCAATCTAAAAAAGCTGCAGATATATAAATCTAAGCATCGTGCAGACTGGCCTGTGATTCTTGATTCTCTCATTCTTCTAGAGGAGCTGGAGACACTAGACATAACGACAGAACAACCCATTGACCCGATGATTTTCTTTGGGGATATTTTGCCTCCTAATCTCAAGCAATTGAGTTTATCATTCACTTCTATACCATGGGAAGTTATGAATTTGCTGGCTAATTTACCCAATCTTGAGATGCTCACAGGGCTATCTGCATTCGATGGAACAGATTGGAGACTAAATGAAGATGTTGTGTTTTGCAAATTAAAATATTTACAAATTACGTGTGGATGTCTGGAAAGGTGGGAAGCAAGTAGTGATAATTTTCCGATGCTTGAGAAACTATTACTGGAAGCGTTGTATAAACTGAAGGAGATTCCACAAGGTATTGGAGAAATAATGACACTAAAATTGATCCAAATAGACCGTTGCGGTTCTGGTGCAGAGACTAGTGCAAAGAAAATTCAAAAAGAGCAAGAAAGCTACGGAAATTATGAGCTTCAAGTTCAAATTACTCCTACTAGGTATGTTTAAATTCCATCTTTTACTATTAGCCAATTCTTAATTAATATATGTCAATTTTGCTGAATGTCTCTCAAGTAGAGAGTTCTGTTATTAAATAGAAAGAATTCTCAATTTACATCCCTAAAGATCTGCTATTTCTATCCCCGAATATCCGCTATTCCTAGCTGTTACATATCTGAAGATATGATTCTAATCATACCTGAATATATCCTATATCTAAGTATTAAAAGCTATTTACACAAAATCTTTACAGATATGATATTCCTAAGAGCAACAGCAGTACACACAAATCTGTTCACAAATCTGGATAGATATTCATGATCTGTCTATTCTGCTAACATCCCCCCTCAAATTGATGCCGGTGAATCAAGAAGCATCAATTTTCCTACTAGAAACTAATGTCGTTTCTGTGTCATGGATTTTGTGAACACATCAGCTATTTGAAGATCACTGGACACATGTGGAAGAGTGATGAGTCCTCTATCTACAGCTTCTCGGATATAGTGACAATCCACTTCGATGTGTTTGGTCCTTTCATGATAAACTGGGTTAGTGGCAATTTGAATGGCACTTGTGTTGTCAGCATGGAGAGGAGTAGGATCCAACTGAGGAAATCCAATCTCTGCAAGTAAACCACGAAGCCAGGCAATCTCAGAGCAAGCAGTAGACATGGCTCGATATTCAGACTCAGTTGAGGATTTTGAAACACGATCTTGCTTCTTACTCTTCCAAGATATCAAGGAATCTCCAAGAAACATACACCAACCTGTGACGGAACGACGAGTATCGGGACATCCGGCCCAATCAGAATCACTAAAAGCATTAAGTTGAATAGGAGAACCACTAGGAAAGAATAACCCCCGAGTAGATGTTCCTAATAGATACCGGATGATGCGTCGAACAGCCACCAAAGGTAGATGACGGGGAGCCTGCATAAATTGACTGACTTGTTGAACTGCAAAAGAGATATCAGGTCGGGTAATAGTAAGATCATTTAGGCTCCCAACTAATTGTCGGAACAAAGTTGGATCAGAAAGAAGATCTCCTTCCTCACGACAATACTTTACATTCAATTCCAATGGTGTATCTACAGAGGAAGATCCTTGAAGACCAGCTAAAGCAATCAAATCCTGAGTATATTTGTGTTGGTTTAAGAACACACCTAAAGAAGCATAATGAACTTCCAATCCCAAGAAGCATGTAAGAGTACCAAGGTCTTTCATATGAAAAGAATCCTTAAGCTGCTGCTGGAGGCTAGTGATTAATGAAGAATCAGTTCCTGTGATAATAATATCATCTACATATACCAAAAGAAGAACAAAACCAGAAGATGTTTTCCGAAGAAACAAAGAAGAGTCATATTTGCTCTGCTCAAAAGAAAACTGAAGCAAAGTAGACCGAAACTTGTCAAACCAAGCTCTAGGAGCTTGTTTTAATCCATACAAAGATCACTTCAACTTGCATACATCTGATGTAGGTGATGAGAACAACCAGGTGGAGGTTTCATGTAAATATCTTCTTTGAGATCACCATGGAGAAAACATTTTTTACATCCATTTGATGAAGAGGTCAGTTTTGTGACGCAGCAATGGCAATAATAGTTCGCACCATAGTCATTTTTGCTACAGGTGCAAAAGTCTCCTCATAGTCCACACCATACTCTTGTTTGTTACCAAGGACCACCAATCGAGCTTTGTGCCGATCAAGAGTTCCATCAGAATGAAGTTTAATTGAATAAACCCATTTACATCCAACTGGACGAACATTTGGAGGACAAGGAACAATGTCCCATGTGTTATTTTCTTTAAGAGCCAAAAGTTCTTCCCTCATTGCTTTCTGCCAACATTCAAGCTTGGAAGCTTGCGAGTAACCTGTTGGAATAGAGATGGTGGATAAAGTAGAAGAAAAACCATACCAATTAGGAGTACGTGATACTCTGGTAGATCGCCGAGGAGGCTCAAGAGGAGCAGGACTTGAAGAAATCTCAGCATCTGGTTGAGGAGCAGTCTCAGGTGGCGGATCAATTTCGGGATCGGGTAAAGTTGGTCGACGTCGTTCATACACAAATCCAGGTTTGAACCGATTAGAAGATGATGATAGATCTTCAAAAGTAGGAAGAAGAGGAGGAACAGAAGATGACTCAACATGAGTAGGAAAGAAATACTGATTCTCAAAGAAAACAACATTTCGAGAAATACGAAATTTATTAGAACTTGGGTCATAGCAAAAAAAACCTTTCTGTGAAGTACTATAACCCATAAAAGCACATTTAGTAGACTGAACAGAAAGTTTATTGCGCTGAGGAGGCAGATGCACAAAACAAACACAACCAAATGTATGCAAATTATGATAGCTGGGATTTTGATGATTAAGACGGTAATATGGAGAGTCAAGATTTAATACTTTAGATGGCAATCTATTAATCAAATAGACAGCAGTAGACAAAGCTTCAACCCAATATTTAGATGGAACAGAGGACTCAATCAATAAAGTACGAGTGACATCTAAAAGATGACGATTTTTACGCTCAGCAACCCCATTTTGCTGTGGCGTATATGGGCAAGCCTTTCCGGCATCATCCCATTCCGAGGACTCACAGAAATACCCCGGGCGGTGCCACAATCCGTTCGACGTACAACAATGTGTTGAACTACTTCAACAAGTCTGCGAGTGAGATATCCAGCGTCTGATGTTCGTACAGCAGTATCCACAACTCCTTTACGGGCTCCGTAGCAACAAATGATGTATTCTGTTAAAGAGAGTCCTTCGCGCAAATTGCTTTGAATAGGTAAATCAATCATTTGTCCTTGAGGATCCGACATTAATCCTCTCATACCTACTAATTGATGTACCTGAGATGCATTTCCTCTAGCATACTTTAGATGGCAATCTATTAATCAAATAGACAGCAGTAGACAAAGCTTCAACCCAATATTTAGATGGAACAGAGGACTCAATCAATAAAGTACGAGTGACATCTAAAAGATGACGATTTTTACGCTCAACAACCCCATTTTGCTGTGGCGTATATGGGCAAGACCGTTGTGAGACAATTCCTTTCTCAAGCAAGAAACTATTGAATTCATGAGACCTATATTCTCCACCAGAATCAGATCTCAATATTTTGATGCAGGTAGAAAATTGAGTCTCAATGTAAGCCAAAAATGTCTTGAATATGGAAAATACCTCAGATTTGGAACGAAGAAAATACACCCATGTAAATCGACTATAATCATCTATAAATGTCACAAAATACTTGAAATGAGCATGAGAAATAACTGGTGGAATGCCCCAAACATCACTATGAATGACATCAAAACACTTTACAGCACGACTACCAAAATTAGGAAAAGGAAGAGTTTTACTTTTGCCTAATTTACAAGTAGAACAATCAAAGGAAGCAGCTGAAAATTGATTGTTATTTCCCAATAAACCAGAATTGGACAAATGAGATAACACAATAGAATTTGGATGTCCTAGACGCTTATGCCAAACCTCAGTCTTACTAATGGTAGAAGTACAAGCAAAAGTTAGAACACGAGGAATAGAAAAGTGTATAGGAAACAATCTTCCAACTTTAGGCCCCTTCACGATTATCGTCCCCGACACCTGATCCTGCACAAGGCAACCATTACGAGAAAAATTCACATCGCAATTGTTATCTACCAATTGACCAACTGAAATAAGACTAGTGGAGAGCTTTGGTGAAACAAAAACATTCTTGAAAATTTCAGTAATATCCCCAACCTTGGTAATGGGTAAATTACTACCATTGGCAACCTGAATTTGTGTTGGACCATTATACTCACGAATGTTTTTGAGTTCATTAGTTGAGTTGGTCATATGATTAGAAGCGCCAGAATCAACAAGCCAAAATTTAGATATTACATCATTACCTTGTAGCCCCAAAGCTGAAAATGCTGACACGGTCATTTGTTGTACCATTTCAGGAGTAAGAACTTGTCCTGTTGAAGATGAGTTATCTGTAGTGGAACTATTTATCCCAACTTGAAAAGCATTTGCCCTACGATTTTGAGGACGTGTGGGACACTCTTTGATAATGTGTCCTTGTTATTTACAATAATTACAGAATTTCTTGCCACACTTGATAGCAATATGACCATATTCCTTGCAACTGTAGCATTGAGTTCTAGCCATATCCTTGCCCTTTCCTTTCCCTTGAGCTGCAAATGCAACAGTGACAACATTTTCTTGATGGAAAGCATTTTATGTGAAGAGACGCTGTTCTTCATGAAGTAATTCTCTAAAACAGACATCCAAAGAGGGAGATGGATCACGGTTCATCAAGTTGGAGCGAACACTTTCAAAATCAGATCGCAATTTCATCAAAAATTGATCTCGCTTGCTTTGCTCATGAACTCCTTGAATGATAGAGAGAGATTCAGGAGGTATTTTAGCATAAACAATATCGGTAAATTCAGCCCATAAGTTCTGAAATCTAGAAAAATAATCTTGAACAGAGAGACCTCCTTGAGAGTACATAGCGATTTCATGCTCTAACTGAAAGCGCCTTGCGCTATGGTCTTGGTTGTAAACCTTTTGTAAATAATCCCACATGGCCTTTGCTGTCTTGTAAGGCCTGAGATAAGAACAATAAGAGGGTCAATTGACCCTAAAATCCATGTCATCACCCGAGCATCTTTAACCTTTCATTGACCGAGCTTTGTAGGATCGGTTGGAGCAGGATCGCTTCCATCTATATGTCCCCATAATTCTTTTCCGGTGACAAATAGTTGAAATTGAAATTCCCAGGCAGCGTAATTTTTTCCAGTGAAACGAACATGGAAGGACTCAAACTGATGTGATGCCATGTTCTTGACTAGCTAAGGAAGACAAAAATGCAATGATACAAAATAACCAGAATGACCAAGACAAAATTCCCAAGATGCTTAGGACTGACTGTTGACTAACAGTAAGCCAAACCAAAACTTTCAAAAAAAATTCTGAAAGGAACCTGACTGTTGACTAACAGGAGCAGAACCAAAACTTTCAAAAAAAATAATTCTGAAAGGAACCACAGATGAAAGACACTAAGAATCAAAGCTCTGAAAAGAAGGCTCTAATACCATGTCAATTTTGCTGAATGTTTCTCAAGTAGAGAGTTCTGTCATTAAATAGAAAGAATTCTCAATTTACATCCCTAAAAGATCTGCTATTTCTATCCCCGAATATCCGCTATTCCTAATTGTTACATATCTGAAGATATGATTCTAATCATACCTGAATATATCCTATATCTAAGTATTAAAAGCATTTTACACAAAATCTTTACAGATATGATATTCCTAAGAGCAACAGCAGTACACACAAATCTGTCCACAAATCTGGACAGATATTCATGATCTGTCTCCTCTGCTAACAATATATTCATGTGGTCTTTCTTGTTTCCTTTCATTTTTGCTTTCACCTGCTAAAAAGGCATGTAAACTTGGACCCATAATAAATATCAAAAGAACATTTTGTGATAAAAGGTTGGATAGAATTGCAATACAATATATTAAGTGATAATGAGCAACCACAACTTAAAGGGTCTTATTTGGTTTGGTCATGTAAGAAAAGTAATTGTAATTTAATTAATTAAAATTGTCAATATTCTTGGAATAGTACTCGTGCAATGTATATATACTGTTTGGTGGTAGACGTGCTCTATCACAAGAATAGTTAATTGCCTTGAAAGAGAAGTTCAAGGTTATCTTTGGAGTAAAAAATTGAAAAAACAATTCTGTTCTTGTAATGTTGTAACCTATGCATTTGGAGTGACATTTGATACCATCTAAATTTAAACGAGCATTAAAATTTTAGTGCTCTGGAGATCTATGAAGATGGGAAGAGTAACAGAATATACTTGTTTGATATATAGAAGTGCCATGTTGAAATTAAGTCATGGGCGGAGCTAGACATAGGTATTGTGCCGGTCAAATTCAGTAATTTCGGTCTAAACTCTGTATTTGTCATAATGAATCCATTTAATATGTTTTATATATTAATTTAGAACTTAGTAACTTAAAAGGGGTAGAATTAGGAACGCATAAACTTCAAATCCTGATTCCACATCGGTAGAAAGTTGAGTCATTGTGGATTGAAATGCTAATAGAATTCTTTCATATTGTTTTAATGCAGGAACCTGAGTGCAAAAGACTTTCCAGCTCTATTTCGAAAATTTGCTGGTGTTAGTGGTGTTAACAATTAGTAAATGAGATAGCATTTTGCGGGTGTTAGATCCTGGGGAATGTTTGAACATCTTGGATACTTGATTTACTTGAGTTTTGGTTTTCAGTTTTATGGTATTGTCGGGGTCATGTCCCGGCATAGGTTTTCATTCTTATGTTAGAGGCTTCGTAGACCTACGTAGATGTTGTCTAAATCTTTTGTTCCAAACACTTGGTTAATTTTTAACTATGTTTTAAATAGATTTCTCTAATGAGTCTTTCTTCCGCAAATGTTTATTGAATGCCCATGATGATATGCTAAGAGGTTCTCTCGGGTCTTTATTGGGCCTGAGTGCCTGTTACGTCCAGGGCCGAGTCATAGGTCATGAGTCGTGACATTCATACCAACACCTACTGTTTTGAACAAGAACTCATATGAGCATAATTAGAAAATTTAAAAGAAAGGAAACAGATCTCCAAACTGAACCAAGTTTTAAACAGGAAGACAATTGTTAATTCATATTCCCATTCTTTAACCATCCTAGGTAGATCATGAGTAAATGACAAACCCAAGCATACATTCAAGACAATTAAGGAGGTGCACATGATTAGTTTTAAGAAAGTGGCAGTCACAGCATATTTTACCTCAACTTTGGAACCTAGATTAGTGCCATTCTTTTAGTTAGTTACTCATGCTAAGTAATTCAAGTTGGCAAAATAATTAAACATACAAGAAACTACTCAAAATAAACAGTGTTCTGTGTTCTCTCATTCATTATCACGAATCACATTCTCCAAGAAGTTCTCGAGTACCCCACTAATATGCAAGGCCCCTTAATCACTAGGCCATTAAAGCAATTACTTGGAGCCTCTAAAAAATTGGGGCCCTATTTTTTCTTAAAGATGTACTTATTCATATTTATTAAAAAATAATAATTTATATGTACTTATAAATTTAAAAATAAATTTCTGATAAAGAAGTAAAATATTTTTTATTTTAATATGGGGACTGTTGAATTTTTAGGGAGAATGAAACGATTTTTGGGGAATAGTCTCGTAAAGGGAAATTTAAATGGTCTTTTTACATAAGTAATGTATTATGGAAGTTTTATTACAGATCATAATATAGTTCTTACTCTTACAGATTATAGTCTTACTTTTCTTATCAGAAATAGCAGAATCAGCTAAATACATATATAATACATTTCTAACACAATTTTAATATATTAACACATAAACTAATTTGAATAATATTTAAATGTTTGAAATTCACGAATAATACATTTTTAACATCATTAATAAAAAAAAAATAAACAACAATTGTAGTAATACATTTTAAATTCAATATATTATACATATTATAGGCATATTTTTAGTGCACGTGGTGAATACATAACTAAGATATTTTTAATACAAATGTATTATAAGTATTATATATGAATTTCAAACATTTTGTACTACTTAAATTAGTTTACGTTGTTAAAAATATATTATATTTGTTCTGAATAACAACTATCGAATTCATAACAATGTATCATATTGAATTCGAATTGTATTACAACTATCGTTTATATTTAATATACAATTTTAATACAACTTTTAAAAGTTTCACCTCTTCCTTTCTGGTGAATCACCACCACAATCAAACTCAAAATTAAACAACTACCACCACACACTCCATCCCTGTCGGAGAAACTATCTCCGGCTAACTGCGAACTCCGTCCAGACCACCACTAAATACCACCACCGCTCCTCTTCTCTGACTCATCTCTCCCTTTCTTTTTCGGTGAATTTCGGCCAACCAACAGCCACCATTGTAACCATCAAACCTTCAACCCCAGACTACCACGAAACCACCCAGACCCCCAACCCCATTGCTCCTCTGTCTCTGTCCTATCAAAAAATTCAACTTCGATGAACAAGAAATCAGTCCACTCCACCTCGTCTTAGATCTGAAAAGAAACCCAGGTTTATTCATCGGAGTGTTTGCTGGAAAAATAGAAAAATGGAACGAGTGGAGGATAAGAGAGGCGGGAGTGACTTTTTTTTTTGGCTGAGCTCAAAGCTCCATTTCTATCGTCGGAGCATTTTTCAGATCTATAACGAGAGTTAGGAGGTAGAGCTGTTGGGGGTGGTTGTTTGTTGGTGGTGCGGTGGAATTTCGTCGGAAAAATAGTGAAGGATTTGAGGATGGTGAAGAAGAAGAAAAATGGAGAAGAAGAAGAAATGCTGAGAAGAAGAAGAAGAGAAGAAGGAAATTGGAGAAGAAGAGAGAGAATATACTTTATCTAAGAATCAGCTATTAAATGTAATAATAGACTATAGACCGTAGTAAAATTAAAGCACCCTTACAAAGCGTAATAAAGCTTCCATAAGATATTATCTATGTAAAAATTTCAATTAAATTCCTTATTTATCTCCTAATAACTTGGGCCTACATTATTATTCACCTCATATTCATTTTTTTCTATTCTTTTCATCTTTTCTATTCTTTCTTTAATTATTTTTATTCTCAATATTGAGCGCGCGCTTTCTCTCTCTCTCTAAAACTTAGTGATTGCTGAGTTACTGTTGCTTCTTGCTTACAATTACCAAAAAAAAAAAATGCTTTTTGGTGTCTTCTTTAAAATTTCAAGAATTGCAACAAGCAATTAAAGGAGGGCAATAACTATTTCGATATCGTTATATCAACTTATCAAATTCTTTAGCCATGTTTTATTATTCTAAATTTATTTTATAATTTTTTTAAAAAATCTGTTAGTATTGATATTCTTAGTTCATGAGTATATATTCTTGTATTTAGTTATTATTATAATTTATTCAATTTGAATATGTTAACTGGAGAATATGATTCCGGTTTACAAAAAGAGAGAGAAAGAGAAAATTTAAAGAATTAAATAAATCTCAAAAATATATATGACAATATACTATATATATATATATATATATATATATATATATATAATATATATATATATATATACTATATATATATATATATAAGGCATCTCTGTAAAGTTTGGCTTTATTAGACCTCTAATCTTGTTGAGTCGGCCCTGTTGATGTGCTTTACTCCTTCACGAGCCAAACACCTGTTGGCTGGCTTTGTGATTCCCTGAATGTTATCACGTTAACATTTTCAATCAACCTTTAGTTTCTCTGAAATTAGAAGCTTCTGAATTTCTAAAAGTGTAGAGACAATGGTGAAGATGATGTATGGGTATAGCTTTTTTTTGTCAAATAAAAAATAGATTGTTTAGTTTTTCATTAAACATTTGTTTTTTTAGTTTCATGTTGGAAGTTTTGAGGGGGACACTATTACACTTATATTAGGGAAGCTATCTCGGATAAGTGGTACGTAGCATGTTGTGTATAGTATCTCAGATGCTATTATCTTTCGATTTCTATTATTATTGTTTTCTTGTAGTTTCTCTTCAGTGGCATGACTCACTTCAAATCGAAATTACAGTTTAAATCAGTAAAAACTGAACAGTATTTAAATTGGTGGTTAACAGTTTCCACACTACTCAAATAAAAATAACACATGTAGACCAGGTGAAATTCAGACAAGCTTCTTGTTGTGGTCTTATGTAAACTATTTTGGTTTTAGGTTCAAATTTGATGATAAATTTGTAACGGAAAAGACAAATTTGTTTGTGGTCTTCGATGACTAGTATGGGGTAGCAAACATTATTTTCTCTAAAATTTTATTGGATTCTGGTTAGGGATGGAAATAAGGTGGGATAGAACAGGGCATAAGTTTTCCAAAAATTGCAGGCTTAACTATTTTTTTGTACTATATTTCATATATGTATACACACATATGCAAAAATATTAACGTTATCATTTTTTTTATACTTGTTATTTGTAGTATAACTTTTATAAATAAAATAGTCTTTGACTCATATATTAATATTATCTTTATATTAGTAAGAGATAATTTAAATTAATAAGATGATGGACATATATTTATGATATATTACCTTTGATGAATTTAAATAAATAAAATGATAGATATATATTTATGATATATTACCTTTGATATTATTGTAAAAAATTATATTACTAATATGAGAATTTAAGTTGTTTAATTTAAAGTTCTAAAATATTTTTACTAAAAAGTAGAAAGTCAGTCTTTCTTCCTTTATAACAAATTTTTTGTAATTTTTTTTATTTTTTGAAAACTCTAATACGTCTAAACTAAAATAAAATTATAAGATTTACTATTAAAAACTTTTGGGATTTAAATTAAGACTGTACTAGCCTCCTTTTTGAGCCAACCTTTCACTCTTGACATTCTCAATAAAATTTTATAGAGAAAAAATTGGTAAAGTGATCACAACAAATTGATAGACTAAAATCAAAATATATCAAATGACCCTTAAAGTTCTTTCATAAAATTCATATAAAAATGAGAAAAAAAGTCTACATGACTTTGACTTAGTAATGGAGTGCAATGCATGATGTATTTTGATTTAGTGATAGAGTGCAATGCATGATGTATGGGTTAGGCGCACGTCATGATAATAAAGGAGTGAGCCCATATATATTTAACGAGTTTTAAATTTTGCGACACTTACGTCAAGAATTTCTTAGTTAAAAAAAATAAAACACAAAAGAACTTACTTTTTGAGGTATGAAAAAATCAAATGTTACAAAAATGAATAGCTAATTTAAAGAATCTAAATTAAAATTAGAAAACAAAATCATTTAAAAAATGATTATAAGAAAGAAAAAATAGAATCAATGAGAAGATAAATATATTATTTAATTTAATGAGAATTTTTTTTATCATATTAACTCACTCAATCCTATCTTCACCAAATTTAAAAGATTTGTTAAATTTTGAGATCATATATATATTTGGGGGCCTAAGGCAAGGGAGCGGCCCTTGCTATTTACTTCACCAAAAAAACAAAAGTTATCATAGCAAGAATAATAGCATGTTTGGCCCAGCGGTTTAGAAAAAAAAGCATTTTTTTAAATATTTTTTTTGTGTGTGAAACAGGGTGTTTGGCTAACTAGCAAAAATGCTTTTAAATAGAAGCAGAAGTAGTTTTTGTTGGGAAGAAGCAGAAAATTTCTGTTTTTTTAAAAATAACAGAAGCATAAGCAGAAAATTATTTTTTTAAGATAAAATTATCTCTATCATTTATACATATTTACCAATATATTTCTTATTAATTAATTAGCATATCTAATAAGTTTGATTAAATTTTATTCTTCATTTTTACACCATAAATTCTTTAATTTATTTTACATTTTATATATTATTATTTTATATTTTATATATATTATTTTATGTTTCTATCAATCAAGCATTGAATATGCTAGTGAACCCAAAAAAAAGGTAACACAAAAATAAATTGCTCATTTATTTTTATTATTTTACATATAAAGTTTTGTTATTGTGAAAGTTTTATATTTTTAAAATTTATTTTTCTTGATGTTTTTTAGTATATTAAATCATCATATTAATATTATATTAATATTTAATAATTTTTTATTTATCTATGTATAATATTGATTAAAAATTTGCCATATGTTTTTCTTCATTAAATAAAAATAAAAACTTATTTAAAATTTTTATAATATATATTTAAATTAATTTCTTCTCGATAAAATAATTCTAATAGTAAAAGTTCATTGATATCTGTCATTTTTCGTAATTTGCCTCTTAAAAATATTTTTTTTAAAAGATTAGAAAAAATAATTTATTTGTCAAAAGCACTTTTCAAATAGATAAACCAAACACAAATTATTATTTTTTTCAAAAGCATTTTTTAAAAAATGTTTCATAAAAGTGCTTCTCAATATATTCCAGGTATGTTCAATCCAATTGAGGGGACTGAAATAGATCCGGTGACTCACACATTCTCTGATTTTGTTTTAATTTACGTGGCACAAAGGGAATTTGAATAGTGAATCAAATTTTTTATATGGGTTTAAAATATTTTTAATTATTAATAATTGTGTTATTCTCTCAGTCTCAATTTATGTGACACTAATATAATTTCGAGAGTCAACTAAATTTTTATATTGTGATTTATAATATCTTTTACGTAATTTTCAAATACATAAAAAATATTTTAATCAAATATATAACAGATTAAAATAAATAGAAAAATAAATAAATTAAAATAGAGAGAATATTAAATTTTTCGAAGTAGGACCCTACAAGCATACAGCTCAAACAGACTTATCGTCCAAGAGTTGTCTGCTATGTGCTCTAGCCTCTTATTTAGTACTCTCTCTGTTTCAATTTGTTTGGCCTATTTTGACTTAGCACGGAGTTTAAGAAAGTAAAAAAGACTTTTGAAACTTGTGGTCTTAAATTAAAGTTGTGTCAAATGTATTAAAATATTCTTTAATCTTGTAGTCTTGAATATGCCATGTGGAAAGTTGGAATTAAAAATTTTTCCAAAAAAAGGAAAGATGCATTCTTTTTGAAACAAACTAAAAAGAAAAGTAGGCCAAATAAATTGAAACTGAGGGAGTATGTATTACATGAAAATGATAGACTCTGTGCAAAACAGTTCAAGTGTCATTTGGTAGAATCTACAATGTGCCAGATGTGGTATGTCTCCTCTTATTGTAAAATTTTACCCGCACTCAGTGTTTACACCCAATCAATAAATAAGTGACATGTGTCATTATTTTAACTATAATTATTCATTCTTAATCATAGTTAACTACTATGTATTTAATGCCTTAAATATAGAAAATAATATCTTAATCAACCGTGATTGCTGCCAACTTTACCCAAAATTTCTTTTACCATCTGTAATTGAAATTTTGTTATTTAAATTAGCTAGATTTTTTAAAAAAAGTATAAACATTTTAACATTACAAAAAAAGAAAAACACTTACCTTTATATACCCTTAAATATAACAACTCAAAAGACTAGCAGATGAAAATTTCACAAAATTACACTTTTTTTATAGAATTATATTGCTACACGTTATGAAAAGATTATAATTTTTTTTTTTTTGGTAACTAACCATTTCATTAATCACCAAGTGAGGAATTACAAACCATAACAAACCAAATCACAGTTTGCTATCCAAAATAATAAACACAAAGACAACAACTCTGCAAAGGAAATTTAAAATAACAGATGTTGTAGTCTAGTACTAATGGTCGTAGGGGCTCTCAGCAGGCACATGTATACCTTAGTGGGGATAACAAACAGTTGAGCCCAATAAGATTGAATCTCAAAGAGAACAGATTGCACCAATTGTAATCTTCCTGCATAAGATAACTTCTTAGCAGTCCAAGAAGAAATTCTAGCAACTATCTTGTTAATTAAGGGAGTCCACTGGATGAGTGACAGCTTCTTAGTAGCTAGTGGAATGCCTAGATACTTGAAAGGAAAATGTCCAACACCAAAGCCAAATTGTTGCAGTATGATGTTCTGCACTGAATCAGAAACTCCACCAAAATAGATAGAACTCTTGCTCATATTAGCCTGTAGTCCAGAGGCCTGAGAGAACTTATGAAAACAGTGATAAAGACCAGCCACAGAGTTCTGATCACCTCTACAGAAAAGGAGAAGATCATCTGCAAAACAAAGGTGAGAAATACCCAGTCTAGCACACTTAGGATGAAACTTGAACCCTCTATTATCTTTGAGCTCATCAAGGCATCTACTTAGGTACTCCATAGAGATAGGAAATAAGTATGGGGAGATAGGATCACCCTGTCTGAGACCTTTTGCAGCATCAAAGGGAAGGGTAGTGTCACCATTAATCATGATTGTGTAGTTGACAGTATGTACACATTCAAGGATCCAATGAATGAACTTGTTAGGGAAGCATAAACTCTCTAAGACTTGTTCCAAGAACACCCATTCTACAGAGTCATAAGCCTTCTGGATATCAATCTTAAGCATGCATCTTGGAGAGATATGTTTCCTAGTATAAGCTTTCACCAACTCATTAGCAAGGATAATGTTATCTGCAATCTTCCTCCCAGGAATAAAACCTGATTGTCCTTCACTAACGATATAAGCCATAACCTTTTGCATCCTTGAAGCCAGAACTTTAGCAATGATCTTGTAGAGAGTAGTGCAACATGCAATGGGTCTATACTCTTTAATATTCACAAGGTGCAGTTTTAGGGATTAGAGTTAAAACAGTGTAATTGACAGGCCTATATAACTTACCAGATATGAAGAAATCTTTGACTGCTTCTAAAACATCTTCCTTGATCACACACTGTTGACACCCAATTTTGACCTCCCTATACCCCTCTCGGGCTGTTATTTTAATAACAATAATTATTCTAAATATTAACTTATTGTATATTTTACTTGATTTATTAAATAAATTACGTGTTAACACTTTAAAATTAGTATATAAATATATAATTATTCTCTATTATTACTATTTTTATCATAAATTTCATATGATATTACATGTCATTTATTTTACGTACAATATATATACGTAATTTATTTTTATTTTTTTAAAAATAATTTATCTTTTGATAATTATCGTTAATTATTATTTTAATCTACTAAATTTTATATACGGAGTAGTTTATTTATTAAATAGCCGTCCGAATTCAGTTTCTAATCTCAAATTATTTAAATCCTAGCCCCTTTCTACCCGATTTATTTCAATTTTAGCCTAAATTGGACTAATTTGGCCCAATTTTAAATCCCAAGTCTAATCAAATCTCAGCCGTTGATCTAATACGATCAACGGCCGAGATCAAACCCCTTTTCTTCTTTCCTTTTAAACAAACACACCCCCCAACCCTAACCCCACTTCCCCACCAACCGCCACTCTAAACTCTCTCCACACTCTTCTCCCTTCTCTTCTCCATTTCCACCGCTGCCGGCCCTTCTCGGCCGGTGAACACACCACCAGCCAGCGCCACCATCTTCATAGCCGCCACCCCAAACATCTCTCCTTTCCCTTTTCGCTTGCCTTCTCCCCCTTCTACGACCAGAGCCAGACGAAGTCACTCTCCCCCTCCGTTGAAACGCCGTTGCTCCTTCATGCGCCGGCGAGCCCTAACACCCACCCGAAAAAACTAAACCATCGTCCCTCTTCTATTCTCCCACCGCCGACGAGCGGTAGCTCATTATCGCCATCTCATTTCTCCAGCGAAACCCCCACCAAACAGCCACCCAAACTCTGGCTACCCCCAGAAACCACCGCTCCACTACCGCCTCGCATCTCCCCCCGTTCTTCTCCTCTTCATTGGAAAACCCTAACTGCCGCTCTTTTTTCCTCCGGCGAACAGCGGAGAACTTAGACGAAGGAGGCATCATCAATTTTTGCCGCTAAATGATAGTTGATGTTGAGGTCTGTGAAACCAGATCTGCCATTTTGGTCATCGTCGGAGTTTGAAGTTTCGATGGGATATCATGAACTCATTTTTGGTTTGGTTTCTTTTATTTTTCAAGATTGTCATGTTCTTGTTGTTACCAGATCTTTAGATATGTGAACGTGGTAAATTTTGACTGCGCATTTGTGCTTAAACCCTAAAATGTTGTGATAACTGTTTCATGTGGACTGTTGTATGCAAAGAACCCCATTTTTATGATCCTTTACTCTAAATACACGCTTGTTCTGTTGGTGAAGTGGATTTTATTAGCATGTGGTTGACTACTGTTGTTATGGTCTAAGGCTGAAACTGGTGAGTCGTCTTTGTGTTGAATTCAATTTGCTGCTTCATGTTCTAAGTTCGGATCAACTTGATTTGCCTCTGCTTGCTGTCCTTCGTTAATATGTCCCACGTGTTAAAAGGATATCTTACTATTGGAATACAATTCATGTCTCCAAAGAAGTATTATGTGGTCCGTGTATAAGCACAAGAGGATTGAGTTGAAGATATGGTTATTTGTTTCTTTCCTATTTGACAAAGCTATAATTTTGTTCATTGACTGATTCTGTCAATTTGATCTATAACTGAGCATGATTGATATTTTCCTTTAGTCTTAGTAATTGTTTATTTTAGCAATCTGTGATGATTTGAATTTATCTTTGTCTGTGGTAATTGTGAACTGATTTTCTCTCCTTCCTTACATATATCATCTTGTGACAATTTTAAAATATGTTTGGCCTGCTAATTGATTTCTATTGACCCATTAAAGGAAAACAATCCCCATAATTGGTTTTCAAATATTCTTCTTCTTTAAATAATTTTATTTACTTTCTTTTATGGTAAATTCACTAATTTATCTAAAATTTACTCTTAGAACGGGACTAATTCCTTTCAAAAGAAGGTATATGTCTTTGCTCCTTTTATTATGAAATAGCTCTTGTACTCGCCTATTTATGGCAAAACTTTGATTGATTTGCGCTAATTGATTCCCTATGATTAATCAAGGAAAATGCTCCCCTTATTTACTATTGTGATTAATTCCTTTCCTTTTACCAAAGGCTCCTACTTTACTATAAAAATCAGTCCTCTCCTTTACTAATTTTTTGGGAGACTCTCACACATTACCACTTTCATATTAGTAGTACTTTTCCTCTGTGAACAAGGCTGTTGGTGCTAAGTGTTGCTTTCTCTAGTTTCTTTACTTATCCTCTGCTAACAGGTTAGTGTCGTATCATGTTTCAATTTCTTATGTGACAGTTTCCCACTTCTTAATCAACTATATTTTGCTTGATGTATGTGGGTGTTCAAATACGTGAATAAGATAGAAAGCATATCTACGGAGGTTTAGAGTTTAATGGCTTCTACCTACTCACCTTAGTCATGAGGCTCCTGTTATACGTGAAAACTAGTTAGCTCTTGCCTTATATAATTGTTTGTTAGTTTACATGAATATAATGAATCTGCCTTGGGTTGTCCGTGCGGTATTTCGTGAAATACGGAGATCCTAATGCATCCCTATCCCTTGACATGAGCACTGCCTAGGACCCTTGAGGTTCTCAGGAACTCTGACATGTCAGGGACGGTCTTATGGGGGTGTAATTGGGTCCTCCGAACCTTGTGTTTACATGTTTGACAGGTTGTTAGAAGATGGTACAGTGAAGAGTTGCCCGGGACTAGGAGATTTCTATAGACCTTAGATTTTATTAATTTTGTTACTCTTTGTATATTCATTCATTTGGGTCTGCAATATTTTGTATAAACTCTGACGATAAATAAAATACTTTAGGGGCTGCTATGGGGAGGGAAAAATTATTTGCTATCTGTTTTACCTATTTAAAAACGTAGAAGCCATGACATTAGGACTCAATTAATTAATTAGTCTTTAAACAATAGGCAGCATGTGCAGTATTTGTAACTACTCATTCTTTGTTTTAACCAGTCTGATGCATGCCTAGATTAATAAAATCAGTTTTCAGCATTTTACACAACATTTAGATACCATGCCTATAGGATGTAAATTTGTTTAAGCATATAAATTCATTTAGATACCATGCCTATAGGATTTGAATTTTAGCATATTAATTTAATTACCATGGTCATAGGATTTAAACCTATTTCAGCAGTCATGTAATCAGTTGTCGTGTCTAATAAATAATTTGTGTCAGCATGTTTAAAATTAGTTTTAGTGTATTAAAACAAATAGTTAGGTTCTTTATAGATCTAGATTTAGTTTCAGCATGCAAATAATTAGCAGCTCTGTTCATAGGACTTGATAATAATTTTCTGGGTGTTTTATCATTAGACAACCTGTTCATAGGACAAAATCAAATTTTTTTTAGAATGTTAAATCAGTTAGTTATCATGCCTATAAGACTAAATTAGTTTCAGCTTTTAAATTAGGAATCACGTAAGCAAAATATCAGTTTCAGCAGTTTAATTGGCTATTAGTTTCAGCACGTCAAGTAGTTGCAGCATGTTAACATACTTATCTGTTCAGAGGATTAAATTTATTTCCAGCACGTTTAAATAATTAGATATCATGCTCGTAGGATTTAATAAATTTTTCTGCATGTCTCCATCCTTAGAAATCACGTTTATAGAATTAATAAATATGTCATTGCTAAAGCATGTTTTAATCACCTTATCACTCCTTTAAATAACCAAAAGGCCTACTTGAGACCATTACGTGCTACGTGTTCAAGTTCTTTGTATGTTTTGTTTGACGCTAAAACCCGAGTCTAATTAGTAACCTTAGGTTTTATTTGTCTAGACCCATATCTAAATAGTAGTCCAATGCCTCTTGGACATTAAGTCGGGACAGGTAAGCATCTTAAGACACGTTAGATTTTTCTCATTTTTTAGTACGCACTTAGGTAAAATAATCTTAATAACCAACTTAGGTGGGTAGATAGACGGATATGATGGAAATTGTCCCGAGCAGAATACGACAGTGTCTTTGGAATTGTCTTCGATAATAAGCCGGGCGCTGATCCGAATAGGTTAAAATTAATCTAAGTTTAATTCTTATACTCTTACGTGCTTGGGGTAGTATTAGTTAAATCACCTACTAATTAGATCTCTTTTCCTATATCTTTTTTTTCGAATTCTATCTTCTCGCTCATCTGACTTTCTTATGTGTTTATTTAGATTTTAAATATTTCATGTGTTTAATTTTTGCTCACCTAGTTTCATTAATAACTAAACTGGTTTAATTTATTGACTTCTAAAAAAATAAAATTTATTTGTATAATGGTGTAGTTTTATTAATCCATATTGATCTTTGTTTATCACATAATTTCCCACATAAATAACGAATCCGGCAGGAACCCACATTTGTGGACCTCGAAAGGTGTCTAACACCTTCCTTTCAAGGTAACTTGAACCCTTACCCGATTTCTGGTGACGTAGACCTTTAAAATTAAAATTAATCGTAGTTAGTTTAGAACGGTGCCCTAACGCGCCTTTAATTCGTTAGGTGGCGACTCTTCACTCTGTTCCATCCAAAAAAGAGAGAGTTGTCACGTCGATGGCCCATCTTTTCGCGAGAAAAATGGGGCGCGACAGAATGGCGACTCTGCTGGGGATTATTTAGGTTCTAACCATTACGGGTTTGTATTTTATGTGGGATTTCGTGTTTTATGTATCTTTGTTTTTGTCACCTTTATAGGATTGTATTTGTTTTTATTTTTCATCAAAAGGAAAATTTATGATTAATCCCTTTTCCTTTCTCCCTTATTTGTTTCCTTAAATAATCGATTTTGTTTCATGTTTAATAGCTTTTCTCATTGTCCTTATGTGTTTTCTTACTAGTATTTCATGATTAGTTTATTATTTATTTAGTTATTTAATATATCTCATGATGCATTTATTCCTTTCCTTTTATTTATTTACTTTTATTTCGCGATCTTGCTTTATTTATGTAGGAATCGTGAGACATATGAGACTTGGCATAGACATAATCTAGGATATAAGTTTTATGGAACATGATCATACTAATGTACAACATGAAATTTTGAAAATCATAAGCATGAATTGAGAGTGATACATGGCATGTAATAAGGTTTTGGACGTTTGAATAGAAGTATCTTCACCTTAAATGATATGGATAATAGCCCTTAGATTTAGCAACACCTTTCAACTATATAACCTCCTCCAAATACTACACATCACCCCTTGCGACTTGAAGTTTTCACATTGGCGCATATAGCTACTAAGGTCTGCATCTAACATCTTGCTCTCACCTGTTCAAGCTAAACTTGAAGGCATAACGTGCTACATCTAATGTGATCCTACTGGTCTAAATTTTGAGATTTTATACGCCATACCCCTACAAGAAACTTCTTCCCTAAACGTGATCAACCCTTGGATTTATTCTAAACACGCCAAGGTCTCTTTTTACATCTAGATTTATCCTCCAAGAATACTACTTTTCCTTATCACCTTAAGCAATCAAGTTCAAGCTTTTAACAAGAAGTCACTAGTCACAAGAAGCAATTGCCCACAAGCACCCAACATTACATTCAAGCCTATTACTATATTCTCTTCCCGGCTTATATATAACTTAACTATCAAAGAATTCTCTCAAGAATCCCCACAATCAACAATTCTCAAACTTTTACAAGGAGACACATCATATATTATTCTCATCTAGCTATTACACATAACAATCTTAATCTCACATCTCATTCTACACTCAACAACTTAGGTGACACAATCAAACCGTAACCAACTAAAAAGGAAACATCTACTGCCTTCCATCTAGACCATTACTTATCTTCCTTTACTGACAATTGCCACGACATAAGAAGAACGTTACTGAAGGGCTAGATTGAGAGCATGAACTGCAAACAGAGGCCTAACTCTTGACTATAAACATGGTGTATGAAATGAACATCTTTAACAAGAGCATGAGCATTTGAGATACATAGAGGTTGTTCAATATTGACCTATACTTAGCTTGACCTTAGAACTCAAGATAAGATCTGGGGAAACCCGGTGCGATGGGCATGTGTACTTCATATTCTGAACATACAAGACATGAACTGAGGGTTGTTCTGAGCATAGACATATCATAATCATCCATAACTATCAAGAGGTGGATGTACACAGGGCTTAGAGAAAGAAAATAAAAAGCACGAATCTTTCAAAGAGTCTGATTTGAGTGTGTACATGATATAGCATGATTTCAATAGCCATTTTGGACATACACTAAAGCTTAAGTTTATAGGACTAAGCATAACGCGAGACATGGATTCATGGATCATGCGCATCATAACATAGACTTTGGATCCCTGGAACCATAGAGAAATATTTACAACGCTGGAAGACACTATCGCTTCCATTTCAAATGACAGAGCATTGACAAGAGTCTACATAGAAAATTCGATCCTCAGGCGTAGGCATAGTACATGGGTAGAGTGTTCTCTTAAGCTGAAGTATAAGGAATATTCTAGGATAAGAATAGGTCACTTTGGCACGCATCGTAACTCCCTTTTTGAAACTCATCCCCACTAGAAACTCAAGACTTTCCTTAGTTCAACGCCTCATCATCTCCCCCTTAGCGCAAAGGTAACTATCTTAGGCCTGCGGATCTATGCTGTAAAAAGATCTATGAGTACAACACTCGGCACTCCAGGGTATCACTATAAACATGAATTCCAATCTCATCCAGATATTACATTTGGAAATAAACCAACTCCTTTCTGGGCCATTACCTCCAGAAATTCTATTCTTAACTTACGCTAACCTCTATAGCCGAAGAATTAACACTTAGTTCCCTTGGGCACACACATCCATGGTCTCTAACACTTGAAAAATCTATTTTCCACTCCTTAATTTGCTAGCATTTATCCAATCTCATATCCGCTCAATTCAATGATATTTTAAAATTATACTAAGAGACTCAACAATGACTCCCTTTAGATCTATAATTACCTTAATTCAATTCTAATGAATACCAATATTAACTACTAAGCCTTCTCCATATGAAGCAACTCAAGAACACTAATCGGGAACACCTAGCACTCTTAACAACATAAAACCCCATCTAATATCATATTACCTCCGGTATAATTCATTCTTATACACTTAGGGCTCTTATTCCTCTAATAACTTAGCCACAATTCATTACTTCAACACTAGTTCTCATGTATATATCATGCTTACACATCCAAACCTACCCTATGTTATCAGCCTAAGCCCTCTCACGCACCATGTCAAGCCTATTAGATCAGTCTCATAAAAGTAATATTTTCATCTACAACTATCATTCTTTCTACCTCGGCGACCATCCACAACTTAAACTTAGTGTCTAGCACTAAGTAAGATTAACATCAAAACTTAGCATGTTATTCATGCTTACAACTACCAAATAGAAATCAAGGAACACTAATCCACCAAAATTATGACAAAGTGTTTGATCTTAATTCCTTCTTCAACATAATTTATGGCTTACAAGCACAACCTCATTCACCATATTGCTACTGCACCTTAACATTCATGACATATCTTTTCACCTACTATATTGGCTTACAACTACTAGTTAAATTCAAGATGTCTACTAAAACCACATGATAAGGATAGTCGATCTTAATCTTACAATATAACCCATTACAACCCATTAGCATGCTATTCTTTCTCACATCACATCTACTTACCCATACATGCACTTAAACTACTTTCATAGTTCTGTAATCATCACTAAGTCTCCCTATCCAAGACTCCAAAATGGATTCTAAATTTATAAATTCACAACCACTCTATCCTTACATTCACAACCTATAATTGGTCTATACTATACTAACCGACCATCATGAGCTCCTTCCCTATTTCAAACAATTCAACAACAGATTAACTAACCACTCTTCTTCTAACAATTTCCATAAGATTTGCTAATCTTGCTATACTGAAACCTACACAGTACGAGTATACCACCTCTATCACTTACTTAGTGGGTACAAGAGTCTAACTGCCTTTTTCGATCATTCACTACCTGCACTCTCCGACTTCTAAACTCATGACCCCATATGTCTCTGTCTTTGGGATCATCTCACTACTTATCTCATAACACCCTAGTTTATACTCTCTCGGGTGAAAATGTTATCCCAACACTCGCATACACACCTTTCCCCCTTGAACACGATAGTCGCAATAAAGTTTTCAAAAAGAGGCCTAAAAATACGTCTTACCTCAGCTCAAACACATGATTCATGAAGATAAGGGGTTTACACTTAGAACCAATAGACTTTAATGCACTAATGCACCCACCTAAAGTCCTTGTGCAGTTTCATACCCTTTTGGGTAACTCAACCAGATAGGATTACATCGTAAAGTATCTGAGCTTTGTACTTGTATCACCTCGAAGGTAAGGCGTAGTCAGTGGAGTTAGAGCAGGGTAGGAAATCTGGATAAGTTTCTTATGGACAATACTTTTTCACGATCTGGAGTATGAAAGAATGGGAAACATTTCCTAAATGCCCTGTAGCCTCTTGATTATAAGTGTGGTGCACAACACACCCATAAGCAAGACTCTACTGGACATGGCTTCGTAGACATCCTAGGATCATGAATCATGCTCTGATACCAAGTTTTTTTACATCTCGAGACCAGGCCATGGACGTGAAGGGAAACCAAGACCAATGAATGACCGAGAAGACCCCTTAGCATAACATCATAAGCATATTCAATAAAGCATTTGCAGAAGAAAGACCTATTTGAGAACATCATTTAAAATATAGTTAAAAATTAACCAAGTATTGGGAATAAAATGTTTAAACGACATCTACATAGGTCCACGAAGCCTCTAACATAAGAATGAAATACCAATGCTAGGACATGACCCCGACAATACCATAACTGAAAATAAGAGTAAAATAAAGATGTAAATCGTCTTCCGAAAGAATGGAGGGTTCACCACTTGCTTATCGAAATCCCAAAGATCCTAGTGCATCACAGAACCACGAGGAAAGGTCTCTGAACCTGTATCATGAAAAGATGCAGCGTCCGATGATGGTTAGTACGGTGAGTACTGGCATGCAACACAAGGGAAGGGATATCACAATTTATAAAGCAAGTCATAAAAATATAACACAGATCATAACATAGAATATGGGGAAATTTCCAAATCAACAAATAAGACATTTACAAGAAGATATTACTTCTGGACTAGTTGGTATCACCAATATTTATTTCACCACGGGCTATGTGGGTCCGATCACAACTCGATCGGCAGAGCCTCCAATCCAAGTTTGCCGCAAGGATCAGAGCGTCATATTATAATCACCTCATAACTGCATACAACTGAACAAGTCAAGCATACAGTAAAGAGCCCCGTTCAACTCAAAGGGAAGAGCCCCGTTCGACTCATACCCGTGTTCGGCAAAACACGGTTTTAGGTGTTGATCCCCGTTTGACTCATACCTTCTCGGTTAACCATCTAATCCTCTTAAGCCCATATTTTAACATTTCAAACATTTAACAAAATCATTCATTTTTGGGACCCTTAACATTCTTAAGGCACACGTAGGTTGGTATCGTCATACCAAGACTTGCAAGTCGTACTTATCATATTATGCCTTCATCATTTACACATCAATAGTCCTGTAGTTAAGGATCTTAAACTCATTTAACATATAAGTCCCTCAAGGTTATAATCCCATTAATTATCAAACAACCATTTCAAGAACCGAGGGAGTTAAGAAGATCCTTCTTTTTCAATCAAGATTCAATTACTTAGATAGTAAAACAATTTCCGTAGTAAATATTTCTTAAAGCTTTAAATCTGCCCCAATTTCAATAATCTGTAATTAAGATCATACTTCAAAACCATAACTTTAGAATAATAATTACATACGGATGATTTCACAGGAAAACATTTAAAAGTTTCAAGCAATCTCTTTCTTTCGAAACCCTTCAAACGTTTTTATACAATACTAGCATAGGGTTCGTAGTAAGTAGGAGAAAACACAATCCTTACGAGTATAGTTGAAAGGGGATCGTTCAACATACCTTTTGACGAAGAAAGCTTACGAAACGCTTGAGTTTAGCCTTAGAACTTTGAACCCTAGGCACCTTTTTCTTCAAGAACTTTTAGGAGATAAGTAACGCTCTTTCTTGGGTTTAATTCGTGCCTTAAGAGGTTTAGGGACGTTTAGAATAAGTGGGGAACGAATCTTTGATGAGAAAAGGACTGAACGCCCTCAAAATAGCTTAAAAGAAGCAATTCCCGTAACAATACCCTAGGGGTCCTATTTATAGCCAATTCCAATTAAAATCCAAATTGGTCTAGGAAGGAAAACGCGTCAAGAAAATGGTCGCCAAAACGGTCTATTTTGGCCACAAACAGACCATTTTCGGAGGTGTTTTAACTTACAATATTTTTCAAGATTCTTTCTCCAAAAAAGGTCAGAAGAACGGACCGTTGTCTCAGAAAATGGTCCATTTTCCTTTCCGTTTTAACTCCCAATATTCGACGATCTTCTGGTCAGAAAAACGTCTTCTCGGTAAACTGATCATAACTTTTGACTTCGAACTCAGATTAATGCGTGGTTGGTGGCGTTGGAAAGAAGACTCGAAGACGTTTAATTGGGTGTGTCATGGGCCACCTAACTCTTCATATTCTACGATCAATAATCATTTGAAGATGACCCAAGTTAGAAAGTTATACGAAAACTTAGTCGGTAAAGAAGCTTTCAACTTAACTGGTGCTAGAAGTTCCTTAAGACCTTAATTCATATCCAACACTCTTCCCACATATAGTGCTTGACCATAACACCTAGTTACAATGAAATCTTCTAGGTTCAGGTCTAATTACACTCTAAAAATGATTTGAATCCTAGCTCAAATATTTAGGGTGTTACAGGTACAGATAAATCATGGAGAGAGATTAAAGGTATTACTCATTTTGTTACACATAAAAAGTGCAGTTTACATTAGTGGAGTTATCTACATGTTGAGTAGTTATGGCGAGGGGAACCCATTCATAGTAGCCTTTGATGTTATAAACTAAAATTTCAGAATTATTACACTGTGGAATTCATTAGAGAACAGTGGGAATTCTTATAAAATAATAAAAGTGAATGACAAATTAGCAATCCTTGATACGGAAAATTTATACGAAGGAGACGATGTGGATCTGTGGATTTTAGGAAAAGAAGAATGGGAGAAGCATATCATTCAAATTCCGGAACAATAGAGAAGTCACGAATTTGAACTGCCAACACTTTGCAGCTCTTGTGATGGGGAGATGTTATTCACCAAGAGGTCCAAGTCACGTCAACTCATCTGTTTTTGTTACCATGTCATGAAAAAGAGTTGGAGAAAGTTTGAAATTATAGGGCTTCCAGATAAACAGAGTTTGATCAATGGCATTTATAGTTATGGTGAAAGCGTCTTCCCAGTTGAAAAAATATGCAATAGTACTTGACTTTTGCTCTTAATTCTTTTCTCAGTTAAGAATTATATGCAATAGTATTTCGACCGCGAGCTTCTGGAATAATTTATATCCTAATTGTCCCATGAAATATTTATTACTCCCAAGTTTCCTTATTTATGCCTTAATTAGCTACTTTGTACTATGAGGAAATTTCACAAATAGCAAATATCAGTCTTTAATTAAAGAGAAAATAACACAACTTTGATAATTACAGGATATAGCAACATTAATGATAAAATATTATCATTTTATATGTATTTCATGCGTGTCTTGAAACAGTCAAATACAAATACAAATTGCAGATCGAGAGTAAATCTAGCTTAATTGTTACATTTAAAAAGGAATAAATCTTTAATGAGTATAAATCTCTCCTAATATCACGCGTGCGATCTGCATTGAAGATTCCATTTTCAAACAGGAAACTTAAATGAAAAATATTTTTTAAAAAATAGAAAAATATAAATCCAAAGAATTTCTTCATCAAAGTTCTAGATTTTGATAAACAAATATTTGGTTTCATCATTCAAATTCAAAATTCAAATTTTTCTTTCTGTTCTCTTTCTCATTTTTTTTCTTTTCTTTATATTTTATATTTTTTTGTATCAAATAATATATTTTATATAAATTTATTATTTGTTTTTAGATAGTTTAGCCGTGAATATATATAATTTATCATTTGTATTTGTATACAAAAAAGTATATTCATTATTTGTAGGAAAAATTAAACAAAATATTAGCCCATTAAATTTATTTACACTCAAAATAGCTCACTTTTAAAAAAGCACCAGTTTATTACATTAATTGGCCATTTGGCCATATTAAACCCCCGCTGGCTTTCCTCAATGCTTTTTTCGCTGCTTCCCTTTCTTCTTCCTCTTCTTCTCCCCCTTTTTCTCCTTTCTCCTTCTCCTTCTTCTTCAACTATTAAATTTCTTTACCCAAATAATTTATAAACCTCAATATCAACAGCACCGTAGGAGAAGCAAAAAGCTTAGTTGTTAACACTCGAGATTGGTTGAAAATCTGTAACTTAGTAGAATTTGAAGGCAATGAAAGAAGAAAAAACTTGGGTTGTACAAAAATGGAGGATTTTTTTTTCAAATTTATACCACTAGATAGAGTGTCTAGCGGCCTTATATTATTAATAAAAAATTATCAACAAGGATAAGTACAAGCAAGGGGGGCTAGGCCTTACCTTACCAATCCTAATGAGTAACGACCCTCTACTAATTAACAAGCATGAAGAAAATAAGAGCTAGATAGAACTAGGTATTTTATGATCATCACAGAGTTTGTGATACACTCTATGATGATATTACAAATTAGGATGCTTAAATAGTGTAAAATATAAAAGCCAAGAAGAAAGTTGAGTTATGTGCCTTGGAACAAACTCCTCGGTCACAAAAAATGGAGGATGAATTTTACATTGGAAAGTGTTGCTTATAATGAAGATGATAAAATTGCTATTTGAATTTTTAATAAAATTCGATTTTGATTTTGATGTCTATGGAGCTTTGCTATATATGAAAATGCCTCAAAAATTATGGGGATTCTTCTGATACAAGACCATGGTAAGAAAAAATTATTAGATTAGCTTTTGGTCCTGAAACTTTAGTTCACTCGGTGATTTTTTTAAGCAAGAAAAGAACTTGGCCTTTCTTCAAACTCACCTTCTACACCTTCAACTCCTTCTTCCCCTTCACCTTTTGATGGTTCAGTGTGTTTTTCAATGCATAATTCTTCTTCGTCAGCTACTTCTGGTAGGATTCTTAATGGTCTCAACCTTCCTTCACCTCTTAGCATAACTAGTAACAACAACCACTCTTCAACTGTTTCTGCTTCTTGGAGTACTACTCCTAGCTTCTCTGACTTCCAAGAAGCTGACCTAGTTAGTCCTAGTGCTTCCACCATCTCATATGCTGCTACTATTCCACCATGAATTCCTCTGCTTCACCCTTTTATTGCAATGGAGAAGTGGACTTGATTGATGAGTTTCAACTACAGGACCAACTTTCCTTCTTGAATGATGGGTCACCAACCTATCGATATATTACATATACATTTATACAATATCAATACACGTTTAAATATCATTTATACAATATTGATACATATTTATACACTATTTATCATTATCGATACACATTTATACATTATTTATATAATTTTGATACATTACATAACTTTTATACACTATCGATACATTACATACATGCGGCTATTTTTTTATAATTGTTTTTGTGGCTAGTTCATTTTTGAGCTACTTTTTTTTTGTAAAGAAAACTTGGTTATATTTATTGTAAACTATTTACTTTCATATTTGAAATTATCCCTTATTTGTATTTGCTTGAGTCTATATATAAATATGCAATGTGTCATTTGATACACATTATCATTTGTATTTGTATGTCAAATTTATCATTTGTATTTGTATATAACCAAGTATCATTTGTATCTGTATGGTTCAAGTTGTATAAACATGAATCCTTTGATACAAATGTATTATTTGTGTTTGTATGGTTCAATTTGTATCAATAAATTTAATTTGTATCAATAAATACAAATACAAGTATTCATAGAAAGAGAATCAACAATTCTTTTTCAATTAATTAAAAATACAAATGATACAATCAACTACAAATAAAATACAAAATAAATAAAAAATAAAAAAATACAAATAATATAATCAACTACAAATACAAATGATGGTGCGAATACAAATATAAATATAGACTGGTGTGAATACAAATACAAAAATAAAACTTAAGCCACCCCAACCACTGTCGGAACCACCACGAAACTGTCAGAACTACATCGTTGCTGACCGGCCAACTCTACTCACCATTACTGCCGCCCCTTATCTTTTTCTCTATTAATTCTTCATCACCTCCTCTGCTTACAACCCCAATCACGACATGACCATCTAAAATAGCTACCACCAAATATGTCGCACCGCCATCAGTTCAGATCTGTCGAAAATAAAATATCACTTACAAATCTGATCGAGATGATGGAGGGAGTAAAAATGGGAGAGAGGGGCGGCCCTCCACCCCTACTAACAACTGTAAATCGAATACAATAATGCAATATAAGGAAAAACATAATGAAATTAACCAAAATTAACTACTGATAAGGTTGGTTACCTGATTTTGTGAAAGACACAATTTTGAGAAAGAAAGAGATTGAAACTGTGAAGAAAATGGTAATGAGGATAATAATAAGATTTTGAGAAAGTAAGAGAAAAGGTTGAATTCAAAATAAAGTGAAGAGAAATTAGGATTGATATTAGGAGTTTGATACTCTTCTAAATGTATTTGGAGTATAACTGATGGCCCACTATAAATAATGCTATTTTTATTGTGGATAGTAATTATTTTAAAGTGTTGTTATCGTTCATAATTAAGGGTTTAGGTTTGTTATTACCTGTAGTTTTCTCTTGTACTATTGTCTTCTTTGTAAATAGCATTGGGCTATATTACCCGAACATAGTAGTTGTTGGTTAATTAAATTCGTGGATCTTCCCACAACAATTGAAAATTGAATTTTTTTTGTAGGACTAGATATAGAGCTGAATCATGAAAGTGATAGATAATTGTATTCATAGAAGTGTATTGAAAAATAGAGTAATAAAGTGAAATCATTGTATTCATGAAAGTGAGAGATCACGGGATTTGCCATGTAGGACGCATGTGTCTACTTATTCAAATTTATGATAGTTTAATTGCCTACTTGTGCACACCCAAAGTTGAAGGGCATAAAGGCTAGCTGAGGCCAAGTTAATGGGCACATTTATGTATTATGCCTAAAAAAACACAAAGTATTAACTCAATAATGCTGGCGTTGCGTGAGTCTGACCACTCTAAAGGGCATGACCAATTCCAATTAGAATGAGCATATCCATCATTCGTAAAGAGCGTCTTTGAAAGTAGTGGGGAGATGGAGACGATATAAAATGGAGAGGATCCCCATCCCAAAACTATAGAATGACCAACCAAGACTATTTCTCATCATCATTATAATCATCTTTTTAATGTGCCGAGCATGAAAATTTAAGTTGTCGTTAGATGATGAACTATATATAGAGGATGCAATACCAGATCATGTCGAGAGATGTTGGTGTTGTGTTAGAGATGCATCTGGGGATTTACCGAAGCACATTGCAACTGGCAGCTGGGATCCAACTTGAAGCATTGCACCACTGGTGTTCTGTTCTGTTTTGGCGCAGCAGAGGGCCTATGTTTTGACATGGTTTGACATCGCTATATTGCAGTGCATATTGTGTTACATTGCTTGGGAGCTCAATAAAGTTGCATACAACAGCAAATAATGACATTTGATACTTGGTATGGCAATCCCAACAAGTTTTTTTCATATTTAGGAGCTCGAACCAAAGACCTCGATTAAGGATTAGATTTTGTGCTTGGTTTTTACTTTTATAAAGGGAAAAAGTAGTTAAAGAGATAAAAATAGAAGACCATGGGCTTAGGATTACTCTTTGTCTTTGTTATTGAAAATTTGAAACATTAACAACTTAATTCTAATTATTGTTTGATTATAAGGAGGCATTTAATTTGGGCAAATTTTTGTTTGGTTTCCACGAGTTTAGTATCCTTTTTGAGGTATGATTGATCTTGATTCACATGGAAAGTCTCAATTTTAAAGATATAATGCTCTCTACCAAGAAACTTTTCATTCGCAGCTAAAGTCTCTATTTAAGAATGAAGAGAAGTACAGAGTAATTATCACTCCGCCTCAATCTTCGAGGTAGAATTAGGAAAGTACTTGGCAAGTTTGAGTGAACAAAGGAATGGTTCAGGTGCACTATATTTCTGCCCAGCTTCTATATGCTCTCTGTTTTGCCAAGCGAAAGTCAAGAGGGGGTGATTGAAATTTTCTTACCACCAAGTCGACTGTGACTAGGCACTAGTCGACTCACCTGCAGGTCAGTTCAATAGACAGAATACAATAACTGATATGAAAGCTGAAAGTAATAAGAGATACAATATTTTTTACTGGTTTGGATTACCAATGTGGTGCCTATTCCAGTCCCCTTGGGTTTCAAGGGTTTCCTTATGAGCTTCTTGAAAAGATGAGATTTTACAAGATCTTTCTTAGATAATATCTGATTGTCTTCTTTACTTTTGTTTTGATAAACATCTACCTGTATAACTAGTACTGATTTTTCTTTTTCTTTTTGATTGCAATTGTAGACGTAAGAGAGTACAAAGTATTGTGAAAGATAAAAGCTTAGACAGTGATCTGGTTCAAGAGAAATTGCTTAACTTCTTCATCTGAGGACGTTGGATTTTATACTTGGAGGGTAGATTTGGTGTAGTTCTTCAAAAAGAAAACCCAAGGGAATTTATTCAATCAAGGAATTTGACGGGAACCGATGATTGAGAAAATCATGTCCATATCAGATATATCCATGATATTACTTCCATTTGTGAAACGGAAGATCCTTGATTTGATCCATCCCATATGTTGGGATCTCTATCTTCCTTGTATAGCGTCTGAGCTCCTTGACTTGTGGACTTGATTGTGAACTTGATCTCAATGCATATGTTCCTTCCTTGTGTGATTATCCAATCAAGGATTGGCATTTAGACAATCCAAGATTTCCGTTGTTCCTTATCTTCTCTTGATATTGATTTGACCTGGTAACATCTTTGATTTCTTTATCTTCCTTGTATAGCTTTGTTGATTGTTTCTTTTTGCCTGCAACAAGTCTTAAGGTTAGTTTTGTCATTATTGAAATCAGTGTTCTGAGGCTAATAATCTCCCCCTTTTTTGATAATGACAATAATAGGAAAGCACAAATTTATGTAGTCGACTTTCCTGTATAAAGGTTGAGATCCCCCTATCTTGGTGCTCCCCCTTGCTTGTACCTTCCTGTCCTGATGAATTTTTGCGACACAGATTCTCTCCCTTTGACATAATAAAAAAGAAACATAAGCATACAATACAATTTGCAGATAGGCAAACACAAATCACATAGAGCAAAAAATAGGGATAACTAGAGATAAGAGGAGTTTAGGGGGTATAAGGAACCCCAATTACAGAGCCAAAAGAGAGTCAATGGGGACAGACCCCTATAAGAGTTCAAAAAGGACAGAAGATCAAGAGTTATTTTTTCTAAAGAAAATAGGCCAGAGTGTTGTGCATGTTTCTGCAGAAGGTGTCATAAGAGCGTTCCACATTTTTGCAGGAGTTGGAGTAAGAAGTCTGGACATTTACAACCAGTTCATTTTGAGAGGAGTCAGCTTCCATCTTGAGAGAGCTGACAACTTGCTTCATCAGTTTGTTGACAGTAGATACTCCTTCCTTCCTTAACTCGCCCATTTTTAGATAAAGCCTCCCTATGTCAGTGTTGGATTCCTTTCCTAATGCAAGCAATTTGGTGATTGATTCCTGAAGCACCTGCATCCTATCCTTAAGAGTATGCAATCTAGCCTTGATTTCTTCTGCTTCTTTGAGAAGAAGAGAAGCAGAGTCGGCTGGTACACGAGTGGCTTTTGGTTTAGCCCAAACAGAGTCTTTCTTGCACTATATTTCATCAACCAAGGTATAGCCCATACTGGAATGTCCTAGAGTAATAGCTAGTTGAGACCTCAGTTGCTTTGAAGTCTGACAGATCAATCATAGAGTCAATGAGAATTCGAGAAATTAGGAGATCATAGGGTAGACTGGCAGTAGCATTGCTATCCTTAGCACTTTCCAACATGTACTCACGAAACCACGAAGCCTAGTTGATACGGTATTTTTCAGTAAACAGTAGAGAATAAAAACGTCTCTATTAGAGATAGAGCTCAGTGAACTTTTTCGAGGAACCAAAGTTGTAGCGACCATATGAGCTAAGATACGATGCTCAAAACATAGAGAGAGAGGCCCAAACTCAGAGATGTCAGAGCCAGATTTAGCCACTACTATTTTAGCACCGTCCAGAGTCACCTCAAAATCTTTCGGCCAATTACCATCCATATATGGAACAATATTAGAGAACTTTTTCCCAAAGATCTTTTCAAACAGAAAATCATTCACAATGATTTGATTTCCCGGAACAAGGGTTTCTAGTTCATGACTGTCCTTTGAAATTCAGAGATTTCCATAGAACATACGAACATGTTCTTCATAAAATTCAAGACCACAGAGTTTGAAAAATAGAGACAACTTCTGGGCTTTGAAAAGAGTACTTATTGGACAGTGAATTTCGTCCAGTAGTTCCAAATTGATAACTCATCCGAGAACAACTTGCCGATTTTTGAAAGATTCAAACTTTTGCTTCTGGTCAGCACCCCAAAATTTGTGCATGTCTTCTGAAGAGAGAGGTTCTACAAGATTTGCTTGTAACTTCTTCTTTTCACCTTTCTTACAAGCAGATGGCCTTTTTCTTTGAGATGGGAGAAGAATCAAGGACATGGGATTCTCCCTCTGATAAATAAGAGGAAAGGGAGAGGATATTAAGATCAGAGGAAGAAGGGTTATCGATGGAGGGAGGTTGGGTGAAGGACCCCATGGATATTGTTTTAGTCATGGAGAAGAGAGAAAAGGCGTGATGAACAATAGAGAAAAGAGAGGTTATAAAGAAGGTATGGAGAAGTGTGAAGGGAAGATGGAAGGGTGTGATTGAAAAGAGGTGACAGAAATTAAAGGAATGTGATGCTTGAAAGGAAAGAAATCTAGATAAAATATTTGGGAGAAAATCAAGAAAAGGTACAACAATTAATGAAACATAGAGCAAATAAGGAAGAAAATAAATTAGCAAAACGATGTGATTCCTAGACAGTTTCTAAGGAAACAAAATCTTTCTTCCAAAAGAGGTTTTGTAAAAATATCAGCAAGCTGATTTTTAGAATCAACAAATTTAAGTACAAAATCTCTATTTTCAACATGATCCCTAATGAAGTGATGCTTTATATTAATGTGCTTAGCTCTAGAATGATGCACAATATATTTAGAGAGACTAATAGGACTAGTATTATCATAAAATATGAGGACAACTTCAAAGGAAAATCATAATTAAGTAATTGATGCATAATCCAAAGTAATTGAGTACCACAACTACCAACTGCAAGATATTCAGATTCAGTAGTTGACAGAGCCACATATGTCTGTTTTTTACTGTGCCATGAAATTAGTGCTTCTCTGAGAATCTGACATATTCCACTTGTCCTTTTGCGATCAGTTTTATATCCTATAAAATCAGCATCTGAGTAACCAATTAATTCAAAGTGAGAGGAGTGAGGATACCATAGTCAAAGGTTTTGGGTCCCAATAAGATAATGAATTATCCTTTTGACTGCAGTGAGATGAGATTCCTTTGGAGCTGACTGGAATCATACAGACTTGCACACACTGAACATGATGTCAGGGCGGCTTGCTGTTAAATATAATAGGGATCCAATCATTCCTAGGTAGATCTTTTCGTCTACATCCTTTCTAGGGGCATTGGTTTCTAGGCATGTAGAGGGACTCATAGGAGTTCCAAAAGATTTTCCTTTTCCATTCCAAATTTCTTGATGAGCTCTTTTGTATATTTTCCTTGGCTAATAAAGGTTCCTTTTGACGACTGCTTAATTTGTAGTCCGAGAAAGAATGTGAGTACTCTCATCAAGCTCATTTCAAATTCTCCTTTCATAAGATTTGCAAAGTTCTCGCAAAGAGATGAATTAGTACTTTCAAAAATAATATCATCAACATAAATTTGTACAATAAGAATACTAGAATTCAGTCTTTGAGTGAAAAGAGTGGTATAAATTTCTCTTTGTTGAAAATTATTGCTTAGCAGAAAAGTACTCAATCTCTCATACCAAGCTTTAGGAGCTTGTTTGAGACTGTAAAGAGCTTTTATGAGCTTAAAAACATGATCATGGCAGGAGGGGTTTTCAAAGTCAGGAGGTTGTTTTACAAAAACTTCTTCTTTTATAAAACCATCTAAGAAAGCACTTTTAACATCTATTTGAAATAGTTTAAAACATTTGAAAGATGCATAGGCTAACAATATCCGAATAGATTCCAATCTAGCTACATGAGCGAAGGTTTCATCAAAATCAATAACTTCTTGTTGAGAGTATCCTTGAGTTACCAATCTTGCCTTGTTTCTGATAACTTTACCTTCATCATTGAGTTTATTTCGGAATACCCACTTTGTACCAATGACTGAGCAATTTTTTGGTCATTTGATATGAGATCACACTTGATTTCGGTCAAACTGATCCAGTTCTTATGTCATAGCATGTATCCATGACTCATCTTGTAAGGATTCATCAATTTGTTTAGGTTCAAGTTGAGATATGAGAGCTACCGAGGCTTGCTTCCTTAATGAGGCTCAAGTCTGCATCTTTTCAGCTGGATCTCCGATGATAAAATCATTCGAGTAGCTTGCATCATGTCTTTATTCTATGGGTACATTTAATTTGACTGATCCTGTATTAGCTTGTTCAACCTCTGTCTTAGTTGACTCTTGTATTCAACTGGCTTAGTCGACTGATTTGATTCTTCTGGAGTCGACTTGTGTACCTGTTCTTCATCAATGCTGAAACTACTAGATTTCTGAACACTAGGATTAAAGTCATCAAAAACTAGATGAACAAATTCCTCAACACTTAAGGTTCTTTTGTTAAAGACTCTGAAGGCACGACTAGAAGGAGAGTAACCTACAAAGATACCTTAATCACTTCGTGGGTCAAACTTACCGAGGTTAGTCTTACCGTTGTTGTGAATGAAACACTTACATCCGAATGGGTGGAAATAATTGATGGTAGGGTTCTTTCCTTTCCATAGTTTGTATGGAGTCTTTTTCAGAATAGGCCTTATCAAATATCTGTTCAAGATATGACATGTTGTGCTTACGACTTCTGCTCAGAAATGATCAGGAAGGCTTTGCTCCAACAACATAGTTTGTGCAGTATCTTGGAGAGATTTGCAGTATCTTGGAGAGATTTGTTCTTCCTTTCAACTACTCCGTTCTGCTAAGGTGAGCAGAGTGATGAGAAATTTTGAGTGAATCCATTTTGTGAATAGAATTCTTCGATGTGTTATTTTCAAATTCTCCTCTATGGTCACTGTGAATCGTGGAAATGTAATAACCTGCTTCTCTTTGTACTTTTCTATAGAAAACTTCAAAGTTAGCAAAAGTTTCGTGTTTATGAGCAAGAAAAATGACCCAAGTAAATCTGGAAAATCATCAATAATAACAAAAGCATATCTTTTACCACCGATACTGGAAGTCCTGGTAGGACTAAATAAATCCATGTGAAGGAGTTGCAGGGGCTTAGATGTGGTCACGATATCTTTGACTTTGAAGGAGGTGCGGGTCCGTTTACTAAGTTGGCAGGCATCACATATATGGTCCTTTTCAAACTTGAGTTTTTGCAGACCAACAACTAGTTCAAGTCTAGATAGTTTCTTGAGAGAATGCATGCTAGCATGGCCAAGTTATCTATGCCACAACCATGGATCACAAGATAAAGCAGTGAGGCAGGTTAAGGTAGGTAAATAAACATTATTTAAAACATAAATATTATCAACCCGGTCACCAATGATGGTGATATTTTTTGCTGCATTGCTGATGGTGCATTTGATAGCATTGAACAACACATCAAATCCTGCATCGCAGAGTTGATTGATGCTGAGTAAGTTGTGATTAAGTCCATCAACCAAGTAAACTTCGATTAGGTCGCATGAAGAGATAATAGTTATGGATACAACTCCGACTACATGACCTTTAACATTGTCACCAAATCTCACATATCCATCATCAAGATCTTTTACTGATTTAAAGTTCTCTCTTTTGCCCGTCATATGTCTGGAACACCCACTGTCTATTACCCACATACCCTTTTTTATGTCTTTCCGGAGTGTTCCTGCAAAACAAGTGAATTAATTTCTTTTAGGTATCCAAACATCTTTGGGTCCTTGATGGTTAGTGTTAATGTCCTTAGGTCTCCAGACCCATTTTCTAGGATGATTTCTTTTACAGTTGAAAGCTTTGTGACCAACTTTTCCACATGAATAACAAGTAGGTCTATAGTGACTGAAAGAGATTTTAATAGAACAAAAATCATTTGAGGAGTTTGAAAAATATTCATTGTTAGAGCCTTTTGAAGAGGATCTGTTAGTTTTGACTGAGCATTGGCTTGGTGATTTCTTAGGATTACTCAGATGCATTTTTATTTCACCAAGTTCTTCTTCAAGCAAAGCTACTTCAATTTGGCTTGCTTCAAGAAGAATTTGTCAGTCCTTTTTTTCTCTAGAAATCTTATTGTATTCATCAATAAGCTTCTGGAGATCAGCAGTAACTAAATCAAGAGAGGTTTGAAGATTTGAACAGTTTGGATAGTTAAAGTATCTTAACTCGCTTGTTTCTCCGATGACCATGAAACATATATTGGCAGATTCAGCTGGTTCATCTTCTGAGGCTTCCTCATCACTTCAGGCTCTAATAAAATTCTTTGGATTGTTGTTTCTTCGTGCTCCCTTTTTCTTAAGCTCGGGACAATTAGGTTTGATGTGTCCTGGTTTGCCACAGTGATAGCATCTTTCATCATTTCTTTGATAGTCATTGCTTTTATTGCTTATCTGTGGCCTTTGGTTCCTTTGTCTCAACATGTATCTTACTCCTCGATTGATTAGTGTTAGTGTTTCATTTCCCTCCTCATCTACTCCTTCTAATGCATCTTCCTGAGGTATTGCATTAAAAGAAACAATTTTCTTCTTCTTTTCCTTGAGATGCCTATTGATGTGATTTTGTTCATAGACCATTAAATTTCCTCGTAGTTTGTCATAAGTCATGTTTTCTAGGCCCCCCTCTTCAAGGATGATGGCCTTTATTTCCCAGATCTTTAGAAGACTTCTGATGAGCTTTCTGACTTGTAGTCCATTTGAATATACCATTCCCAAAGACTTAAGTTCTCCTATGATTTTGCTAAATCTTAAGAACACTGTTTCAACAGTTTCTTCGTCTGCTATTTTGAACAGTTCGTACTCGTTCACTAGAGCACTGATTCTTGCTTCTTTCACTTTAGTGGTTCGTTCATATGTAACTTTCAGTTTGTCCCACATCTCCTTGGCAGTTTTACAGGTGAGATCTTGTCGTATTCCGATCTGTTAACTGCACAGTAAAGTAGACTTATAGCTCTAGCATTAGTTTGAATTACCTCTTATTGCTCCTTTGTAACATTAAAGGTTTCCAAGTCGACTTTGCTAGTAGAGTCCTTTGATGTGGTTCCTGGAATGGGTTTTGGTCTTTTTTCTATCACGACCCAAGATTGAAAATTATTTGCTTGTACAAAGATTCTGAATCTTTCCTTCCAGTGCGAGTAGTGTTGTCCGTTGAAGTAGGGAGGTTTATTTGATGAGTGTCCATCTTGCAAAATTGCTCCAGGGATTCGGTATCCTGCCATTTTGATCTTTTCTCATGTGCTGTTAGGCACTTGGACGGTAAGACATGCTCTGATACCAATTGAAAGTCAAGAGGGGGGGGGGGTGAATTGAAATTTTCTTTCCACCAAGTCGACTGTGGCTAGGCACTAGTCGACTCACCTGCAGGTTAATTCAATAGACAGAATACAATAACTGATATGAAAGCTGAAAGTAATAAGAGACACAATATTTTTATACTGGTTCGGATCACCAATGTGGTGCCTATTCCAGTCCCCTAGGGTTTCAAGGGTTTCCTTTTGAGCTTCTTGATAAGATGGGTTTTTACAAGATCTTTCTTCGACAATATCTGATTGTCTTCTTCACTTTTGTTTTGACACAACCTCTACCTGTATAACTAGTACTGACTTTTCTATTTCTTTTTTATTGCAATTGTAGACATAAGAGAGTAAAAGTATTATGAAAGATAAAAGCTTAGACAGTGATCTGGTTCAAGAGAACTAGAGTTTATAACTTGTGGACATGACATCTATGGGGTTGTGGCTACTCATCCACCTGTTTTTGGCCTTAAAATCTCTACACTATTTCTTTATCATCTTCTATCATAGAATAGCTTTTTATTTATACGTTTCCATGCTAAAATAGCATCAGAAAGTATAGTGTCCCTCTGCTAGCAGACTCAAGTAGAACCAACTATTTTATTTGTGTCTTGAGCCGGGGGTCTATCGGAAACAATCTCTCTACCTCACTTTTGAGGTAGTGGTACGGACTGCGTACACTCTACCCTCCTCAAACCCCACTTTGTCGAAATATACTGGGTATGTTGTTGTTGTTGTTATACTGCGATCAAGGTGAAATTAAGTCCATGTCAAAATTATCTTTTTGTCAGGCACCAATTAGTATAGATATAATTCAATGAATATGAGATGACATATTTCTATTTACAATCCTAGTACAAAAGTTGTACGATACCTTGCCCGCCTTAAAGAGTATGCAAAAATAGGTTACCCTAGGTATTTCTATTCAATGGGTTTTGATCCAGACGAGAAGATGTATAAAGTTTTGATGATAGTTAAAGAATATTCTTGGGTTTTTACTTTAGGTACAGACAAATGATGGAGAAAGATAAACGGTATTACTGATTTTGCTGGTACACATAAAAATGCAGTTTACATCAGTGGAGTTATCTATATATTGAATTATGTGGACGGGAACACATCATTCATAGTAGCCTTTGATGTTAAAAATGAAAATTTCAGAATCATCACATTGTGGAATTCATCAGAACACCAGAAATGGGTTTGATCACTGGCATTTATAGTTATGTTGAAAGCCTCTTCACAGTTGAAAAAATATGCAATATTACTAATTGACTTTTTCTCAGTTAATAACTATATGCTGATTTTGTTTCTGATGAATAGTTTATATTATTTGAAGTCTCCTTATTCATGTCTTTAATTAGCTACTTTATCACCTGAACAGAGTAGTTGTTGGTTAATTAAATACATGGATCATGAGAGGGAGAGATAATTGCATAGAAAGTGCACATACAGTTTTGATAATAAATAATTTGATTTCCTCATAAGCTAGAAGAGGATCTTATTGGTAAACTCTTGTGTAGTGTGGAAGAGATACTCGGGACCAGATCGAGGAATCCCTCTTTTCTGTTTTTGTGTATGTAACTCTTTAATCACTATGTTGCTCCTTTGCAATTTTGTTTTTGCATGCTGACAATCAAATTCCAACAGCAACAAAATCAGGTCCATGGAGTAAGCTAAGATTAGTGCTGATAAACTGAATACAAGCTTTATAATATTCTAGTGGTTTTCAAATTTTATCTGCATTTCATTCGTCCCTGCTCTGTATGTATTTTCATGTGTCAACTTGAAGGATGCCTGAAATGTGATTTATGCTGATTAATAAGACACTGTTATAGAGCTAGTCTTGCTAACTCCGCATACATTCTCACAAAAAATTGAGGGGATAGATCAGTAGCATGTGAAAGTAGAAAACCCGCTAGCTGCGGAAGTTTAAATAGAAGAGACTTTCACTGCTCCATCTATATCTCAGCAAGAAATTTACATAATGAATTAACACGTAAGTGTGACTGCGCATTGTAATAATATGTCTTTTCAATTTCCATACATAACTTCCTCATGAATAAAAGCTCTTGACTACTCAACTTCTAAGATAAAAGTTTCCGTTGCAAGATGTGAGGAATTCACTAAGTGACGCTATTCCACCTACATACGTCGATACATGCGGTAAGTCTGCTTAATTATCCTAGACCATACCAGTGAAATAATAAGAGAGAATATATTCAAACTTGGTTAAATAGAACTAACTAGCTAGCATTTACTAGATAATTAAACTTCACGAAAGCACTATACTGGCTAAATCTATACATAAATCTCAATTTTGTCAATACTCATCATTTATACTAGTCCATAATCAGTGATAATGATAGTTAGTTATATAGTGTTCTTATATCATTTTCCAGTTCACAACAAGAATAGGGTGAACCAAACCAATACAAATATGTTTTCTTTAATTCTATAGTGAAATAGGAACCTCTTCTTCTTAATACAGTAGTTCACAATAAGTGTGTTGTGTGTCCATATGCCAAGCAGATCAGATTAGCATTTTCAGTTAGTAGTATTAAGAATGTTTTGTTAGGGGTTGTCCTGAATTTCCTACTTTATCTGAGTTATACCATAACTGTGTTTGACTTCAAAAAGGTTTTCTTGGTGGAAAAGGTTTCCACGTAGGAAAAGATCTCTTCCATAATTAGTTAATTCTTTCTTGGAGGAGAAGTTTTTGGACTTTTATAAATAGAAGATCTTTTCTTCTCAAACATAACACAATAGCATCTACAATGTAGTCGTTTAGAGAGTTTTGTTTATTGGGAGATTATTCTCCCAATAAGTCTTATGTTTTTATAGTTTTAGTTTTTAATATGCAGATCACTTGACCAAACCATATTAATGTATCATGCTTTTTAGTATAGGTTTTTCTGTAATATGATTTATCGCCGTCAAGGTTTGCAATTATTAGCTTCCGCATGACGCCCTATCAATTTCGATCCCAACATGTTTCTCCTTTTGATTTGATTCATGTTGACCTTTTGGGTCTGTAGTGGATGATTTCACTTGAGTGACTTGGGTACTTTTGTTGAAGCAAAAGTCTGATGTTTGTGTCTCATGAAGGCATTTTATTAGTTTTATTACTACTCTGTTCAACAAGTCAGTGAAAATAGCAGAAAAGAAGCATAGACATTTTAGAAGTAACTAGAGCACTCAGATTTTGGGGGAATTATGTTTTGGCTCTTGTGTACTTGATTAACAGGATGCCTAATTCTGTAACAAGCTATCAATCACCAGATAAGTATTAGCAGTTATATGTATTACTAGTGGAATTTAAAAATGAGCCCGGAAAGACTCGATCTTGCATCAATAAACACACGCAAGGCTTTCAGAGTTCCTTCTTTGCCGCGGATGCAGCAATCCATTCTCCAGAATCACAGTAACCTTGTCCGCACAGTCCTTTTTGCTAACCTCCACAGATGGGTCTCCCCTCTTTTGTTGCTTTCCACTGCCTGTAACATGACTTGCATTGTCAATGACTTGCGATAAAGGGAGTTTAACTGCTGAAATAGCTGCATTCAGTAAGTTTGACTGTAAGGAGATCAAAGCTCTGCCATTAACATATCTGGGGCACTTGAGTAAACAATATGAAAGAGTCCACAAGCAAGAACTTTAATTATAAACCAGTCAGCAGCTGCCAACTTCTTTACAAGGTGAAAGTGTGAAAAATATTAAAGTAGATATGTTGGAATATCATAGATTTTTCTAGTAAAGTTTCTAGAATAATCTAGTGTAGTCTCTTTGATATTTGTAGTTAGGAAAAGTCTAGATATTCTAGAGTATTAGATACTTGAGGGACATATTTGTAGAATAAGGTAGAATATTCTAGGTTCTTAGTATCTCGAATCATCCCTACACAACTATAAATAGGGGTGACATAATGCATTTGTACCAAAACAAAAACAAATTCAATACAAAGCAATTCAAGAGGTCTTCTACATAACCAAGTTATCTTTTAATAGCTTCCTCTTCTTTAGTTGTATCTTCCGATCTTAGTTAATGATCTTGGGCTAGCAGAAGGTCTCTCTGATTATACCTTTCTTCTGCTATTTATCTACATGGTATCAGAGCCATAGTCATATATACGTTGGATTCTAGATTTTATTTCAAGATCGGGTTAGTGGTAGATTCAACTGGTTTCTCTATATGGATTTCAGCGGTCGTGCTAATGGACCGGGGATGGAGTTGTTGAACGAGTCTAATTACAAGGTATGGAAGACATGTTTGGAATCATTCCTTGTGGGCAAGGACTTGTGGGATGTTGTTAACGGAAGTAACACAAGTCCTCCTATCGACGGACCAGAAAATGATTGTGCATATAAGAAGTGGAATCAGACTAATGTGAAGGCGGAGTTCATCTTGAAGAGATCCATCACCTCCAGTTTATTCCATCTTATTATAAGGTGTAATCAGCCCATGAAATATGGAGGATCCTCGATCAGTCATTCAACAAGAAGAATGAAGCTTGACTACAAATATTGAAGAATGAATTGGCTAACACCACCCAAGGTAATCTTTCCATTGCCGAGTATTTGTTACAGATTAAGAACTTATGTTCTGAGATTTCTTTAATAAATACGGACGAGGCTATCTCTGAAGCACAAATGAGAAGAATAATCATTTGTGGTTTAAAATCAGAATATATTCTCTTTGTGACATTGATTCAAGGATGGGCTCAACAACCATCCTTGGAGGAATTCGAGAATTTATTATCTTCACAGGAGTTACTAACCAAACAGTTGGCTGGTGTTTTTATCAAGGAAGGGGAAGGAAATGCTCTTGTAGCCGACAAGAGGAACTTTAAAGGAAAAACTAGAGATATGTCGCAATCTCGATCCTCATGTGGTTCAAGCCTGCCAGGAAAAAAGGAAGAGTCTTCTGACAATTATGGTAAAAAGCCTCTCAGATGTTATCGATGTAGTAAAGTAGGACATATAAGAAGATATTGTCGAGCCACGGAGAGCAACATAGCTCAAACTGAAAAAGTCGTTGAAGAAGAAGAAGAAGAAGACTGGAGAAGGTGCTTTGTAGCTGAGAGTCGAGCAATAGATGTCTTGGCATCCATCAATTTTGGAATAGATTGGATCGTGAATTCGGGATATAATACAGTCCATCACATGGAGAAGGAAGGCACTATTGTCATCAACAAAAAGCAAGAAGATTATGAGGACGTTTAGACTGGTGACATGATAATTGTTATATAGGAAATCAATGAAGCACATCTTGAAACTGGCAATAAAATCCTGAACGTGAAGGATATTGAAGTAGATCCTGAACAGATAGTGTCTGAAACTACATATGCCAAAGGTGACCGTTTCAAAGAAAGCATTGAGAAAAATGTATTGAAAGTTGAAGTCTCTGGTCAATTATCTGCAATTTCAAGGTTAGTCAGGACTCAAAGCAAATACTGAAAGCAGATGGAGAAGCTAAAGACCAAATAGATAAAGAAGTTGACCTTGAAGATTCAATTTCAGATGGAAAGACAGAGGCCACGATATTTGGAAGATCTGAAGCTGACAAGCAAGTTATTAAAGAGCTAGAAAGGAAATCTGGTAATGGATCTTATTATGGTGCTGAGGCTCCACAGAAAATCGATGATCATATCATCACCACCTCAAATGAGGAGACTAATCCTGATGAAGTTTTCTTGTATTATGGAATTGTGTCGGAAGGCACGGGTTCTAAAATCTTGAACCGTGGAGTTCTAAATTTGTTCATCCCAGATGTTTCTCCAGAAAATACATCTGTCGGGGAGCTAAGAGAAAGTGGGAGCCTCGAAACTCAAAAACTTGAAACTCAGCATAAAGATGATTCACGTGGTTCTCAAAGGCCAAAGAGGAATATTGTCAAGCCAACCTTCTACGAAGATGAAAATTTTGTCAATTCGTATTCATGTTTCTTTGCAGATTCAATTAATGATGGAAAACCTTCATCATATGAAGAAGGAAGAGGAGTCGGGAAAATATTGTTGAAATCTTTACAAAGGCACGTTCAAAAGCTTCGATTGAGTTCTTCTGCTACAAGTTTGGGGTAGCTTCCGAAAAATCACTTTAAGGGGGAGTGTGAAAAATATTAAAGTAGATTTTTTGGAATATCATAGATTTTCTCAACACGACATACTCACGCTCATCAAATGGAACAAAATATGATTCCATAGTTACAACTTGATCAAGAAACCTGGCTTTAACTCACTAGGCTTTCCATCGAACATTTTAGCGATGTCGCCTGAGTATCCATCAACTTAACCGGGGTCAAATGGAAAATGAAGTAACATTCTCTTAGTCACATTTCCAGCCATGGTTCTAGCCAACATAGTGTTACCAGTTTCAAGGAAACCAACAAATAACAATGCATTTGCAAACGGACCACTAAGACGAGTGCAACGCTCGAGGTCACTTAGGTAGTGAAAAAATTCCTTCAGTTCATCTCCGGGTAAAAGCATATTTGCACATAAATTAGGTGCAATCTTTCTCAAGACAAGGCTACATAGTGATTGTGTATAAAACAAGTCAATATATTGTATGTTAACAGATTATCAAGTTAAAGCAAAAGTTGAGATCTTCTTTTCTAGTCCTTCTAAGAAATTGCAACAAGTCTACAACTCTTCTGTTATACTTGGTGTGCAGCATCTTATGCCTCCTCCCGAGGTCGCTCCTCACGAATCTTCTCTATCGATCGCTACTGTGGCTTTCTCCTGTGCAGAGCCTTTTGACAATTTGTCAAAACGTGCTCCTCCATCCGCAAAATCATCAACCCATCTCGTTGGTGGTGCCGTGATTCTATATGAGATAATTGGTGCTATGTGTACCTGGATTATACATTTTTTTTTTAAAAAAAAACTAATCCTAGAAAGAGAGGACTGTAATTCGTGCTAGTAATTTGGGGATCCCAAAATATTTTTAACCTTTAAGACCTAGCAATATTATTTTTGACCTCCCTTGAATTGTATAGGTCTGTCCAGTTAGCTATTGCGCTAATTTGGACCCTCCCTTTTTTTTGGTGTTCTCATGTAGAGCAGCACTTTACTGCTTCTACGTCTTGATCATGTCAAAGTTTGGGATGCCAAACTCAATCCTGTAATCTTGCCCTTATCAATGATCAAAGCTGAAAGTTTAATAAAAAATAGGAAGAGGAACGGAAAACAACCTAAATTACCTTTTAAGTATTGAAAATGGTACAAATATACCCTAGGTCATGCTCATTCTAAACTTAGTGACTTTAAAGCCTGAATTCACATGTTATTATTATAGACACTTAATTTTTGATCCTGCCTGAGTTTATCCAATTTTTAGCTTTAAATATTTCCTTTTTAGTATAATCTTGCTATTTTGAATTTTAGTTCATTTTTAGTAGGTTTGATGTGAATTTTTTTAAAAAGTTGCAAAAAAGAGTCATATAGTATATTTAGGATTACAAGCTTAGTTTCTCATTTTCAAAAGGAAAAGAATTTACAAAAAGATGTCCAAGTCTTCTTTTATGTAGTCCATATATAGGAATGGATTTATTAATGTGTTATTTTCCACGTGGCCAAGATTGTATGTTATCATTTGTAACTGAGTGTCACACCAAAAAGAATAATGTTGTATATACTCTAACGAACACAACACACTGCAGAAGAACAGAACCCTATGAGCTAAGCTAAAAATAAAAGAACCCTAGCAGCCAGCCACAGCACACCCATTGGCTTTCATTTGAAGCAGCTAAAATAACAGCCTGTTTGGGATCTACCATTCCACGTTCAGTTCCTAAACTCCTGTTTATTTGTGGAATTTGAAAATTCATTGCTTATACGATCGAGGTTCATTTCTATCTTATCTTTTACTGTGTTCTTAATTATTATTTTTCTTGCTTAAGGTTTTGTTTGTTCAACTTCTCATTTTTATTTGGAGATTAGCATTGAGGTTAATTTAATTGGGCTATGGAGAATTTCATGCCGATCTAAAAGAAAATTTTCGTTTTAACACTCTTAACACATGATAAAATTTTCTTCTCTTCTTTTTTTAATGGGTTTGCTAAAGACATGCTAAGCTCGCGAATAAATTAGGGAAATGTTAGATCCGTTGAACCGTTACACGAGCATAGACACCATAAAATGTGGTTTCGATTAGGAATGCGTTTACGTATCTTTCTTGAGACGCTTAAAAGAAATTCAAGGATTCGGTTACGCACCTTGACAAAATTGTTCTAATAAGTAAGCTTCATTAATTCAAATCAAGAAGTGTAGACAAAGATTCTTAGGTGTGATATGCACTCGAGCGAAGAAAGCAGTTATGTTTCTAAATCGGTGTATGTCAAGATCGAGAAGGCGATTACTCATATAGGTTGAGACCAATAAAAGTTCAACAAATAAAAGTACGAGCGAATCATGGCTCGTAACACAATTTATCCAAAATTAGTTTAAGTTGATAAAAGTGACCACACTAGGATCACGGGACTCGAGGGTGCTCATACCTTCCCCCGATCAACAAAATTCCTTACCCAGTTTTTTTATTTTTGCAGACCAAAAAATAGAGTCATTTCTTTTTTATTAGGGATTCAAAAAGTTGACTTGGAACACCATGACTCAATTTCAAGTGTTGACTTTGAACAAATAAAATAATCTCTTCTCAACGCCGTCACTTAAATTGGAAAAACCCGTTCTTTTCTCTTAATAAAAGCCCGTCTATTGCCAGAGGGAAAAAATGTGTGACAACTCTTGCAATTCCGCTTGGAACAACCAAAATTCGAGCATTGTGATATTGACCTAATGTGCTTTCATTATTTTGCGCCTATTTAGTATTTATTAAATTGATAAATTCATCACTTAAAATCTATCACTTACTTTGATTATACATATCAATCTTTATTAAAATTAGCCTGAGCTTTTACAATTTATTGAGACTAATGCATATAATTAAAATTTTTGCTGAGAATATATAATAATAGAAACACTTTACCAGTGTTATTAAAGGCGATCGCCTTATCGCCTTGGCGACGTGGCGAGGCGACGCGACGACATCTCACCTCCAGGCTCCGTGGCGACTGCAGATCGAAAAGGCGACGCCATGGCGATATGGCGAGGCGAGGCGACGGCGATAAAAGGCGACACCTTTTAATTTTTTTAAAAAAATTAGGGTTTTTTAAGAGATAAAAGGTATTTTTAGGCTTGTTTCCATATTTCTCTTGAAACCTTGTGACTGCGGCGACGGGTAACTCAGACGCAACAACTTCAGAGTTCAGACTCCGGCGGCGACTGCAACTCCGGCCGGCCAGCTCCGGCCGGCCAGCTCCGGCGAGTCTCCGACAGTCCGACTTCTCCATAGGTAAGTAACTCTTTTTCTTTTCTTTTTCTATTTCTTCTTCTACTTTCTTCTTCTACTTCATATTCTGATTTCTTTTTCTACTTTCTTCTTCTTCTTCCTCTGATTTTTCACTTCTTCCTCTGTTTTTTAACTCTTCTTTTGTTCCTCTGTTTTTTTCTCTTCTTTTCTTCCTCTGTTTTTCTCTTCTTTTGTTCCTCTGTTTTTTTCTCTAATTTAGTTATATAATATACTAATTAGTAATTAATATCGTAATTGTTGATCATTAACAATAATTTCAATGGCGTCTCAATCTAATAAAATATTTGCTACTATGAACTATCTATTTTTAGTTTTTGAATTGAAATATTTGCTAATATATTATTGCTATTGAGATTTTGATTATTTATATGTGCAATTAAATATTTTAATTTTTTGGTATTAATTGGCGCCACTTCAAAAAGGCGAGCGGCGAGGCGTGGCGAGGCAGAGCCTTGTCGCCTTGTGTCGCCTTTCGCCGTCCAAAATACTGCACTTTACATACTCCAATATTTGAAACATGCCACTCCCTCTGTTTGAATTTGTTTGTTGGGTTTTGAATTACATTAATTAATACACCTCATATTGTTAAATTACATATAGTTAATAAATACTGTATTTATTCCAACTAGTGACGAGTCTTTTGATCACTTTTGAATATACAGTGAAAAGGATATCTGCATACAAGACTCAATAGCATTTGATCTGCATTTGTGCTGGAGAAGTGGAGCATACAAAGTAGTGGAGGTCAAGGATTAGGGTAGAACGGTAGTAGGCATAGTCGAGTGTTGTCATACTTTTATATGAAGCGCAGGGGGTATGTCTCCTTGATGAGAGGCTAAAAGTACTCTTTTATTCTATCATTCGCCTCTCATTTGTCCTCTTTTTAGTGTCGTCTTGAGCGTAAATGTTATGTATTGCACTTATGTTTGGTGTTTTGTTTATTTAGGTATGGCTTGATGTATTTGAAGCTTAAACAAGAGGAAAAGAAGCACCAAGAAACCAAGGAAGAAGCGACACCCCAAAGCGCCGAGAAACGAGCGAAAAATGGCAAAAACTTGTTGTGTTTTGCGCCACTGCTGCAAAGCAGGCAGTGGCGCGGATTTGGGGCATTCTATGATGTTTTCCAGCAGTAGTAGCTGCGCCACACACCCAAAAGCGGATAGTGGCGCGGATTTTTGCAGCAGTCTGAAATTTTCATTGTTCCTTGCGCCATTGCTCCGCTTTTGGGCAGTGGCGCAAGCGGGTACTTATCCTAACCCGATTGGGATTGGTATTTTTTAGTCCTAAGGGTTCTTACACTCTATAAATACCCCCCTCCCACGTTTTATATGGAGAAGAATTTATTTGGGGAAGGCAAAACCTACGGCAAAGCTCAAGAACAAGGTCTACTTTTATTTCTTTATTTTCTTTTCGATTCTTTTCTTGTAAACTCATGGAATCTCTTCTTCCAAAGAGATTCATGCGTAGCTAAACCTTTAGTATCTAGGGTTGTGGTTAAAGACATGAATGTTGACGTTTAATTATCATATTGTTTAGTTTGGATTTCCATTATTGAGTTATTTATCTTCCTTTGCTCTTAATTGTTTGTTAACTTGATCTCCTAGCAAACACTATCTATGGTGTATAAATTGGACTAGGAATAGGGTGTTTATGTACACAATAAGGGAAGGTAGGGCTTGGTTGTGAACTCTATAGGAAAGGGGGAACGATTCGCTAACGTGGATAGGAATATACCCATTAGCCTTGCCTAGTTGATACGGAAGAGAAATCATATGCCCTTCACTATCGACTGATGACCATAGGATTATAGGCGTTAGGAATAGTCGAGGAGACCTAGATTGTTGGCAAAACGCTCAACATGGTTAAAATCAACCTGCAACTAGTAACTCAGGAAATCAACTAAACGTATGGTTTGAAAACTCAACTGGAATGTCGAAATACCATAACCCTGAAACTTTTCCCAAATCTGAATTACAACCCATTAAATCAAAGCTTGTCTACAATTTGTTATTTGTTTACTTTCAAAACACACAAATCACTCTTTATTGTCGGTTACCTACTAAATAGCTCGGATAAAGATTCAAACTAGAAATCAATTCATCAAATCCCTTGGGTACGATATCTGGACTCACATCCTATATTACTTGTACGGCCGCGTACACTTGCGTGTGCGTAAGGACGCAACAAGTTTTTGGCGCCGTTGCCGGGGATTTGATTTGAAATTGATACTACTTTGGATTTTTGTTAAACTATTCAGATTTCACTTTTGTTTGTTGTTTTTGTTTACTTCAGATCACAGGTTAGTTTATGCTAAACACTCTGAGTCAAGGCAATCCCTTGATTCCCATTGATCACGAGCTTGAACGCACTCTCAGAGTTCTGAGAGCTATGGGTGACCACGTGAATGACCCAATTGATCCGAATAATATTGAAAATCGGGCTACAGTCCAGCCCGCTGCTCCACCACATGTCCCAGTGCTTAACTTTGCGAGGCCAAATCGAGAAAATGCCTCCAAAGCTATTGTCAAGCCAACCATCACAGGGAACTTCGAGCTAAGATAAGGCATGGTGCAACTAGTGTAGAACACTTGTCAATTTGAGGCTAAACCACATGAAGACCCACACAAGCACCTACAAGAGTTCGTTGACTTGAGTGATAACTTTCACTACCAGAATGTGAGTGATGAATATGTGAAGTTAATGTTGTTCCCTTTCTCATTGATTGGAGAGGCGAAGCAGTGGTTGCAGAGTGAACCTGCCAGTTCTCACATCATGGGACATATTATCTGAAAGGTTCCTCAACAAGTTTTTCTCATCTCGAAGAACAAAAGAGCTCAGAGGTAGAATTTCCGAATTTGTTCAAAAATACGTTGAATCCCTTCCCCAAGCTTGGGAGAGATACAAGGGATATTGAGAGATTCTCCGCACCATCAACAGCCCAAGGAGATCATTGGGCACAATTTTATTAAAGGGCTGAGGCCAAACTCAAAATCACTTCTTGATGCTACAGCTCAAGGGCAAGTCTTATCCAAGAGCAATGATGAAATAGAAGCGTTGCTTAACCTTATGTCTGCAGGACACATAGATTATACAAAATCCAACAGAATATTCTCCGTGACTCAGAAGACGCCGGGTAAACTTGAATTGGATGATGTAGCTGCCATACGATTTGACATTAGTCAGCTGGTTAACACGGTAAATAAATTTGTCACCAACCCAAATGTGAGCTAGGTTCAGCAAGTACAACAGGTTCAAGCAGTTGTATTATTTTGTGAAAAGTGTGGTGAGAATCATTCTTATTCAGGATGTCCATTGAATCCTGAGTCTATTTTCTATGTGGGGAAGCAGAATTATAGAAACCACCCAAACTTCTATTGAGGTGGAAGTCAGCAGGGCCAGAGACAATAATATGTACAACAGGGTCAACAAGTGAGTAGTTCTTTGGAGGAAACTCTAAAGCAGTTTATGACCCAACAACAACAAGTTCAGCAGGCACAAACATAAGTTAATGTTGAAACCAAGAAGTCTATCAATGAATTGCAGATTCAAATGGGGCAACTTGCCACCACACTTCGTAATAGGTCTTAAGGTTCCTTGACTAGCAATACAGAGATGCCCAAGAAGGTTATGGCCGTCACTTTGAGAAATGGGCGAGAGTTGCAAGAAGAAGAGCCTCCAAAGAGAAAAGGTCACTGGGGAGAGGGGCTTGAAAACTACAAGAATCCACCTCCATTTCCACGAGCATTGATTCCTGCACCAACTGCTGAGCTGGAGTTAGAGAGTGCACCAGAAATGGTATTTGAAGAAGAGACTATTGAGCAGCCTGAGATGGTAAGAGAGAGACCTCCACCACCGTTCCCTCAAAGGTTCCAGAAAAGTAAGGAAGATGCTAACTATAAGAAGTTCCTTGATATCTTTAAGCAGCGTCACATCAACATTCCTTTGATTGATGCTTTGACAGACATACCAAAGTATGCTAAGTACTTACGAGATGTGGTGGCTGGAAAGAGAAGGATGAGAGAGTTCGAGACGGTTGCACTCACTGAAGAGTGTAGTTCAAGGGTATTGAGCAAACTTCCTCAAAAGCTCAAAGCCCCTGGGAGCTTCATCCTCCCCATACAAATTGGTGAAGATGAGGTTGGGAATGCATTGTGTGATCTTGGGGTAAGTATTAACTTAATGCCTCTATCTATTTTCAAGACACTAAGCTTGAGAGAGCCACGCCGCCTCCAGCTAGTAGACCGGTCTCGTGTATATCCATAGGGCATAATTGAGGATGTGCTCATCAAGGTGGGTAAGTTTGTCATTCCTGCCGACTTTATTATTTTGGATTATGAAGCAGATGAGCAGGTACCGGTTATCTTAGGACGCCGATTCCTTTCAACTGGTGGAGCTTTGATAGATGTTCGGATAGGAGAATTGAAGATGAGAGTTCATGATGAGGAGACAACATTCAAGGTATATAAGTCACTCTCTACTCCTTCACACTATCGAGATTTGTGCATGAACACAGAGGTGGTCAAAAATAAGTGTGGGGTGGAAGAGAGTGGGTTTGGAAAAGTTGAAACTTTGAATATTGCTACTGAATTGTCTGAGGTGCAGCAAAAAGAATTGCTCAAATTTTTGAGGGAGCATAAGCATGTGTTTAGATGGCCTAATAGTGACCCAGAAATAAATGATAAGAATAAGAGGAAAGCGAATGAAGAAAGTGATCCTCCAAAAGTGAAGAAGAGGAAAAAGCTCTATCATAGGGGGAGGAAGAGATTAAGAGAAATTGGTTGATCTGTGGCATGTGTTGTGCTGCGACGTTAAATCAGGCGCTGATTGAGAGGCAACCCAATTTTGTAATAGTTTAGCTATTTATATAGTGTCACTTTTTACTTTTTGTTTTTGTTTGTGATTTTGTGCAGGTTTGGGGAAGTCTGAGTACCCAAATTTGGAAGCTAAGGAGCATAGTCGAAGTTTAAGTGCGGGGTCGTTCGCCCCTTTGATTGAGAATTGAAGAAAGCATGCTGCTAGCTAGGCCCTAGAGGGCCTCAGGGAGTATCTCTAACCCGGTTTTTATCTTATTTATTGCGTTGGGGACAAAGCATGACTTTAAGTGTTGGGTGAGATATCTTTCGATATTTGTTAAGGGTGAAGTATGCCATAGGTTATTAAGTTTTCTTTTTATTTTTCTAAGCTAGATGAAAAACTGAAAGTTTTTTTTAAAAAGTCTAAAGACACAAAAAGATTTTCTTTTATTCTTTAGTTAGGATAGTTTTTAGCTTTTAGTTCTTTTTAGAGGCATACCTCGTCCACCCCTTGGTTTTTCTTTTCGGTTCTTTTCCGAGGGGGAGCCCTTTGAACTGAGTATCTTTTTTATTTTTTTAGGAGTAGTATTTTTAGGTAGAATGACTCTTCCCGATGATGGATAGATGATGACCATCTTAAGGGAAGAGTTAGTCATTAGGAGTTAGAGAGTCGTTAGGACCAATTGAATGCTAGGTGCTCTTGTTAGGAACTATAATTGACTGAATGATGCAAGTTGGTTTTGAATTTGAAAGAATGTTGTGTGAAAGAATGAATGACTTCTTTTGAGACACCTAGGCTCTTTTACTTGACTCTTGTTGGTTGTTTGATTGAGAGTCTGTATGGATCCTTCTTGAGTCGAACAAGTGCCATGTGTGTGAGAATTTTGTGATATTCCATGCTTTCATATTGATCTCTAGAACTTGCCTGGTGTGTTTGAAAAATGAAATGAAGAATGTTAAGATTAGGAGATGATATATGCGTTTTTTTGATTAGACAATTCCTATCATTTATTGTACCTACCCATAATTGATGTTCCTATCTAGCCCCGTTGAGCCTTTAACCTATTCTTTTGGTAGCCATATCTAAAGCTTAACCCTTTTGCTTCAATTGACCGTGAATTTGATTCAAAACTCCTAAGCGCTTGAATTGAAAAATAAGAGTTGGAGGGAGTAAGAAAGAAGAAAAAAGGGAAATAGTTGAGGATGGAAGCCTGTAGAAAAGTCTAAGGGTGCAAGAAAGAAAAATTCATATACTTTAGTAGGGAGTAGAAAAAGAACAAAGAAAAAGAAAGAAGAAAAAAATTGCTTGATAAGTGAGTACTCCTTACTAATGGTGTGTGAACGTGCTTAAAGATATGGGAGTACAAAAAAAAATGGTCGAGAAGAGTAGAAGAAAGAAGTTTGTTGATTGTTGATTGGGAAAGGTGCTTAATGAAAAAAGTGATGTATTAAAGCGCTTAGGGAAGATAGTCACTATTTTAGCCAAAATAATTCCTACCCGTCCCTTAGCCTACATTACAACCTTGAAAATTCCTACTTGATCCTGAGTTTGACGTTCTTATATTAGTGGAGTAGTACACTAAGGTCAAGCCTATGGTTCATCGTATGTTGCATGTGAACTTCTTTGTGAGAGTGAGCGTGCTTCTATTCTATTTGTACCCATTCATGTGATAAATTATATTCTTCTGAGTGAATATGAGAAACTCTCTTGTGGTGAGGGCACATGTTTGATGATAGATAGGTGAAATACTTGATTTCTTGATTAGGTAAGTTATGAGTGTTTACTATGCTCATAGAGTCAATTCTTGAGGCTAGGAGGTCTTAAAGTAGTCGGTTATGAGTTTTGAATGAATAAAGCATGTTGTGCTAAACGCTTTCCATCTAGTCGTTGTAGTCTTAGCTTGAGCATTCTTGTGGTAAATTGGTGTAGTTTCTAGTATAGTCTATGTCATGAGTGTATAGATTACTCGAGGACGAGCAAGAGTTTAAGTGTGGGATGTTGATGAGAGACTAAAAGTACTCTTTTATTCTATCATTCGCCTCTCATTTGTCTTATTTTTAGTGTCGTCTTGAGCGTAAATGTTATGTATAACACTTATGTTTGGTGTTTTGTTTACTTAGGTATGGCTTGATGTATTTGAAGCTTAAATAAGAGGAAAAGAAGCACCAAGAAACCAAAAGGAACCAAGGAAGAAGCGACACCCCAAAGCGCCGAGAAACGAGCGAAAAATGGGAAAAACTTGTTGTGCTTTGCGCCACTGCTTTGCAGCAGTGGCGCGGATTTGGGGCATTATCTGATGTTTTCCAGCAGTAGTAGCTGCGTCACACACCCAAAAGTGGGCAGTAGCGCGGATTTTTGCAGCAGTCTGAAATTTTCGTTGTTCCTTGCGCTGCTGCTCCACTTTTGGGCAGTGGCACGAGCGGGTACATATCCTAACCCGATTGAGATTGGTTTTCTTAGTCCTAAGGGTTCCTAAACTCTATAAATACCCCCCTCCCACGTTTTATATGGAGAAGAATTGATTTGGGGAAGGCAAAACCTATGGCAAAGTTCAAGAACAAGGTCTAGTTTTATTTCTTTATTTTCTTTTCGATTCTTTTCTTGTAAACTCATGGAATCTCTTCTTCCAAAGAGATTCATGAGTAGCTAAACCTTTAGTATCTAGGGTTGTGGTTAAAGACATGAATGTTGACGTTTAATTATCATATTGTTTAGTTCGGATTTCCATTATTGAGTTATTTATCTTCCTTTGCTCTTAATTGTTTGTTAACTTGATCTCCTAGAAAACACTATCTATGGTGCATAAATTGGACTAGGAATAGGGTGTTTATGTACGCAATAAGGGAAGGGAGGGCTTGGTTGTGAACTCTATAGGAAAGGGGGAACGATTCGCTAACGTGGATAGGAATATACCCGTTAGCCTTGCTCAGTTGATACGAAAGAGAAATCATATTCCCTTCACTATCGACCGATGACAATAGGAATATAGGCGTTAGAAATAGTCGAGGAGACCTAGAGTTGTTGGCAAAACGCTCAACACGGTTAAAATCAACCCGCAACTAATAACTTAGGAAATCAACTAAACGTATGGTTTGAAAACTCAACTGGAATGTCGAAATACCATAACCCTGGAGCTTTTCCCAAATCTGAATCATAACCCATTAAATCAAAGCTTGTCTACAATTTGTTATTTGTTTACTTTCAAAACACACAAATCACTCTTTATTGTTGGTTACCTACTAAATAGCTCGGATAAAGATTCAAACTACAAATCAATTTGTTAAATCTCTTGGGTACGATATCTGAACTCACATCCTATATTACTTGTACGACCGCGTACACTTGCGTGTGCGTAAGGATGCAACACTCCTTTTCTCAGCTTCTCTTTATGTTGTAGTCACGTAGTATCTTATTCTTTAATTTTCACTACTAATTGTTACTTCATTTGCTTTGATATTTTGCTGCCTTTACTTTCCCTTTAATCCTGCTTTGATTTCACTTCTTTTGAGCCGATGGTCTATCAGAAATGATCTCTCTACTTCACAAAGGTAAAAGTAAGATCAACGTACATCCTACCCCCACTTGTGGGTTGACACTGGGCATGTTGTTATTGTTGTTGTTAGTGGATGATTAATTCAAGACTCCTTTTGTTCCAATAATGAATTTCATGGATAGCATGTACATGCTATCTTCATGGATGCATTTGGGACGGTGGAATAACCATTTGACAAAAACTAAATGGATGAAGATTCCTAAAGAAATGAGGTGACATGGTTGAATTCATTTATCTGCTACTAAGTTTCAGAATTATACAAATGGTTTAGTGCAACAAACAACCACTACTAAAAAAGGCTTAAAAGCAACGCTGTTCATTGCTTTTTTGGCAAAAATCGACCAACTCATTTTCCTGGTAAAGTGGTTCATCGATTTTCTATTTGCATGGACACTGTCGCTTATAATATGATGGACAGAGAAGCAAATTAGAAAAAGATGAGAATTCCCCCCCCCCCCCCTAAAAAAGCGACAGACAAGGACGCGTGAGGCCGTAAAGTCTAAGAAGATACAAATATTTCCAGAAGACTTGGTATTTGATGGAGAACAGGAAATCCTTGAGCGGACTGTTATCCTTAATTGGATGAAACAGTGGTTGATTTGAGTTTCTTGGTATCATACTGTAGCATTATCACCAGATGTGATTATTGATCAACTATTTGATGTTCCTATGTGTGACACTTCTTGGAAATGATCAAACGAAGATTATGAATTAATCAAGTTTGGTTTGAAAGTGTTAAGACATGGGAGCAGGTTGGAACCTTTCAACTACACCTAGGTAGTTGTTGGGTCCTCCAACTCTCAGTTTTATATTGATTGATCAATAGGTATTTGGTGGTGATCTTCACGACAATCATTAGTCCGGGACTTTCTGGAAAAAATCATGTTCAATTTTCCAGAAAAGCGACAGACAAATGAGTCCATGTCCATCGCTTTTCTGCATTTTTTTCAGCTGCAGAAATAATTAGATTATATATTTAATGATTACTAGTTTCTGGGAACGTGCGTTGCATGTTTGTCCCTTATTAATATAATAAAAAATTTATATTTAAAAAGTTGAGTTATAAAATAGGAAATGCTAAAATTAATAAATATTAATTTTACCTTTTATATTTTATTCATTAAATAAAATTAATACAAATGGACGATCCTAAAATGCCTAAAGAACAAAAAGAGAACAAAAAAGAGAATTTTTAATAAAGCTACAATTATGGAAAATATTTTTGAGCAGCTATATGCCATATGAATAGTGATTTTGGCACCATGTTTCGGCTGATGAATTCTCAATAAATTCAGTTAGTGGTGAATAAGCATATAAGAAAAAAATTAGAAGATTGTTGTGTAACTGGAGGAGAAAAGAAAATCAACAAAAAGAATGAAACTTGAAGTGCTGCCTAACATTCTGATCTTTCCATTTCACTTCACTTCCTATTCAGAGTGCTCCCAGAAAGGTTTTGTGACTGTGTCAATTAACTCTTCACCAAAACGTAAGACATAATATGGATCAGCCATGAATCTAAACGTAGAAAGCAGCATGAAGACACATATTTGGAAGAAGGAAAGAAAAACTATATATAATGTTGAAAGTGAGTGTTTTTGATAGACTCTTCATTACCCACATTTACTACAAAATTTATATTGAAGGTGAATGTCTTTGGTAGACTCTTCATTACCCACATTTACTACAATAACTCCTCAATCACTTAATATACAACATTCTTCGGCTAATGTAGTCTTGATATTATTTGTTGAATTTAAATTCATGTTTCATACATTAATGGTGATGCAGTAATTTGAAGGGTAAGTTGCTTAGATGATAAATTGGATTGTGATCATGAATTGAATAGTTCAAATAAATTTCATTGCAACTTCTCAAATTCTCACTTCTTTTTATTTAATTTGATTTTGATGCAATTAAAATATTACTATTTAATGTTTAATATATAATAATTAGATATTTTATTACATTTTTAATATATAACAGGGGCAAAATGGTAATCCAACTTTGAAAGTAAGAGCTTCCCACTTTTAATAATATATGATGATTATATATTGAGTATTTAATAAATATTATTATAATTACTTTACTTCTAATAATTAGATTACATAGTTAATGATTATTATATATTTAATAATTATTATTACAATTACTTTGCTTGTAATAATTGATTATATATTTAATGGTTATTAAACTAATAACAAGCAATAACATAAACTAAGGTTCATAACCTAAACTAATTAAGGTCCACAAACTAATAGCAAACATTGACCTAAACTAAAGTTCATAAACTAATAACAAGCATTAACCTAAACTAAGGTTCACAAACTAATAAAAGACATTTACCTAAACTAAGGTTCACAAACTAATAGCAAACATTAACCTAAACTAACATTCATAACCTAAACTAAGATTCACAAACTAATAGCAAAAATTAATCTAAACTAAGGTTCACAAACTAATAACAAGCATTAACCTAAACTAATGTTCACAAACTAATAGAAGACATTTACCCAAACTAAGGTTCACAAACTAATAACAAGCATTAACCTAAACTAAGGTTCATAACCTAAATTAAGGTTCACAAATTAATAGAAGGCATTTACCTAAACTAAGGTTCACAAACTAATAGCAAGCATTAACCTAAACTAAGGTTCATAACCTAAACTAAGGTTCAGAAACTAATAGAAGAAATTTACCTAAACTAAGGTTCACAAACTAATAGCAAGCATTAACCTAAACTAAGGTTCATAACCTAAACTAAGGTTAAAAAACTAATAGCAAACATTAACCTAAACTAAGGTTCACAAACTAATAGCAAGCATTAATCTAAACTAAGGTTCACAAACTAATAGAAGACATTTACCTAAACTAATATTCACAAACTAATTGCAAGCATTAATCTAAACTAAGGTTCATAACCTAACTAAGGTTCACAAACTAATAGCAAGCATTAATCTAAACTAAGGTTCACAAACTAATAGAAGACATTTACCTAAACTAATATTCACAAACTAATAGCAAGCATTAACCTAAACTAAGATTCACAAACCAATAGCAAGCATTAACCTAAACTAAGGTTCATAACCTAAACTAAGGTTCACAAACTAATAGAAGACATTTACCTAAACTAAGATTCACAAACTAATAGTAAGCATTAACCTAAACTAAGGTTCACAAACTAATAGAAGACATTTACCTAAACTAAGGTTCACAAACTAATTGCAAGCATTAACCTAAACTAAGGTTCACAAACTAATGACAAGCATTAACCTAAACTAAGATTCACAAACTAATAGCAAGCATTAACCTAAACTAAGTTCACAAACTAATAGAAGGCATTTACCTAAACTAAGGTTCACAAACTAATAACAAGCATTAACCTAAACTAAGGTTCACAAACTAAATACCTAAACTAATTAAGGTTCATAACCTGAACTAAGGTTCACAAGACCTAGCATACCCAAGAAATAAAATTCAAAAAACCCAAACAATTCAAGGTTCACAAATTAACAATATAATAAACTACCACTAACCTAAATTGAATAGTTTTAAAAAATTAAATATTACCTAAATTCAAAACTAATAGCAAAAACATAATCAAACATTATCCAAAATAAAAAAATTAAAAACCCTAAATTGACCTAAACTAAGGTTCATAACAATCAATTAAAGATTCAAAACTAGTACACTCCTAAAGTAAAAATTAATAGCATCAAAATCTAACTTTAACCTAAATTCAAAACTAATAGCAGCCCCAACATTGAAGAAATAAAGTTGAAATCCTAAGTTGAAATTAAACCCTAACATTTAAAAAATTAACTCTAACATTCAAGAAACAAACTCAACCTAAATCATTAATAATGTAATTGATAAATCACTAACCTAAAATATTCACAAATTTAAGAACCTAATTAAAGGCATTACTATATATTTTTTTTTGGCTAATAATGGGTTCAATCTAAAATCAAGAGCCTAAGACATTCAATTTCACAAATTTTAAAATCAAATTCAAGTTCACAAGTTTCCAAATTCAACCTAAAATCAAATTCAAGTTCACAAATTCACAAATTCACAAATTCAAAGTCATATATTCAACCTAAAATCAAATACACAAATTCTAAAATTAAAGTTTCCAACTTCAACCTAAAATCAAATTTAAGTTCACAAACTAACAATATTCATAACAATATTCCTAATTTGACCAAAATTAATCCAATAAACTAAGATAGAAACCAATAATTAAAGTAATTGAAAAAAATTCAAAATGAAAGAAATCCTAACCTCTACAATGAAGGAGGACAACGACGACGGTGGAGGAAGATAGAGGAAGAGGCGGGGGTGGTGGAGGAGGAGGAAGAGGAGGTGACGGTGGTGGAGAATTTTACTAAGGAGATAAATAGAGAAGGAGAGAAGAGAAGAAGGAGAGAAATGGACAATAAAACTCGCCTGAGTCTATTTCTTTTAAGAAAAGCGACCGACATTGTCGCTTTGTCCGTCGCTTTTCTTCATTAATGATTGATTATTATTTGACTAAAAAGCGATGGACAAATACACGCTGTCAGTTGCATTCCTTTAAAAAAATAAATATAAATTAATTTTTTAAATTTTTTTATTTATTTATATATGAATAAATTAAAAATTAACAAAAATGACAGACATCGTCGTTATTCTAAAATTATTTTTTATTTTTTATAATAATTGCGACGTTATCCATCATTATATTAAAAAATAAATATAAATTATATGTAAACAATTTTAGTGCAAAAATCCGCAAAAAAAAGCAACGAATAAACAGACGATGTCCGTCACTTTTGAAAAAAAATATAAATTAAAAAAATAGAAAAAGTGACGGACAACGTCGCTTTTGTCGTTGCTTATTTGGACAGTTGTTCTTTGTCACTTTTTTATCCGTTGCTTTTTGGACACTTTTTAGTAGTGAAAAAGGGGAACTTCTTTGAAAGCGTGCCATATAGAAGGTTACTCAATGTGAGAACAAATTATTAGGTATTCAAATTTGTGAGTAGATGATTGAATTCAGTCTTGGTTAAACAACTTTCGGCATACGTTTCTCGTATTTCCTCTCTTTTACCTAATATTCAGTGATTCTAATAGTCTAAAGAAGTCAAATTACGTGTTCAAGTCTGCAAGTTTTTTTCTGAGCTGTTTATAATCTTTTTCTTCTTAATTTGTTCAAGTGAAAAAACAAGAAACGACAAAAAAGGAAGTTCCAAGTTTAGGTACCGAAGCTTCCCGTTCAAAGAAAAATGTGGCCAAGAAAATACAAGAGGTGAACAAAAAGCTGATTGTTGACAAGATATTTGTTCTTATTTATGGATCACACTCTAATTTTATATTAGGTCTATTTTTTAAGCCTATGTTTCGTCTGGAGCTCTCTCTCCTCTTTACCCCTTAGCTGAAGGAGAAAAGCTACTTCTACCCTCCATGAAACCTAATTGGTTAAATGGTAAGACTTTGAGTTCATGACCTTCTACAACTAGAAGATGGATCAATTTGGGTAGATAGAGTTGAGAAGGCCAAAGGGGAAGTCCGGAAATCAACTGATATATATAATGCTATTCAGTAGTCAAAAAATAAAATCCTCGAAAACGAAAATCTTGTTTATGTTGCCTTGTGCTATTGGTCAATCTCCACAAACTCGTTCCACTAGGGCAAACAATACTAGATACTGTTGCTTTGACAAGACTTAGGCCACATGGAGAGCAAGTTAGTGCCATTCTTGGAATGGCTGGATTGACTCGTAAATTTCCCAAGTACGAAATAATTTATCATAACTCGTTATCTTACTACAGGTATCTCAATGTGTCAGGCAGAAATGGTTGTGACAATGAAAGAACATATATCTTTTTTGTTTATGTGGCTCATCGAGCATCTGTTTTGTGACTCTTCTTTAAACATGATCAAGCAATGCACAAAACTGGCATATGCTGTTGTTGCGGATAGAAAGCTTGCTTTGGCACCTTTTTTCTTGTCTAATATATATCGTGGATGCACTGAAATTATTATGGGCAGGTTTCATTATGATATAGGTCCATTCTGGATATTACAATTCTGGTTGTAGTCTTACTTTCCAGAATTTTGACCTACTACTTTGGATAACCGTAATTTTCCCACCTATGGGTACCCCTTTGATGAAGGTTTGTTGAGACGTAATATTTCAATGAATACTTTCTCTTCTTTCATCGATGCTCTTCTAGAAAGACCAACTGATTCACCCTGTTCTCTTCTAAGAAGTTTGGACCTTAGCGGTTTATGAAGTCACTTGATCCTAACTTCCAGAAACATAATAACCCGGATCTACAAGATATTTGGGCCAGTTATCTCATGGCTCGAGACCTCCCTTACGGTATCATTCTGGATGTATCTTCGAAGTGCAAACATGGGGTAGAATATTATTTTCCAAATCAGTTTGCCAGACAGTTTGATATGACTCAGGCTGCCTCTTCCACCAATCAACCAATGAACTTCCAATTAGAAGAAAAGATTTCTAGTCAGCAGACTACACTGAAGAAACCGAATCAACATTTTGTCAATCGAAAAGGAAGTTTTCATTTGTTTCATTTGATACTAATCCTATCTCTACCGAGTTCTTTGGTTTCAGTTACTGATGCTACGGTTTGAATAAGGAGGAAATACATGATATCAAAATTATCCTATCTCTACTGGAAATCTTTTCTTCTAATTCGAAGTTCATTGGCTAATTGGTGGAGGAGGCTGCCCGAGTCATATCAAACTATCAGGCAAACTGATTTGAAAAATAATATTCTACCCCATGTTTTCACTTCAAAGGTTCATCCATAATGATACTGTAAGGGAGGTCTCGAGAAATGAGATAACTGGCCCAAATATCTTAAACCACTCAGGTCCAAACTTCCTAGAAGATGACATGGTGAATCAGTTGGAAGTTCTAGATGAGCATTGATGAAAGAAGAGAAAGTATTCATTAAAATATTTACGTCTCAACAAACCTTCATCCAAGGGGTACCCATAGGTAGGAAAATTACGGTTATCCAAAGTAGTAGGTCGAGATTCTAGAAAGTAAGACTGCATCCAGAGTTGCAATATCCAGAATGGACCTATATCATAATGAAACCTGCCGATAATGATTTAAGTACATCCATGATATAAATTAGACAAGAAAAAGGGTGCCAAAGCAAGCTTTCTATCTGCAGCAAAAGCATATGCCAATTTTGTGCATTGCTTGATCATGTTTAAAGAAGAGTCACAAAATAGATGCTTGCTGAGCCACATAAACAGAAGATATATATGTTCGTCCTCTGTCATAACCATTTCTCCCTGACACATTGAGATAATTGTATTAACATAATGAAATATCATAAATTATTCCATTCTTGGGAAATTAACGAGTCGATCCAGCCATCCCAAGAATGACACTGACTTGCTGTCCATGTGGCCTAAGTCCTGTCAAAGCAACAATATATAGTATTATTGGCCCCAGTGGAACGAGTTTGTGGAGATTGACCAATAGCACAAGACAACATAAACAAGATTTTCGTCCTCGAGGATTTCATATTTTGACAACTAAATGGCATCATATATATCAACTAATTTCCAGACTTACCCTTTGGCCTCTCAACTGAAATCCATGAACTCAGAGTGTTACCATTGAGCCAATCAAGTTTCACGGAGTGTAGGAGTAGCTTTTCTCCTTCACCTAAGGGGTAAAAAAGAAAGATCTCCATAGGAAACATAGTCTTCAAACATGGATGTTATCTATGGCACCCTTAACTTGTTAATGGAACATGTTAATTAATCTGTTTCTTAGTTGATAACTTAACCGGAATGAAATAATGCAAGAAAAGAGGAGACACGATATTTTACGTGAATAATCCCGGCTCACAAAAGGGTAAAAAACTACGACCTGCACCTCTGCAAGATTTAACCCAACTTCACTAAATCAATGAGCCTAAGCAACAATTTAGATTATAACTCTTGTAACCTAGGAACTAACTCTAATCCCTAATATTCAACAATCTCCCTAGACTGTTGAATCCCACTTCAAGTTCCCTAACTTGAAATTTAGATTACAAAAACAATTACAACCTAAGAATTAACTCTAATTCCTACACTTCAAAAATCTCCCCAGATCGTTGATCCCACTTCAAGTTATCCCCAACTTGAAGTTGACTCAACCTCAATATTATTTCCTAAACAACAAATCTAGAAAAGTAATAAATTACAACTCAATTGAACTTCCTAATACATATAACTAGAATAGAAGACTGTAAAATATATGACTATGAAACAGGTTCTTCAATCTGGTCCATTGTATCAGGTTGCACTTCGATAGCTTGGAAGGACTCTCTCAAATATTACTATTGCTTATTTGCTTGTATTCTGCCTTTTTCTTTTAGTATAAGTGTGTGAGTCCCATGTTGGAAAACCCTGTGTACTTATAGCTCTTCATTGTTCTTCTCAGCCAAGTAGACTTCTAATTCCACAAGAACCCATTCTCTCTTGGTCTATCCTGTGGTAAACTCTTTATCATGTGCAGACTTCTCTCAGCTTCATGCTTTGTGCAGATTTTGAGATCTTCTCTATCTAGGATTCCTTCGTTTTAGGGAATCCTAATGCAAGTGGGACTTTGCCTGATAGAACAAGTAGTGACAACCTATTTCATGCACATATTCCATCATTTTGTCAATCATCAGAATCTTCCTAACTCCAATAAATTCCCTCTTTTTGATGATGACAAGCATATACTCCTTGTGTGCTGTCTTCAACCTATTTTTGTTAATTCTAAGCAAAGGATTAGAAGAAACAGTTAGAGGGACCAGGTCAGAGCAATTTATTATAAACATTACCTAGTATGCACTCCCCCCCTTTGGCATCATAAAACACTTGTAAACATTAGCACTATAAGAACCTGCAAACATTAATACTCATGGCAACTTGGGTTATCACCTACACAAAACACTTAAAAGCCAAGATGTCTGTTAGATAGAGCAAAATATTTGCAAAGAAAAGGAAATAGCCAGATGCAAAAGACTAAGACCAAATACTTCCATTGATCATTCATAAGATGCACCTTATGGTTTTAACAAAATTAAAAACAAAAACAAAGTACTTGTGATGAGAAATGGGAAGGTTTGGAAGAGTCTAAGGATAGGGAGCCTAGGCTTTTGGTGAGGTTGGAGCAGCATAGGATGAAGGAGGATTCTTTTGAAGTAGTTCAAATAGGCCTTGTAGGTTGGCCGAGTTTGTGGCATTTACCTTCTCTCGTTTACCCTTAAGGTGTGCATTTTCCTCCCGAAGGGCATCCTTCTCAATGTCATACTGCACATGAAGCCTATCAAAGGCCTCAAGGTGAGAGGTAAAAAGTTCTGCAATCTCAGCATCCTTAGCAGCCAAAGCAACCCTTAAGTATTGCAAAGGAGCATTAGACCCCTTCTAAGAAGTAGGTACATTGGCCTAATTCGCAGTGCCAATAACATCCTTGGTGGTCTGGGTTTGCCAAGCCTTAACAGGGACACCTAGATGATCAAAGACAAGCCCCAACCATAACCTATATGCTAAGGCATGCTTTGTCTTATCATTCTTGTTGATCCTATACATATGATACACCATTAAGCAAGGCAAGTTGATAGGAATCCTAGAGGCTATAAGCTCCATAAGTGTGAGGTCATGCAATTTGGCCTCAATACGACTTTGCTCCCTCCCTAGGTAGTATCATCTTGTCCACCACATCAAGCAACAACTAGTGCATGGGTGTTATAACATTCTTATCCACTCTATCATGTTCCTCCAACTTAAGAGCATTAGCAAACTTCCAGGTAATATCAAGGGCTGAAGGTAAGCCATCCAATGGAGAACATTATCTTTTCACATAGTGACACCACCCAACATTAGGAATCCCTAACACTTGAGCAAGGAGATACAAAGTGATAGTAATGGGAATATCCCTGACAGTGCTAGTAATAGAGTCAGATGACCTAGTAGCATTGATGTAAAACTGGAGTGTCTCCTCTCTACCCATCTTCCTTATCCTATCCCCTTGAAGGAATAGGTCAAACTAACCTTGTGCTCGAATAAGAAGAACATGTTTGCCCATATCGATGCCTCCAAACCTAGTGATCACTCATCCTTCTAACACAACCCTTCTCTAAAGTTGACTACCCTAGCCATGTGAGGATCAAGTACGGCTTTCACATCCTCATAATTGTCAATCTTATCTCTAGTGTAATTTTGGGACATCTCCTCATCAATGTCATCTTCCATAAGAGATTCAGAGGAAGGGATGTGTTCTTCATTATTCTCACTCTCAATATCATCATTTTTCAGCCTAGACTTAACAGGTGTTCTGGAAGGAACACATTTATTGACCTGTCTCTTAGGCTTGCTGGAAGACACAACATTTTTTCCCTTCTTTTTCCTTTAAGAAGCCTCCACTTCTTCATCAAGAATCTCAATTGGATCAACATGAGCAACAAATTTACGTTTATTAGTGTGAGCCCTTTTGACAGAACTGGTTGCCAAGCTTTCATCAAGTTCTCTGTTCACACTTCTAGTAATACGAGCAGGAACCGCTGGAGCAGGTTGATTTGGTGGAGAATGCGTGGGTTCATCCGCAGGGATAACCACAGGCTTGCCCCTAGACTTTTTAAGATGAGACGTTACCCTCTTTACAACAAAATCTGTAATGGGAACATCGAAATCAATTTTATCCTATTATGTATGTATTCAGATATTGCGTAGGTTCGAGGTAAAATATATATAACTTGTTGAATATATCATGATTAATGGAAAATCATTTCGAATAAAGCCTACCTCATATAATAATATTTTTCAACGTAATTAAACTTACTATCCCCATTAAAATATCAATAAATTATAAAAATTCTTATAAAATAAATCCAATCGCAACTATACCATAAAAGAATAATTCTTCATAAATATTTAAGACATTTCAGGAAGACAATAAATAAAACTATTCATTTTATAAAAAATCCAATTTAAGTCAAAAGTTTTTTTGAATCACGCACAATTTTACAATCAAACTATCAAATTTAGGCTCATAAGCCTTCGACACGAGACAAAGAACAACCATAAATACTCGGGGTGTCACATCCTTCCCCCCTTAGAAACATTCGTCCTCAAATGTGGAATAGAAGGAATAATTAAGACTAGAAACTTCTCGAAACTCTGGAAGAACCTCCCTTATACACCAGACTATACCATACCTGTAAAGCAGCCCAAAAAACAAGCTACAAACCTCACAAGGCAACTACATATAACAACAACTTACCAGGACCCACATGACCATTAAAGATACCAACTCATAACAGAAAACAAAACTTACCTCAACACAAGCAAATCTGTCTTTAGAAATATTATGACAACATGAATCAAAATAGACGTTTCCACAAAGTTTGCTGCAGTCTGACGAATGTGAATCCCTATTGCACGATTTTAGATTTCATGTTCTCCTATGACTCTTCTCTATAGCACGATCTATCAAATGAAATAAATGTAACAATTCCTAAATGCCCTATAGCTTCCTAATTATAAGTGTGGTGCACAACAAACCCATAAGCAAGACTCTACAAGACACAACTTGTGGACTCCTTGGGACACGACCTGTTGTGATACCATGTTTGTCACGCCCCAAACTAGGGGGATGCACGACTGGCACTCGATTACTTATTCGACCGAGTTAGCCACTAAAATATACTAGCTGACTAAACTGTGAGCCCAAAAAGTCGTGCATCATAACATCTGAAATACCAAGCCTGAACCGTTAAGGTCATAACCTGAATGACAACAAGTCATATAGAGAAAGGTAGACAAGCCAAAAATAATGAAATACTGGCTGGCCAACGAGGCCGCAACTGAAGACATACATACATATATATACATACACGCCAAACCTATGGGTCTGGAGACTGAAAGCTGCAAAAAGAAACACAGAATACCATGTCCATAATAGCCTCTAAGATGTCATAAGCACTGTTCAGGACAAGGCCCCGACTATACCCAAACTGTACAACAAAAGTAAACACCCTCTGATATCCCCTGGAAGAGGTGGAGCTTACCAAATCACAGCTGAACCCCGAATCCTAGCGGAAGGGTCGATCAGGATCCCTACCTGGACCTGCACGCACGAAACAAAATGTAGTGTCCAAAGGAAACGGGATGTCAGTACGAATAAAAATGTACTGGTATTTAAAGCAGAGAGTAGAATCATAAATAGCTACTGTAAAAAGGGTAATAAAGATAGCATCTGAAACTTAAACTCTGATAGCCTCCATGTCCGACATCTGACCTTATAGAAATCAAATATTCATGGTATGCTCGCGTAATCATATGTCGTGAATATATATATATAGATGCAAATTTATGTATACACAACCAAGTGCTAGCAATGGTGGTGTCTTCCGATAGCTAACCGGGATCATACTTACCAACTTGTGGCCATTTGTGTCTCATACATATAAATATAGGCGATAGGCCCCATACCTCCCGATTATAGCTTGAGAGTTGAATGCATAGCATGTCATGTCATGGATGCGTAACGCATGCATGTCATCATAATTATGTTGCCAATCTTGGCCCGCTGGTACTCTTTATTCTCATAATCTCGTGATCACTTTTGTATAACATGTAAAAGCCTCGTAGAACCTCGTGTGTTTTTAGAATAAATTTGAACACTTTACTTGACTTTCGAAAGGTGACTTAAACCTGAGGATGTTCATAAAGAGCTTAAGGTGTTTCACCTAATTTCTACATATATTTCCCTAATGATATGCAAAAGAAAGTATTTCAAAAATTGAGTCCTCTAGTAGTTTAAATATATGAGTTACATTTGAGAGTTTTGGAAATTGACATATTATTTTAGAGTTTTTCAAAAAGCATTTTACCGAGGAAGGACGACTGGTTGTAAATTCTTAAAGAAGAATAAAAATCAATACATATGGACATATAGTCAAGGAAGTCGACAACATGACATATAGATATCGAATACCCTATATAACCGAACGAGTGGAATATCAACATAATTGAATCACGAAAATACTTCAGCTGTGATCCTAATGCCTTTCACAGACGGTCTTTCTTGCAATAGAATAGTAAAATATCGCATTTGACTATTTAGAAGTTTTCTAAAATTCGTACCCAAAGGAAAGGCGATGTTTAGCCTTAACATACTATGGACTATAAAGGAACGTGCCAAGAGGAATGATGGACTTAACAAGCCATTCAATTGAATCTTAAAGGTGTTTTTATGAGGCTCGATCAACTGATCGTAACACAACTAAGAGAATCAACAAGACCGCAGGAACGAACCACAGTCAATCAGTAAGACGTTAAAGTCGTTATTACGACTAGCCCACTTTAACTCAACGATTGAGATCACAATTCCTACTAGACCCACATCTAATAATAACTGCAAGAAGCTATCAACATCTCACAAGAGCGGTGAGCTCCTGAGACAATCTAACAAGGTGTATTTCACATTGTTCAATCTAACGACTGCCGTACGTGACTCCGAGAAGAAGCGGACCAACCCACAGTCCCTCCAACACTTTAACACCATATGTAAACAACAATGATGACCCAACTTAATAAGAAAAAGGCTGCCCGAAGCCACGGTATTGAAAACACCATTTTTCTTGGCTCGAAAGTCTATAAGAAGATTCTAGAACGTAAAATTTCGTAGGAGAGTCGTAGAAGGGAGATTACCACGACAAAAGCTTCAGAATCCAAAACTAAACAAGTTCTTATAAGGACCCACCACCGTTACTGTATCAAAACCAAGTCAAAATACAATTTTATGATAATTTCGGCCCTACCAGGACAGTCTGTGGTAAAATAGTCATAACTTTCTAATCTGACATCGTATGGATGAATGGTTTGATGTTCTAGAAACTAAACTCAAAGAACTTTAATTCGATATATAATAGACCTTCTAACTCTTTATATATTGGGAGATATGCTCGCCGAAAGTCAGTCCATCAACAAGAATACATATGCAGTTACTATTTCCCCACCTGACATGGAGTCAATACTATTGAATACGAGTTCATGACGTGGAATAACGGTATAAGAGGAATATAATAATTCTAAAGCACTTCAAATAATTTCTCAAAAGCATGATAAATTTATAACCGCCAAAATCAAGGAATCGTGCCAAGAAAAAAAAGAAGAGGCCTTAACTTACCTAAAATCCAAGCTTGAATCACTTGATGTAGATAATTAATTTCCTTTTGATGAGTAAACATATATTTTTCCTATTCAATCCTTTTTCCATCGTGCATCTGTAGACACATGTATAGCAGCAAATAGGAGAAATAGACAAACTAAGTGTTATGATATGCGAGGGGTTATAGGTTATATTTATATATGTAGTAATTTATACACCCTTTTATTTGGTAAGGAAAGTGAATGATAAATTTCTAAAGTTGATAGGTACGTATAATATCACATACAACCACCGCCTCTAATGGCTAATTCACAATAAATTGTATACATATGATAAAATCTCACATGCATTAACTTATGCACCACTAATTAAATGTTGTTGTCCACTCCCTCAACTGCCACGTGTGGAAGTGGAGGTAGAAACATCGAAATCAATTTTATCCTATTATGTATGTATTCAGATATTGCGTAGGTTCGAGGTAAAATATATATAACTTGTTGAATATATCATGATTAATGGAAAATCATTTCGAATAAAGCCTACCTCATATAATAATATTTTTCAACGTAATTAAACTTACTATCCCCATTAAAATATCAATAAATTATAAAAACTCTTATAAAATAAATCCAATCGCAACTATACCGTAAAAGAATAATTCTTCATAAATATTTAAGACATTTCAGGAAGACAATAAATAAAACTATTCATTTTATAAAAAATCCAATTTAAGTCAAAAGTTTTTTTGAATCACGCACAGTTTTACAATCAAACTATCAAATTTAGGCTCATAAGCCTTCGACACGAGATAAAGGACAACCATAAATACTCGGGGTGTCACAGAAAGGACCAAACTACCCTTAATTAAACTCATAGGAAAAAGTGCAGAAAATCATTGGATGACGCTTCCCATAGGCCGTCGTGGCTTCCATGGGCCGTCAGATCCAATTGTCAGCTTTCCAGGGGCCAAATAGCCTCACTGGAAAGTTCCCACGCCCTTCCACCATGGGCTGTCGTGGTCACCACGAGCGTCGGGATGCCCGTCGAAGGTTCCCACGCCCGTCGGCTAGCCCATCGGATTTTGACAGCTGACAGTGCTTCAGTAAAATATCCATGATATTTTACTCCGGACTCGGATTAATGAGCGGTTGGTGGCATTAGAAAGAAAATTCAAATACCTTTAATTTGGTAGGTCTTAGAACACCTAAATATTCATATTATAGAAGTTATGATTGTTTGAAATTGACCCTCGTAAGAACTTACATGAAAACTAAATCGGTACTACAACTTTGAACTTAACTTTGAGCTACGGGTCCTTTATAACTTCAATTCACATCTAATACTTCTTCAAAACTTAGGAATTGATTTTAATACTATATTCTTAGAAAATTTATCTAGTTCGGATCTAACAACAGATGAAGAACGGATCGAATCTTGGTTTAGAATTTTTGGAGTGTTACATAATATAGTCTAGAATGCAACTTACCCTTCATGAGTACTATAGAGCCTTTACACACTTTAAGTATTCCATTCTATGAGTGAAATTTATACTCTTGATCATCCAAAGTCAAAAGAGAAATCAAATTCCTCTTCATTTGAGGAACATGCCTGTCACGACCCAATTTCTCGGTCATGATGGCACCTACAACCCCCGGTAGGTGAACCAATCCCCGTAGCCCAGAACAGTTAGTAATGGGCTACTATCTAACAAATAAGAGAACAAGACGAGAGAACAGATAAAAGGACTATAAATATATACATATGCGGAAACTAAACCAAACCCCAAGACCTGGTATCATAGTATAGAGCCAAACTACATATACGGAGTGCAAATAATCCAAAATAATATATACAGATGTCTCTGAATGTTAATAGAGTACATGAAGCAAAAGATAAACTAAAGCTAAGCTCCGATCGCCAAGAGCTCACCCTCAGTCTGAAGTAGTCCCCAACAGATCTCCAAGCATGAATCACAGTGATCTAACGGCGATGGCCCACGCTAGGATCTGCACCCAAAGATGCAGGGGGTAGGGGTGAGCACCAAATGCGAAGCATAAGTACCCAGTAGGTATCATAGGCCGACTGGGAACATATAAGATAAAAGCGTAGTAATAGACAGAATAGAAGCAAGCAGTCACAGAAATCAATGAAAGGTACACAGGAGCTAGCCCAGAGGGAAATCAACAGAACCACATGTGAGGCCAGTAAGCAGAATATACACACCATAGGCACAGGTGAAAGTAAGGAGTAACGCACCTGGGGTCCTTGCAATAACAGTATACATAATAAGTTACAGAAATGGACGGTATACGTAACCTCAAGTGTAAGAAGAAGAGAGAAAGGGTAATAATAGGCATGCTCAGAGACATGAATCAGACTCAACTAATCATATCAATCTCAAATCCAGAAACTAACAGCCTAGCAGTAACCAATCTCATACTTATCCATAATAGAGAACAATTCCGTAAGTAAATAGCAAAAAGTCTACCTACAGTCCCCCGGCCGCCCATACAACCGAGGAACACAAACAAGTGAAAACAAACCCTCCGGCATCCCATACTACGGAGCGTACAATCAGCAAACAACAAACAAGGGTGGAGCCTCAAACAATGAATGATATGATGCATGAAGATCTCAAGTGAAATGGTATCTCTGTATGTACCTCCTCCGGCGCCGATCCGACCCAGCA